>CM057453.1:966300000-967500000 GCA_016271365.2 Neoceratodus forsteri
TGGGGGCTGCTATACCAGCAGGGACCTGATTATTGTACTGGTAAGGGGATCAGGGCTGGGGGCTGCTATACCAGCAGGGACCTGATTATTGTACTGGTAAGGGATCAGGGCTGGGGCTGCTATACCAGCAGGGACCTGATTATTGTACTGGTAAGGGATCAGGGCTGGGGCTGCTATACCACCAGGGACCTGATTATTGTACTGGTAAGGGGATCAGGGCTGGGGGCTGCTAGACCAGCAGGGACCTGATTATTGTACTGGTAAGGGGATCAGGGCTGGGGGCTGCTAGACCAGCAGGGACCTGATTATTGTACTGGTAAGGGGATCAGGGCTGGGGGCTGCTATACCAGCAGGGACCTGATTATTGTACTGGTAAGGGGATCAGGGCTGGGGGCTGCTAGACCACCAGGGACCTGATTATTGTACTGGTAAGGGATCAGGGCTGGGGCTGCTAACCACCAGGGACCTGATTATTGTACTGGTAAGGATCAGGGCTGGGGGCTGCTAGACCACCAGGGACCTGATTATTGTACTGGTAAGGGATCAGGGCTGGGGCTGCTATACACAGGGACCTGATTATTGTACTAGTAAGGGGATCAGGGCTGGGGCTGCTAGACCACCAGGGACCTGATTATGTACTGTAAGGGATCAGGCTGGGGGCACAACAGGGACCTGATTATTTCAATAAAAGAGGTCGGGACTGGGAGAGGGGACTGCAGCACATTGCTTTAAGTTGCTAAACTCTCCCAGAGAGCAGATTTTTTAAGTACCCTTAGACCAGCCCTGAGTGATCTAATGGCACTTTGATATTTGCCCTCTGGGAGAGTTTTGAGAATCATGAATTAGTGGATTTGGCAGCCTGCATCTGCCACAAGCCATTTAATACCATGCCGTGGCCCATTTTGTGCTGCAAGGATGATGCAAGCCCCCTTTGATGCATGCAGCCTGTGGTTGATGCAGGCTGTGCTTGAGAATTGCTCCCAGTGTATCTTTTTGGCTCAAGGGCACTTTGCATCATTCCTTGTGGTGCAAGCCTTGCACCATTCTAGAGCTTTGAGAAACGGGTCCCTGGTCTTTATGTGTCCTTACTCTTCTCTGCCTCTACACCAAAAATAGTACCTTAGCACAAAGTGGGTAATTCCATAAACTTCAATTAATTTAGTCAGAGAAACAATATTTGAATAAATAAATATATGCATACAAAATGTTCATCAAGTCCTACCAAGCCTCTGAACATTAACCAAGAAAAATAGTCCAAAGGTCAGTGATGCACCTACTGTACAAGATGCTGTTATAATAACTGGGTTTCACTTTTTCCCATAGGGAAACCCATTGTGTAATTTTGCCATTATAAAGGAGTGATTATAATGGCAAATGCTCAGGGTTTCCCTCAGCCCACGCATATACCAGCCGCAGCTTTTCCATTGGATTGCTGGCTGCCTTGTTTTGTCGCTGGAGACTGACACACCTACAGACGTTAAAGTATTTAAAAAAATGAAATCACGGCCAGGAAAAAAACAAACTTAACTTTTAAATAAATAAATAATGGCGACTCGGATCATGCTAAAACTTAACCGACCACAGCTGCTCAGGAATGTCTTTTATTTTATGTAATTGTTGTGGCAAAAAAGTGAAACCAGCAAATATATATAAAATAAAATCTGGGTAGTGCAGAAACTCAGATTTTACACACCCTCTCTGTGTTGGATGCCTAGATAAACCCCTTGAGCTTCACTCTCTGGGTTTATGTGGCATCAACACTAAATGTGTAAAATTCTTGTTACGCACACCACCTCTATATTATTCTATATGTAAATACAGTCTAGCAGAAATAAAGGATTAAACCCCATGGGAGAGCATAACATAGAAATGAGCAGTACAAAACTAGTACTTATAGACAGTTAGGGACCAATCCACAGCAGCTGTAGTGGTATGGATGCATTGCACAAGAGATGCACAGAGGCCGCTGTGTAAGAAATGTGTGAATATCAACTGGAAGCACATGCACAGCACACATCAGAACAATATGGAAGTGTCCACAGCATAGCTCCGCATTCAAGTAGCGCCTAAGTTTTAAAGGGAACATTTCTGTAAATATGCACCAGAACCGTTTATGTATCCCGAGTCACAGATCAGGTGAGTAGCATCAATGCGTGTAGGTACACTTCAAGAACTACATCACTTATGGGGCTGTAGTAAGTGATGTATATCCCCCTGATATACCAAATGGCATATTCTCAGCAAGGTCATGTGCCATATACTACAAGGCCTGTACAAGCAACAAGACTCCATGGAGTGTGCCACTGAATAGTGTACCACCATAGGACAAAACCAACAGCGGACACATTACCCTGAACTACGTGCATGCACAAGGGTCCACAATGCCCTCCCTTAGAAGCACTAGCCTACCCTGTTACATGCACAAGTGTTGGGGTATGCCACGATGCTACACACAAGCAAGCACACATAAGCAGTAAGACACAACATGAAAAGATAGTTATGTGATAATCCACACCCAATTGCACTGTGAGGCAAGAGGTGTTTACACCAAGTGCCTTCAGCACCTGGAAATGCGATTATCACATAACTATACAGGCTGGTATGTCTTTTTGCACTTATAAAGTGGAAAAACTGAGAAATCTTAAAAGCAATAAATGCAAACTTTTCTTATTAATGTAACCCCTAGGTGGCGCTATCCCAAGGGCTACTACCCCTGCCTGCTTGGCTAGTTGCAGGTTAAGGGGCCTGGGTACTGAAATGGGTGCCTCCACCCGGAGGACAGGGTTGTTAGTAGCAAGGCTAACATGGGTGTAGCCCTCCAGGACACTGTAACCCCCCTCTTTTCCCTCTAGTGGCCTAGACAATATGCAATAAACACTTTCATAGTAGCCCCTATTCAGCATACAAATCCCCACACTGTTTGCACTTACCACCAGGGCTGGTTCCACCAGTTCGACCCTGGAGACCCGCTGTAAAACAAGGTTAGACACAGCAAATAACAGCAGTGCAGTGCTTTTGGTACAAACTGGAACCACAGTCAGATTAAATGCAAAAGAGTTAGATCTGATTTATTCAGGGAATTGAACAAGGGAGGGTGTAATCAGGTTGATTGATTCTAAAAGTGATCTAGTCAGAGCAATTATGCATGCACTTTTAGTCCCTGCATAGCCACACCTCTGGGTACCCAGTTGGAAGTATGGTGAGCTAGCCTGGAACGTTGCCCAGGATAGGCTGGTGTCGCAGCTGGTTGGGGCTGCGTGATGAAAAGAAAAGGCATGCACAACCATACACAATTTGTAATCCAGAGCCAGGAGGCTCAGTTCGTGAAGATTAGGCAAAACAATTAAATCAGATGACACACTTTGATTGAGCTGTTGTTGCAGGGAGCTACCCTGGTGTTTACTCACGCTACCCAGTATAGGACACAGGATGGACGAAATGGAGACTGCAGGATGACTTGCTGGTTTGCCAGGAGAAGCAGGGCCCACACGATTCACCGTGGTGTCGTTCCTGTTCGTGATGTTGAGCAGGGGGCTGATCTCCAGGCAGGTCTCTCGTCGATGGTCTTCTCTGTGGCGTGAGTGGCTGGCTGGGCTAAGATGTGGAGGCCCAGACCAATTGGAGAAGAATGCGGATTCAGTCCGGTAGGTGCTGGATGCAGCTTCCAGCAAGCAAGGCACAATTAAACAGTGAGGAACCAAATCATGACCCACTAGCAGGTTACAGCACATTTATAATAAAGCAGTCACCATACTACCAAACGGATAGCAGTCCGTCGCCAATATCAGTGTCTCTGAGCAAAACCGGAGTTCTATGGTGAATGGATGTCCTGACAGGCTGATTGGGTACAGCAAATCTTTGGTCTTCTTTAGGTTTAAATCTGGTCACTCTTCAGTGGCTTTGTCACACTCCAATTTGGATACAGTCCGATTGCTAAGCCTTTCAAAGGATTCCCTGTCGAGGACAGCAGGCAGACAGGCCAAACTCAGCCTTTCCATCAACCTTCTGTGAACTACACAGAAGCAGCTACTCAAATCACTCAAGCTGCTCACTCTCCAACTCTACCTCCAGACTGAATCACTGCAGCAGGCAGCTTGGGAATTTCCCTTCAGTCCAAAAGGTTTGATTTGTTGATTCATCTGTCTGTCAGAGCAATTGCTCCCCTCCATGTGCATTTAGGTGCCAAAGTATCAAAACTACAGTTCATACAGAAATTCACTCCCCCAAGACCCCTGGGGACAGACTCCATTTTAGGGTCCCCAAAGGTACTGATTGGCCCATTCTAGCAGTCCAGGACCAAGATGGTGGTGATAAACAGAACTGTCCATGCTGCAAAAAAGGCAGGTTAGACAAACTACAATATCATTACTATTACAATAGATAATCAGTAAATAAGTACAGCTTCTAATAGAGCTCCTCTGCGCAAATAGCGATGGCAGAAGCGGAGAGATTATCTGGCCGCTTCAAGGGACCTTTGAGCATTGAAACACTCAGCCTCCCAGATTAAATAAGCACCACGGCCATAGGCAGCTCTAAAGAGACAGGCATGGAGGCTAACATGGCACTTGCATGCAAATACTTTTAAAATGCTAAAACACAGGATACCAGCCTGGCAGTGGGCAGTTAGGCACACCCAAGGAAGACTTCCGGGAACCTTTGTAGTGGGGTTACATTAAAAACAAATATTTTTCTTTTGTTAAAAGCAACTAGTAAAAAGTAATTCTTTCCCACCTGTCTATCATCTGTATTTATACACATTCTTTAAATGGAATGTTTGTTTATCATGGAATGCAGGAATTTGAATACCTGCAGAAGTCGACTGTACAGTGTTTACCTCTCTCCACAGTCCACACAATCACCATACAACCATAGAAGTAATAGGAGAGTAGAATGGAAGCCTCTTATTACTTCAACAGGCTGATGTGTGTGTATGCTGAACCTCTAAATACCAGGCAGATGTATTTCTGCTTCCACTGACTCATACACAGCCTGGAAATGAGCATGCCTGGGTAGTGCAAGCTGCAGGAGTGAGTGTACGCCGTACAACCAGATTTCCAGTCAACTCTCTATTAATTCTGTGCATACTGTACAAGAGAAGGCCTCAATAAAGTTAGGGATTCAGTTATATCTGGGTAGGATATACAGCAAAGTTTTTCTTGGTAGGCAGGTAAGGACAGGACAAGGGTTTTGATAGGAAGAAAGCTCAAGAACGTATAGCTAAGAGTAGTTAATGTTTTAATTAGTGTATAATAGCGTAAAAGGGGTTATAAATGGAAAGATCATTAATTTTTGGGAGTCTTTTACATTTTGAGGTGGTTTTGATTTTTAAGGCCTAGCATGACTTTTTAGTGAGAGTAAAAGTGTGGCCATGTTTGTAATGGAACACTGCAAAAGGTTGCAGTGTGGCCCACACTGCAAAAGGTTGGACCGTGGCCCACACTGCAAAAGAGAAGCACAGCAGGAGGAGTCTGCCCCAGATAAAGCCAGTAAATACCTAACAAAATCTGGAGAAGTAAGACTCACTCACTCAGTACGCGACTTATTTAATTTAGTCTGGCCAGACTGGTAACAGTATTTGTACAAAAGCCAACATTTCGAGGGTAACTTCCTCTTCATCAGGGCGTACAATTACTGTACCAAGACGTGCTATAATTCTGCTATTTATTACAATTCACTATTGATTTTTTTGTCTCAGGCATGACTCAGAACACATGACTTATCATCACTTGTGAGGGGGCATGACTTACATATCCTACATATTCAGTGTTAGCCAGAGACAAGTTGCACTAGATATTTAGATATAATAGGAAATACCACAGGAAATCCAGCTGTATACATGGGGATTTCATGTAATACTGTATATTGTGACATAGCTAGAAATTCTGCATCATATCACTGGCTACCACTGTGTATGTAAATTGTACAAAGGGATATGCAATGGTCAGAATCAAAATCTACGATTTATTTTCATGTATAGGGTGAGAGGTAGGACCAGGGCTTCAGATAATATTTTTTTGGTGGAAGTCAATTACTACCATGGGTTGAAATCTGGAAGTCATTTCAGCTTTACTGGAGTCAAAATACTTCCAGCTGTCAATTTTTGGAAGTCAAAATGGTTCCAGTCCACAAATTTTGGAAGCCAAAATACTCCAAGTCCTATATTTTTTTGAAGTCATAGGCCTTCTGAATACCTCATTATACCCCATCCATGCCACAGTCACAGAAATACATTTCTTAGCTGCCTGGACAGGCTTTAAGGGAAGGGGGTTATTGGCCAGGACATCAAGGAAAATCTTCTACTCTTAATAAAAGTGCCTTGGGTTCTTTTACTTTCTCCTGGACTCCCACCAGGACAGCACCAGAGAAGGGTAGAAGGGACCTCAGTTTAACATGTCATCTGAAGGACGGCACACCCCAACAGTACAGCACCCCCCTAACACACACACACACACACACACACACACACATTAATGCTTCATTAGGGTGCTAGTGTTTTTTGGTATGAGCGCAAGTTCCGGTGTGGGACTAGAACCTATAACCTTCTGGCCTAGAAGCAGATGTGGTACTAATGGAACTATACTGATAGATAGATACATAGACACTGTCGGCAGATAAGGGCCTATGGCCCACCCAGTCTGCCCATTTGAGCTTGTAAGTTTCCTTTACATTTTCTAGAAGTCTGTTGCCCCTTATCCCTGACCTCCAGAATTCCCTTATGTCTATCTCATGCATTCTTAAATCCCGTAATTGTTTCAGCCCCCAGCACTTCCTCTGGCAGGGTGTTCCACTTGTCCACCACCCTTTCTGTGAAGAGATTCTTCCTCACTTTTCCTCTGATCGCCCTCCTCCAACTTCATCCCATGCCCTCTAGTCCTGGAACAACTTTTTGCTGAAAATTGGTGTATTCCTGCGCCCTGTTCCTCCCTGTAAGGTACTTGTATGTCTCTATCTATCCCTCTCTCCTTCCTCTCCTCCAGGAGTACATATTCAAGTCCTTCAGCCTGTCCTCATAGGACTTGTGATGCAATCCCTGTACCATCTTTGTTGCCCTCCTCTGAACCTTCTCTACCTGTCTATGTCCTTACATAGGTAAGGTCTCCAGAACTGCACAGTGTACTCCAGGTGCGGCCTCACTAGTGTCTTGTACAGTGGAATTATGACCTCCCTTTTCCTGCTGGTGATGCCCCTGCCTGTGCATCCCAGCGTCCTGTGTGCTTTACCTGCTGCCTTGTCACACTGTTTCCCTACCTTAAGGTCATCAGAGATGATATCCCCAAGGTTCCTTTCCTGCTTGGTGCATGCTATATCCTCACCCCCCAACTGATATATTGTGCCAGGGTTTTTGTGCCCCATATGCATTATCTTGCACTTCTTTGCATTGAATTTCAACTGCCAAACCCTTGACCATTCTGCAAGCTTCTGCAGGTCCGTCCTCATTCTGTTTAAACCTCTCTGGCATGTGCACTCTATTACAGAGCTTCATGTCATCAGCAAACAGGGAAATTCTGCCTTCTAGATCCTGTGCAATGTCACTGATGAAGATGTTGAATAGGACCGTCCCAGCACTGATTCCTGTTGTACCCTCTGGTCACTCTTCCCTCTGTGGGTGACAGCATTTACCACCACCCTCTGTGTCCTGCCCCCAGCCAATTACCCATCCACGCACTACTGTACTGCCCACTCCCATATTCCCCAATTTTCTTAATAGCCTTCTATGCGCACAGTGTCAAAAGCCTTGCTGAAGTCCAGATAGGCCATGTCCACTGCCTCCCGATCCACCTCCCTTGTCACCCAGTCAAAGATTCAGTGAGGCTGGTCTGGCATGACATTACCCTGGTGAAACCATGCTGCCTTAGGTCCTGTAGTCCGTTGGCAATCAAATGTTCCAGCAATCTCTCCTTCAGTAGTGCTTCCATGATCTTCCCCACTACCGAGGTCAGGCTGACTGGTCTGTAGTTCCCTGCTTCCTCTTTGTTCCCTTGTTTGTATAAGGGGACTACATCTGCTATACTCCAGTCTTTGGGTACCTTCCCTGTTTCCAATGATCGACTAAACAGGATTGCCAGAGGTTCTGACATCACTTTTCTTAGTTCATTTAGGACCCTGGGGTGTACCCCATCTGGCCCCATTGCTTTATCGACTCTTATTCCTTCCAGTTCCTTTAGGACCCTTTCCCATGTAAAGGGACTTGTGTCCATTTCTGTGCTGTTCCCGCCCCTTGTACAGTACTCCCTTCAGGCCCATTACCCTCCTCTTCCTCAGTAAAGACTCAGCAGAAATATTTGTTCAGTATGTCAGCTTTACTGTTGTCATCCTCTGTGCGGCCCCCATCCTCCTCCTCCTTCAGTCTCACTATCCCTCCCTTTGCCCTTCTTTTTTCACTTATGTACCTGAAAAAGGTTTTGTCCTCTCTACCCACTGATTTTGCGATGTGCTCTTCTGTCTGAGCTTTGGCTTCCCTTACTGACCTCCCTGCCTCCCTTTGCTTCTCCTGGTACTTCTCCCTAACCCCTTCTGCCTGTGTCTTTTTGTATTGCCAGAATGCAATCTTTTTGATTGCCAGATGAGTTTTTGACAGAAATCTCCAGGTTCAGTTGTGCTGAAATGTATTTTCTCATTATACCCTTAACCTACTAACTAACAACATTCATTCTGCACTTGTTGTCAAACCAAAACTGCAAGACAGTAGCTGGCTTTGATGATGCACCATTGTCTGTCTGTCTGCCTGCTTGTCTGTCTATCTGTCTGCCTGTCTGTCCAGCTAGCTAGCAGTAGCTAGCTATCACCAGTAATAGGATTTACCAATATCACCAGCACACATCAAAGGATTCAGATGAAAGTGACAAGAATGATAGGGGCCTGGAATGCTAGAGTGCAAACAGAGAACAGTCCTCCCCCCATCCCAACACACAGTGGACCCACTGGACCCGGTTTTCAGTGGTCTTGTATTCCACCCCCCACACCCCTGAAGTGGTACTGCATGATTGAACATGCAGACAGTTATGTGAAAATTGGCTACAACTCTATTTGCCACATTTTTATAGCAGACTGGCTTGAGTAGATTCATATTCCAGAACAGAACCAGAGCATTCCCCCCTCCCCCCAAAAAAACCTTGTGTTTTTTTCTTCATCTATTCTCATATCTTACTTGTATTTACTTCATATGTAGACTGCATAGATGAATGATAACAACAACAAAGGTTAGAGGTAAACCCCTTCATCAATTGTTAAACTGTTGTGGTGGTGACAACACAGATTCTATCAAGTAGTACCCAACATTTAAAAAAATAAACACATTTTTAATCTTGATCCCTTGGTGTATTGCATTCAATAATTGTCTACTGTCTTTCACCACAGTATTTGCATATGTTTACCTAAGAATACCATAGACAACAGGAATGGGAACAGCAGCATATTTGATTTAACAATCAAAATGGCAAATGTTTATCATGAAAAAATGCAGGGTAAATGTAAGCCCCACCCATTAGGCATTTTGGCACTGCTCTGTAATCTAGCAAAGCTTTACCACTGTACCTTCAACCAACTGGCCCTGGATCTGATGTATTTCAGCTGGGAGCATTTGAGTGACCAGTGATGCCACCTCCGGAAGCCCTCTGCAGTATTAGTGCCCTCAAGATTTTACCCCCCAGGAAAAAGTAACTACTTTTTCCCAAACAGATTAAAGAAGAAGAGAACCTCAGAGCTCAGCACACCTGTTCTTTGCAGAGAATGGCCTTGTCACAATGCCAGCACATTAGCATCAGAGGCAGAAAAGCAACAAAAGGGGTAGGGGGACACACTGGGTTTGCACCAGCACCAGGACATAACAACTAGGAATCTTCAAGTAGTTATATCCGATATTGGCAGCTAAATGTTAAAGTGCAAAATGGCAAAGCAGTTTAAGCAGTTTGGGAATTGTCTTGAAGTAGCTGTACAGGCAGTCCCCACACACCTGGTTTTATCCACAGCCCTTCTGGGAGTCTGTGACATTGGACTTATACTGAACTGCTATGCCATTCATCTTCTGCAATTTATACAGTGAGATTTAATCTAATAAAGGCACTGAAGGGATAGTATATAACGACCCCAATCTCCCAAATTTACCTGTTTGACACAGATTGTGTCTTACAGTCTAAGTGCCGTTTGATTTATTTGGCATTTGTAAGAGGAGCTGCATGCTATCAGGTCTGCTTTACTTTGCAGTCAGATGTGTATGGCATGGAGGTCAGGAGAGGGGGCTGGGGCAAGGAAGCAAGAGACCCCAAAAGTCAGGAGGATTTATATTTCTTCCAACTAACACAAACAAAGCTGCAGTGCAGACCCTGCTGATAGCACTAGCCCTCCAACACACACACACACACACACACCCTTACCTACACAGCAGTTTACATTATCAGTCATCAGGAGTTAGCTTAGCCTTAGTTCACAGTGAAAAGGGGCTGGTAGTTGTTCAGTCTAATTTTTATGTTTGCTTGCATGCATGTGCCAGAACTTTTTGTCAGAAAAATACTTAGCCCCCTGGTGAGGGCTAAGTATAAAACTAGCCAGGTAAGTCATAAATCATATGACTTTTAAATTTTTTTTCTACGTCGTACGGTTCCTGAGATATAAGCAATTTAGTATTCCAACTCCTTATTTTCTGCTCCGAGACCCATTATTATGCATACATTCTTTGTACTCACTGTCTTTCTCTATGCAACTTTTAGGGAAAACCAGCCTGTAAACTTACATTACTATTACGTTACGCTTCGCTTGTGGTTCTATATCCGTTTCACTTACCGTTCCTGCTCACGCCTCCATGTGCATTACCCTTTATGCTTTCATTTGCGCTTGCATTTGCATTATTTTACCATTTGTGTCTACAGTACTGTTTATCTTTCTATTTCACTTTGCGTCACCATGCACATTACCATTTGCGTTTGTGGGCATCATGTTACTATGTGACAAGACATCATGTGGCGTTTGGGCCCGATGCTCCTGCCCTGCGTATTACATTCCACTATTTCTCATTATCATTCTCAAAAGAAGGAAAATTAGAGGCAAAAACTCTGTTTAATGCATTAGTTAGGAGTTGTTCCACAGCGACAAAAGCGAGGAAATTGAGTGTTAGGGGTTAAAGCCCCCTTGGACCCCCTACCACACTCCCAACCAGCATCGGTGCACATTGGGGTTGTCAGTCCTAACTCTCACCCCATTCTCCTATACCTCTGCTTCTTTACACCTGTGATGGGGTGAGAGTTATGGCGGCAACCCCAATGCGCGATGCCAGTTGGTGTGTGCGGGGGGTCCATGACTTTCAACCCTAGCTACCAAATTTCCTCGCTTTTGTCGCTGTACAAAACCCTGACTAATGCATTAAATGATTTTTGCCTCTAATATATATATATATATATATATATATATATATATATATATATGGCATCTTTTTTTCAAGGTAATGAAATTACTTTTAAAGAAAATCTAAACGCACTCACTGGCAAACAAAAGTACCTAAAAAACTCAGAGAACGAAATAGTTCCATATCAGCTGAGTCTCTCACAGACTATGATAGAAATCTGTTCTATAAAAGTGGCACACTTCCCAGCAGCTTTGCTCCACTTGTTATTTTTTAACATTGGGCTCTATTTTGTGCTCAGGGTAAATAAATATTATCACTTGAAATGAGATGACCTCAAACTTGAAGTCAACCATGAATGTAATGCATACTAAGTATACCGTAAGTGCCAAACTAAAGAAAAAACTGGCTCGAATATGAGATGTTCATACAGTACTCCTCATATGTATGTACCCCCTAGATGGCGCTATCCCAGGGGCTACTACCCCTGCCTGATTTGCCACTAACAGGTTGAGGGCCTGGATCAATGGTGCCTCACCCAGAGGTCAGGGTTGCAATAGTTAAACTAACTGGTCACAGCCCTCTGGGACACTGCAACCCCTTCTCCTACTAGTGGCCCACACAATATATCAGAATTACCTTCACAGTATGCCACTTACCCCAGGTCTGGTTCCGGCACTGGGACCTCCTGAAATGAGATGCAGTGCAACAATCACAGTGCAATGCTTTAACATAGACAAATACCTCAGGCGTATACTCTTTGCTGAAACAAGCAGCTCTGATTTATTTAGGGGACATAAATAAGGACAGGGGAAATCAGGTTAATTAGCTTGGTCACTCTAATAATCTACTCTATGGCTCTGTGCAATGTGCCTATCCCTATCAGTTACTGTCCCTGGGTACCCAAGCCCTAGTGGCTAGTCCAAACCGGGTAGCTAGAAATCTTTCACACAGAGAAAGTGAGAATTAAACAGTCAGCAGTACAGTAATTCCATTTGGATTTAATGGGCAATTCAACAGGGAGCAACCCTGAATTAGTACTCACGACCTCCAAATAAGATAGGGTCCTTCAATGTCGAGGGGCTCACTTGAGGTACACAAACCTCTTCACACATCCATATAAAGAAAGTACTATACCAGGCAGGCTGCATCTGTATCCCGATCGCAATTACTGCACAATACCCGGGAGAATCACACAGCAGATTCAGTTCCTGACAGACCGAGTGCAATTTTCAGCAATTCTTCCAGTCTTCTAAGGGTGAGCCTGGTTTCACTCTTCGAGATCCTTCGATTCTTTTCTGGGGCCAGTTCAGTCCTAACAAGCTGTTACACAAGCTGCAGACGGAACTCTGGGCCTTACACACGTTTTTGACTAAACTGCACACTGAAAAAAACAGAGGCTCCCTTCCTTCTTCACTGCCCAAAGCTCAACTGAACTCCAACTGACGAACCAGGCACTTCCTTTGGGTTCCTCCCAGTTCTTGACTGGATTGGCTGTCACTCACAATAGACTGCTGCTGTTGGTCAAAAGGCACTGAAGTCTAAACTACATCTCCCAGAGTCACTGCCCATACAATCCTCTGTGGCTGGCTCCAGATTATGAGTCAAAGTTCTGATTCGTCCAAGGCATCATTTTGAGGCTAGCTTACCCACACTGGTTGGTCCAGTTCAGCAGTTCAAAACTAGAATGGGAACTAGCAGACACAGTTCTAACTGCAAAGAAAGCAGGTTAGACAAACTGTAATTTCATTATTACTCTAAATAATTTCTGGCAAACGTTACATCTTTCAGATGAGTTCCTTTGCACTCTCAGTGACTGCAAAAATGAAGTGAATTGGCAGCAGCTCAAGTGGTACTCAGAGAGAGCACACAGTCCCCCATACAAACTAATTATGTCTGCAAGCAGACAGCTCTTAAAGAGACAGTGCAGAGGCTCAAAAAACACTCACTGATAAATAACTTAAATGCCAAACACCATTCAGGCTGGAGCATTCAAGCAAGCTCCTGGAAAGTCTGGGAACCCCCCATTTGCAGGGTTACACCTTCCTGGCTTGGGAAAGCTTGACGCCCCAAGCACAAGGCACCCCCATAAGTTTCAACTGCAACCATATGACATTTGCATTAGGCTCACACATGTAATCATCAGTCAATATATCATTTACCAAGAACACATTTCTGAAACATTGCAGTACGTCACTCTTTACACAGTACATACACACATTGTACCATAACTCAAGTTATTACCTCTTGTACATGAAACCTGAAGAGGGCCCTTCCTATCAGTTACCTTGGGGCTGGATGGGGCAAGGGCACCATATAGAAAGGAGCAACACAAGTAACTTGGAGTTAGCACTGATGCTCAGTTTGGGCAATGAGCTCGGGGACACATACACTCCTTTATGGGCAACTTGTTGAGAGAACAGATCACAGGCCTCCCAAGTGAGATCTAATAACTGGGGTGCACCACAGGCTTTAAAGCCTCGACCAGTCTTTCTGAGGGGAACTGTATAGTCTCTGCACCCTGAGCCTCATTTTCAGCATTGTCCTCACTTGTCAGGAGGGCTCTCCATGGGGGTAGAGGGCTAGAACCTGGGCACTTTCAGCTCCAGGAGTTACAGTTTCTGAGTCCACAACATTTGGCTCACATGGAGAGCTTTCGGACACTGGCAGTGGACTGTCAGGGCACTCAAAATACTCTTCTTGTTCCGTGTATCACCAGTCTGCCCCAATCTATCATTTCCTCCCTGAAGGCTCAAACAGTTCAACCATGCACAATGATTCCATTTCATCTGATCCGTGCTTTGCACTTCATTTCTGGGACAATGGCTCCAGGGATGAAACTAGGGAGCTGAAACGGTCCAGAAGGCCAACTTTGTCTCCAGTATTGACTAGGGGATTGCCCGAGCAATTGACTCAGCTAAGCCAAGAAGGATAGTATTCAAAGTCACTCTCACTTTCTTCCATATGACCGTCAGTCATGCCTCAACTAGGACTTGTGGAGGGAACACTCAACTTTGCTTCTGTAGGTGCAGACTTTGATCTTTTCTTAGCAGCAGCTCTAGTCACTGGTCCAGAGGGGCATCTTCTAGGGGCTCAGACTCAATTAAGATTTGTCAATGGGCAGTAAATGATTTCTATGCATTGTTTTACATCTTTTGAATTATTCTCAGGCCTTACTTTGTACACTGGCAGATCATCTAGTTTGCCCACTACAATGATGAGGAAATGGTGCCATCTGTCAACAATCTTGTGCCATGCAATCCCAGATTTCTTAGCAATACCAGATCTCCCTCCTGGAGTTCCTGTGCTTTCACCTTTTATCATACCTTTCTTTGTTAGCCCAGATTTCTTTTTAGCAGCCATAATTTGAGCCAGTTAGTGCATAAGGTTAGCTGGGCCTTCTTATTGCACATACTGTAAATAGTTGTCAGCTTGAACCCCATCAGGAGAGACCCCAAACACATCTACTGGTAGTCGAGCTCTCTCCAAACATCAGACGGTAGGGGAGAATCCAGTGGCATCACTTTTGGTGCAGTTATGGCATGTACCAGGGTGCTAATTTGTTGGCTCCATCTAGGCTTGTCCTTTGGGTGCAGGTGCCTAGCATATCTAGCAAAGTCTTGATTTAAGCTTCAGGCTGTGGGTCCCCTAGGGTAGTAAGGAGTGGTTCTGGACTTTCGCACTCCCCACAGAAGCATCTCTTTGATCAGGCGACTCTCAAAGTCTCTCCCTTGATCAGAATGGATTCTTTGTAGGGCCCATAGTGAACAAAAGTTTTCTAAGTACTTTGGCACCACAGTGGATGCTTTTCTGGTCTTTGGTGGGAAAGCTTGGGCATATCTGCGTGAAATGGTCAGTGACCGCAACACGTACTGATATTTCTTTGATCTGACTCAAACTTAGAAAATCAATACAGACCAACTCATGGGTGCACTGGTGGTTATGTTAACAAGGGGAAGGAGCAGCCCTCTGGGAACAGCTTTCCTCTGTAAGCTTAGCGACCACAAGGATTCGAATGTTGCTCCCACATCGGCCCCATCTTAGGCCAATAGAATCTGGATCTCACCAAGTCAAGTGATACTGTCTGCTGCAAGGTGCCCCATGTGGTTGTGCAGGACCTCAATACCAGAGTCTCGAAAGGCAGTGGGCAAGCACTAGTTGTTTGTTTGGCTACTTGTCCCCCTCTGTCTACTGTTTCTCTGTGCCTAACAGTTTATTGATCAGTTTCAACTTAGGACCTTCTTTGTATAACAGTGCAGTTCTCAAATCCAGTGGGCGTAATTTGGACACATCTTTTCCTGCATAGAGGCTTCCTAAAAGCTGCTTTTGATCATGGGATCGCGGGATTGAGCCCGCCGAATACTATCATTGTCCAGCTGAGGCAGTGCACCAATGTCTATTGCAGAAAAGTGGCAATAAGCAGCAGTATACAATTCTCAGAGGCTCCCAAGCAATCCACCATGCAGTCCACTCGTCCGTGGACATTTGTTCCTCCTGTCAAACTTCCAGAGTGCCCGAATGTCAGGTTCTGCCAGTCGGACCCAATCATTCTGGGGAACAGGCCTCCGGAGAGAGCATCAGCATCTATGTGGTTCCAGACCTGCTCGGGCCATTGGGAGCATAGTCATATGTAGATAATGCAGAAAGCCACCTATAACCAGTGGCATCCAACTTAGCTGAGGTCTGCACATAGGTCAAAGGATTATTGTCAGTTTTTTACTAGTATTTTAGCCCCATACAAGTACTCATGGAATTGGTCAACAATAGCCCACTTCAAAGCTAGGAACTCTAACTTATGTACAGGATAGTTCTTTTCGGATGGGGTCAGGCTTCTACTGGCAAAGGCCACTGGTCTCAGGCCATTCTACGTACTCTTGGTACAACACAGCCCCAACCCTTGCAAGCTAGCATCAGTGTATGCAGGGGCGTAAAGGTTTTTCTTGGATCGTAGGCCAGCACTGGAGCATAGGTAAAGTTGATCCTCATGATCCTCCATGGCTTGATCTCACAATCAAGGGAGTCCAAGCGGGCCCCAAATACTTCACTCGGATGAAAACCACTCTTTCAGTCTTGAGGATGTTGACACTTTGGTATTTTTTGTGGGTTGGGGATTACCCTTGAGTAGAGTTAAGTAAGGCGGATCACTCTTGAATAGTCCTTGATGAGCGCCCGATAATAACCACAGAATCCCAGGAATCTTTGCAGTTCTTGCAGATTTTTAGCAGGCTGTGGCCAGGTGGTCAAGACCTCAACTTTACTTGGAGTCGGTCTCTATTCCTCAGTGGATACTGTGTGGCCCACATGCTTTACTGATGTTTGAAAAAATTGACACTTATCAATGGACAGTTTAAGGCCAAAAGTCCTCCAGTCGGTCCAATACCTTAAATAATCTGCTCATGTTCCTCCAGTGAGCTGCCAAACACAATAACATCATCTAGGTATACCAGGCACTCTAGTAAGTTCATGTCCCCACTGCAGCTCCATCAATCGTTGAAAAGTGGCTGGGGCACCTGGGAAATCCCATAGGCATCCTCATGAATTCATAGAAATGGCGGACAGATAAAGGCTGTTTTTTCACGGTCCTCTACTAGGACCAGCCAGGGATCTCCTGATAGTACCTCGGAGATCCAGCACAGGGAACCACTTGCTCCCGTTTAGGCAGTCCAAAGCATCCTGAATGGGGCATTGTGTCCCCAGTCGAGGGATAGTCCGCCCCGGTTTAAAGGTGCGATAATCCACACACATCCTTACTGTTCCATTCTTTTTCCTCACTACCACAATGGGGGAAGCTATAAGGGCTTCTAGTTCTTGTATTACACCAGCTAACATCTCATCTTGCAGATGCGTCTCACATCATCTATGTCAGCAGGTGCCAGGCGTCGAGACCTCTCCACGAAATGGTCTTCCGTCATGCAGCCGGATATTGTGCTCAGCTCCTTGCGCATCCTACATCCCATTCACTAAAAAGAAAACACCTGGTCTCTCTGGGCAAAAACTTCTCCCACTGATCTTCTTTCCATTCAGCTGGCGGCGAGAGTCGCCGAAATCAAACAAGTCGGCGTTACTCTGTCCATTTCTTCCTTGAACTCTCTGCTGCTGGGTAGCACTGCAGTGTCTGCACAATGCACATTAGCTAGATGCAACCTCTGTTTACTCGAATGTCTCTTTCAGACACATTATGAACTTGGACCATTACCCTTCTGGCATAAGCATGGGCTCTAGCAGGCAAAATACTAAATCGACCAGCAGTCCCTCTGGCAATTTTCCATCGCCTGGTGCATCCAACATTAATATTTTATTCTTAACATCCTTTCTGATACGGACCTCTCCTGTAAGGTACACTGGGCATTTGGCCATGGATCAGAGACTCAGGATCCTTCTTCATACAATTCCGACGCGGTTCCTCTGGTTCTGTTTTTCAGCATCTCTCTGTGCCTCATAGGCCTTCTTAATTAAAGCCGGAACTCTTAAAGCTCTACTAGTCTTTTGACCCCTGTTTTCATAACACAACTTCTTGCCCAGCCTTCCACATATGAGCATTTGTTCCAATCAACAAAGGACACCATCATACAGTCATGGGGACACACTAAGGCTAGGAGTCTCTACTTGTTCGGCCACTCCAGCCACGGAGGTGGGAAAAGACAACCAAATTCGGATATACCCGAATAGGGGTAGGCCTTCTCCACTTAACCCCCATACATGCAATCCTTCTAATGGTTGAGGGGTATGTCTGACAAATGCTTCTAATACCAATCTTGGAACATAATTGTCACTTGGGAGCCACTGTCTAATATAGCTCTTGTAGACACTCCGTTCACCTTTACAGTGGTCTCCATGGAGGGACCCACTATTCTGGACCAGTCTGGAGAGGCGTAGTGGGGCCTGGACATTGACCTGCCACAAAGGGCGTGAATTAGCATTTTGGTGCCCTCACTGGGATCATAATCGTACCTCTTAACCACTATTTCTTCTCCGAAGCTCTCCTTGTAGCCTATATGCAACTTGTCAGTGTCTTTTGGGGACTGGCATTCCCTTTTCATATGCCCATCTTCTCCACAATTATAGCAAAACATACTTTCTGGAGTTTGAGCTGGCCGGGCGCCACACTGGGAGCCAGGGCGGGGGTATTACTAACTGAAACCTTGTTTTCCATCTCTGCTCTGGGCGTGATAAGCATTTGGAGACATCTAAATCAGTTTCTCCACTTCCATGGTCAAGGAATCGAGTTCGGAGCTGTTATCAGCAGGAGATACATGGGTGGGGCCCCCACCCCCTAGTATACAGCAGTCTGATATAGGTCAGGGCCCTGTACTTGCAGGCGTGGCCTTCATAAAGGACTGTTTTGAATTCGGATCTCTCTCAACAGTTCGCCCCATTGTGACATATCTTTTTTCCTTGTCAGAGCACTCATTGACTGCCAACCTCTGCCCCTGAACTTCACTTGATGGGTCACCCTCAGTCACTCGGGCCGTAGCCGCAGCTATTAGCAGTAGGTCCCTCCCGAGGTCGTCTTTTCTCAACTCCTCGAATTTCTCATGAACTCATCATAGGAGGGTGGGGAGTTCAGTCGATCTGCCAGGTGTAACTGAAGCAACAGCAGTTCTGAGAAGGGGCGAGACTTAAGGATCCTGTCCAGCCTGGTTCGGTCCAGTTCAATAAGCTGGCAAACTACCTTTTCTAGAGGCATTCTTGCAACAATTTTTCCAGCGAGACCATACACAGACAACAACTCCCACTTGGTACTGTTGTGCATCTCTTACTCTCCACCATAGGTCCTCATCAGAATCTGGGCTCCCTTACACATTCTCCAAGGCCTCAAGATAGGGCCTGTGCAGTCGCTTCAGGGTTACTGACCCGCGTTTAGCGGATGGTAGCCAGGGCAGGACCTCGAGGCTCTCACTAACCCTCTTTCGCTTTCACCTTCGAGCATTGCCATTCTAGCACTTGGGGGCAGCATAGTCTATCCGGTCTCCCAGTCATCCTCCCTTGGGGGTGGGAGGTGCCAGAGAAGATCCTCAACCTTCAGGTGAGTAGTGACTAATGGCAGGTGCAGAAATAGGAGTCTGCATTGGTTCAGCCACCATTACGGGCACTGGAGCAGGAGAGGGTGTTGGGGGAGGAACACCCCCAGGTGGCAAGAATAGTTTCTTCAAGTCCTCCACAGTTTTCCCCTCTCCCAGCAACCATTCAGCAAATTTCTCCTCAAAAGTTTCAGATAGTGGTGGGGGCTGATTCCCCCCCAGGTCTTTACTGTCCTTAGTTATCACTCTCCAAGCAGTGAGGGCTCCCTCTGGGGTAATGGTCTGTGGCACTTTGGAGCTATCTATGGGATCCTTAAACTCTACTAGGGCCAGGAAAGTGTGGGTGAGCAGATTAGCATGCCGACCCACCACCACAGGGTTTTGTAAACCTTCCACCTTGGAAAGTACTCCCTGCACAGTGTCCGTAGATGATACCAGGGGATGTCCAGGATAAGCATAGCATTTTGAAGTCGATCTCCTCCCAGTACACCACTCCACCAGCGAGTGCACAGCCACTTCTGTCGGGTACCATTTTTTTCTTAACAGTGGTTCAGTAATATGGCCACTAGAGGACACACAATCCAGCGGTGAGCCTCAAGATGTAACCCCTAGATGGCGCTATCCCAGGCTACTACCCCTGCCTGATTTGCCACTAACAGGTTGAGGCCTGGATCCAATGGCGGGTGCCTCCACCCAGAGGTCAGGGTTTGCAATAGTTAAACTAACTTGGTCCAGCCCTCTGGGACACTGCAACCCCTTTCTTCCCACTAGTGGCCCACACAATATATCAGAATTACCTTCACAGTATACACTTACCCCCAGGTCTGGTTCCGCACTGGGACCTCCTGTGAAATGAGATACAGTGCAACAATCACAGTACAGTACTTTAACATAGACAAATACCTCAGGCAGTATAACTTTGCTGGAAACAAGCAGCTCTGATTTATTTAGGGGATATAACAAGGACAGGGAAATCAGGTTAATTAGCTTATCACTCTAATAATCTACCTATGGCTCTGTGCACAGGCCTATCCTATCAGTTACTGTCCCTGGGTACCCAAGCCCTAGTGGCTAGTCAACCGTGGCAGCTGGTAGAGGCCCTTTCACAGAGAAAAGGAGAATTAAACAGTCAGCAGTACAGTAATTCCATTTGGATTTAATGTGGCAATTCAACAGGGAGCAACCCTGAATTAGTACTCACGACCTCCAAATAAGATAGGGTCCTTCAATGTCAGCAGGGCTCACTTGAGGTACACAAACCTCTTCACACATCCATATAAAAGAAAGTACTATACCAGGCAGGCTGCATCTGTATCCCGTCGCAATTACTGCACAATACCCGGAGAACACACAGCAGATTCAGTTCCTGACAGACCGAGTGCAATTTTCAGCAATTCTTCCAGTCTTCTACAGGGTGAGCCTGGTTTCTACTCTTCAGAGATCCTTGATTCTTTTCACAGGACGGATTCAGTCCTAACAAGCTGTTACACAAGCTGCAGACCGGAACTCTGGGCCTTACACGTTTTTGACTAAAACTGCACACTGAAAAAGCACAGGGCTCCTTCCTTCTTCACTGCCAAAGCTCAACTGAACTCCAACTGACGAAACCGGCACTTCCTTTGAGTTCCTCCCAGTTCTTGACTGGATTGGCTGTCACTCACAATAGACTGCTGCTGTTGGTCCAAAAGGCACTGAAGTCTAAACTACATCTCCCAGAGTCACTGCCCATACAATCCTCTTGTGGCTGGCTCAGATTATGAGTCCAAGTTCTGATTCGTCCAAGGCATCATTTTAGAGCTAGCTTACCACACTGATTGGTCCAGTTCAGCAGTTCAAAACTAGAATGGGGAACTAGCAGACACAGTTCTGACTGCAAAGAAAGCAGGTTAGACAAACTGTAATTTCATTATTACTCTAAATAATTTCTGGCAAACAGTTACATCTTTCAGATAGGTTCCCTTTGCACTCTAGTGACTGCAAAATGAAGTGAATTGGCAGCTCGAGTGGTACTCAGAGAAGCACACAGTCCCCCATACAAACTAATTATGTCTGCAAGCAGACAGCTCTTAAAGAGACAGTACCAGAGGCTCTAAAAACACTCACTGATAAATGGCTTAAATGCCAAACACCATTCAGGCTTGGAGCATTCAAGCAAGCTCCTGGAAGTCTTTTGGGAACCCCCATTTGCAGGGGGGTTACATGTACAAAAATACTTCACATCCTCAGCTTGCTCCTGTCACATATATGCTGAACAGAGACCACTGTAAATAATAACTCAAGATGCCCCTTTTTACTTAACTCTGAACACCAAATTAAATCCTAGCATTTTACTGTGGTACAAAACTATGGCCACAAGTGAGAACAAATTAAGAGCCATTATGAAACTTCTTAAAGAGTCTGCCGGCTTCCCACCAGAAAAAGGAATCCACGCAAAAAACAGTAATCCGAATGCTCACTGATTCCAACATTGTACCAACTGATGTTGGTTTAGTTTATTTAACTTGTAAGAGGATCCCCTCCAAAGCTCAGAGCACCTGTATAAAGAAAGCCATTAAATAATACAGATCATAAATAAACAACCAATACCATAGTGTCAGGCCATAAAAATATACAGTCCATTAACAATTGTAGTACCTTATCAGGAAAAAAACAATATTTTTACATCTTCTCTAGAGATCAAAATATTCCACCTATGCCTAGTGCCAGACAGCATATCAGCCACCTTAATACCACCTCCGGGGTGAAGTGCAAGTGCTGCAGTCATAACACAACTTGTAGGTCTACTGCTTTTTCAGCGCCAAATTTAAATTCCTTTATGCCCTCTGAGGTCAAGTTCTAATGTGACCAACATCACGAGTGGTAAATCCTTCAGCTTTAAACCAGCTAATTAATGTTTATTCACTTCAAATCCAGCAGCCAGATGTCATTTCTTTATCTCAGATCCTACCATGAGTGCAATCGGTTACCAAAAGCTAATAAATAAATAAATAAATTATGTTGCCATACTCAACACTTCCAGCTGACACATGAATCAAATCAAATCAAATCAAATCAAACTTTATTTGTAAAAGGCGCCTTTTTGAAACCAAGGCGCCTGTACATAACATAAAAAATCAATAAATAATTAAAACAATAATTAAAATTAATCCAAGGCAGCAACATTTAAAAATCATTATATGCAAGGCTAAAAAGAAATGTTTTTAATGCCCCCTTAAAACTTTGGACGGTCGGGCAATCTTGCACCTGACGAGGTAGAGAATTCCATAGGGTTGGGGCCATAAAACTAAAAGATCTGGCCCCAGATATCTTTAAATGAACCCATGGCATCTCCAGCACTCCCTCGTCAGTGGATCGGAGAGAGTGGGAGGGACAGTAGGGACAAAGGAGATCTTTCAGGTAACCAGATCCCTGATCATGTAGGGCCTTATAGGTCAGCAAACTAAGCTTGAAGGTGATTCACCAGCATATTGGCAGCCAGTGCAGTCCGCGGAGCACAGGCGTTATATGACTGACCCTAGAAGAACCAGTCAATAGCCTGGCTGCCGCATTCTGCACTAGCTGCAAGTGGCGAATATCAACCCCCGGTAGCCCAAGATAAAGGGCATTGCAGTAGTCAAGGCGGGAGGTAACAAAGGCGTGGACCAAAGTAGGAAGATCGTCGGGAGGAACCAGGTGCTTCACCCGTGCAATGTTCCTCAGATGGTAAAAAGAGGCTTTGATAACTGCCGACACCTGAGATTTAAGTGTCAAGCAGTCATCAAACACAACGCCAGGTTCCGCACCCGGCCTGAGGTAGTTAGCTGAACACCTCCAAGCCGTAAACCCAAAGGTGATCCCACCAACAAACCTGCCTCCTGGCAACCTGGGTCCACAACCAACACCTCAGTTTTCTCTGGATTCAACCGCAGCCAACTCACATCCATCCAATGCTGGATTTCGGCGAGACAGTTGTTAAAGACTGAAATGGCAGCATCTTGGCGGGCACAAAGGACATGTACATATAGAAACATAGATTTTGACAGCAGATAAGGACGCCTTGGCCCACCCAGTCTGCCCATTTCCCTACCTATTGGATAGCTGCAGATCCTAGTTAACCAGCAGCCCTACTTCTTCCCTACCCCACCCCTAGAATTGCCTTATGACTGTCCCATGCATGCTTGAATTCCACCACTGTTTTGACTCCACAACCTCCTCCGGAGTCCGTTCCATGCATCCACAACCCTCTCTGTGAAAAATACTTCCTTAAATTACCTCTGAGCGCTACCTCTGTCTTCAAATTGTGCCCCTCTGTTCTTGAACACCTCTTTTTGAAAGATGCTACCCTCTTGGACTTTGTTGATTCCTTGAGATACTTGAAAGTTTCTATCATGTCCCCTCTCCCTCCTTTCCTCGAGGCTATACATATTCAGCTCCTTAAGTCTCTCTTCATATGTCTTCCGGTGCAGACCCTGCACCATTTTAGTGCCCTCCTCTGGACAGCCTCCACCCTGTCTATGTCCTTGAGGAGACTGGGTCTCAGAACTGCATGCAGTACTCAGATGGGGTCTCACCAACTGTCTGTACAGAGGGATAATAACTTCCTGTTTTCTACTGGTGATGCTTCTCCCTATGCATCCCAGTATCCCCCAACCCTCCTTGCTGCCCTCTCACATTGCTTGCCACCTTTAGGTCATCTGATATGACTACCCCAGGTCCCTTTCATTTTTGTTGTTGTTAGTATCTCACCCCCATTGTGTACTCTTCCCTGGGTTTTGTTTCCCAGGTGCATTATACACTTCTTAACATTGAATCTAAGCTGCCATACATTTGACCATTCCTCTAACCTTGCCAGTCCCTTCTCATCCTTTTCATCCCACCTTGTGCATCAACTCTGTTGCAGATCTTTGTGTCATCTGCAAAGAGACATACTTTCCTTCAGTCCTTCTGCAATGTAAGCTTATAAAGACATTGAAGAGGACCGATCTAATACTGAACCTGTGGTACCCACTAGTAACCCCTTTCTTCAGAGTGGACTCCATTTACTATTACTCTCTGTGTCCTATTCTCCAGCAATTCTTTACCCAGGCTGTCATCTTGGGACCCACTCCCAGGCTGGCTAACTTGTATATTAATCTTTTGTGTGGGACTGTGTCAAATGCCTTGCTAAAGTTTAGGTAGGCCATGTCCACAGCCCCTCCTGATCTACTACTTTGGTCACCCAGTCAAAGAAATCTATCAGATTTGTCTGGCATGACCTTCCGCTGTGAATCCATGCTGCCTTGGGTCCTGTGCCCCTCTGGCCTCTAGATGCTCAACAATTCTTTCCTTCAAGTGATTCCATCATTTTCCCTACCACTGAGGTTAAACTAACAGGTCTGTAGTTTTCTGCTTCTGCCTTGCTCCACTTTTGTGAAGGGAATCCATCTGCCCTCCTCCAGTCCTCAGGTACCACCCCATCCTCCCATGATTTGTTAAAAGGTAGTCAGTGGTGTCACTAGTTCTACCCTTAGTTCTTTTAGAATTCTGGGATGAATCCCATCAGGCCCCATTGCTTTGTCCACCTTCAGTTTTAAGAGTTCTTTCAGAACCCTTTCTTCTGTAAATGGGCTGGTATCAACTTCTGTATCCAGAGTGTTTCTACAGTTTGTTTTAGGTACCTCCCCTTCCTTTGTAAATACTGAGCAAAATATTTGTTTAGTATCTCTGCCTTTTCACAGTCACCTCTGCCCACCCTCCCTCCTCTTTATTAAGCCTCACTATCCTCCCTTGGTCTTCCTTCACTCCTGATGTACCTATAAAGGTTTTATAGGTTTATATTATACAGTTGAGTATAGTCTGCATGAGTGAAAACTCAAACCATACCGCTAATAATCGCTCCCAGCGGCAGCATGTACACATAAACAACATCTGCGCCAAAATGGAGCCCTCGGCACCACAGGATAGAGGAATGATGCCGAGAAAAAATCCAGACACCACCCTCTGAGTCCTACCCTCGAGGAAAGATTGAAACCAACTGAGGACTGTACCACAGCCCACAGATAAACCGCAAGCGCTCCAATAACACACCATGGTCCACGGTGTCAAATGCTGCAGAGAGATCAAGAAGGACCAAGATGAAATGGGTCCTTCAATCTCTTGCTATTAGGAGGTCATTTAGTACCCAGACAAGAGCTGTCTCGGTACTGTGCCTCTTCCTAAATCCGGACTGAAGAGAATCATAGACATTGTAGCTGGTCAAATGATCATCCAGCTGCGACGCGACCACCTTCTCAATAACCTTACCCACAAAGGGCAGGTTAGAGATAGGCCTGTAGTTAGCCAGACAATCCAGGTCCAAGGAGGACTTCTTAAGAAGGGGCTGAACCACGGCCTCCTTCAGAGGATTTGGAAAAATCCCCCTCTCCAAAGACCTCCAGACTATCTCAGCAAGGACCGGACCGATTTTATCCACACAGCCCACTAAGAGACGTGTGGGGCCCGGGTCCAAACCATAGTTGGTCGGACGCAATGACTAGATGACCATCACAATGTCACTGATTGTGGGAAGGGTGAAGTCGAACCACACAAACTGGGTGTCCGACATCTCCTGCCAACCATC
This sequence comes from Neoceratodus forsteri, assembly GCA_016271365.2. NCBI lineage: Eukaryota > Metazoa > Chordata > Ceratodontiformes > Ceratodontidae > Neoceratodus > Neoceratodus forsteri. Next base: position 966,325,934 of record CM057453.1, read on the forward strand.
ACAGCTCCCATTAGGGAGGGTCAAGCGGATATCAGACCTGACTGTGGCAACCTTATCTGAAAAGAACTGAGCAAACTCCTCACACCATTCTTGAGAAAAAGCTCTTCTGGGCTGAAGACAGATTGGATTGCACAATCTGTCCACAGTCCGGAAAAGCTGAGCTGGTTGATTCTGTGCAGCAGCAATCTCTCTGGACAGGAATTCTGCCTTCTTACAAGAAATTGCTGATTGATAGACCACATAATGGTCTATCAAACTGAGTTTGTCACAATCCAGGCCCGATTTCCGCCAGCACCTCTTTAACCTTCGTCCGACTCTCCTCAGCTCCCTCAGAGTCTCATCAAACCAGGGAGACCTGGGGCGAAGAGTGAGGGGACAAACATGAACAGGAGCAATGGAATCCAGGGCCCCTACTACTGCCTTATTATAGGCAAGTACCAGGTCCCCTGGATCCATGCAATCACTTGATAAACCCAATAGGTCCAGTACCGCCATCAGGCCCTCTGGGGAAACACCCCTCAAACGGTGGTACTGGACCATCTCCATAGGGGCTGGCCTACTAGGGGTGGCCTCAAAAATGAACCCAATGGTATGATGGTCAGACCACCGACTGGTTCCACCACCAGATCGGATATCTCCATCCCAGTAAGGAACACCAAGTCCAATGGTGACCACCAATATGGGTTGAGGAGGAAATAACCTGTGTGAAGCCCAGTGAAATCATTAACTGGCAGGCGTCCTGACCAAGTGCGAGAGTTCATCATCGACCCAAGCATTGAAATCCCAGACCAACCATCTGGGAGATCCCAATGTCAGGTCGACAATGAAGTCTCGACTTCCCGCGGGAAAACATTCCCATCACCTGGTGGACAGTATGAGCGAAGTATCCTGCACACCCTCGCCCATGATACATTCAAAGGTTGGTAGTTCCACTGTGCCTCCATTGGCCCAGTTCCGATCTAAAACAGATAGCAACACCCCACCCTATAATCCATCCTAGGGCGTTGTATCACCAAATACCGGACAGAATTGCTGATGCCAAAACTGGGCCAGCATTCTCATCCAGCCAGGTTTTGGTGATGCACGCCAGGTCAGATGATCCAACAAAATGCACTATAATAGCGGTTTTGTTTTTAATAGACCTGGCATTGCATAACACCACCTGAGTAGGATGAGAATCTGAGGATGACAGTGCTACCTGCCGACTACAAGCAGAACTCTTGGGTATGGGAACCAGACAGGGAGGACCCCTTTCCTGGACCCATTTGCCCCAGGGCATCTCCTTGTCCCCATTATCCTATCCACCCACTCCTTTCCAATCCCTCTCCAGGCCAACCGTCATCCTCCTCCTCTTTCTAACAATCCCAGAGCCCTACACCGTCTGTACACCTCTGGCAATAGGGGAGGACAAAAAGGACAAAGGTCCCTAAGCCTGGAGGGGGAATAATACCAGACCTTCCTTATGTCTTCTCAACACATCTTTACTACACTAAGCAAATACCAGCAAGTAAACAACCCCACAATACAGATTTAACCCACACCCAAACAAACAATACTCAAATACTCTTAACAAACGTCCACAAAAACTAAGCAAATACAATACCGTATATAAAAATTTAGCAGCACAATATAAAAGTCTGAGTTAGAAAACAATCACAGTCAAATAGGTCTCACAGTTTTTGAATTATTTTGGTCTGAAGAGCTCTCACCTCTTAAGACATGACCAGAGAGGATGGCCAGATTCAATTCTTACTTTAATCTGACCAACCAACCAGAGCTTAATGGAAAAGAAAACTTTTTTTTTTGTAAGGCACTCTCACTGCCAATGTATATCCAATAGATCGTAAGGACAGTCAGTTCCAATTCTCAGTTTTTTTTTTTTAAAGCAAGAATCCATCTCTTAATGCATAACATGAAGTCAAAACAAATTCAGCTCACCCAGATCGGTCCACGACTCCACAGAGGATCCTTTATAGATCCAAGTCCAGTATATAGATATTTTAGGAACTTCCAGTTAAAAGCTGATTCCACACCACACTGCCATGTACCTAACCCCCACAGCTGCCTCCACAGCTATTGAGGCAGGCACAGACAGTGACCGGAGTGCCAGATAAGATTGATTTAAGCAAGAGCCCCCAGCACAAACCCGAGGGGTAGCCGTCTCCTCACCCGCAGAGCCCACGACTACAGCCCCCAGGCTAAGCCAGCCAAATAGTTGACCTCCCCGGGCCGCTTAGGAAACAAATCAGCCCCTGCCCTCCTTCCAGCAGACCACAAGCCCAAGCTTCCTGCCCGACTCGGCAGAAACTTGAAGGCCACCCTCCCTAGTTAGGGCAAGGGAATCCCTGCTCACAATCCTCGCTACTCACAGTTTCCACAAAAACAATGGTGTTCCTGCTCAGATTCAGCCACAGGGATACTCCGACTCTCCGTGAAATCCCCAGATATTCCAGAAGATCTATTTCTCCAAACTAGGGGACTAGGGGACTTCCCCACTCACAGCTCTTCCGTAACAGAGGTCGGTACCACTCTGTTTCAGTCCAACCACCAAACAGCTTGTGCAAAATCCAATTCTCCATGAGCCTGCTGCTGTAGTTCCTTCCTCCAGGACATCAACTCTCTGCTCTGAGTCTCCTCCTTTACTCCTCGAGTCTCCTCTAGTCGTACACCAACACTCCAGGCAGGTAAGGGAGCCATCAAATTGAACAGACCTCCAGGTTTTACTGTAAACATCCAGTGCAATATCTTGGACACTGAATAAAACAGAAAAAAGTATGCATAAAAAGGTTTCCTGACTCTGTTTAAGCTCCCACAAAACCCTCTCTAAGCCCAATGCGCCACTCAATCCTCACTAACTCACTTAATTTTCCCTAACTTACTGCCAAAATTAATTATACTAACGAAAAAAAAAAAGAAAACTAAAAAAATGACTTATTACAAAACAAAATAAACTAAAAACAAGACTGGTGCTATAGCTTGTTGTGGACTAGCCCAGCATGCCAGCCATCTTGAATCTCTTTGGTTTCAGCTGTTCTTTCTATGGTGGGTATCCACCATTACCAGAACACTACAAATGAGGCTCCCAAAGAGACAAACTCTAGCAAGAACCACTACGGCTGCAGCTGAGGTCTGGCGATATGGGACTATGCCACCGTGTCCAGGACTGGCATTGTGGCATTTTCTGCACATCGTTAAGTCTGTGGCGCATTCGCGTAGTGTACTCCAGCGGTACAGTGGCACAGTTTGCTGTATCCAAGATGGCTGCTGGAGTTCTCTTCATCACGTGATGACTCCGCATGTGCACTGGGCTCCAGGCCGTGCTGGTATGGCTAGCTGGCTATGCGGCTGTACCACAGAGTTCACTATGCATCCGTGAGTTGTTACGCATGCACAGAAAACTCAATGCTGCTGTAACCCCCTGCAAATGGGGTTCCCAAAAGACTTCAGGAGCTTGCTTGAATGCTCCAAGCCTGAATGGTGTTTGGCATTTAAGCCATTTATCAGTGAGTGTTTTGTGAGCCTCTGGTACTGTCTCTTTAAGAGCTGTCTGCTTGCAGACATAATTAGTTTGTATGGGGGACTGTGTGCTTCTCTGAGTACCCTCGAGCTGCTGCCAATTCACCATTTTTGCAGTCACTAGGAGTGCAAAGGAACCTATCTGAAAGATGTAACTGTTTGCCAGAAATTATTAGAGTAATAATGAAATTACAGTTTGTCTAACCTGCTTTCTTTGCAGTCAGAACTGTGTCTGCTAGTTCCCATTCTAGTTTTGAACTGCTGAACTGGACCAATCAGTGTGGGAGTAAGCTAGCTCTAAAATGATGCCTTAGACGAATCAGAACTTGGACTCATAATCTGGCCAACCACAAGAGGATTGTATGGGCAGTGACTCTGGAGATGTAGTTTAGACTTCAGTGCCTTTTTGGACCAACAGCAGCAGTCTATTGTGGTGACACTAATCAGTCAGAACTGGGAGGAACTCAAAGGAAGTGCCCGTTTCGTCAGTTGGAGTTCAGTTGAGCTTTGGCAGTGAAGAAGGAAGGAGCCTTGTGCTTTTCAGTGTGCAGTTTTAGTCAAAAACGTGTGTAAGGCCCAGAGTTCCGGTCTGCAGCTTGTGTAACAGCTTGTTAGGGCTGAATCAAGTCATGAGAAAAGAATCAAAGGATCTCTGAAGAGTAGAAACCAGGCTCACCCTGCAGAAGACTGGAAGAATTGCTGAAAATTGCACTCGGTCTGTCAGGAACTGAAATCCTGTGTGTTCTCCGGGTATTGTGCAGTAATTGCGATCGGGATACAGATACGGCCTGCCTGGTATAGTACTTTCTTTATATGGATGTGTGAAGAGGTTTGTGTACCTCAAGTGAGCCCTACTGACATTGAAGGCCCCTATCTTATTTGGAGGTCGTGAGTACTAATTCAGGGTGGCTCCCTGTTGAATTGCCACATTAAATCAAATGGAATTACTGTACTGCTGACTGTTTAATTCTCCTTTTCTCTGTGTGAAAGGGCCCTACACCAGCTGCCACGGCTTGGACTAGCTCCACTAGGGCTTGGGTACCTGTGGCCAGTAATTGATAGGGATAGCCTGTGCACAGAGCCATAGGTAGATTATTAGAGTGATAAGCTAATTAACCTGATTTCCCCTGTCCTTGTTATATCCCCTAAATAAATCAGAGCTGCTTGTTTCAGCAAAGTTATACTGCCTGAGGTATTTGTCTATGTTAAAGTACTGTACTGTGATTGTTGCACTGTATCTCATTTCACAGGAGGTCCCAGTGCGGAACCAGACCTGGGGGTAAGTGTATACTGTGAAGGTAATTCTGATATATTGTGTGGGCCACTAGTGGGAAGAAAGGGGGTTGCAGTGTCCCAGAGGGCTGTAATGACCAAGTTAGTTTAACTATTACGAAAACCCCTGACCTCTGGATGGAGGCACCGCCATTGGATCCAGGCCCCTCAACCCAACCTGTTGGTGGCAAATCAGGCAGGGGTAGTAGCCCCTGGGATAGCGCCATCTAGGGGTTACATCGCCATCTTAAATATGGCAGATAGTGCAGTTCTCCACCAATGCTGAAGGACAAAATAGTGCGGTGAATGCACAGTGATTGCCGTTCACCTCCACTATTTAAAAAGTCTATTCGGTATTTGATGAACTCCCTTTTCTCTACAGAGATCTCAAGGCATCTGCAGGGCTAAGCCCACTGCAGCCATAATAAAAGAGGGAGCTTACCACCTGGTGCAACCGAAAATAGATGAGTCATATGTCTCTGATAGAATCTATAAAAATAAGACAGAAATATAAAGCCAACAGACCCAAGGCCAAAAGTTAGCAAGAGCTATTGTGGAAATGCTAGCCACTGGCTTACTATCATTTTCTTTGTGGGCAATACAGGCTTCCTATCACTAATGCAAGTTGTAGTGCCAAGGTACCAAGTACCCAGACATACATACTTCTACACAGTGGCACAACCTAATTTACACCAGAGTGTTTGCAAGACTGTGTCACATGCACTGAAAACAGCGGTTGTGCCAGCAGTTCACATCACCACTGATATGTGGATGAGTGGTCAGGTCACTGAGTACCTGGTAGTAATTGCCCACTTGGTACATTTTCTCACTTCTTTGTCTTTCTCTTCCCCTGGATTAAGTGGCAGCAACAGTTGAAATTCACGAGGGCCTTCTGACTTCACAAATAGGCACCTTTATGTGTCAGTGACTTCAACAATTACCATTGTATAGAACAGGGGTTGTCAGCCAGGGGTCTGCGGCTCACAGGCCATCTGCGAGCATCTGCTGGGGGTGCGGATCACCCAAGGAAATCACAACTGTGGTAAATCACTGACTGCAATTTCAGTACTTTGAAAACCACAGTTGTTTGAATTAACTGCTCTGTTGCTTTTGAAGTTCCTAACACAACTGTCAGCTTAGCAGCTTAACTATACTATCAATACACAGTCATTAATACCATTAACACCATTGTTTACAAGCAAGGTGTTAATGGCTATGATTAGTTGCGCCTTTGCCGGTAAGTCAGTGCTGGTTAGTGAAGGCTGCTACCCCTCATTTTTCTTTTACTCTCTTGCCTTTTATTTTAAAGGAAACCCTCAGTAATTCCCGTACTCCTCACAGACTGTCCCACTTCAATGCTGGAGGATACAGAGGATAGGAGACTGCTTTCCTGTTGCTTTTAAAACCACAGATCCTCTTTGCAGATTGCTTTATGCCCATTTCAGTTTTGCAGTCTTCCTAAGCTTCACCCTGTTTCTGTGAATTGGGATACGTGCCGTAAGACAAAAATAAACAAAATATCTGGTATTTTGCTGACAATGCTTTACAGTTGATCATTAATCAGATAATAGTTATCACAAGCAGTAGTTTGAGAGGAAAGGAAAATTGTGCTCCCCCACCCCCAAGAGTGTAGTTGTAGTGACAGAAATGCAGTTTATTGTTTTCTTACAGTAAGTCAGTAATGTCATTCAGTAATCAGTGGTTGCTATCAGCAGAAGTTTGAAGAAAGGACAATTGTGCTCCCCAACAGTGGAGTAGTAGTGACACAGAATGCAGTCGTGTTTGTTTTGTTATATTAAGTGAGTAATTCAGCTGTGGTAGATCACTGACTTGTAGGAGAGCAGTGCCACTGAAAGCAGCTAGTATTATTTTTCAGTGTTAATTGGCACCCTATTTCTCCACTATTAAGTACTTTTTCTTGTAGTTTGTATTATTTTATTTTATTATTTTAAAATAAAACACAGCGATGTATAAAATCAGCAGATGGTTGGCTGATACTTGTTCAGGTGGGCCCCAGACTGAAAAAGGTTGACAACCTCTGGTGTAGAAAACCTGCTAGACTGCCTTCCACAGAAGTTTGATGAGTGAGTGACTGCACATACACACTAACCCCAGTTTTTATAGTATCAGATTTTGCAAAGTACATGGTAAAGGCTATTGACTGTGGTGACTATACACATTCAATGTTTTGCTCACTACAACATCTGGCAGATCGGGAGGTAGTATAGCGTAGTGATTTAAGGCTCTGAGCTGCAAATCTGGTGACATCCAGCAGACCAGAACTGGGTTTGAATCCCACAGCTTCCACTTGCATACTGTGTGACCCTGAGCAAGTCATTTAACTTCCCTGTGCTCCTAGTTTGCACCTGTAAAAAAGCTTTTAGCTTAGTGTGCTACTCCTGGTTAAACAAATACAAAAAAAAAGCCCTCACTGTGCAGACTTGTGTAGCTCTGGCAAAAAGGCCTGGGGTCATTTTAGACTCTTAAGGCATGGGAACCATTACATAGCATTCAACAACAGAACCACATGCCCCCACCACCTGAAACAAGATGTGTCAATAAGGTGGAGTTTACCAATTAGATGATGAAACAGCTGCATGAACAAAAGAAGGCAATATCCACCAGTAGCAGCTATGCATGGTATTGGTAAACATCACCTTAATCACGGGCAACTGCTGGAGGTCCTCCTGCACTGTCATGAGCCGTTTGCTGAGGCCACATGGATGGTAGGTGCTGATGGCTGTGTAAGCCAGGTACTCCCCTTATTTCCCTGATTAACCTGTGACTTGTTCCTGTGAAGTCTAACTATGAGGAGACAGACGTTACCACTTCTGTCAATCTGGTAGAAAGAATAAAGCATATAAAACTAGACAGCTATGATAAATTACCTCCTATCTATCTAACATAGTGCACAAAGTTCTTTCTCCACTGGCCCTTTCTAAATCTTTAAGACCCTTCTGGTTGCTGCAATTCCTCCATGACTTGCTTAATCTGAGCTATCTGAATGTACTAGCGTTTCTCCTGGAGTGAGCCCTTACTTTTATCAGTAGAATTATGTTTGCTCCACCAGGTGAAGCTAAAAAGCTACTTTCCAAAACATTATAGAGACTCAAAGTATTTTCCTCATTGGTCTCCAATACATGCCTCTCCTCACCAGGCAGAATGCTTACATTAGAGATGAAACCTATGAGCAAATGTAGGTTTTTTTCCAGAGAGCAATCAGTAACCTCTATTCTCATTTCAGAGGTTTTGAACTAACATTTTTGCTCAACATGCTGTTTCTTACCAAGTCAGAGCTTTAGTATCTTCTGGTTTAGGAGATTGATGTTCTGTGTGAACTAATAAAGACTCAGAGATTCTCATAAAGGAGCTGTCCCAATCCCAGGTAAAACATGGTCAGTGATTCTGGTTTGATTCTTGTCCAACAAACTGTCAATCTTCCTCTTACTCTTACAGTTATTTATTTAATTTTATTTTATTCAAAATTTGGTGACGGGAAAGGCACACAGAGCCGAGGCTCATTTCCAGGTATGACCTGGGTACAAGGAATTACAACAGGAGTAAAACATTTGTTACAACATGATTGAGAATATAGGAGTTTGAAATTAAATAAAAGACAATTTAAAAGTTGGTTTGCACTATATAAACAAGGCAAGACAAAAACATAAAAGGCTAAAATAAAATACATACAGGCTGGCAGTAGATTAATACTAGGAAACAAATTTAGGTGAAGCACACAAGTGATCAGATCGGGGGACAAAGTGGAAGGCAAGAGGGGATAGGACTGAGAGGTATGGAGGAAGAAGGTGGTGGGGAGGGTTAGGAGCATTGAGAGCACTGAGGGGAGGGAGGAGTTGGAGGTCTTTTGATGATCAAGAGAAGGGAGGCTAGGTGCAAGTCAGGGTGTAGGTTGTTCCAGAGTAGAGGAAGGCAGTGCGAGAAGGCTGACTGGCGGTAGAATGAGGATGAGGGATGAAGAAGGTTCATGAGTCCCTGTGATGAAGAGAGTATGTTGTGCACTTAGCTGGTGTGGGGTGGGATAAGAGATAGGAGGGAGGAATCTAGACAACTTTTAGCATGGAGAGGTGCAGTGAATGTTTCTCCTGTGGGACAGTGGCGGAAAGAGGAGCATAGCGAAGACAGTGGTGGGTAAGTGGGGGACAGGCAGTGGCAAAGTGGCAGAAGGAGTTGAGAAGGGTGTCCAATATGGAAGGAAGAAGCTGAGGCAGTGCCATAGACTACATCGGCATAATCCAGTACTGGCAGAATTGTTTTGAGTACTAGCTCGCAACAAGTTTGGAGAGGGAGGCTGGCTTTGTGGTGGTAGAGGACAGCATGTTTTGGCTGGAGTTTTGTGCAAATGGCATCAATGTGGATAGAGAAATCAAGGTGACTGTCCAGCCAGACACCCAGGTATTTGAATGCCAGAACCATCTCAAGGGGTGAGCCATCAAGGGTGGTGACCGCTGGAGGGGCAGGGGCGAGGACAGCTTGGTCTCAAACCAAAAATCATGGTAACTGTCTTTTTAGCATTGAGTTTTAACTGATTTAAATGAAACCAGGCCTGAACTGTGTGAAATCATTTTGGAGATTGGGAGAACACTGTCATGGGACGGACGGGTATAGAATATGGTATCATGCATACATATGCATGTTGGATGAGTGACAGATAGAGGGAAGGTCATTTATAAAGAGTGAGAAAAGGATGGGGCCAAGGATAGAGCCTTGAGGAACCCTGGAGAGGATAGGGTGAGGAGAAGAGAGTGCATCACCAACTTAGACTGATTGTTGTCAATTTTGAAGGTAAGAACAAAACCAGTCAACCGCAGGTTTAGCAAGGCCAAAAAAAGTGAGTTTGTGAAGAAGGAGAGGGTGAGAGACAGAGTCAAAAGCTTTGGCAAAATCAATGAAGACAGCAGCAGTGATTTGGCTTTGGTCCATAGCGGAGAAGATGAAGTCTGTGACGAGCAACAGAAAGGTGATAGTGGAGTGTTGTTTACAAAAGTTAGGCTTTTTCACATTCAGATAGGGAGATAAAAGAGGGGAACCTTTTTTTTTTTTTCCTTTCTTTTTTTTTTCCTGGTGCTAACCATAGTGCAGATAAAGGGCTACCAAATATTATACCTAAATAATAAATACAATATGCAGCAAAAAAGTATAATGAAAAACACATAGTTAAAAAAACAAGTGTAACCCCCTGCAAATGGGGGTTCCCAAAAGACTTCCAGGAGCTTGCTTGAATGCTCCAAGCCTGAATGGTGTTTGGCGTTTAAGCCATTTATCAGTGAGTGTTTTAGAACCTCCTGGTACTGTCTCTTTAAGAGCTGTCTGCTTGCAGACATAATTAGTTGTATGGGGGACTGTGTGTTTCTTTGATTGAGTACCCTCAAGCTGCTGCCAATTCACCCATTTTTGCAGTCACTAGGAGTGCAAAGGAACCTGTCTGAAAGATGTAACTGATTGCGAAATCATTTACAGTAATAATAAAATTACAGTTTGTCTAACCTGCTTTCTTTGCAGTCAGAACTGTGTCTGCTAGTTCCCATTCTAGTTTTGAACTGCTGAACTGGACCAATCAGTGTGGGGTAAGCTAGCTCTAAAATGGTGCCTTGGACTCATAATCTGAGCCAGCCACAAGAGGATTGTATGGGCAGTGACTCTGGAGATGTAGTTTAGACTTCAGTGCCTTTTTGGACCAACAGCAGCAGTCTATTGTGAGTGGACAGCCAATCCAGCCAAGAACTGGGAGGAACTCAAAGGAAGTGCCTAGTTTTGTCGGTTGGAGCTTCAGTTGAGCTTTGGCAGTGAAGAAGGAAGGAGCCTGTGCATTTTCAGTGTGCAGTTTTAGTCAAAAAAGCGTGTAAAGCCCAGAGTTCGCGTCTGCAGCTTGTTGGGACTGAATCCGTCCTGTGAAAAAGAATCAAAGGATCTCTGAAGAGTAGAAACCAGGCTCACCCTGTAGAAGACTGGAAGAATTGCTGAAAATGCACTCGGGTCTGTCAGGAACTGAATCTGCTGTGTGTTCTCCGGGTTTGTGCAGTAATTGCAATCGGGATACAGATGCAGCCTGCCTGGTATAGTGCTTTCTTTTATATGGATGTGTAAGAGGTTTGTGTACCTCAAGTGAGCCCTGCTGACATTGAAGGACCCTATCTTATTTGAAGTCGTGAGTACTAATCTGTAGGTCGCCTCCCTGTTGAATTGCCACATTACATCCAAATGGAATTACTGTACTGCTGACTGTTTAATTCTCCTTTTCTCTGTGTGAAAGGGCCCCTACCAGCTGCCACGGTTTGGACTAGCCACTAGGGCTTGGGTGCACCAGGGACAGTAACTGATAGGGATAGGCCTGTGCACAGAGCCATAGGTAGATTATTAGAGTGATAAGCTAATTAACCTGATTTCCCCTGTCCTTGTTATATCCCCCTAAATAAATCAGAGCTGCTTGTTTCAGCAGAGTTATACTGCCTGAGGTATTTGTCTATGTTAAAGTACTGTACTGTGATTGTTGCACTGTATCTCATTTCACAGGAGGTCCCAGTGCCGGAACCAGTCCTGGGGGTAAGTGTATACTGTGAGAGGTAATTCTGATATATTGTGTGGGCCACTAGTGGGAAGAAAGGGGTTGCAGTGTCCCAGAGGGCTGTGACCAAGTTAGTTTAACTATTGCAAACCCTGACTCCTCTGGGTGGAGGCACACCGCCATTGGATCCAGGCCCTCAACCTGTTAGTGGCAAATCAGGCAGGGGTAGCAGCCCCTGGGATAGCGCCATCTAGGGTTACATCTTGAGGCTCAACGCTGGGATTGTGTGTCCTCTAGTGGCCATATTTACGTAACCACTGTTAAGAAAAAAAATGGGTACCCCGACAGAAGTGGCTGTGCACCGGCCTGGTGGTGGTGTACTGGGGAGGAGATCGGACCCCAAAATGCTATGCTTATCCTGGACATCCCCCTGGTATCAATACGGACACTGTGCGGGAGTACTTTCCAAGGTGGAAGGTTTACAAACCCTGTGGTGGTGGGTCGGCATGCTAATCTGCTCACCCACACTTTCCTGGCCCTAGTAGAGTTTAAGGATCCCATAGATAGCTCCAAAGTGCCACAGACCATTACTCCCAGAGGGAGCCTCACTGCTTGGAGAGTGGATAACTAAGGACAGTAAAGACCCTGGGGGAACTCAGCCCCTACCACTATCTGAAACTTTTGAGAGAAATTTGCTGAATGGTTGCTGGGAGAGGGGAAAACTGTGGAGGACTTGAAGAAACTATTCTTGCCACCTGGGGGTGTTCCTCCCCCAACACCCTCTCCTGCTCCAGTGCCCATAATGGTGGCTGAACCAATGCAGACTCCTATTTCTGCACCTGCCATTAGTCACGACTCTTACCGAAGGTTGAGGATCTTCTCTGGCACCCTCCCCACCCCCCAAGGGGAGGATGACTGGGAGACCTGGATAGACTATGCAAGTTGCCCCCAAGTGCTAGAATGGCAATGCTCGGGAAGGCGAAGCTGAAAGAGGGTTAGTGAGAGTCTCCGGGAGGTCCTGCCCTGGCTACCATCCGCATAAAACGGGCCAGTAACCCTGAAGCGACTGCACAGGCCTATCTTGAGGCCTTGGAGAATGTGTATGGAGCCCAGATTCTGATGAGGACCTGGTGGAGAGTAAGAAATGCACAACAGTACCAAGGGAGTTGTTGTCTGTGTATGTCTCTCGGCTGGAAAAATTGTTGCAAGAATGCCTCAGAAAGGGTAGTTTGCCAAGCGATTGAACTGGACCGAACCAGACTGGACAGAATCCTTAAGTCTGCCCCTTCTCAGAACTGCTGTTGCTTCAATTCGCCCTGGCCAATCGACTGGAATCCCCACCCTCCTATGATGAGTTAATGAGAGAAATCGAGGAGTTGAGTAAAAAGGCGACCTCCGGAGGTACCTGCACCAACAGCTGTGGCTACGACCCGAGTGACTGAGGGTGACCCATCAAGTGAAGTTCAGGGGCAGAGGTTGACAGTCAATGAGTGCTCTGACAAGGAAAAGATATGCCACAATGGAAGCGAACTGTTGAGAGAAGTCCGAGAATTCTAAAAACAGTCCCTTTATGAAGCTAATGCCTGCAAGTACAATGAGCCCTGACCTATATCCAAACCGCATCTGCTATGGGGGTGAAAGGTACCCACCCATGTATCTCTCCTACTGATAACAGCTCCAAACTCAATTCCTTGACCATGAAGTGGAGAAACTGACGAGATGTCTCCAAATGCTTATCACGCAGCAGACAGAGATGGCACCCAGGTTTCCAGTTAGTAATACCCGCCCTGGCTCCCAGTTTGGCGCCTCGTACCAGCTCAAACTCCAGAAAGTATCATTTTGCTATAATTGTGGGAAAGATGGGCACATGAAAAGAGAAATGCCAGTCCCCAAAAGACAATTGACAAAGTTGCATATAGGCTGAAGTACAAGGAGAATGCTTGGAGAAGAAATCAGTGGTTAAAGGTGCATAACATGATCCCAGTGAGGGCACCAAAAATGCTAATTCCGTCCTTTTGTTGGCAAGTCAATTGCCCAGGCCCCACACTACCGCCTCTCCAGACTGGTCCAGAATAGTGGGGTCCCTCTCCATGGAGACCACTGTAAAGGTGAATGGAGTGTCTACAAGAGCTGTATTGGACAGTGGCTCCCAAGTGACAATTATGTTCCAGGATTGGTATCAGAAGTTTGCCAGACGTATCCATACCATTAGAAGGACTGCATGTATGGGGGTTAAGTTGAAAAGCCTACCCCTATTCGGGTATATCCGAATTTGGCTGTCTTTCCACACCTCCGTGGCTGGAGTGGCCGAACAAGTAGAGACCCTAGCCTTAGTGTGTCCCCCACTGGACTGTATGATGGTGTCCCTTTGTTAATTGGAACAAATGCTCATATATTAGGAAGGCGTACAAGTTGTGTTTTGAAAACAGGGGTCAAAGACTAGTAGAGCTTTAAGAGTTCCGCTTTAATTAAGAAGGCCTATGAGGCACAGAGAGATGCTGAAAAACAGAACCAGAGGAACCGGGTCGAATTGTATATGGAAGAAGTTGATCCTGAGTCTCTGATCCTGACAGCCAAATGCCCAGTGTGTACCTTACAGGGAGAGGTCCGTATCAAAGGATGTTAAGAATAAAGATATTAATGTTGGATGCACCAGGCGATGGAAAATTGCCAGAGGGACTGCTGGTCAAGCCTAGTATTTTGCCCGCTAGAGCCCCATGCTTATGCCAGAAGGGTAATGGTACCGTCTATAATGTGTCTGAAAGAAACATTCAGGTAAACAGAGGTTGCATCCTGGCTAATGTGCATTGTCAGAACACTGCAGTGCTACCCAGCAGCAAGAGTTCAAGGAAGAATGACGAGTAACGCTCTGACTTGTTTGATTTAAGCGACTCCCGCTGCCAGCTAGAATGGAAAGTGAGGATCAGTGAGAAGCTTGCCCAGAGACCAGGTGTTTTTCTTTAAGGAATGGGATGTAGGATGCGTGCAGGGCTGAGCACAATATCCCGGCTGCATGACGAAAGACCATTTAGGTAGAGGTCTCGGACACCTGGCACCTGCTGACTTATATGAATGATGTGAGCGGCATCTGCAAAGAGATGTTAGCTGCTGGTGTAATACAAGAATCAAGAAGCCACTTATGCTTCCCCCCATTGTGTGTAGTGAGGAAAAAGGAATGGAACAGTAAGGATGTTATTGGATTATCGCTGTTAAACCGGCGGACTATCCTGATCGGTACCTGATACCCCGCATTCAGGATGCTGGATTTGCCTAAAGCAGACAAGTGGTTCTCTGTGCTGGATCTCCACGGTGGGTACTACCAGATCGATGGCCCCAGAGGACCCGTGAGAAGAGCGGCCTTTATCTGTCCGCTTGGCTATGAATTCATGGGGATGCCTCAAGGGATTCAAGGTGCCCAGCCACATTTCAGCGATTGATGGGCGTGCAGTGGGGGACATGAACTTACTAGGTGCCTGGTAACCACCTAGATGATGTTATTGTGTTTGGCAGCTCACTGGAGGGAACATGAGGCAGATTATTTAAGGTATTGGACCGACTGGAGGACTTTGGCCTTAAACTGTCCATTGATAAGTGTCATTCTTTCAAACATCAGTAAAGTATGTGGGACATAGTATCCACCGAGGAATAAGGCCGACCCAAGTAAAGTTGAGCCTTGACCACCTGGCCTGGCCAAAAATCTAAAAGACTGCAAGATTCCTGGGATTTTGTGGGACATTATCGGTAGCTTCATCAAGGACTATTCAGAGTGATCAAAGCCCTTTAGCAACCTCAAGGGGTATCCCAACCTAAAAAAATACCAAAGTCAAGCGATCACTCAAGACTGAAAGGTGTATTTTTCATCCGAGTGAAGTATTTTGAGGGCCCTTTGGACTCATGATTGAAAGAGACTACTTTTCATGAGATCATATATCAACACCATGCTCCAGTGCTGGCCTATACCGATCAAGAAAACCTTACGTCCTGCACACTGATGCTAGCTTGCAAGGGTTGGGGGGGCTGTGTTAACCAAAAGCACGGCGAGAATGGCCTGAGACCAGTGGCCTTTGCCAGTAGAAGCCTGACCCCATCCGAAAAGAACTATCCTGTACATAAGTTAGAGTTCCTAGCTTTGAAGTGGGCTATTGTTGACCAATTCCATGAGTACTTGTATGGAGACTCAAAATACTAGTAAAAAACGAAGCAATAATCGCTTTGACCTATGTGCAGACCTCAGCTAGAAGTTGGATGCCACTGGCCATAGGTTGGCTTTCTGCATTATCTACATATGACTATGCTCTCTGAATACGAGCAGGTCTGAACCACATAGATGCTGATGCTCTCTCCCGGAGGCCTGTTCCCCAGAATGATTGGGTCGATTGGCAGAACCTGACATTCGGGCACTCTGCCAAGTTTGACAGGGAGGAACAAATGTCCCACGGACGCAGTGGACTGCATGGTGGATGGCTTGGGAGCCTCTGAGAGTTGCGTACCTGCTGCTTATTGCCACTTTTCTGCAATAGACATTGGTGCACTGCCTCAGCTGGACAATGACAGTATTCCCGTGAGCTCAATCCCGCGATCCCATGATCAAAGCAGCTTTAGAAGCCCTCTATGCAGGAAAAGATGTGGTCCAAATCACGCTCCCACTGATTTGAGAACTGCACTGTTATACAAAGAAGGTCCTAAGTTGAAACTGATCAATAAACTGTTATACAGAGAAACAGTAGACAGAGGGGACAAGTAGACAAACAACAACTAGTGCTGCCCACTGCCTTTCGAGACTCAGTACTGAGGTCCTTGCACAACCATGGGGCACCTTGGTATAGACAGAACACTTGACTTGGTGAGATCCAGATTCTATTGGCCTAAAGATGGGGGCTGATGTGGAGCAACACATTCGAACTTGTAAAGCTGCTTACAGGAGGAAAGCTTTTGCCCCAGGGGCTGCCCCTTGTTAACATCACCACCAGTGCACCCCATGGAGTTAGTCTGTATTGATTTTCTGAGTTTGAGTCAGATCAAAGAAATATCAGTAATGTGCTGGTGGTCACTGTTTCCATTTCGAGATATGCCCAAGCTTTCCCCACCAAAGACCAGAAAGCATCCACTGTGGCCAAAGTACTTGTAGAAAACTTTTTGTTCACTATGGGGCTCCACAAAGAATCCATTCTGATCAAGGGAGAGACTTTGAGAGTCAATCTGATCAAAAGATACTTTCTCTGTGGGGTCTGAGCCCAGAACCACTCCTTACCACACCCCAGGGGGACCCACAGCCTGAGCGTTTCAGCTTTGCTAGATATGCTAGAGCACCCTGCACCCAAAGGACAAGCCTAGATGGAGCCAACAAATTATTAGCACCCTGGTACATGCTTATTGCTACCAAAGTGATGCCACTGGATTCTCCCTACACGCCTGATGTTTGGAAGAAGCTCGACTACCAGTAGATGTGTGTTTGGGTCTCTCCTGATGGGGTTCAAGCTGACAACTATTTACAGTATGTGCAAAAGTTAAAGGCCCAGCTAACTCATAAGACCACCAACTGGCTCAAACCATGGCTGCCAAAAGAAATCTGGCCAACAAAGAAAGGTATGATAAAAGGTGAAAGCACAGGAACTCCAGGAGGCCGATCGGGTATTGCTAAGAAATCTGGGACTGCATGGCAAGCACAATTGCTGACAGATAGCACCATCTCCCTCACATTGTAGTGGGCAAACTAGATGATCTGCCAGTGTACAAAGTAAGGCCTGAGAATAATTCAAGATGTAAAAACAATGCATAGAAATCATTTACTGCCCATTGAACAAATCTTAATTGAGTCTGAGCCCCTAGAAGATGCCCCCTCTGGACCAGTGACTAGAGCTGCTGCTAAAAAAGACCAAGAAAGTCTGCACCCTACAGAAGCAAGTTAAAGTGTTCCCTCCACAAGTCCCAGTTGAGCATGACTGTCAGTCCATATCGGAAGAAAGTAGAGTGACTTTGAATACTATCCTTCTTACGAGACTGAGTCAATTGTTTCGGGCAATCCCTAGTCAATACTGGAGACAAGCTGGGCCTTCTGGACTGTCTAAGCCCCCAGCTTTCATCCCTGGAGCCAATGCTCCCAGAAAGTGAAGTGCAAAGCATCAGATCAGATGAAATGGAATCATTGTGCATGGTTGAACTGTTTGAGGCTTTCAGGGGAGGAAAATGATAGATTAGGGCAGACTGGTGATACACCGAACAAGAAAGAGTATTTTGAGTGCCCTGACAGTCCACTGCCAGTGTCAAAGCTCTCCATACTGAGCCAAATGTTGTGGACTCAGAAGCTGTAACTCCTGGAGCTGAAAGTGGCCCAAGTTCCTAGCCTCTCTACCCCCATGGAGACTCCTGACAAGTGAGGACAATGCTGAAAATGAGGCTCAGAGTGCAGAGACTATAACAGTTCCCCTAGAAAGACTGGTCGAGCTGTAAAGCCTGTGGTGCACCTCAGTTATGATTCACTTGGGAGGCCCGTGGACTTGCCTCTCAATGTTGTCCATAAAGTGTATGTGTCCCGAGCTCATTGCCCAAACTGAGCGTTAGTGCTAACTCCAAGTTACTTGTGTTGCCTCTAAGTATGGTGCCCTTGTCCATCCAGCCCCAAGGTAACTGATAGGAAGGGTCCCTCTCTTCAGGTTTCATGTACAAGAGGTAATAACTTGAGTTATGGTACAATGTGTGTGTTATACTGTGTAAAAGAGCGTACTGCAATGTTTCAGAAATGGTTCTTGGTAAAATGATGTATTGACTGATGATTACATGTGAGCCTAATACAAATGTATAGGTTGCAGTTGAAACTTATGGGTACGTACTTGCTTGGCGGACGTCAAAGCTTTTTCCAAGCTAGAAGGGTGTAACCCCCTGCAAATGGGGGTTCCTAAAGACTTCCAGGAGCTTGCTTGAATGCTCCAAGCCTGAATGGTGTTTGGCGTTTAAGCCATTTATCAGTGAGTGTTTTTAGAACCTCTGGTACTGTCTCTTTAAGAGCTGTCTGCTTGCAGACATAATTGGATTTAGGGGGACTGTGTGTTTCTTTGATTGAGTACCACTCAAGCTGCTGCTAATTCACCCCATTTTGCAGTCACTAGGAGTGCAAAGGGAACCTGTCTGAAAGATGTAACTGATTGCCAGAAATCATTTACAGTAATAATAAAATTACAGTTTGTCTAACACTGCTTTCTTTGCAGTCAGAACTGTGTCTGCTAGTTCCCATTCTAGTTTTGAACTGCTGAACTGGACCAATCAGTGTGGGGTAAGCTAGCTCTAAATGGTGCCTTGGACTCATAATCTGAGCCAGCCACAAGAGGATTGTATGGGCAGTGACTCTGGGAGATGTAGTTTAGACTTCAGTGCCTTTTTGGACCAACAGCAGCAGTCTATTGTGGTGACAGCCAATCCAGTCAAGAACTGGGAGGAACTCAAAGGAAGTGCCAGTTTTGTCGGTTGGAGCTTCAGTTGAGCTTGGCGATGAAGAAGAAGGAAGGAGCCTGTGCATTTTCAGTGTGCAGTTTTAGTCCAAAAAAGCGTGTGTAAGGCCCAGAGTTCCGGTCTGCAGCTTGTTAGGACTGAATCATCCAGGAAAAGAATCAAAGGATCTCTGAAGAGTAGAAACCAGGCTCACCCTGTAGAAGACTGGAAGAATTGCTGAAAATTGCACTCGGTCTGTCAGGAACTGAATCTGCTGTGTGTTCTCCGGGTATTGTGCAGTAATTGCGATCGGGATACAGATGCAGCCTGCCTGGTATAGTGCTTTCTTTTATATGGATGTGTAAAGAGGTTTGTGTACCTCAAGTGAGCCCTGCTGACATTGAAGGACCCTATCTTATTTGGAGGTCGTGAGTACTAGTCAGGGGTGCGCTCCTGTTTGAATTGCCACATTACATCCAAATGGAATTACTGTACTGCTGACTGTTTAATTCTCCTTTCTCTGTGTGAAAGGGCCCTAAACAGCACGGTTTGGACTAGCCACTGGGGCTTGGGTACCCAGGGACAGTAACTGATAGGGATAGGCCTGTGCACAGAGCCATAAATAGATTATTAGAGTGATAAGCTCAATTAACCTGATTTCCCCTGTCCTTGTTATATCCCTAAATAAATCAGAGCTGCTTGTTTCAGCAGAGTTATACTGCCTGAGTGTTGTCTATGTTAAAGTACTGTACTGTGATTGTTGCACTGTATCTCATTTCACAGGAGGGTCCCAGTGCGGAACCAGTCCTGGGGGTAAGTGTATACTGTGAAGGTAATTCTGATATATTGTGTGGGCCACTAGTGGGAAGAAAGGGGGTTGCAGTGTCCCAGAGGGCTGTGACCAAGTTAGTTTAACTATTGCAAACCCTGACCTCTGGGTGGAGGCACCCGCCATTGGATCCAGGCCCCTCAACCTGTTAGTGGCAAATCAGGCAGGGGTAGTAGCCCCTGGGATAGCGCCATCTAGGGGTTACACAAGCTTCTCACTAAAATTTAGATAATCCAACACATTTTAGTGCTATATATACATATTTTGAAAGTACATTTTTGAAATTATTTATATCAAGAAGAAATGCCAACAAAGTATTATAAAAATATACAGTATAATAACAAATATTTGTGTTTAACAGGCATACAGTATATAAGAATTAAAAGAGCACAATAATGGAGGGACTTAGTTTATGTCGAGCAATCCATTGTTTACAAAAAGAATAGTTTGGTCTTTCACCCTACTGCACCATATCAGAGAGCAAGTAACAGAATGGGAGCTTTTCTTTTTGTTCTGATCATTGTTTGCTGCAGTGCCTGTATCAAGGTCTGCCAGTCTTGCAAACAGTGCCAGGAACACGTCATATGCTAGCTCAGTATTCTTTTACTTCTGTCTTTAAAATATTTTTTAACTACAGTAAATTGTCTTGGTTGTGCAGCACTCTGAAAGAGCTATCTCCCTCTGCCTACGTATTAAGTGTCTGCTGACTATCTGTACCTGGAAAAACTTCAGGAAAGTTGAGTCTTGTGTAACCAACCAGTCCTCTGGGGTTACTAGAATGCCATCAGTGTCAGTGCTAGGTAGAGAAGGCAGCTGGTGAATAACTGGTTAAATGTTTTTTCACCTGCTCCCTCTCTGTTTACTTGGTCTCAGCTGAGATGAGAGAGGTGATATCATTTAGAATTCTCACAGCAGCATAAGCCACGGCAGCTGGCTGTGAGTGGGGAGTTTTAGAATCTTCAGTTAGTTCCGAGTGGAGTTCAGTGTGAGCAGTTGGAAGAGTAAGGGCTGCAGTGGGGGCTGTGTGAGAGGACCTATTTTCTCACCTAGTGCTGAGAAACATCTGTCTGCCAAGAGAAGTGGTGGAAACCGTTGTCTAAGCAGGAGTTTCTGATTTTCGTCCCCAGTGAGATGAGAGGAGAAGGACTGCCAGCATGGATCACAGGGCAATCCCCTGACTTTGATCCAAGACTTTGAAGCTGTCTGTTGTTGTTTACCAACACCTACTAATCTATCTCTTTGTGCTTCCCAGGAGAAAAGTACCTGCTTTTCTGGGTGTATATTGATAAAGGGAATTATGCACCAGTTCTGTTCTAATTTGAGACTGTTCTCATGTTTTAAAGTTGGCTGACAATTGTGGAGTCCCCTGAGAGACTTGACACATTGTTTAGGACTTTAGTGCCACACTGAGAAGTAGTGTTTTTCTGAAGCAGGATGCGAAAGACATTCCAGGATGCATATTGCTAACTGTTTTACTAGAAATTTGAGGTCTTACTCCGAAAGAATGGCTGGGTAAGGATGTGGAAGCAAAAGGTGGGCAGCCCCCCCATCTGGAGTGACCAGTTCAGCACTGCAGGTTCCTTAAGGGCACCTGCTTATTCAGGACATGGTGGCCAATGCCTGAAGAAAATGTTTACCCCCTAGTGTGGGTCGTTCTAATTTTGAGCACCAGTGTGCTCCGTCGTGGCCAGCTGCCACTTTGCCGAAATGTTAAGTCCTATGCCATATGGGAATTGTGTGCTAAGTTGTGGCCAGTGCCACTAGAATAAATTGTGTGTTCAGCTGAGGCCGTTGCTGCTAAAGAGAATTTGAGGTCCTGTGATATATGGGATAAGTAGAGTTTCTGTCTGCTGCAGATATCTGTTGTTTTGCCATTGCCTTGTGCCATGATGTGTGAACCTTAGGGGTCCACCTTTGCTTTTAGTGTACCATCTTTGGAATAAATCCACACTCTAGAACCCCAACCTGGTTTGGTCATTTTTGTTACTGCTTTCTATATAGAATTACTGGGTACTCCATCCAGAAGTGCAGCCCTAGCATAGCCCTAGCAAAATGTTCTCTCCACAAGACCTGGGTTTTATTATGGTCATTTGTAGATTTGCTTTTGTACACCCCAACCCCTTTCTGACCTCTAGAAGTAATGATCCTGGTATACATTCCTAAAGCTTGGGATGATGCCAAAAAGTGTTCCGAAATGTAGTTTGGTGCCCAGTGGAAGGTACCAAGGGGTAGATTACAGTGCAAAGTAGCAGGGGGTGGTTACACTTGTCTCTTACTAGCATGCATGCATGTCCCAGAGTCCTTGAGCACCACTTGGGAAGCAAACATTTAGTCACCTGTTGGAGAACCATGATACTGTCTCTGTGTGTTAACTGCCCATCCCAAAACCAATAAAATGTGGATGTATCCAGAAATGCCAGTAATGCATCTGTGTATATACAATAATCTATGAACAAGCATGAACACCAAGGTTGTGTTTCCAAAGATGGATTGTATTGACATCATAGCTACATTGAGAGCAAAGTTTTGAGAGATCCCGATGTTGTCTCTTTCCCAAAATGAAAATATATGCTGAGTTTGAAATACTTACCCATATATTATTTTTACGGTATATGGTATTTTGCAGATTTTTTGTAAAATGTTCACCCCCAAAAAAAAACTGGAAACTTGAAGGTTTCTTCTTAATTAAAATAAAACACAAACAGCTACATACTACCTACAAAACTGGTATCAGAAAGGCAATTTTAAATTATCATTGTAAATCCCATTACTTTGAAATAAATGTTCCATACTAGGTGATGATTTTCACTGGCTAAGTGTTTCCTTTGAATAAGTGTTGCAAGTATTGAAACTGAAGCACCGGTTAGTGAGGACTGTCACCAAGTGTGGGTCACTTTTTCAAATTAATGAGACTAAGGATGGTAAACTGATTAAAACATCATAGTTATGGCTATGGGAGGACGTATGGGTGCTGGGTGAGGAGTTCCTAATGAAAAAACTGCAACATTTTAGTTCAATACGCTGCCATATTTCTATACATAGAAAACACTGTTGCAGTGTAGTAGTGCAGTCACTGCTATATTACAACTTGTGAGTTTGAACTGTGATACAACAAGAAAACTGAATAAATTGAAATCCATACACAAACTGGGCTATTTGCATGCGTGCGTGTGTGTGCGCGTGTATGTGCATGTGTGTAGTGTAAGTAAACACTTACTGTGTATTTGGGTGTTGAAAACCTGTATTTGCAGCAGGACAGAAACAGTCCATTTTGCAGGCTTTGGCAGTTAAAGCAATATGACACAAATTCAAAGAATAGTTAAGTGATATGGATTGGTGTATTTTCTAATATGTGTTTTAGGAAATCTATTGGGAAATTGGTATACCAGATAAGAGTCAGGTCCCTCTGCAACTGAGTACATAGAATACTCAGAGAAAAACTTAGCACAAATCCAATAGGTGGTAGTAATGCATAAGGACAATATTGGGTGATCTCTTACATTTAGGGTCAGGATACCCTATCAGGATGAAATGACACATTTATGCATGTTTTTCCTATAAGTCTATAACAGTAACATAACAATATACATTCATCAAGGACATTTAATGGAAAACATGGGCTCATCTTCCTAGATAGGCAGCACGGCATCTCATTTCTGGAGCAGTACTGACCTTTAAATTCTAGACCAAGAAGGTGTTTTGCTATTTTGACTCCCTCTTCTTGTCCCTCTACCTCCACCTATACCCTTCCATGATTCTAATCCCACACTTTCATAACTCACAGATGTAATGGCACTGCTGGAGTGGCGCATTCTCGTGGAGACATTCCCCTGCTCTGGAACACCCTTTTATTTCTTAGCTCTAGTCCTCTTGCTTACAGCTGACCCTTAAGAGATAGGCCTGGGAGCCAACTAGGTCAACCTGCAATTGCATTCCAGGCTAGCTGGCTGCATTCCTGCATAGTGTCACTTCCCTAATACTTCTTATGCCTCCATTCTCACTCCAATTTCCCGTGCCACACTCCAGTGCCCCACTCTCATCTTGCTTTTCTTCTCAAGCCTTCTCAACAGTGGTACTTTTACTTTGCTGTTCGTCCCATTGTCTACTTAATCTACCCAGGAAAATTCTTGCCAATATGGTGCAAAGAAACCTTCATAGATAGGGTGGTATATTTTAACCAGACCTCATAAGAGATATTTAACTGTAATTCAGCATTCCAAGCCTTTAATACGGTGTGTGTAGTATCTCCAAGACACTTCTGCAGCCCTCTATAGCCCATGCAAATTAAATAAGGCCACTATTTCCTGTTAATAGTGTTCAACAAAATCTTGAGCGGCAAGGAAGGGGTTCTGAAGGTGACTCCTCTGGACTCCTTTGAGCAGCAAAAAGTATGAACCTGTAAATAACGAAAGTATTCTCTATGTGTTAAATTACATCACAACTGAAGATCTGCAAAGGGCGAACTCAATGACTGTCCAGAAAATGAAAAATTTAGGAAAGTCCTTAGTGGAGTGACACTTGGACATCTGGTTCTGATCACTGTATGCTTTTTGTAATATAAAATGTGTTATTGACTGTCTCTCATGAGAGATGCTGAGACAGCACATGAGATCACACACACACACACACACACACACACACACACAGGTTTTAGATACAAGGTGTTACCTGGAAGGCCAGGAGCTAATTACAGACTAGATCAGGCCTTAATTGAGGATCTCCTGTTTGTCTAGTGTTACTGTAGCTTGCCAGATGCTAGACTAGAATCATAAACATTTATGATGTTCAGAGGAAACACAGTTCAGTTCATATGGTGATACAAAGCACGTTACACCTCTGTGAGATCTGGCAGAGAGACATAACCAGTCCTTTGATGTCCTGGAAAGGGGAAGCCGATCATAAGATCAATGAAAGTCATATGAGAAAATGAGTTGTGCTGCGATCACATAATATTAATTTTCCTTCTAGAAAAGACATCCTGTTTTGCATAGATATATTTTTTTTATTTTCTGACAGGGAGGAGCTAGGTGACCTCATGCAAAGAGGTGGGTAAAGCCAGCTTTTAAACAGTATTCTGTTTTCCTTCAGACACACTTCTATCTACACTCTGAGAAAGACACATCTTTGAGCACTTTAGCAGGTATTTAGAGAGAGATAAATCTAAGTACTGTAGTAGGAATTGCACTGTTAAAACCTTGTTCTTTAAAAGATTTATGGTTCTTGTGATATATGGTTCTGTATTTGATGTTTTACATATTTGTTTATCTAGTTTAGTAAAACTCTATTTTAGAGCTTACTGGTCTATCTTTGAATTTCTTTCTTTAACAAGTGAAATATATATGGTTAAAGCTGACACTATGCATAAGCTTGAATGGTGATACCAAACTGGAAAAAGGTAGAGTTAAATCTGAGGTCTTTTATTAGTTTTTAAGGGTTCATTTTTGTACACTTGGTTAGGTGCCCGTAGGCAAAGATATCTGGCCCCCCAAAGACAGAATTATCCGAGCCTGTGCATTGGGTACACTAGCAAGAGGTTCACAGTTTGAATCCCTCCAGAACTTGAGACCAAAGGTTGATTTGAACCCACAAAAACAGACAGGAGGGTTACCCTGTTTCTGTTTCCTGTTCACAAGACTGCACTCGGAGGTTGGCACTTCGGGAGTAGAGGGCTGACCTGCTGTGTGGGTTTGTGACAAGTGGTACCACCTATGAAACATGTGGTCAATCTGGGATGGAAAAAAAATTCAGTTTCTTCCATTAACAGATGTAAAAAATAAAAAATCTGAGTGAAAGAATGAAGGTGAAACCACACCAGCAGAGTTTGTGCAGTACTGTATATTGGCTAAAATCCTGAAGATTTGGGAGATCAGTCAATGGAGCAAATAATATGCTGCCTGGATTGTGCAAATCATTAATGATAAATTCTTTATGTTTCCACTTGGAGCTGAAGTTGGGATTCAGCCAAAGCAGCACAATACGCACTGTAACTGCTTAAAATAAGTAAGTAGATCCAGGAGGTTCGGTCCCCCTCTTGACAAGGGAAGTTGAAGGAGTGTCCATCTAAGTCTAGGTCTTTTCCCTTGCCAGACAAACCACAATAATACCTTATTCCAGGAAGTAAAATAAAAATGAGAAGGGGTCAAAGGGAGCATCTGAAATAAATAAAGAAGGCGGGGTAAAATATTCGTCCTAATAACATCTATCCTAGAGTAAAAAGATAAGTGTAGTTGAGACCACCTATGTAAATCTTGTTCAGTTGTTTGCGTTAAGGGTTCAGAATTAACCAATTCAAGGCATTACAGATTTTGGGGTACAGAGATGCTGAGATATTTAATCGTAGTTCTCATCCAATGTATGGGAAATGCAGTTTTAGTGTTGAAAGGTACAAAATTCAGTGTTAACACTTCTGTTGTGCTCAGATTCAGTAAAAGCCAGTTGCTTCCCAAATTCTTGTAATAGCTGCAATACCACCTCTGTGTCTTCTGATCAACATAAAGGACTTGCTAGCATTCCTCCAATGTGCATAGCTGGCTGCCAAAAATGACTCTGTAAGATCCTGGTTCAGCTAAACCAGTCGGATGCACTCTGCCACACTAAAACCTGATTATCAGCTAGGTTGAACTCTGATTCAATTGCCTTCTCAAGTTCCTCAATCTTTAGGTAAGGCAGAAATAAGGAGTAGGGCATAATCTTACTCCATGAATCAAGCTCTTTGTCCTTCTCTATCCTCAACTCTGAAACTCTTCCTAAATCCCATGAACTGCTTTAAGGAAAATTTTCTTTCCCACTCCTTACCTATTATCCTCAGTGGTGCATACTGTGCCCCTAGCACAAATGGTGAAGGATCAGTGAAATTGTTAATGGAATAGTAAACCTTGAGGAATCCATCAAGTGTGTGCATATTCTACTTGGTGACTTCAATATCAATTGACTTACTTATAGCTTTAAAACACTACAAGCTAATATTGAGTCCCTAAACCTTATACAACTCATTACTGCTCTCACAAGGTATAACCCTCATTCTAATAACCACTTCTTACTGGACAAGGGGTTTACCTCCCATCCCCACAGAATTGTAGCCGCTGGTACCCTTCCTGATACCTTTAATGACCGCATAACTTACTGTGTTTAAACAGTTAAGGCCTGTAAGGCTTTACCCAGAATTATTCACATAAGATCCTTCAGAACAGTTTGCCTGCCCAGTTTCCCATGTGGCTTGGAATCTGTAAACCAGGTCCCTTTATTTGATTCCATGGACCCTGAAGAAGCATAGCAATGCTTTCAAAATATTAGCTCACTCACTGATTCTCATGCACACTGAGGAAAACACCTCCCCTGGTTACTCCAAAATAATTCATTTACTTAGATTTTGGGAGCCTGGCACAAGCATAAGCTATCCCTAACACCTGAGGACAGGCTGCAGTTTACTAAAATACTTAATCTTTGCACAAGTCAGACCAGAAAAGCTAAAGCTGCCTACTAATGAATTCTTACACTTGCAGTTAATCCTAAAAGCCTCTGGAAGGTTGTGAACAAACTATTTAATCCGCTGGACAGCAGTCAGTGCTGCCAGGACCCAGCCCTAGTTCAAACCAGACAGCTGATAACCTTTTAAATGTCAATGCATTAAACCTTAATCTTACATAGGGTCCCAAATTTCTGTGTCTGCTAGTCAAGGTACTCCCCTAGGGCCTGCTCTATCTCCACCCCATCTCATATGTATGGGAGCTTCTCCTTCTCCGTATCAGGTCACTTGATGTCCTTAGGGACCTGTCTGCTATTAATGCCACAGCCAGCAGAAGTTGTGATTCACTGTCCCCTAAATTTGTATCGCCTATGTATATGGATATTTCAGAACTGATAAATAATGTCTTCAACTGCTCCCTAGCTACAGGTAAATTTCTTTCTGTGTGGAAGAGGGTACTAATAATTGGATAATTTAAACAATTGTTGTCTAATATCTTTCCTCTTAGTACTTTCTAACATCCTAGACAGAGACTAATTAGTGCACAACTCACAGAATTCTTTAACTTCTCAGATGTCTTCACATCAGTCCAATCAAGGTTCTACACCAACGACTCCACCATTACCTTCCTCCTTAGATTCACCAACTATCTCACTAGGAATATGGATGCTGGTAAGGGCTCTGGTACCATCTTTACAGACCTGGCTAAAGCCATCAATATTGTTCACCACCTTCTTCTGCTAAGAATGTTAGAAGCCTCTGGCATTAATGGAATACCACTGCTCTGTTTTAATTCCTATAGTACCTCTCTAATCAATGGTAGGCTGTGAATGACTGTAGCCAAGCAGTATCTCCTCCTCTTCCCGTTAGCCTGGGTTCCCACAAGGCTCAATACTAGAAACCTCTCTTTTCAGATTGTCAATGACCTCCCTAGTTGTATCTTTGCATGCAACCCACATCTATATGCAGATATCACGATCTTATACACCTCTGATTGACTTGCAGAGGAAAGGATCAGTAAAAGCATTGCAAAATAGATAAGACTTTCTTCCGATACATAAGAGAGAAGAAGAAAGCAAGGGGAGGGATAGTGAGGATTAGAATGGGGAAGGGAAGACTGCACAGAAGAGGATCAAGAAAATATGACATCCTAAACAGTTACTTCTGCTCAGTCTTCACAGTGGAGGGGTCCGCCAGGGAGTAGCTGGAACAGGACACAAGTCCATTTTCAGAGGAAAGCATCCGGAAGGGACTTCAAGCTCTGAAGATGGACAAAGCTATGGGATCAGATGGGATACACCCAAAGGTACTAAAAAAACTCAGGGAGATGCTAACTACCTCACTAACAGCCTTGTTTAACAGCTCACTGGAAATAGGCGTGGTTACAGAGGACTGGAGAAGGACTAACGTGGCCTCTCTATGTGATAGTGGCAGGAGGGAGAAGGCTAGCAACTGTAAGCCGGTTATTCTTATTGAAGTGGTTGGGAAATTAATAGATCCCCTATGGAATTAAAGACTGGTAGATTATTTTGAATCCAATGGGATGAAAGACTACAGACAGCACGGTTTCATGGGTTGAAAGTTATGTAAAATGAATCTGATTGATTTCTTTGAGTGGGTGACCAGGAAAATAAATTGGGAGAGGGCAGTGGACATGGCCTATCTGGACTTAAGCAAGGCCTTCCACACTGTGCCACACAGGAGGCTGATAAAGAAATTGAATAGCTCATGTGTGGGATCCAAAATGATAAACTGGGTTTGAAACTGGTTAACAGATAGGAGATAGAAGGTGGTAGTAAATGGCAGTTATTCAAATGATGGGAGAGTGACCAACAGGGTGCCACAGGGCTCAGTACTGGAACCAGTCCTCTTCAATGTTTTCATGGGGCAATGTAGAAGAACTGGAAGGGAAGGTATGCCTATTTGCAGATGATGTCAAAATCTGCAATAAGGTAGACACTCGAGGGAGTGGACAGAATGTGCAGGGATCTTAGGAAACTGGAGGAGTGGTTAAAAGCATGGCAGTTGGTGTTCAATGCCAAACAGTGTAAAATCATGCACCTAGAGCACAGGAACCCAGGAACTGAGTATAGGATGGGGTACTGACTGCCACTAAACAGGAAAAGAGACCTTGGAGTTATCATATCTGACAGCCTTGAGGTGGCAGAACAGTATGACAAAGCAGTGGGTAGGGCTAGTGAGATGCTTGGGTGCATAGGTAGGGTATCTCCAGCAGGAAGAGTGAGGTGGTGTTGCAATCGTGTCATTTGCTGGTGAGATTCCCACCTGGAATACTGTGTTCAGTTTTGAGGCCACATCTCAGAAAGGACATAGACAGGGTGGAGGCAGTCCAGAGGAGGACAAGTAAAATGGTGCAGGGTTAGTGCGAGAAACCCTATGAGGAGAGACTGAGGGAGCTCAACATGTATGCCATGAAAGAGGGAGGCAGTAAGCACCTCACAGGGGTAAACAGGTGCAGGGGGAGTCTGTTTCAAATTAGAATGAGCCCCAGGACCAGGGGCCTGCGATGAAGCTGGAAGAGGAAGAGGTTCAAGAGAGATGTGAAGAAATATTTCTTCACTGAAAGGATGGTAGATGACTGGAACAGACTGCCAGTGGAAGTGCTGGGGGCTAAAACAGTGGGGGACTTCAAGCATACATGGGATAGACATGGGGTGTTTTAGAAAAGAGGTTGGGAGGCAGGAGGGTCACTTGAGACCAGATAGGTTCTGAGGATGCAGATTAGGCCGGAAACATCTGGGCAGACTGGGTGGGCCAAGCGGTCCTTTTCTACCAACAAATCTTATGTTTCTATGTCAGTTTTCAATGGAGATCTTGTGGTTAGTTGTCAGTTTTGTAATTTTATCAGTTCAAATTTAGGAATGGTTTTTCTGGGCACCAGTCCATAATTAAGCAATAAGGTATAACCAAGGGTTATGTTAATGTTCTAGTTAATCAGCACTGGATCTCAATGCTGCCGGCAAGAACAGCGCGATTAACAACCATGCAGCAAAAATGCCTTCACTTTTGTTTTTGCGGGGGGCTACGCCTCCTGCACATCCCGACATGGGGTACTCTGCCCCCTGCACCCCAGTACTAAAAGATTCTAACTTTGGGGGTAGCGGATCACGGGGCAAGAGGAAATTTGTGGGGCCATGGAATACTGTTTCCATGGAAAAAAAACAATGTCACGAGAAGCAAAATCCAGGGAAACCAGGATTAGAACCCTCCAGGTGTCACTCAGCCAAGTTGTGCCATGCCTCAGTCCTCCATGCTACAGTAGCAGCTTGGCCAGCTACTGGTGTTCTTCTTCCCTTGTCCTGTGGTAGGACCATGGACAGCAATCAGGGGAGCAATTACTGCATAGTGCTGTGAATCCCCCATCGCTGTCCGTAGTAACGTCATACAGACTTACACTATGTTGAGTGGCACTATTATTATAGCGCTATTATTATTTATTTCGTTTTTATTGACTGGGTAAGTGCACTAGGCAGATTCTGCCTATTTTCAGGCACGGCCCGGGGGAAGGGTGATACAGATGAATACCAACTGACCTTGAACCAGATTAAGCTGTTGGTGGTATTTTTAGTGAATGAGGGAAATTTGGCCAGGACACTGGGGAAACTTCCCCTACTCTTTTCGAGAAGTGCCATGGGATCTTTAACATCTATCTGAAGTACTACCAGAACAGGCAGATGGGACCTCAGTTTAACATCTCACCTTAAAGATCCGATTATAACTGGGTACCGCAGAGCTGAGTACCATATTGCCCCCAAGGGGCGATTAACTTGAACATCAACATAACCCCAGGGAGTATCTTATTGCTATTATTATAACTGGGTTCACTTTTTCTTGCAATTTTCCAATGTTGCACTGTATTTATTTCAGTTATTCTTAATCACTGACATAAAATAGTCCCTCAGCCAAAGGTTTACATTAGTAGTGTAACAAGAAATAAACTGGGGCAAAGTATATCTGTGAATATAGGATTGTAACATTTGTCTGGTACACTTGGTATGCTCATTCATACATTGATAGCCAGACAAAAGATTACTTGTACATTCTTTATTTTTCAGTACCATGATTTACTTTATTGATGTGCCAGATCACTTTTCAGTGACATTATTCCCACTCAGTGTTTGTGGTAACGGCAGCATGCTGTTGATTCTCTTCAACTGCTGTAAAATAATAAAAACAAAAAGCAAAACAATAAACCACTCTGCTGCCATTTTATGCAGGTGGCTCCTATTTTAGGAACTTTGCCAACCACGACTGGTCAGCCCCGTGGCATTAATACTGCCACGTGACAGTGATGACACTGCAAACAATCAGCATTCATGCATGAAGCTTTCTAATGAATGGGGGAGGGATTGCCAGTGACATTACAGGTTAAACGCCTTATTTCTGCAGATTAGTTTTTTTCCACTGTGGTAACAAAAGAAGTGTCAGGTACACAGACATTAAAAATAAGCTGAAAACAATTCCCAATTCTGAGGCAGCAGCAGTGGCGTGAGCCACATCATGGCTGTTCAGGGATGATCTCTACCCCGACTGCCCAGTCTCTCCTCTCTCTCTCTCTCTCTCTCCTCTCTCTCTCCTCTCTCTCTCTCTCTCTCTCTCTCCTCTCTCTTCTCTTCTCTTCTCTTCTCTCTCCTCTCTTCTCTCTTCTCTCTCTCTCTTCACTCTCTCTCTCTTTTCTCCCTCTCTTCTCTCTCTCTCCTCTCTCTCTCTCTTCTCTCTCTTCACTCTCTCTCTCTCTTTTTCTTCTCTCTCTCTTTTCTCTCTCTCTCTCTCTCTCTCATACTGGGCCAGTAGGGCACAGTTCATTATTGTAAAACAAGCACTCCTGTTTGTATACCGGCTACTCCAATTATACTTGTACTAAATAGTTATACTATTTGATCTACTGAGTAACACATACACATAGATGAGCCACAGCCAGGACTTTATGTATGAAATTACCTGAGCAGTATTTCATAGCACTGAACAGCAGAAATGACCCACAGTGTGGTGGCTGTTCAGTGCACATTAAGCTGTGGCTATCTGCTCACCCACTCTACCACTCTCAGACTGAAGTGCGAGCAAAATTAAACTATTTTTTTGTCTAATAAAATTGTTGGAGAGTTGAAGCTGCTGCACTTTTAATAGTCAACGTGGCAGACAGCAGTGCCAGTGACATTTACAATACCAGTATTTTAAAGCGAGTCGGGAAGCAGCCAGCAGGAGTTGCAGACATAGAGGAAAAGCGAGTGAGCTGGTACTGTTGTGGATTTATGGAGATTGAGACAGGGAGTGTGATTAGAGGAACAGTTGTGCACCTTTGTTGAGTTTCTTTTTAGTCAGGTACTTTCTTTCACTGTTAAAAAGCAGGTGGGGAAGCCTCCAAGAGAATTTGCACTCTCAGCATTGCTATCATGGTGGACATAAGTTCTACTTATAGAATGCTGGCAGTCAATGAGATTGCAGGAATACCTATATCCTTATAATAATAGGATTTATGATATAGAGTCTCCAATGAGATATCTATCAGTGACTAGAAAGGTAGGACACCTTTACTGGATACAGCTTCACAGCAGTGTTTTTTTATGGCCAGATAGAATAAGTATCCATATTCCCTGTAGTACAGTTTTTGTTTTACTGACCATGGACCAATCACTCCTGCTTGTGTTTCCCCAAACTGTGATGCCATAGGTCATATGTAGCAAAATGTAAGCATTAAACACAGACATGCAACCCCATGAGTAAGCAGAGACTTGGCAGTTCTGAACATGCAGTAAATAACTTGTTGGTAAATGTTTTACTCAGTTTGAAAATATGAGTCTTAAACAGCAGGTTCCTACTTTCCGCTGCTAGTCTCCCCAGCATGTTCGATGCCTTACCATGTCAGTAGCTTGCTGCTGAAGTTTGGCATAAAATTCCACTTTTTAAAGTTACATCCCTCGTAATTTTTATATTGGTATAGTGCCCAAAAAGACAGACTTCCGGTCCGAAAAACATGTCTCCATGCCGCCCATGCAGCCCTGTTTTGTGATGTCACAAAACGAAGGCTGCATGAGCGCGCCCCATTCAGTTCTATGGGGCTGGTATTTTCATATATAGTTATACCCTGTACTGCTGGGTATTTAGTATATCAAAGCGATCGATTGGCTAATTGAGGAGAACAGCAGGAGGTTAGGTATAAGTACAGGAAGGAATGAAGTGGTCCCATAGGAACTGCTTAAAAGAGAGGTATATTTGAATTGGGTTCTAAAGCAGTGTAATGATTTTTCCTCTGCCTTTTTTGTCCAGTCTTCAGTGTCATGGCTTTACCAAAGATAACTTCTCCAAAAGATATTTTTGAAGATTTAAAACCACTTTGATTAATCTCCACTATGGCAAAAGTTTACGAGAGTTTCATTAATAACTGGAATTGGATTTTAAGTTTGGTAGTGTCCTTTCCAGAAGTGGAACATTGGAATTGACCAATAAAAATGGATTATACAGCAGTCACAGTTTTATATTAAATATGAAATATTTAGTAGTTACACTTTCGTTACAAGAGATACAAATACCTGATTGAAATACAATAATACTAGGACATTTAGAAAATGAATAGTTTAAAACAGAAAGAATTGAAAATAGAAAAAAAACCCTCACTAACATTTCCTTAAGTCAGGATTTATTACACCACTGGTCTTCTTAGGAAATGACAGACTATTGGCCACCCAGGCCTGAAATTTAAAAGATCAGTAACTCCCCTTTTTGGGTCAGTGGGCATCCAGTATTATGTCTGGCTCCAAATCTACCTGCTTGAGCTGAGACCCATGTGTATATACCCCTCAGATTAGGCCCATCTAACTACACGTGTCCTAGCTCATCTCCTCATGATATCATTTAAAAAAGTCAGCAGAATTTCTTCTTGGAACTTCTACACAGAAGCACACATTTGATATACAAGATTCTGACCATTTTGGACAAGCTTGATTCTGCAGCTATGCATGTTACTTAGAGGCCTTGCTCTTAACTACCCATTACCTTAACTACCTACTGTTGTGAGGGCTAGCTACAGTCTCACAGGGAGGTCCATTATAGACTGGACTTCACACAGATGACTAGGTTCCACTCTATCCACATTTTAAGTGAGTATTCACAGCACCATTAATTAGCACTGAACAATGCTTGTCCTGTTCTTTCCTGGTGACTTTCAAATGAAGTACATGTTGCAGACACACAGTAAAAACAAGGATTTATCAATGCCGAATGTTGATTGCTTTGGTCTGTTATGCTCACTCAGTGGCCCTGTGTCACTCGCTCGTTCTGTTTCTCCCCGTGCTGCAGGCTGCACCTTTGTATGGGGCTCCTGGCTGCGTTGGCACGATTTTCTGCCCACAAAGAAATCTGCAGCCGTCCTGAGAGAGCTGTGTTGAGGTGGGACACTCGCCCTCTCTCAGTCGCTCATTCTGTTTCTGCTGGCACTGCAGGCTGCCCTTTGGTACTGGGCTCCCACCTCTATTGGCGGCTTTTTCTGCCCACAAAGAAATGTGAAACAGTCCTGACACTGGTCCATTGAGCTACCTCACTCCCCCTCTCTCGCTCGTTCTGTTTCTGCTGGCGCTGCAGACTGGCCTTTTGTACAGGGTTCCTGCCTGCGTTGCCGCCTTTTTCTGCACACAAAGCAATCTACAGCAGTCATGATAGAGGTCTGTTGAGATCGCTCACTCCCCCTCTCTCACTTGCTCATTGTGTTTGTCCTGGTGCTGCTGGCTGCCCTTTTGTATTGGACTTCTGCCTGCATTGGCACCTTTTTCTGGCCTCAAAGAAATCTGCAGCCATCCCGACACAGATCCGTTGAGGTCGCTCTCTCCACCTGTCTCACTCACTCATTATGTTTCTCCTGGTGTTGCAGGCTGCCCTTTTGTACTGGGCTTCTGCCTGCAGGTTTTGCTGCCCACAAAGAAATCTGCAGCTGTCCCGACACAGCTCCGTTGAAGTGGGTCACTCCCCCTCTGTCACTCACTCATTCTGTTTCTGCTGGTGCTGCAGACTGCCCTTTTGTACTCGGCTCCTGCCTCTGTTGGCAGCTTTTTCTGCCCACAAAGAAATCTGCAGCAGTCCTGACACAGGTCCATTGAGGTAGCTCACTCCCCTCACTCACTCACTCCACTTGTTCCGTTTCTGCGGCGCTGCAGGTTGGCCTTTTGTACTGGGCTCCTGCATGCGTTGCTGCTCTTTCTGCCCACAAAGAATCCACAGCAGTCATGATAGAGCTCCTGCTGAGCTTGCTCACGCCCCCTCTCTCACTCACTCATTGCGTTTCTCCCGAAGCTGAAGGCTGCCCTTTTGTACTGGGCTTCTGCCTGCATTGGCACCTTTTTCTGCCCACAAAGAAATCTGCAGCTGTCCTGACAGAGCTCTGTTGAGGTCGCTCACTCTGCCTGTCTCACTCACTCATTCTGTTTCCCCTGGCACTGCAGGCTGCTGTTTTGTAGAGGTCTCCTGCCTCTGTTGGAGCCTTTTTCTGCCCACAACAAATCTGCAGCAGTCCCGACAGAGCTCCGTTGAGCTCGCTCAGTCCCCCTCTCTGACTCGCTCGTGCCGTTTCTGTCGGTGTTACAGGCTGCCCTTTTCTACTGGGCTTCTGCCTGCATTGCCGCCTTCTTCTGGGCACAATGAAATCTGCAGCAGTCATGATAGAGCTCCACTGAGCTCGCCCACTCTGTCCCGCTCTCTCACTTGTTCGTTCTGTTTCTGCTGCAGGCTGCCATTTTGTACTGGGCCCCTGTGTGCATTGCTGCCTTTTTCTGCCCACAAAGAAATCTGCAGCAGTCCCAACCGGGAGCTCCATTGAGCTCGCCCTCCCTCCCCTCACTCACTCATTCTGTGTCTCCCACTGCTGCAAGCTGCCCTTTTGTACTGGGTTAATGCCTGCATTGGTGGCTTTGTCTGCCCACAAAGAGATGTGCAGCAGTCCCAACACAGCTCCATTGAGGTCGCTCACTCGCCCTCTGTCACTCGCTCATTCTGTTTCTGTGGGTGCTTCAGGCTGGCCTTTTGTACTTGGCTAATGCCTGCCTTGCTCTTTTCCTGCCCACAAATAAATCTGCAGCAGTGATGATAGACCTCCGTTGAGCTCACTCACTCCCCCTCTGTCACTTGCTCATTCTGTTTCTCCCGGTGCTGTAGGCTGCCCCTTTGTACTGGCCTCCTGGCACCTTTTCCTGCCCACAAAGAAATCTGCAGCTGCCCCAACAGAGCTCCATTGAGGTCACTCACTATCCCTGTCTCACTCGCTCATTCTGTTTCTCGTGGTGCTGCAGGCTGCCCTTTTGTATTGGGCTTCTGCCTCTGTTGGCATTTTTTTTTGCCCACAACGAAATCTGCAACAGTTTCGACAGAGCTCCATTGACCTCACTCACTTCCCCTGTCTTACTTGCTCATTCTGTTTCTGCCCGTGTTGCAAGCTGCCCTTTTGTACTGGGCTTCTGGCTGCGTTGCCAGCCTTTTCTGCCCACAAAGAAATCTGCTGCAGTCACGATAGAGCTCCGTTGAGCTCGCTCACTCATTCCCCCTCTCTCACTTGTTCATTCTGTTTCTCCCGCCGCTGTAGGTTGCCCTTTTGTACTGGCCCCTGCATGCATTGCTACCTTTTTCTGCCCACAAAGGAATCCGCAGCAGTCCCAACTGAGCTCTGTTGAGCTCACTGACTCCCCCTCCCTCACTCGCTCATTCTGTGTCTCCCACTGTTGCAGGCTGCCCTTTTGTATTGGGTTCCTGCCTGCATTGGCAGCTTTTTCTGCCCACAAACACATCTGCAGCAGTCCCGAGAGAGCTCCATTGAGCTCGCTCACTCCTCCTCTCTCTGTCGCTCGTTCCGTTTCTGACAGCACTGCAGGCTGGCCTTTTGTACTGGGCTCCTGCCTCCATTGCCGCCTTTTCCTGGCTACAAAGAAGTCCGCAGCAGTCATGATACACCTCCGTTGAGCTCGCTCACGCTCGCTCTCTCACTTGCTCATTCTATTTAACCCAGCACTGCAGGCTGCCCTTTTATACTGGGCTCCTGCCTGTGTTGCCACCTTTTTCTGCCCACAAAAGAAATCCGCAGCTATCCCGACAGAGCTCCATTGAGTCGCTGGCCACGCCCCATCTCACTCGCTCATTCTGTTTCTCCTGGCGCTGCAGGCTGCCCTTTTGTACTGGGCTCTTGCCTCTGTCGGCATTTTGTCTGCCCACAAAGAAATCTGCAGCAGTCCCGACACAGCTCCATTGGCCTCACCTACCCCTGTCTCACTTGCTCATTCCGTTTCTGCTGGCGCTGCAGGCTGCCCTTTGTACTGGGCTCCTGCCAGCGAGCCCCTTATCTGCCCACAAAGAAATCCCCAGCAGTGATGAAGAGGCTCTGCTGAGCTCGCTCAGTCCCCATCTCACTTGCTCATTCTGTTTGTCTCACCGCTGCAGGCTGCCTTTTTGTACTCGGGCCCTGCATGCATTGCGTTTTCTGCCCAAACAAATCCACAGCAGTCCCAACAGAGCTCGATGGTCTCACTCCTTCCTCCCTCATTCACTCATTCTGTGTCTCCCAAGCGTGGCAGGCTGCCCTTTTGTACTGGGCTCCTGCCTCCGTTGTTGCCTTTCCTGCCCACAAAGACATCCGCAGCAGTCCCGACAGAGCTCAGTTGAGCTCGGTCCCCCCAGTCGCTCGATCCTAATCTGTCCCAAACACTGCTTTCTGACAGCGACTGCAGCATTCTGCACCAGAAGCGCGGAAACACATTTCGGCCAGGATGAGAAAAATGACAGCTGTTCTGTTCATAAGGAGGTGTGAACAAATGGCAGTGTTGAAAATCTGGCGTGAAAATATTACTAATTTGCAAACTTACAAGGGTTCGTGACACCTGCACAACACATGCTCGTAACACAGTCATTTTATGGAGTTTCATCAAAAAATTTTTATCATAGGCATTTTAGGACCTCTGCTCATGAACAGTGTCAGTGTGATTTTCTTAATATGTCCTGAACACCGATTTCCCACAGCAACCACGCTATTGTGCGCTGGAAGAGCTAAAACACATTTTGGGCAGGATGTGAAGAATGACAGCTGCACTGTTCATAAGGAAGTGTGGCAAAATGGCAATGCTGAAAATTTGGGTGAAAAATATTGCAAAGTTGCGAAGGTGCGACAGATGCGTGAAACTGCGCAATGCACATTTGTAGTACACTCATTTATGGACTTTCATCACCAAATTTTCAACATAGGCATTTTTAGGACCCTGCTAATGAACAGTGTCACTGTCATTTTCATAATGTGTCCCGAACATGGATTTCCACTGCAACCACGCTATTCTGCGCTGGAAATGAGAAAACACGCGTTTCAGCCAGAATGTGAAAAATGACAGCTGTACTATTCATAAGGCAGTGCAGAAGAATGGCAATGTTGAAAATCTGGAGTGAAAATATTATAAATTCGTGAACCTACGACCGTGCGTGCAAACTGTGCAACGCATGCTCGTAACACAGTCATTTTATGGAGTATCGTCACCAGATTTTCAACATAGGCATTTTAGGACCTCTGCTCATGAACAATGCCACTGTCAGTTTCTTAATCTGTGCAGAACACTGATTTCCCACACTGACCACGCTATTCTGCACTGGAAGTGCAAAAACACATTTCAGCCAGGGTGTGAAAAATGACAGGTGTACTGTTCACAAGGAAGTCTGAAAAAAATAACCAATGTTGAAAATCTGGGGTGAAAATATTGCAAATTCGCAAAGTTACGAGCGTGTGTAGCAACTGCATAACGCACGCTTGTAAAACTGATCATTATTTTGATTTTTTCCCACCAAATTTGCAACAAAAGGCTTTTGAGAGCCCACCTCATCCGAACACTAGCACTATCGTTTAGTTAATCGGTCCCGAAAGTGATTCCGCTTTGGTGACCACAATCACCTTCGGGACGATTTATATTGCACAGTGATAGCATTCGTGAGGAGCGGTCCAAAAACATGTTGAAAATTTGCGCCAAAATTCCAAAAAAATGCCCGAGATATGCATCAAAGTTGAAAAAACCCTATTTATTCCATTATACAGCTTACCGGCATTTCCTCAGTTCGCGGGCAGTTTTGAAGAGTGCAGATGTGTTCCTGGTCCACCGAAGATCATCGTGCCAGACTCCAGAGGTAAGTATGGGATGAGGGAGGTGTGCGGAGGCAGGGTGCGCAGTGGCTGGGCGTGGGTTGTGGGGGGCAGGGAGACCGCCGAGGGACCATTTCCTTTTTTACAGGTTACAAAAAAAAAAAAAGACATTGTGGGACCGTTTTTTATTTTGCGGAGGCATGTGGCATGCTGGGGTGGGCTCCCAGCATGCCAATGGAGTCTTTCTTTTTGGGGGAGCAGCTGTTGCCCGACGGGGGATTGGGCACCCCGTGCGGTACACAGCAAAGGGGATTATTACATTATGCCAATGGGGATTGGGCATCCCGTGGGCACACAACAAAAGTGGGAGGGGGTACATAATGAAGATGGGGAGTGGGCTCTCCGTCAGCAACATAAATATTGGGGCACTGCAGCCGATGGGGATTGGGGCCTCTGTCGGCAAATAAACACGGTGGGGGGGCACATACTGCCGAGGGGGATTGGGCACCCCCTCGGCAGGGGAGGATAATATTGTTTGTGAACATGGCGACAAGCCACTGCCATGTTCACAAACAATATCAAGGTTCAAGATCCACCCTGCAATGGCGTCCACCCTCATTGCAGCGAATATGAACACTGCAATGACGAGTTGGCCCCTGATTGCAGCGGCTAATTTATTACAAGTTGGTGGCATGCTGGCTGAACTAGTATCAGCAGCAGCATGCCATGGCATTGGGGAAGCGGGACAAGCCTTCACAGGCTGTGGGAGCATTGGCCAAACAGTGCCGCACCTCCACAACCTGCTTGTGGAGAAACCTGCTGCAACATGTTTCTTGCGCATGTGCAATCAACATAAAAATAAGGGAAAATAAACTTTTTCATTTTACAGTCTATATATAAACCATTGCATACATCCTGTACAGTACCTGATGAAACAGGACAAGTATATGGATTTAAGCCTAGGCCCAAATCAGGCTATGATTGTACCTACTGTATCTGGTTTAGTTCAATTTGATGTTGCCTCAGAGTGTTAGAAATCTTATTCAATAAAGTTGGTCCCAAATGAAAAAAAATATTTTCCTGTAATTGGTCATCATTTTGGGAACCTGCAGTTCCACACTATTAGAAGATCACAAACCATGTAACAATGGGATAAATAGTGCCTGCAGCTTTAAGAAACTTAAAAACTTATAATACAGCATGTTTTTCCCCTCTAAGGAGGAAGAGAAGCCAGTTTATCTCATAGTACATTGAGCAATGGTACACTATCAGGGAAAAACAAAACTCAGTTGAGATCATTTATTTTGAATGACATCATGATTTTTAAGAATACATTCAGGTACTGCGTTATTAACATGTTCTGTGTAGACAATAATAGGAAATTATTGTGTTTGCATAATTTAGTCATTGCTTCCCTACCAGAATATTCATATTCAATTCCTGTAAAAGGAAACCACTTCTTTGATTTATCTTCTTACATGCAATATGGACATAAGAGCATAGACTAAGAAAAACTTTGGTCCAGCCATAATCAGGACACTGGTTTACCATGATTGAAAATGGGTAAAACCCATTTTGCGAATGGAAAAACAGTTTTGGCACTGGTGCCTACAAAGCCAAATCAGTTTTTGCCAGTGATTTGTTTAATTATTAAACCTAATAAACTCTATGATATGCTCAGCCTGCACCTCACTTTGGTTTTGTGTCTTATATTTATACACAGTCCTCGCACTATTATCACTGCCTATTCATCCAAGTGATCTGAGTGTGCGGATCTTGGCAGCCAGAGAGTGAGTGAGAGTGTGTGTGTGTGTGTGTGTGTGTGTGTGTGTGTGTTTGTGCAGCTGACCTCATGTATGGCATTGCGAGTCAAACAGCCCTCCTCATATGTGACTGCAGCAGCACTATGACCCCCATCTTTCAGGGGTGACAGCATGAGCAGCACTATGGTCCCCATTCTTCAGGGGTGATGGCAGCAGCGACAGCTCTATGGCCCCCATTCCTGAGGAGTGACAGCAGCAGTAGGAACAGTACTATGGCTCCTGTCCCCACCCCAGGGGTAATGGCAGCAACATTACAGCCTTCACCCCTCAGTGGTGATGGCAGCAGCACTATGGCCCCTATCCCTAAGGGGTGACAGCAGCTGCACTATGGCCCCATCCCTCAGGAGTGGCTGTGACATCAGCAGGAGCAGCAGTATTTCTTCCATACCTAAGGGATGGCAGCAGCAGCACTATGGCTACCATCCCTCATGGGTAATGGTGGCATCACTAGGGCCCCCACCCTTCAAGGGTGATGGCTGCAGCACTATAACCCGCATCCCTCAGGTGTGACTGCAGCAGCACTGTAGCTGACAATCCCACATAGGTGATGGCAACATCAGCACTGTGGTCCCATCACTCAGGTTGACGGCTACAGCAGCAGCACTATGGCCCACATCCCTCAGGTGCTACAGAAGCAGCAGCACTATGGCCCCTATCCCTTAGGTGTGATGTTGGCAGCAGCAGCACTGTGGCCACCAGCTCTTAGATGTGATGGCAGCAGCAGCACCACCCCAAACCCTCAAGTGTGATGGCAGCAGCAGCTCTATGTCTCCCATCCTTTAGAGATGATTGCAGCAGCTGAACTACAGCCCTCAGCCCTCAGGTGAGACAGTGGCACTATGCCCCTCATCTCTCAGGGGTGATGGCAGCACTACGTCAGTCATGATGGTAGCAGCACTATGGGCCACATCCCTCAGGTATGACTCAGCAGCACTATGGGCCACATCCCTCTGGTGTGACAGCAGCAGCACTATGGGCCACATCCCTCAGGTGTGACACAGCAGCACTATGGGCCACATCCCTCAGGTGTGACAGCAGCAGCACTATGGGCCACATCTCTCAGGTATGACTCAGCAGCACTATGGGCCACAACCGTCAGGTGTGACACAGCAGCAGCACTATGGGCCACATCCCTCAGATATGACTAAGCAGCACTATGGGCGCAGCACTGTGGGCCACATCTCTCAGGTATGATTAAGCAGCACTATGGGCCCACATCCCTCAGGTGTGACACAGCAGCACTATGGGCCACATCCTCAGGTGTGACAGCAGCAGCACTATGGGCCACATCCCTCAGGTATGACTAAGCAGCACTATGGGCACAGCACTATGGGCCACATCCCTCATGTATGATTAAGCAGCACTATGGGCCCACATCCCTCAGGTGTGACAGCAGCAGCATTGTGGGCCACGTCCCTCAGGTATGACACAGCAGCACTATGGGCCACAACCCTCAGGTGTGACATAGCAGCACTATGGCCACATCCTCAGGTATGACTAAGCAGCACTATGGGCCACATCCCTCAGGTATGATTAAGCAGCACTATGGGCCACATCCCTCAGGTGTGACAGCAGCAGCACTATGGGCTACATCCCTCAGGAATGACACAGCAGCACTATGGGCCACATCTCTCAGGAGTGACACAGCAGCACAATGGGCCATATCCCTCAGGTGTGACACAGCAGCACT
Organism: Neoceratodus forsteri; assembly: GCA_016271365.2. Classification (NCBI taxonomy): domain Eukaryota; kingdom Metazoa; phylum Chordata; order Ceratodontiformes; family Ceratodontidae; genus Neoceratodus; species Neoceratodus forsteri. The sequence continues at coordinate 966,368,586 of CM057453.1, forward strand.
ATGGGCCACATCCCTCAGGGGTGACAGCAGCAGCACTACGGGCCACATCCCTCAGGTATGACTAAGCAGCACTATGGGCGCAGCACTATGGGCCACTTCCCTCAGGTATGATTAAGCAGCACTATGGGCCACATCCCTCAGGTGTGACAGCAGCAGCACTATGGGCCACATCCCTCAGGTATGACACAGCAGCACTATGGGCCACATCCCTCAGGTGTGACACAGCAGCACTATGGGCCACATCCCTCAGGTGCGACAGCAGCAGCACTATGGGCCACATCCCTGAGGTGTGACACAGCAGCACTATGGGCCACATACCTCAGGTGGACAGCAGCAGCACTATGGGCCATATCCCTCAGGTGTGACAGCAGCAGCACTATGGGCCACATCCCTCAGGTGTGACAGCAGCAGCACTATGGGCCACATCCCTCAGGCGTGACAGCAGCAGCACTATGGGCCACATCCCTCAGGTATGACTAAGCAGCACTATGGGCGCAGCACTATGGGCCACTTCCCTCAGGTATGATTAAGCAGCACTATGGGCCACATCCCTCAGGTGTGACAGCAGCAGCACTATGGGCCACATCCCTCAGGTATGACACAGCAGCACTATGGGCACATCCACTCAGGTGTGACACAGCAGCACTATGGGCCACATCCCTCAGGTCTGCGACAGCAGCACTATGGGCCACATCCCTCAGGGTGTGACACAGCAGCACTATGGGCACACATACCTCAGGTGGACAGCAGCAGCACTATGGGCCATATCCCTCAGGTGTGACAGCAGCAGCACTGGGCCCACATCCCTCAGGTGTGACCAGCAGCAGCACTATGGGCCACATCCCTCAGGTGTGACAGCAGCAGCACTAACGGGCCACATCCCTCAGGTGTGACAGCAGCAGCACTATGGGCGCATCCCTCAGGTGTGACAGCAGAACACTATGGGCCACATCCCTCAAGTGCATGACCAGCAGCACTATGGGCCACAACCCTCAGGTGTGGCACAGCAGCACTATGGGCCACATCCCTCAGGTATGACTAAGCAGCACTATGGGCCACATCCCTCAGGTGTGACACAGCAGCACTATGGGCCACATCCCTCAGGTGTGACAGCAGCAGCACTATGGGCCACATCCCTCAGGTATGACTCAGCAGCACTATGGGCCACAAACCTCAGATGTGACACAGCAGCACTATGGGCCACATCCCTCAGGTATGACTCAGCAGCACTATGGGCCACATCCCTCAGGTGTGACAGCAGCAGCACTATGGGCCACATCCCTCAGGTGTGACAGAAGCAGCACTATGGGCCACATCCCTCAGGTATGACTCAGCAGCACTATGGGCCACAACCCTCAGGTGTGACAGAAGCAGCACTATGGGCCACATCCCTCAGGTATGACTCAGCAGCACTATGGGCCACATCCCTCAGGTGTGACAGCAGCAGCACTATGGGCCACATCCCTCAGGTATGACTCAGCAGCACTATGGGCCACATCCCTCAGGTGTGACACAGCAGCACTATGGGCCACAACCCTCAGGTGTGACACAGCAGCACTATGGGCCACAATCCTCAGGTGTGACACAGCAGCATTATGGGCCACATCCCTCAGGTATGACAGCAGCAGCACTGTGGGCCACATCCCTCAGGTATGACAGCAGCAGCACTATGGGCCACATCCCTCAGGTGTGACAGCAGCAGCACTATGGGCCAGATCCCTCAGGTGTGACACAGCAGCACTATGGGCCACATCCCTCAGGTGTGACACAGCAGCACTATGGCCCCATCCCTCTGGGTTGACAGCGGCAGCACCACTATGGCCCCATCCCTCAGGTGTGGAGCAGCACCAGCACTAAGGCCTCAATCCCTTAGGTGTGATGGTAGCAGCTACACTGCAGCCTTCATCCCCCAGGGGTGATGGCAGAAGCCCTACCTTCCCCATCCCTCAGGTGTGACAGCTGTAGCAACAGTGCTGCACCCATCCCTCAGGGGTGATGGCAGTAGCAACAGCACTACAATTCCCATCCTTCAACACCTACATCCCACATGCCCAAGTTACACATTTCTGGGTCTCTTAGTTTCTCAGAACTCAGACGTGAATTAGGCCAAACCACCAGATGTCAATGTAGACTCCCTCAGTAACATTTAACTGCATAAATTGGCTTCTTTGAAATAAAGTGCCTTATCCTTAAAAATCCACAAGTGATTAGTGGAGGCCCTTCTAATGGAAAATCATGATTCTCCCAAACATGTGAATACCCCCCTTTTTACTTGAAATCCATGTAAAGGGGTCTCTCAGTTTTCATAACTGAGTTCAGATGTGAAGTGAACACAACTCTGCCCATTGGCATCATACAGCACCTGGGGCCTTACCTTCTGTGTGTCTCTGAGTATGCTTTCTGGCTTGGGTGCAGTTGCAGCACCCCACTCAACCCTAATGGCATTATACAGTGACAGGCAGAGAGACAACAATTGGGTCATATACCAAATTCAAGGGCACACAGGCACTAAGGCCCCTGACTCATTTAGGGGAGCACAACAAGCAACAGCAGCAGCCCCACTGTTCCCACTGGTGTCATACAGTATCTGGCACCTACTGTGTTCTGCTGGGTGTGCAGTCTGGCTTGGGTGCTGTTGCTGCACCCCGTCTGCTCACGCTGCTATCAAGCAGTAGTAGGTATGGTAACAACTAGGGTTGTCTGAACTAGTTCGGCTAAGATTCTAACCCTTCTCGAACCCTGGTGTTCGAGTTTTAATTTAGAACTCGAACACTAGAGGGTTCGCAAAAGGGTTCAAGTTATTATAGTTTTCCCCAGTTACATGGACATGGCTAATTAAAGGTATCCGGTCAAAATAGAGCATCTGTAATAGCGTTAGCCAAAATAGAGCGTACATTACAACGTGTTGTAATTATAGCGCATTACACATAAGCGCTATGTAGAAATAGCGCTGCAATGAGATTGTGATCATTTAATTGTATCAAAACCTTAACCTTTTGAATTCTGCAGAATGGAAAGGGGGCATTTTCGCAAGAAAATCATCATTTTATTACAGTGCCACTGAATCTGAGTGAATCCGAACAATAAGGAAAGACACTTCATCAGACAGAACTGCATGTGCATAAACTAACAGTGTGGTATGTGTGTTGTAAGAGCAAAGCCACCTGTCCGTCGAACTTCTAAGGCTGTTGAATCTGTAACCATGTCTTTCGTTTAAAAAAAAAAGTGTCAGAATAATGTATTTTAAATTCATGTTCACTTCACTCCAGTCTTTCCTCCTGAGAAAGCAGCCTTCACTCTACTGTACTATGTTGTCCACTTCAGGGAGGAAGTGACTAACTACATGCAGTGATCTGTACCCATTATCAGCTTTACAGACCGACTTCAACCACTTCTACATTTCTGATGTGTGCAAGCGATCCGCTCCGAAACCAGAGTTAATGTTCGCCGTTTCCACCAACCCTGATTCTTGTTGGTTCATCGAGTCTTGTGCCCTTACACCAAGCCCTGTACTTTCGCCCTCCCGTTCCAATCTGTCTGACAGCCACTCAGGAAAGGGTGCACAGCAGGCAGAAAAACCTCCGATTTTTGTCAAAAAAAACCAAAAACCTTAAGTTTAAAGAATTGGGTTTGGGCAGGAATATCCGTAATGAATTTAGTTGAAAGCATGTTGCTTTATCTATTGAATATGGCTTACAATGTATAGAGTAAGGAATATATCTGCATGCATGGGGACAATTTTGTCTAATGTGAGGGTGGGAGGAAGTCACTGACCACCAATGATAAGGGCAAAGTGGCAGCTGGTCAGCCTTAGGCGTTCAGCAGAATTAAAATGCATGTAGAAATAGCCCTGCAAGCTGTGCCATCTATTTAATCGCGGTATTGCCTGGCGCTAAAATGATAGCACTCTTTTTTCTGTAAGCGCTAATATGTATGCGCTTAAATGACTAGCGCTAATATTGTTGCGTGATATTGACACTAACTCCTAATTAAATAGCGCTGGATTTACTACCTGTACAGAGTAGACCCTCCAACTGTACTGATCTGGCCAGCTTTCTTATGCGTGCACCGGATCCTGAGAGCTCTCTGTTTGTACTGAATTTCAGCTGCCAGGATGTAACTTTAATTTTGTACTGTGTTCCAATTCTTTCTCTGCAGTGAGACTGAAGCCTGATTTGGCATCTGTCCATCCCCATGGCAACCCGCACTACTGGACATCGCCAGTGACCCCTGGAAACAGCTGCTGAAACCTTGTGTTTCCCATGATGACACACTACTGGCGGGAGTGTTTGAATATCACTCGTGTGTGTCCAGGAGTCACAACTGCATCTCGATCGGATCCCACGGTGAGACACTCGGCTCATCCATCTAATTCAGTAGCACTTTTATCACACAGCTGTGTGTTTTATTGTGTTTGTGTTGCCACACAAGATTTGAATGAACTCCACAGTCGGTCTGGTCATCCCCATCGTCGATCATCAGGACCAGAGCCCGGTTATTCTAAGGCCAGCCAACATAAGAGTATTGTTCTGTTGTTGTCCTGTTTTTCCACTCGACCAAAGATAATTCAAGCGTCCAGTACAAAGAGGAGTTGCTGTTTGCACATTATTTACAGTACTGAAAATAATGTGTCAGTGTTAAGCTCAAGTACAAGCCTTAATCTACAGTAGATAAGAATACAGCTCTCTTTTTCTTTTAACTGTTTGAGATGAGAAGAGTCAATCAGAGGAAAGGTGGTAGCTTTTTCAATATTGGAAGTGCAAGGCAGGCAGAAGATTTGCAGAAACTTGACTGGAGACTGCCTTCTTATACTATTGAAAGTTTGAGTGTGATCCAGTTATTATGTTATAATTAACATTCAGAGGTTCCCATTAATCTGCAGTTAGGTCCAGTAGCATTTTGGAGCTCTAAGTGAGCTGCAGTTCTAACAATAGGTGTTTACCAAGAAACAGCCAGAAAGTATTTTAGGTGCTTGCTGTTGGGAGGCAGGGCTACACAACAGGTAGCAAACAGTGAGTGAGACAGAGAGAGTTACGGTCAGTATTAGCCTTGCAGCAAGGGCTTCATGTGCTGGAGTAGCGTGGTAAGGAATTATTCCAGCCATGGGCCCTGCTCACAAGATATTTAGGAACAGATGGGAGAAAGTAAGTCTTTTGTGAATAAGGCCCATGTTTGTTTGTGAGGAACTCGGTAGGGGGTGATTGTTGGAAAAGACCAGGCTTAGAAACTGAAAGGGGTCCTAATCCATTCTGTCAAGCTGCCCAAAAGGAAAAAATCCAGTAAAAATGTGTTGAGGAGGCAGAAGCTCGTCTCCAACTTCTCAGAAAGACTTTTACAACAAGAGGCAGGTGGTAGGAAATGCTGAACGCTGTGTGCAAGGCTAGGTGTGGGAAAGAGGATGGCCCACAGGAGGCAGAAGCCAGATAGAGCCAGTCAAGAAATCTGTTGGTTGTGGGAACGCTAAAAGAGATTTGTATAAGCTTGCTTTGTGTAATATTGTTTATAGATTAAGGTGTCTAGCACACACTTTTTAAGTTTGAAAGGAGAGCAGACTGCGATCCTGGTTTCAACCCCCAGAATTTCACAGCTGCAAGTCTGAATTGATGTACCTGTACCTATTTTTATCTGTCATATGTTGGAGGGTCTGCCTGTATTACACATCCCATGCTTGTCTGCATAAGGCCTGGGATTTTGTGTCAAACAGTAAATCAGCTGCCTGTGTGCGGCATGCACACGCATGTCCGGTTGTTGGGGGTTTACATGCGTGCGTGCCCATTTACTACACTAGCACCAATTGCCATTGAGATTTGTGGTGTTTTAAGCCATGCATCGGAGTGCATCCCATTCCAATCATGGAAACCAGTGAAAAAGCAAGTTCGGTGGCTGATCAGCGACTCCACCAAGTATTTAGGTGGGCAGCGAGTTGGCGTTGGGCTGCAAAAAGTCTGCACAATAAAAGAATATGTACGCTTAAGTTAAGCTTCCATTCATTCTTTACAAACTATTGTGGTTGGTTCTTTTGGTTTGTGCCCATTATTTTGTGTGTGTGGGGGGGTGTTCTGGCTCCTGTCATTTGTTCTAATCTTTAAATACATGCCAGAAATGTTTCCCTGTTGGAAGGAGAGACAGAAAAATCCCAGTACAAAAATAAATAAATATATCTGTGTGTTACTGTGTTGTGTGACTACATCTCCTATGTGGTGTACTTGCCAGTCCATCATCCTGTTGTGTGCCTTTGACTGCACTGTACCCTATCCAGTGTGTGAGCATGTGCAGCCCAGATCCCATTTCTGTGGTATCTGTTAATACATGCCAGAAATAGTTTCTGGCAGGACTTTGGGAGGAACAGATTTAATTTTCTCTCAGTTTCATGTGCATTTCACTATTCTCTTCATTATTGGCAGCACATTAAAAAATGGGTTCGAGTTCTAAAAGTTCTAAAAGATTAGAACCTAGAACTTTACAAAAGTTCTAGACTAGAACTAGAACCCAGAACTTCAAGGGTTCTGACAACCTAGTAACAACAACACCAGGTCATACAGCAAATTCAGTGGCACACAGAATTAAGTCCACCGTCACTCAGGGGCACACAACTAACAGCTCATAGAATCACAGCGCCACACCATCAGCAGCCTAGCTCACCTGCCCAGCTAAAAAAACACTCTTAAAATTAAAAACAAAATAGTGGCACAGGCTGTTGATGCATGACACAGGCAAGTGGAAGATCTGGGTTTGTGAGCTGAGCTGATCCAGACTCCCCTGCCCTGGGCTGGTGTGGTTTAGAGTGTGATGTGATGCAGGGGCACTACATGCTGACCAGAGGGGAGACTACCTCAGCAGGTAGTGGGGGCTGCCTTGATGATGTGGGTGGCAACACAGTGTTGTAAGATCCCACCAGATTGGTTGATCCCACACAAAGATACACAGATCAGCAAGCATCTCTTGAGTTCAACTTCCAAGATGCAGTTAAGGACACCCGACTGTCCCCCCAACCCCACACCAGATTCTCCAAGTGTGGTGATACTAAGCTTTTTGGGGATTCTAATCATGCAGTGTAAAAATAGTTTAGGCACATACTTTTTTCTACACAAAATCTTTACTCTCTGGATCGAGAGCAGTTGCAACAGCTGATCAAAGGGTTAGATGCAGAGCAGTTAAACTTTGAACCTGATACTCCCACTCATTCTGCCTAGCCCAGCTCCCCAAGTGAGCTGAGACTTAGCTTTTTTTTTTATTGTTGTTTTAAATCATGTAGTGTGAAAAATGTTCAGGCATATACTTTTTCTACACAAAAACGTTACTTTCAGGTTGGTGAGAAGTCACATCAACTGACTGAGTGAAGGGTTAGATGCAGGAGCAGTTAAAGTTTAAACCTGACACCCCCAACCCCGCTGCCTAGTCCAATCTCCCCAGTGTTCTGATACTTATCTTTTTTTTAATGTCAACCAGTGTAATATAAATAATAAAAGGCGTGTAGGCGCAAACTGAATGAAAATGTGGTTTCAGGATGGAAGCAGTCCTCAACTGACAGAAAGGTTGGAGGAAAGCATGGGTGGTCAAACTGAAGCATAGTTAGTTACAACAAAGCAGCATGGGTGGTTTCCTTACTGATTGTACAAGCAGCAAAGCAGAAAGAATGTACAGCAGAGCAGCATTCATTTAAGATGCTGAAATCTTGGGGATTCTGCGAGTGATAAGTAATTTCCATGAGGCACGGCGGAAGAATTCAAAATCCACAAACTAAATAGGATTCCATGTTTTTTACCAATGTTACTGTGAAAAATGGAAAACCAGGGTCCTTGGCCATAATCCAAGGTACTGTACTTGTAATGTTCTATTTGTTCACAGAGGGATCCCATGTTTAGTTAAAATTAAAATGCCATTATTAGTTTTGGTAGCTTGTTTGGGACCAAATACTATCAATGTGGTCTTGCCCAAGTTTAGAACAATTTTGCTAAGAAGAAGAAAATCCTGAATTGAGTCAAAGCCCAGCTGTAAAACATTCTGAACTGAAGACACAGATTTATCAGTGAGTCATGGCCAGCAGCCATCGTGAAAGGATGTGTTCCTTCTCAGCTCTGCAACCAGGGAAATAATCCATGCTCACCTAACTGCTAAAAGTATCTACAAACCTACAGAACTGTTTGTATAGCAATATTTACTACCATCTTTTTATGTTTGTCGATGTCGGTGGTCCTACATGTCATGGGGAATCTGAAAAAAGCAACATTAGTTGGTGGCAGGAAGGCACAGGAAGTGGGGCCTAGTGGAGGCCAAGAAACAGCAGGTACCTTGAGTGGGGGACACGGATAGCTGACAATGACAGACCTGCTAAATGCTATCCAGGCCTTAGATAAAAGGATGAAGAGCACCAACCAAAGAATGCAGGGCTTCATTGCCAAACTCATGTTTTTTGAGTCACAGTCTACATCTGTAGCAACTGATGTGAAGGAAGCAACGTCTGCAGCCCTGAAAGCTGCTATAAGTTCAGCCGGGCTCATTAAAGAAAACAAAATGCTGATATTCTGAATGGAGGCCCATGAGAATCAAATAAGGATCTCGAGTTTGAGACTGTTGGGACTACCAGAGACCTCCAAAGGGGACAGTTCCACAGGGCCTGTGGGGTCTTGGTTGGGTGCAAACTTACTCCTGGAGCCAGCCCTTTCAGTGCTATAAGCATTCTGGATCACCCCAAGGAAAAGACTTGCAGAAAACACCCCATGTCCCTTCCTCATTCAGTTGGCTGGCCCACACAAGAGAGACCAGGTGCAGAAGGCAGCGAGGAGGACAGGAACCCTGGCCACTACAGACACTGACAAGATATCAATGTTTCTGGACCTTAGCTTTGCCACTAGGGACCACAAGAAATCTTTCAATACCATCCAGACTGAGCTGCAATCTCTGGAGGTATCTCATGTGACATGAAACCCTGCAAAACAGAAAGTTGTCTACTTCAGTAGGCAGTATCTGCACAATGATCCTAAAGACGTGAGGGTATTGTCGAGAAAGATAAAACTTAACTTTGGTCTGCAGGCTGGGATGGAGCAAAAAGAAAGGGACTCATTTTGTACCACTATGAGTATAGCTTGAGATTCGGGGAGGAGGTAAGCCACATTGCTAGAACTGAGCTGCAGTGCACCTCCAGACTGTAAGCTCACCCCAGATCTGTTTAAATTGTACTTTCTCTAATGGTTTTTTAACTATAGACTAGGAGACTATCATCTGTGAAGGGGCTAAGATGGCGATAGTCATGTGGCAGATCTGCGGCTCCTCGATCCTCCCCTGTACCTAGACTGGTAGAAAACTGCTCTGCTTGAACTTTAACTTTTCTTTGAACACCAGCTGCTAGCACTTTCCTAACCAGTGGTAGCAAAATTTGTATGAGTGATCTAGAAACATAGAACATAGAAGTTGACGGCAGATAAGGACCGCAAGGCCCATCCAGTCTGCCCATTTCTTTTTCTACCTTATAAATGTGCCATCGACCTTTGCTCTGTCAGTGGCCTATCTATTCATACTCATTTGTATTGCTCCCTTATGCCTATCCCATGCCTGTTTGAAGCCCTGCACTGTATTCATAGCCACCACTTCTTGAGGTAGGCCATTCCATGATTCCACCACCCTTTCTGTGAAAAGAATTTCCTCACATTCCCCTTAATCAGCCCCTCTAGTCTCATGCTGTGTCCTCTTGTCCTGCTATTTTCTTATATTTAAACATGTTAGACTCTTTCACCTTGTTAATGCCCTTAAGTTGTTTGAATGCCTCGATCATATCACCTCTCTCCCTCCTTTGCTCAAGGGTATACATATTGAGCTCTGTTAATCTGTCCTCATATGTCTTCTGATGCAGTCCCTGCACCATTTTGGTTGCCCTTCTCTGGACTGCCTCAATTTGGTCAATGTCCTTGTGAAGGTGTGGCCTCCAATACTGCATGCAGTACTCTAGATGGGGCCTAACCAGTGTCTTGTAAAGAGGGATTATTACCTCCCTCATACGACTTGTGATACCCCTACTAATACACCCTAACATCCCCCTAGCCTTACCTACTGCTTTAGAGGTCTGCTTGGATGATTTCAGGTCATCAGTGATGATGATGCCCAAGCCTCTTTCATCCTTTGTGACTGCTAGCAACTCCCCTCCCAGCCTATAGGTGGCTTCAGGGTTTCTCTTCCCTATGTGCATGATCTTGCACTTCTTTGCATTAAATCCCAGTTGCCACTCTTCTGACCATTTTGCTAGTTTATCCAGATCTCTTCTCATTCTGCCCACCCCATCTGGATCATCTACTCTGTTGCAGATCTTGGTGTCATCTACAAACAGACAAGCCTTACCCTCTAGTCCATCTGCAAGGTCACTAATGAAGATGTTGAAGAGGACTGGCCCCAGGACTGAACCTGAAGTACCCACTTGTGACTTGCATCTCTTCTGACTGTATACCATTTACCACCACTCTCTGTTTTCTGCCCGTCAACCAGTTTGCCACCCAGTTGACCAACTTCTGACCCACCCTGAGCCTACCCAGCTTTTATCAATCTTCTATGTGGAACAGTGTGAAAAGCTTTGCTGTGAAGTCAAGGTAGCGACATCAACTGCTCCCCTTTGGTCCACCACTCTGGTTACCCAGTCAAAGAAATCTATGAGATTAGTTTGACAGGACCTTCCCTTTGTAAACCCATGCTGTCTTGGATCCTGTGCCCCTATGGATTCCAGGTGTTGCACTATCCTTTCCTTAAGGGTGCCTCCATAATCTTGCCCACTACTGAGGTAAGACTGACTGTTCTGTATTCCCTGCCTCCTCCCTGCTACCACTCTTGTGGAGCAGGATCACATAACCCTTCTCCAGTCTTCTGGGACCTCTCCTCTGCTCAGAGACTCACTAAACAGTTCTGCTAATGGCTCTGCTAGTTCCACCCTTAGCTCCTTAAGTACCCTGGGATGTATGCCATCAGGTCCCATTGCCTTATCCACCCTGAGCTTAGCAAGCTCTTGTAGGACCCTTTCTTTTGTGAAGGGAGTAGTACTCACCTCCTTCCCCCCTGTGTCCATGGTGCTGAGCTGTGGGCCCTGCCCTTCCTTCTCTTCAGTAAATACTGAGCAAAAGTATCTATTTAGGATAGATGCTTTTACAGGGTCCTCCTCCTCACATGCTCCCTTTTCTCCATTAAGCTTAGCAATACCCCCTCTGGACTTTCTCCTTTCACTAATGTATCTATAGAAAGTCTTGTCACCTTCTTTTACTGTTTGTGCTAGTGTTTCCTCAGTTTGGGACTTTGCCTGCCTTACTGCCTTCCCTGCTTCCCTTAGGGCAGTTTGGTATGCCTCCCTATCTTCATCCTGCTGTGTTCCCTTATATTTCCTGAAGGCCAGCCTTTTGGCTCTGACCTTTTCTGCTACTGTATTTGAGAACCAAAGTGGTTTCCTTCTTCTTTTGCACTTCCTTTTCTGTCTAACACAATGGGATGTTGTTTCAAGTATTGCATCTTTAATGCTTGCCCACTTTGCCTGTACCCCCTCACCTGTGTTTCTTTTGCCAGGGACTAGCTTAACTCTGTTGGCCATCTTATCAAGTCAGCTCCTCTGAAGTCCCATATTTTTGCCTTGGAATGGGATGATTTAGATGCAGTAGCCAAATTGAACCATACCATGTGATGGTCACTGGCCCCCAGGTGACCTTCTACCTGGAGATCTGTGATCCCTTCCCTGTTAGTCAGTACTAGATTTAGGATAGCCCTGTCACTTGTGGGTTGTTGTACCAGTTGTTTGAGGCCCTCCCCCTGCAGGGAATCCACTATGTGTCTAGTTCTGGCAGATGTTCCTGCTGGTATTGACCAATCTGTATCCGGCATGTTGAAGTCTCCCATTATCAGAACCTCCCCTTTAGCTGTCATGTTTTGTATATCTTCTAACAGTAATGTGTCTATGTCCTCCCCCTGGTCTGGGGGCCTGTAGACAACCCCAGTTCTTATGGCTGTCCCATTTCCTGTTTCCAGGGTGACCCACAGTTCTTCTGGCTCCTTATGTGTATTCTGAATTTCTGTAGCTTTGATATTTTCATTGACATACAGGGCCACTCCTCCCCCCTTTTTGCACCTCGGTCTCTTCTGAACAATACATAGCCAGGTACTGAAGTCTCCCAAGTGTGGTTACTGGTAAACCACATCTCACTAATTGCTACTATGTCCAGTTTAGCCTCTGACATTATTGCCTGCAGGTCTGGGATCTTATTTCCCAGGCTGTGAGCATTTGTGTACATGATTTTCCATTGGCCAGATTTGGTGTGTTAGTTGTTGGGTGAGGTTTGGCATTACCCCTGTGCGTCGTATGGGGAGACAAACCTTTTTTCTTACCTGGTGATGCAAATGAACTGCAAACATGCTGAATCCCTGTTTGACCACTAGCTGAGGGGGGAGGGGTGTTCTTCCCATTCGACGTATGGGGTGCTGCCCCCCTCTCCCCATTTGCTAGTTTAAATATTCTGCAAAGACGTCAAACTTCTGCCCCAATGCACTGACTCCCTCCTTAGTCAGATGCAGTCCATCAAATTTAAAGAACTTTCGCTCCCAGAACTGTTGCCAGTTCCCTACAAATCTGTGTCCTTTTTCCTGGCACCAGCCCTTGAGCCACGTGTTTAGCTCCCTATCTCCCCTTCTCTGACCTTCCGTCCATCTGCCACCCTCTCCCAGACTGGCAGGATCTCAGAGAAGGAGATGCCGGACGAAATGGATGATAGTTTGTCACCCTAGCCTGGTCAGGTGTTCCTTGGTCTCCACAACTGACCGGCTGGTGAGATCATAGTCCCTATATGTACTAGGACATCAATGTTTTCTCCTGCTTTGTGAACAATTTTGTCAATGCGGTCAGTGTCTCTCCATGCTGATGTACCTGGGAGACATCTGACCATTACCCCTGGCTGGAGATGGGTATCCAGTTATAAATGTTCCCATATTTTCTTTTTTAATTATACCATGTTATTGAATGTTCTTGCCTATTATGGTTCTAACCCATGTTCGTTTATCAGGGCAATACTGCCTTTTCAGCTTGTATAGCAGGGTATTGGTCATCCATTCCAAAGGTACAGTATCTGGTTTACATCCAGTATCGATTCAACTTACATGTCACCCGGGGGGAAGGTGTGTCCTGCAACCCATTAATACCTGGTTGGGAGTACTGAGGAGGGCTTACGATTTATAAACTGTGTGGTCTTTAAACATTTACAGATATCTGGGACCTAAAGACTTAAGTAGCCTGCAGACTGTACAACATTTTCTTTGTGTATAGATGGTCCATCAGCGTTATGGCAATGCAGTCTTGTAAAATTTCCATGATGTTCAGGTACTGGTGAGTTTTACTGGTACAACATCCTTACTCCCCCTATGGGTAATTACACTGGGCATAACAATGTCTACATTCATGTGGATTTATATATGTAGTATTGTCTTTGCTGTGGATAACATTTTGTAAGAAATTCTTATAAAATAATAGAATTAAAAAATGATACAGCTTTATCACTGAACTTGCTCATACAGTCATCTGCATAAAGTTGGTACAGTATTTTAATAAGCTATATTGACATTTTAGCCAATCAATGCAAAGTGCCTTCTGTATTGAACATCTGTGTTCCCATGCACGTCTTGCTATTCGCTCATGTCATTACATGAATCTTACTCTGACTCCAAACACAGCAAACTCCAGTCATTCTCAGTAAATGCAGAAATAAATCACTTATTGGCACCCAAAAAATAATGAAAATATACAACATCAACATAAATCCCAAACTGAAATCTATTATCATTCTCAGGTTGCAGCACTCATATCCAAATGGCACTGTAGCACAGTCAACTCAGAATGCTCACATGCTTTCACAACATCTGGAATAAACTATACTAACCAGTCGCCAAATGCAGAGGGGTTTAAACATAAAAATCCTAAACATGTTGTGTATTAAAACATTTTATAAAGTTACATATTGTGTGTTGTGCCTTATAATGTTAAATATGTATAGGAGAGCATGTTCCTTATTGAATAAGAAGTCATCTTCCTCCTCTGAATGTTCCAAGTATCCACCAATATGGGCAGTGGAGCCTTCTCAGTGGCAGCCCCTATGCTGTAGAATAAACTGCCTGCCAAGCTTTGCTCCATTCACACCCCTGCCAGTTTAAATCTTGCCTCAAAGATTAGCTCCTGGAGACTTCCGCTGCCACTGCTTTCCTGAGTAGTTCATTTCCTGCCTGCACTTACCACAGAGTTTTTGCCTATGCAGCTCCTTTGTAAATCCTCCAATTCCCCTTCCTCTCACACCCCTTGCCTCTTTTCCTCTACTAGCCCCCTTTATCCTTTTATGCTACTCCAGAGGAACATTGATGATCTCCTATGCATAGAAACATAGAAACAGACTTTGACGGCAGATAAGGACCACTTGGCCCATCTAGTCTGCCCATTTCCCTACCTACAGGATAGGCTGCAGATCCTAGTTAACCAACAACCTATTTCTTCCTACCCCCCCACAAGAATTGCCTTATGTCTGTCCCATGCATTCTTGAATTCTCCCACAGTTTTAGACCCCACAACCTCCTCAGAAAGGCTGTTCCATGCATGCACTACCCTCTCTGTGAAATAATACTTCCTCATGTGCCCTGAACCACCCTCCTTCTATCTTTAAATTGTGTCCCCTTGTTCTTGCACGTCTCTTTTTCTGAAAGATGCTACCCTCCTGGACTTTGTTGATTCCACTGAGGTACTTAAAAGTTTCTATCATGTCCCCCCTCTCCCTTCTTTCCTCAAGGGTATACATATTAAGCTCCTTTAGTCTCTCCTCATACGGCTTCTCTGCCTGCACCATTTTAGTAGCCCTCCTCTAGACTACCTCTATCCTGTCTATGTCCTTGCGGAGATGAGGTCTCCAGAACTGGACACAGTACTCCAGATGGGGTCTCACCAACTGTCTGTACAGAGGGATAACAACTTCCTGTTTTCTGCTGCTGATGCCTCTCCTATACATCCCAGTATACCCCAGCCCTCCCTACTGCCTTCTCCGTTGCTTGCTAACCTTAAGGTCATCTGATATGATTACCCCAGGTCCCTTTCCTTTTTTGTTGTTGTTACTACCTCCCCACCCATTGTGTATTCTTCCCTGGGTTCTTGTTTCCCAGGTGCATTGTTTTGCACTTCTTTGCATTGAATCCTAGCTGCCATACTTGACATTCCTCCAACATTGCCAAGTCCCTTTTCATCCTTTCCACGCCTCCTTGTGTATCAACCCTGTTGCAGATCTTTGTGTCATCTGCAAAGGCATACTTTCCTTCAGTCCCTCAGCAATGTCACTGATGAAGACATTAAAAAGGACTGGACCCAATACTGAACCCTGTGGTACCCCACTAGTAACCCCTCTTTCTTCAGAGTGGGCTCCATTTACAATTACCTTCTGTGTCCTGTTGTGCAGCCAATGTCTTACCCAGGCTACCACCCTGGGACCCACTCCCAGCCTGGTTAATTTGACTATTAATCTTTTGTGTGGGACTTTGTCAAATGCCTTGCTAAAGTCTAGGTAGGCCATGTCCACAGCCCCTCCCTGGTCTACTACTTTGGTCACCCAGTCAAAGAAATCTATTAGATTCGTCTGACATGACCTTCCCACTGTGAACCCATGCTGCCTTGGGTCCTGTGCTCCACTGGCCTCTAGGTACTCAACTATTCTCTCCTTCAAGTGACTCCATCACTTTCCCTACCACAGAGGTCAGACTGACAGGTCTGTAGTTTCCTGCCTCTGTCTTGGTCCCACTTTGTGAAGGGAATCACATCCGCCTTCCTCCAGTCCTCGGGTACCACCCATCCTCCCATGATTTATTAAAAGAGTAGCCAGTGGTTTCACTAGTTCCTCCTTAATTCTTTTAGAATTCTGGGGTGCATTCCATCAGGACCCATTGCTTTGTCCACCTTCAGTTTTAGGAGTTCTTGCAGAACCCTTTCTTCTGTGAAAGGACGGGATCGACCTCCTATCAAAGTGCTTCTGTTAATTGGATTAGGCACTTCCCCTCCTCTTTTTGAATACTGAGCAGAAATATTTGTTCAGTATCCCTGCTTTTCACTGTCCCCTCTGCCCACCCACCGTTCATTCTATTCAGCCTCACTATCCTCCTTTGTCTTTCACCTTGCTGATGTACCTATTAAAGGTTTTATCCCCCTCCTTAACTGAGTTGGCTATCTTTTCCTCAGTTTGGGCCTTTGCTATTCTGACTTCCCTCCCTGCTTCCTTCTGCATTAACTGGTACAGCTCTCTGTCCTGCTCCTTCTGTGTTTCCTTATACTTCCGGAATGCTATCTTTTTCTTCCTGACTTTCACAGCCACCTCTTTTGAGGACCATAGTGGCTTTTTCTTTCATTTTGATTTATTTATTTGCTTCAGTCAAAGGCTTGTTGCCTCTGTGATGGCAGTTTTGATGATTCCCCATTGTTGCTCCACACCTCCTTCTAGCCTGTTTGCTAGTGCTTTTCTGAGGCACTCTCCCATCTTGCCAAAGTCAGCCCTCCTAAAGTCCAGTACCCTCACTTTTGTATGGCTTGACTCTGTAGCTGAGTTTAACGTGAACCACACTGTTTGATGGTCACTTGTCCCCAGATGGCAACCCACTTCTAGATCTGAGATCCTCTCACTGCCCCGTTTGAAGTCACGAGGTCTAAGATTGCTCCCTCATGGTGGGTTCGAAACTAACTATCTAAGGCCTGTCACCTGTAGGGCATCAAGAATGGCCCTGCTCTTGGATGTGGCTGCAGCAAATGTGCTCCAGTTAACATCTGGCATATTCAGATCTCCCATCAACAGTATCTCCCTTTCTCTGCCATTCTAAGAATGCCTTCTATCATATCCTTGTCCATTCCCTCCCTGACATGGGATCTATACACACCCCTGTGCAGATTGTGGTGCACTTTCCAGTCTCAAGGTGACCCACAGTGCCTCCTCTCCTCCCTGTTTACTCTTTTGTTCAGTTGCTTTTATCTCTTCCTTTACATGAGAGCTACTCCTCCCCTCTTCTCCTCTGCCTGTCTCTCCTGTAGGTTATGTGCCTGTATGTTAACATCCAGTCATGGTTCACTGTACCATGTTTCTGTGACTGCTATGATATCCAGGCATCCCTCTTCCATCAAGGCCACCAGCTGGGAGCTTGTTGCCCAGACTACAGCATTGGTACTCATTACCTTCCATTTCTGATGGCCTTACTCCCTTTTGCCCCATCCCTGTCCTTCTTGCCTTTGTCACTTTCTCCATTTACCCTGCCCTTCTCCTATCGACACCTCTATGTTGGTGTTTGCAGCACTTACTACCATGATTATTTGGAGGCTAGGTTCCCTTCTCCTTTCCAGTGCCTCCCCCTTGGCTGGTTATAAGCTTGCCAATGAAGCATTTAAACCTATCACCTAGGATCCTGGTTCCCCTTCTGGACAGATGCAGCCCATCATGCCAGTATAGGCTTGCATCACTTCAGGTGGACCCCAGTCCCCAATGAAGCCAAATCCAGGCGCCACACCAGTTTTCAACCACTGATTGAATCCATGGTGCGGAACACCTAGCCTCTCCTATGCCATAGATGGGCAGCACCTCCGAGAAGGTTACCGTCGTGCTACTTGACTAAGGCCCCTCCCCAATTCCACAAACTCTTCCTGCACTTCTCTAATCCCTTTCTTAGCCAGGTCATTTGTCCCTATGTGGACAATGACATCCAGCTCCCTCCCTGTGCAGCTGCTCTGGCAATCCTGAGATTCGCTCCCTGTCCCTCAAGCCATGGCACCAGGCAGGCACCCTTACCTCCCTCCCTTCCTCCCCAGTTCTACCTTCCTAACAATGGAGTCCCCACCAGGAGTTGTTTCCTTCCCTGCAGGGTCCTCTGCCACCCTCCTGTGGGTCTCCTTTGTGGAGGTTCCCAGCATCCTCCTTGTTCTCACTCGCGGGTGCCTCCATAGAGGAACCACACTTTGCCAGAATGGCATAGGGATTGTGGAAGGTACAACTGGAGGGATGCACCTCTGTTCCACCACCCTCACCCTCCCTGAGCCCACTGTGGTCCAACTGCTCCTCTTTCTTGGCAACCTCTGAGGCAACGGCAGTGGCACTGGTGGTCCCTGGATGGAAGAGGAGGTCACACAAATCCTGGCCAACTCAGCCTGGAGATGAGCAACCTCCTCCCTTAGCCCAGAGAGGTGCCTGCAGATGGGACAACACCGCATCCTCCAGAACATCTCCCAGAAGACTGCTGCTTCACAGCCACTGCACTGCACCACTCCAATCATGTCTTATTTCTGGTCCCTTAACTGTTTGCAATCCTTACTCTTTCCTCTGTTTTTTTTTCTCTCTCTCCTTACTTTCTGCCTGTGTGCCCTTTAAGCTCCTGATTGTCCTGTTCTGAGACAAGACTATCCTATATTTCTCAGTAGACCACTTACTTGCTCAGAGGCAGACCTCCAGCAGCTAGAGGGGGGTCGTAGAGCTACTCTTGCCCTTCTAGGATGGTGGGTCTTTGGTGGTTCTGTGATCACTCACTTCCTGCTCCCAAACAGGAAGTTCCTGTTGTCAGTCAAATCCTGTGCCTATAAAAATAGAACTAGCTTTGGGTGGAGGGGAGGGAAGGAGGCCAATATAGTCCCAGTAGAGAAGTTCAGTCACACAGCAGTCCTTTCTCCTGGTGTCTTCTGCCAAGCTATTAGCAGAATCTTTCTAAGGCAGTCTTTAAATGTAGCTTCCTTCTAGCTAAGCCACTCCCCCTACTTACTAGATCTTTCTACAAGTAATTTAAACCTCACAGATATTAAGTCCTTTCAATAACCTGAGATTTACACCTAGATAACTGTTCAGATACCCATTCAGTTCAGTTAACCCAGACAAGCACACACTTTTTTTTTGTTTTGTTTGTTAGTTTTTTTTTTACCCTAAATTAAAGGTCCAAGTACAAAAGTTCTTCTTCTTTAGTCCCAGTAGAGAAGTTCAGTCACACAGCAGTCATTTCTCCTGGTGTCTTGTTGTATATCAATTTCATGTATATGTATTTCTCTTTATGCATATGCACATCAGATTTATGTACTATATCACCTTGTATCATGTGGATTTATGTATTTTGCTACCTTATATCTTGTGTACTATTGTAACCTCTTATTATTTGTGAGACTGTCTACTGTTCTATGCATTGTTGTTTGTGTTTTACTCTGTGCCATTGTATGTGGCCGGGTCATGCCTGAAAACAGTCCCTGGGATCAGTGCACCTAACCGATTACCAAAGTCATAAAAATAAAAATAATGAATCTTCTGCTGCTTGAGTATGCTCTTAATCAATAGAAACACCCCATCCTATACATATGAACAAATATTATCTCATATCTCCTATTACGTACATCGTTTGCATTGGTTCCTTTACATCATGGGGCTATAGTATATATTTATTGTTTTTGTTAACCAGTTAAGTCTACTTGGAAAAAAAAAAGATTTATAGGGGCAGCCTGAACAAGCACAGCATCACGTAAACATATAGTATAGTATAGTAACAATACCTAGAAGTTTGACTTTGCATGTGTGTTTATATATATTATTTGCAATAAAAATGCATTAATGTACCAGTTAGGGTTCAGTTTAATGCCACAAAAGTAGAGAAATGTGGCATTAGGATTTACAACCATAACTACCCACCCCCACACGTCAAGCAGCAAAAGCAAAAATAAATCAGGATTTTGGGTCTACAGAGTCTAGGCAAATCAGTGGTGAAGTCAAACCAGCAGATGACAGTGCCAGTGAGTCTACAGTACTCCCTTAGTTGTTTCAACAACAACCTATGGTTCACAGGGTTGAACGCTGAGCAGAGATCAAGGAGAACTAGAACTGACTAGTCTCCTCTGTCCCTCACCCTAAGGATATCATTGTGCACCCTGACCTATGCAAGTACATGCACATGGTACATGCCTAGACCTAAATCTGTACTGGAGGTGATGTCATTAGCTGTTAGGTGTTCCCCAAGCTACAGTGCCACAATCTTCTTGATAACCTGCCCCAAAATGGGGAGGTTAGAGACAAGGCTATAACTGGCTATGCAGTCTGGGTCAAGAGATAATTTCTTTAGAAGAGGCCTCACCAGCATATCCTTCAATGCACCTGGAACCTCCCACCTCAAGAGGGAACACCAGATGTTACCAGAGAACACCACACCTTGTATCTCCATGCAGCTCACTAGTAAACATGTCAAGCAAAGGTCCAGTTTGCAGAAGGTGAGCTACAGCTCAAGATCACCTTTCAAACCTCATTTACCGTGACTGACCTAAACTCTTCCCAGGTCAGAGAAGCAAGTTCGTGAAATGCAGTCTCAATCCTGCCAGGTTGTAACAGCCCAGTTGATGGAATCCCCTCCCTAATAGAGGCAACCTATCTGTGAAGAACAGGCAAACTCCCCACACTTAGCAGGTGAACCAGCTCTTACCAGCTGCAGACATGTAGGATGAAGTAACCAGTCTACCATCTGGAAGAGCTGAGCTGGTCAATTCCTCCCAGCAGTAATCTCCCTGGACATCAATGATGCCTTCCTATGGGTGATTGCCCTTTGGTATTGACTGTAGTGAATTCAGTGCCAATTTGTCATCCTGGCAATTGCAACTCTGGCCTTAGGTATGAAGGACCATTTGGTGTGGTAGGCTAGGCCAAGTCTAGAGTTGACTGCTTTACATGTCTGGGAGATATCAGGAGAGAAATCCAGGCCCAAGTCAAGGGTGACCCCAAGATATTTGAAGTCTGTTACCGTGGATGGTGGGGGACCTGTCCTCACATACTGTAGGAGGGAAAGGGAAGCTGAGGATGACCAAATTCTAGTTAAAACTGAGAAGAGCAGGCGACCAAGTATGGACCATACTATAAAAAGACAGTGACCAGTCAATTTGTCTTGATAAATCACACAGTTCAATGTGTGAAACATTGGTGGCAGGAGTGGTGCTACCATGACCACTGTTTTAGTAATAAAATATATTTTTAGCATCGAACCAAAAGTGTTTTGTAGCAGTTTTTGATGTCTGCAGCCTGGCTTCTTTGTGACTTTGACCAAGGTTGGACCCCTGAGCATCATCTAAATGTGTTGGGGCGAGGGAGGAGACTCTGTTTTTTGAAGTAGACAAATTGTCTTCTCCCAGAGAAATAGCCCCAAACCAAGAAGCTGCATGAAGGGAGAGGCCCAAGGCAAGTAATCTGGAGTGGAACAATGTGTGATCAACAGTGTCAAAAGCCTTGGAGAGGTCAATAAAAATGGCTCCAGTGAGGGAACTAGCATCCATGGCACATTTAATGTTTTATTAGTTAGATGTGTCAGGGCAGCAGTGGTGCTGTGTCTCTTCCTTAGCCTATCCCAGTTTGGCAAAAGAAGGTTGTGTGACTGGAGAAATTCGGTCAACTTGGAGGCAATGACCCTTTCAAGCAATTAATTAAGGATGAGGAGTAATGCAATAGGTTGGTAATTATTCATAAGCTTGGGGTCCCCTTTTTATAGGAATGGCATAATTTTAGCAGTTTTTCAGGCATCAGGAACAATGCCAGAGGAGACGACAAGTTAAAGATAGGCACAATGGGATAAGCTAGGATTGAACACAAAAGCTTGGGTAGGATTTCCTCAAGGCCCATGCTGCCACTAATGGGTAGACACTTATTTTTGACATACTGTTGTCCCCCACCCACAAAAAAAATAATCAGCACATCATTCTAAATTCAGCATCAGGCCAGAGCAAGTCAAGTTATCATTACTGTTTAGGGAAGAGGCATTTCAAAATAAATACTGTTATCCCCTATATGGTCTATGGCAGATCCTAGTTAATGAAATGAATAAACCAATCACACTACCCTAATACACTGCATCTTTGTGTAGAGTTTTTCTTTTTTTCATAACTTCTATTTATACAAGGCACCTGTGTAAAGACAATATTGAAATCAGACTTACTACAGCAGTCAATTTTGATGTTGGTGTGGCCCAAACTGCATGAATAAGCATACAAAAAGCCTAATAAATACCTAAAGACACCCCAGTAACTAAAATAAATTGCCCAATTGTAAAGAAGTCAAACACATAATCGACTTTTTATACTTGAGTTCTTTATTAAATATGTAAGTAAAATGAATTCAGATATATATTTTTCTAGTTACTGCAGAGTATAATGAGCATTTAAGCAACATATAACAGTATTTATTTATTTATTTAACATTTGTTTAACCAGGAAAGGCACATTGAGCCGGAGCTTGTTTTCTAAGTGCGACCCCTGGGGAAGAAGAAAACAAGGGGGAGGTGCAAGCAAATACAAAGTGGCAAAAGTGCAGTTTATTAAGCTTAAGGAACAAAAAACATCCATGCTACAATAAAACCAGTTTTTACTGTCATGTGGTTGACCCTGTTCAGCTGTAGACTCAGTAAGCTGACACATGGCCCACTATGCAGATAAGGATGGTGTTGGCAGTTCATTACTGCAGGGATCCATGATGGAGGACCAGGGAACTGGCTTCTGTGCCATGGGGACTGCTGCATGTGTGCTTTCTTCTTGCATAACACCAGGAGGTAATGATATGTGTGCATAGACCTAGGGAGAAAACAGAGGTAAAATACACACAGCCATATATAATCCAACATGTATTATAAACATGTGATTATAACATCTGTACATCTGGCACTTAGCACTTATAAACTTCATCCTTGTCACAGCTCAGAAATCTAAAGTGTAATTCCCATAATGTATTCTGGATGTATTGCCCCCAAAATTCCTATACTGTTTTGCTATGCTTTCTTGTATTGGCTGTAATTTTCATGACATGTTTTGGATGTATTGCTCACAAAATTCCTATACCTTTTTGTTGTGTATTCTTGTATTGTTTGTAATTTTCATGACATGTACTATCCACCTCCCCTCCCCCCCGAGGACACATCTGGAAATGAGCTTCTAGCATCTGTATGCCTTTCCTGGTGAAATTTTAAATAAATAAATAAATGTGAGAAAAATCCCAAGGTTCTGATTGGCTAAGAGGAGGGCAAACCCATGTAACTACTGAACCATAATTACATGCCTGCCAACTTTCATCCATGAAAACCTCATCAGAAAAACATACTGTAGAAACATATAATATATTGTACACCATTGTCTGTCAAAGAGGACATGGACAAATTTGACAGCCTACTTGGCACTTCGGAAGTACTTTTCTTGAGGATTTGCCCTTAAAAATGGTTGGAAGGAACTTACAGGTACCAGGTCCACTAAAAAACAACCCGAACTGCTGCCTGCAATCGTGAAAATGAACAACAAAATAATAATGTTCAAACTGTGAATAGACACACAGACAATAAAAAAGAAACTCAATCAGCTTGAGTCTGAAATAAATAAAGCCCTGCATTATTAAGCAAACATAATAGGCAACAGCTGTAAAACGAGACACTGAAAACGAAATAAATCACCATTAAAACAATCGGCTCTAATGGCTCAATGATGTGTTGTGGGAGTTCTATGTGACTGTTTGAAATCTGCATGGCAAGCAGTATGGCCTCTTGAGTTACAGCTGCCTCCAAACCACCATCAATCAGTATTTGAACTTCCCAGAAATAAATAAAAATATTAACATATTCACAGACCAAGCTTGCAATACTACCAATAATGTGTTTGTTGCATTAGTGAAACCCAAAAGAAAAAAAGCAAAGATGACAGCAAATTCTACCCAAGAATTAATAATAAGGACCTAGAGAAATTAAAAAATGACCTACCCTTTTTCTGAATATTGCTATATGCCTGGTTAGAAAGGTCTGGTTAGACCTGCAGACCTCACACCACACTGTTTTAAAATAAACACCAATGAGCAAGGATTAAAATCTATCAGTCTTTCTTTTAAAGAAATATCATAAACCCATAATGACCTGCATAAAGCAAATAAAGAAAAACTGAAAGGCTTCATCTTTGAGTGGCCCAGTGATCCCCCTTACCCTGTGCGTAGTTTCATGAAATACATCATGAAGCCCTCTGGATGCAAAAAGCTTGTACCTACACCCTAAACAAACTGATCAACAAAAGTTAGACCTACAGGATATATGGTATTCCTACAAGCCAATGGGAATTAATGATCTAGCAACCATGCTTCCATGACTGTCAGGCGAAGCCAACCTCAGCTGCCATAACATCAACCATTTCCTGTGTAGCGTACATATACCTGCAGATGTAGGTCTGGAGGCCTGCCAGCTTATAAGCATTACAGGTCACAAGCATGAATCTAACCCCCAGAATTACCGGTCCACTATGATCGCTGATAGAGAATGTTGGAGCAATCTGCTAGATGGTGGCAGGGAAACAAGCACATCCACACTGGATCCTGCAGTGACCATCCTAACTTCTACCACCAGCCAACCATCACAACATGTCACTGACAACACTGCCAGTAATTCAGTCAAACTGCAACCAAAACCAGATAACCAGACATCAAAAAAAGCACTGAAAGACCAGGCAAGCAAAAATAAAATACAAAGGATAAAATACAGTACAGTTCTTCAAAACTGTACAATCATAAAAATGCTGTATTCCATTTCAATTGATTAATGGACTGAGGCTGATTTTGTACTGTTTATTCTAGTTGTACTGTCACACCTCACTCCATGCGGCAACCTGTGTTTGCAGAATGAGCTTGGGCATGAGGGTTCGACCAGGAGGAAGGATTAGTGACTGAGGATTGCTGTCCTCTGCTGGGAGGGAGGACTGCTGGCTCTGCAGAAGACTGCCACCAGCTGGTAGCCTGGTGGTAGTGTGGGTTGGAAGCTGCAGTAGTAGGTGGTGCCGTGGGACTCTGCAGCATTTGTGTTTCCACACACATGCAGCTGATATGTGTGCCTCAGTAAGGGAAATCAGGAGAAAATCTGGGTGAAAATGGTAGAGGGCAGGCCTTCATGAAGCCCTGCAACCAATCTCTCACATGACTCACCAGCAGGATGCCAGGGCTGAGACTGAACTTGTGTACTTTGGGAGAGGATGGCCCTCCCTCCTGATCCACTGCTGGGAAAAATCCATTGGGGTATTTGGGCCAGCCTGGTAGAATCCTATGGCAGTTCGGGATGGTGGAGGCTGGCAGAGCAGTGCTGATGGGTACCTAAGCCTGTCCAGGCTGAGGAGCATAAACTATGAATTAAAAAAGTGTAAAAAAAAGTATTACAATTAGTTAACAGTTCTTTTTAAAACAGGATTACTTTATATCCGACTAGCTGAATTAATACATTTATAAGTGGTGAGCAACTAAAATGCAGTTTTAGTTTTTTATTGAAGCAATGATGATTTTTCTACATTTTTTATAACTGCAATAAAGCACTCCAGGGTGTATGATTATAGGAAATATTTACACTTCTCTCTTAGGTGTTTAAAGGCACTTGGCACTAGTGCCTCGTGCCTAACAACAACCTCGAGAGGCGTACGATTATCGACGCATAATCACACATTCTGTCTTGCATTATTGAGTATGTAACACCAAGGGATAATGATATGCATACATTGACCTAGGGAGACAAAATCTGGTCAGAGCCAACATGGCTGCAAAATGTTATTTTACAGGGATTAGGAAATTCTTCCAATAGACTCGCACTGATTATACAGGAAAATACAGCAATTAGGCTTCCATAGAAACAATGTAATCTACAAGGAAAATGCAGGGTAAGTGCCCTGGTGTTACAGAAGCGACAAATCATTAAACAAATATGTGTGATACAGTTTTGTATAAGGAACCACAGTCACATTAATATTTCTTTCAAACTGCCTGCCCATATATGTCAACCTCCGATTGCTGGCCTTCTTAAGGTTAACCGTTCCCTGGTGTCCAGTGGTACCTCCCACCCACCGACCATTGGGCCCGTTAATATACATTTGTCAACGCCGAACTTTTGATGCTTGTTAAACAGTTTGCTTTGTTTTTAATGTTTTGACCCCAACTTTTGAAGAGACTTGTTTTAGGATTCGCTTTATAGGCATGACATGTACCATTTATAGTAGATTGGCTAAAATGTCAGTTTTCACCAGAGGTGAGAAAACACATCTCATGCAGGATCTTAAAAATGACACATGTCAAGTTTATGAGGTGATGTGCAAAAATTGCAATGTTGAAAGTTTGGGTTCAAAATATTGAAAATGACCAAAGTTATGAGCCTGCATTCATAAATTTCAACATAGGCTCAAAACATTTATTGTTTTTTAACATTTTTGCCCCAAATTTTCAACATAGCCTTCTTTATGACCCTACCTCATGAACAAGTGCAGAGAAAATTTTCATCTCCTGCCTGAAAGGTGATTTCATACAGCAATTGTGAAATCATCTTTTGGGATCTGGCTACATTTTGGCCAGGATTTGAAAAATGACAGCTGTCACTTCATGAGGGTGCTGTGAAAAATTGCTATGTTGAAAATTTAGAGTCAAAATTTTGAACTTACGTTATGAGCATGTTCGCAACTCGGTATAGGCTCATAACTTTGTTGTCTTTTTAATATTTTTATGCCAAATTTTCAACATAGCCTTTTTATGACCCCACTTCATGAACAATAGTGGGGAAAAATGTTCAACATCTGTGCAAAAGGTGATTTCATGCAGCGACTGTGAAAACACATTTTGGGATGCGAAAACAGATTTGAAAAATGACAGCTGTCACATTCACCAGGTGCTGTAAGGAAATGGCTATGTTGAACGTTTGGGGTCAAAATATTAAAAATTACTAAAGTTATGATCCTGCCTTCACAAACTTCAACGTAGGCTCATAACTTTGTTTTTAAATATTTTTATGCCAAATTTTCAATATACAGTAGCCTTTTATGACCTCCACCTCATGAACAATATTGGGAAAATTGTTAACTCCTGTGCAAAAGATGATTTTGTTCAGTGATATGAAATCACCTTTGGTGTCACAACTTGTTTGGCCAGGATTTGAAAAATGACAGCTGTCATATTCACCAGGTGCTGTGAAGAAATAGCTTATGTTGAGCAACTTGAGGTCAAAATATTAGAAAATTACCAAAGTTATGAGCCTGCCTTTGCAAACTTCAATTTTTTAATATTTGTATGCCAAATTCTCAACATAGCTTTCTTTTGACCCCACCTCATGAACAACAGTAGAGAAAATGTTCAACTCCTGCCTGAAAGGTAATTTTATGCAGTGATTTCAAAATCACCTTTTGGGATGTGAAAACACATTTTGGCCAGGATTTGAAAAATATCAACTGTCACATTTATGAGGTGCTGTGAAGAAATCACTATTTTGAAAATTTGGGGGCAAAATATTGAAAATGACAAACATTATGAGTGTGTATTCGCAAACTGCAATGTAGGCTCATAACTTTGTTTTGATTTTTAATACTTTAATGCCAAATTTTCAACACAGCCTTCTTATTACCCCACCTGATGAACAATGGTGGAGAAAATGTTCAACACTTGCCCGGAAGGTGATTTCACGCAGTGACCATGAAATCATCTTCTGGGACAGATTTACTTAATGTCATTTGCATTTTTCATGAGGGTGGTATCCCAAAAAAGATATGTTGAAAATCTGTGGCACAAATATTAAAAAATGACAAAGTTATGCTACATGGTTGACCATGTAAACAGGTCTTTGGTCCATGGACTTACCAAAATAAATAAATAAATCAAATCAAAGTTCAAAACCCCATTGAAAAACTGTACATTGAACTGCATAACTGGTTTCTCAGTTCACGGTCTGGCCTTGAAAGAGTGATGATGTGTCTGCAGTCAGAAGATTACGACCTTTGACCCCAGTGGGTAGTAAGGACTTGGGGGTGGGGTGGGGGTGGTGGGTGCTGAGTGGGAGAGTCAGGATGGGATAATAATAGCACAACAGACATCAATGGATAGTTTTCCTTTCTACAGGTTTACACAAATATAAAAAAAATAAAGAAAAAAATGACTGGTGACGATTTTCTCTATTACAGGTAGTGACACTGGGGGATTGGGCACCCACCAGTGTCACTGTTATATTTGGCAGAACTGGGGGTTTGCTCCCTGGTGCTGCATTACTAAAAGGGGCAGGTTGGGGAGTGGCAGCTGGCATGGGGGATTGGGCACCCTCTGCCCTAATAATAACGCAAGTTGGGTTGGGGGGAAGTTACGGTGGGTACTGCAAAAGACTTCGCTGAATGGTTTTCTTTTTTACAGGTTTAAAAAAAATATTTTAGAAACGATGAGGGATGGACACTGGGGGATTGGGCACCCTCTAGTCTCACTGTTATATTTGGCAGCACTGTGAGTGGGCTCCCTCGTGCTGCATGACTAAAGTGGGCAGGGTGGGGGTAGCAGCTGGCATTGGAGATTGGGCACCCCGTGCCATCATTATAATAATGTGGGTTGGGCTGGGGAGGGGCAGCTCTAACAGACATTGATGTATGGCTTAATTTTTTTACAGGCTGACTGGCTCCTGCTGTGAAAAGCTGCTCAGCCGTTTGCTGACCGGCTTCATATAAATCAAAGGACCAAAGCCATCTCATATTAGAGCAGCTTGGTCCTTTGAAGTACACAAAGTTTCTGCCCACCAAACAGTGAGTGTGTAGACTGCCGAGCCCTTGCTATTTTGAACTGCAATGGGCTCGGCAGTGCCACACCCCTGAATCCAAGTCACTCCTGACAAAACACCTGGTGTGCAGGAGCACATCAAACATAAAAATCATTCCCTGGTGTGTAGTGAAACCCCTATGTTAGATCGCCTGCCCCTCTAAAAATGAATCATTCCCTTGTGTGTAGTGAAACCCCTATGTTAGATCGCCTGCCCCTCTAATATTGAATCATACCCTGGTGTGTAGTGAAACCCCTATGTTAGATCGCCTTCCCCCTCTAATAATAAATCATTCCCTTGCTGCAGTATAAGGCTGGTCTTGTCCACTGGTGTGGAGGGCTGAGGCGCTGTGCACCTTACCTCCTGCCACATCAGTGACCCGAGTTCAGGAACATGCTCAGGTTGCCAGGGGTCATCCAGAAGATTGAGCGTTGTTCACACAGCTGTCCTATTCTGGGGATGGGGTGGGCATGCTGACTTGGCCTTTGGTTACCCTGAGGTGAAGGCAGAGATCTGGGGGGATGGGAAAATGGTTAGTGCAGGATCGATAAAGCCCTACCCACCTACCTCTGTCCCATGTGACCACCTGGATGACTGGCTCAGTTCTGGATGTAAGTCACTGGGTGGGGGGAAGATGGCTCTCCCCTTCCTGGCCCCATCATGAGGGGGGAAATCCATGGGGGACTTTGGGCTTAGTGGTCTGGGACAGGTGATTGGTGGAGAGGGGATGTGGGGACAGGGCTGAGAGCCTACCTAAGTCAACTGGCACGGCAAAAGTTTTATGGAGGGAAAAATGCTGCAGTATGTATCACCTTAACACATACACAACCCCTGCTCCCATAATGGGGTGACTGCACTGTTACAGTAACTCTACCAAGTGTTGTAATATGTACAGGACCTCTTACCTGGGTACCAGGGAGCTAGACGAGGAGTCTTAACAGGATGTCATCTCATGGACCTGCAAATAAAAATACAGGGACGGGGTCCAGAAGGATCAATAGTTCTTAGGGAGTAACTAGGAAGGATAAAACAGGTTAGACATATAGTAATACTTATCTGATGGGGAAGGAGTCAGCATCCTGTCAGACTTGTGAAAGTAAAGAGAAAAATAGGTGAATACAGAATAAATGCAGTAGTAGCAGGAGCATAAGAGGCAAGAGATACAAAGGGTAGTACAGCATAAGAGTAGAAATATATGTTTTAAATCAAAAGTTACAGTTAGGGCAAAGTAGAAAGACAGAGATGAGAAAGAAAATAAAATTAATAAACAGATAGAAAAGAAAAGAAAGTTGTCTGGGGAAGGCTTTGCAAAACCATATCACCCTAGATTGCCTACTGGCCTGTAATTATGAAAATAGGTCAGGTGGGCTAGTGGGGACTTTTTTGGGCTAGTGGTCAGCATTATTAAAATAATTTATCATTAGTGGTCCAGGGGCTACACCTGTCCCAGGGAGAATATCCCACCACTGTCACAGCACTACCCCTGAATCTCCCTCAACAGTCACAGGACTTACCCCCCCATTACAGCAGTGCCCCTGACAGTCACAGCACTGGTCACCCACCACTGGCAGTCCCAGCACTGACCCCACCCCAGCCAAAAAATCTTAAAACCAAAAATTGTTGAAGTACTGGCAACCCATCACAGACAGCTTGTCATGCCATCCACAGATGGCACCCCAGACATTCCTGCCCACTGACCAGCCCCCAAGCTAAGCGCCCTCCTGGGAGTCAGACCACCCTATCTAGCCTCTCCCCACCCCTGCAACAGGATCACTCTTCCAGTACCACTGCCTTGGGTTCTTATACTTCCGCCTGAACACCCAGGAGGACTGCAGCAGAGGTGAGTAGAAAGGACCTCAGTTTAACCCCTCATCCAAAGGACAGCACAGCACGACAGTGCAGCATCACTCCATGTATGACACTGTGGTGCCAGTGTTTATGGTATGAGCCAAATCCTGGTGTGGGAGTAGAACCCATGACCTTCTGGCCCAGAGTTGGATATGCTACCAACTGAGTCATGCTGACACCTCACCCATTTTGTCCCACCTTGCTGTGCATGCATTATTTGTGCATACACATTGGTCTTCCTCACGTGTTGGTGTCTTCCAAGAGCAGCAGGGGAGAAAACAGAAAAAGTAGTTTCAGTGACAGCTTCCTGAGGGGCCCCAGTATATTCGTGCTGGCCCCTGCCTCCTCACCCGCCACCTGGTGTGACTTGGGCAGGCACGACTCAGTAAGCACCACTCAGTCATACCACTGCCTCCCTTAGGGTTACTGTACCACCTTTTAAAAAGCCCAAATTGGGACATTTCTTACTGAAACACGACCTCGACCAATGCAACACATTTGTTTAAATAATCAGAATTAAGACAAAGTGTTTTAGTTTTTTAGTTGTTTCTTATCACTTTAAGATATTTCAGCAAAGGTATTATAGCTTTCTGCAACATTTTGAGGAAAGTAATAAAATACTTTTTCTACTATACGGTGAGGACATTTAGTATTTTTCATGTTTTTTTGCAGGACACAGCTGCCCAAATCAGGACTGTCCTGCAAAAATAAGGACAGCTGGAAACACCACCACCTCTACTCCTAAAAGTCACAGCACTGCCCCCAACCTTGACAGTCACAACACTGCACTCTCATCCCCAACAGTCTCACAAGACCCCCACCCCCAACAGTCACATGAATGGCCCCCATCCCTGACAGTCACATGAGCGACTTCTTATCCCCGACAGTCACGAAAAGATTCATCCCTAACTGTCACAACGAATGACCCCATCCCCAACAGTCACATAAAGACCCCATTCCTGTCAGTCACATGCGGCCCCCTTCTCTGACAGTCACATGAATGCCCTCCATTCTCTACAGTTACAGCACTAATCCCATACCCCATTGTATCAGCACTGACCCCTACTCCCAATGGTCACAGCACTACACCCCACCCTTACAGCACTGACCACCCACCCCAACTGTCACAGCACTGCCACCCTTTAAACTGTCACAACACTGCTCCTCACCCCAACTGTCACAGCACTGCCACCTCACCCCCAACAGTCACAGCACCACCTCACCCCCCAACAGTCACAGCACTGCCACCTCACCCCCAACTGTCACAGCACTGCCACCTCACCCCAACAGTCTCAGCACTGACTCCTCACCCTCAACAGTCACAGCACTGACTCCTCACCTCCAACTGTCACAGCACTGCCACCTCACCCCAACTGTCACAGCACTGCCACCTCACCCCCAACAGTCTCAGCACTGACTCCTCACCCTCAACAGTCACAGCACTGCCACCTCACCCCAACAGTCACAGCACTGCCACCTCACCCCAACAGTCACAGCACTGCCACCTCACCCCCAACTGTCACAGCACTGCCACCTCACCCCCAACAGTCTCAGCACTGACTCCTCACCCTCAACAGTCACAGCACTGACTCCTCACCTCCAACAGTCACAGAACTGACCCCCCAACCCTCCCACAGCCACAGGACAGACCCTCCCACCCCTGACAGTTACAGGAATGTACCACCCCTCCAATAGCCATAGGACTGACACCCTTCACTCTCAGTCACAGCACTGGTCAACCACCCCTAACAGTCACAGCACTTACCCCTACCCCCAATGGTCACAGCACTATACCCCACCACTGTCACAGCACTACCACCACCACATTCCCAACAGTCACAGGCCTGACACCCTCCACAGACAGTCACAGCAGTGATCCCCACCCCGATGGTCACAAGACAGTACCACCCCTCCGATAGACATAGGACTGACACCCTCCACTCCCGATCACAGCACTGGTCACCCACCCCTAACAGTCACAGCACTTACCCCTATCCCCAATGGTCACAGCACTATACCCCACCACTGTCACAGCACTACCACCACCACATTCCCAACAGTCACAGGCCTGACACCCTCCACAGACAGTCACAGCAGTGATCCCCACCCCGATGGTCACAAGACAGTACCACCCCTCCGATAGACATAGGACTGACACCCTCCACTCCCGATCACAGCACTGGTCACCCACCCCTAACAGTCACAGCACTTACCCCTATCCCCAATGGTCACAGCACTATACCCCACCACTGTCACAGTATTGCCACCACCACATTCCCGACAGTCACAGGCCTGACACCATTCACAGACAGTCACAGCAGTGATCACCACCCCTGACAGTCACAACACTGCCCCCACTCCCAAAAGTCACAGTACTGCCCCCACCTGCCAGTCACAGCACTGACCACCCACCCCAACAATCACTGCACTGTCCCCCCTCCTTGACAGTCATAGCACTGATCCCCCCAAACCACAACAATCACAGCACTGACACCCACCACTGACACAGCTCTGCCCTGAACCTCCCTCAGCATTCATAGGACTGCCCCACCACAGCTACAGCAATGCCCCCCTCCCCGACAGTCAGAGCACTGCCACCCACCACTGGCAGTCCGGCACTGACTTCACCCCCAGTCACAACAGAGAAATTCTTCCCATAGACTTGCATTAGTTATACATGAAAATAGAGCAATCTGGCTTCCATAGGAAATAATGTAATGTACAGGAAAACACAGGAACATTGCCCTGGGGTTACAGGGGAAATGCCAAATCAGTCTGGGAGCACCCAGTTTGAGCATAAAAATATTAAACATGTTCCAGTTCCAACTGCAACATATAAACCATCCCATGAAAAAATCAACAACTTACAGTATAAGTGAGGTATAAGCACTAGCTAGAATAGTTTCCGATGAGAGGCTTGAAAGGAAGCAACTGCAAATGGGAGAGAGATGTTTCAAGTTTGTGCACACGCATTGGTGAAGCTTTTCTCACAAGGCTAACAAAGCAGTTTAAATTTTGTCATTGCTCCCACTACTAACAGCATAAATAAGTGAAGCTCACTTGCATCTGTAGGCGCACAGAAAATATGTTTACAGTATGGAAACTTCTCTCAGTAATTCAGAGTTTAAAGTACTTGAATGCACCTTTTTGAGAAAGAAAGCAGATATAACAACAACAACCTTATTGACTCTTGCTCAGGCAGACTCTTTGCTGGCAAAATGCTATCATGCCTCCCTTTCCGTGTTTGAGCTTGAGTGCAGTCACTCTGTCCATCCCATGGGACCCACTCACATTAAAAAACTAGACAAAATACATGTAATGATTTCACTCCCATTTCTGTCGCCAAGTCCCACATTTGTTTTGAGGGGGGCGGAAGGTGTCTCTGTCTCCTGTCCTGTGATGTTCCCTCTCAGATGTTGCACAAATGCTGTAACAAACTTTCTGTTAACCCCATAATAAGATGGATGGGCTAATCTGGCTTCTCCCCATCTGGCCCAGTTCTGGTGGTCTGGTTTTCACCCTACCAGTGACAGGGTGCAAACTGGACCAGATAAGCAAATGTCAGACCAGTCACTCAGACTGAATACCCACTCTGGATTTTACTGAACTGTTACAAAGGCATTACTCCTGCCCCACTGGCATAATGCACAGGAATCAAGTAGGTACTCCACTATAGGCGAGATCTCATCGGTCAGGCCTGAATACCCAGCCAGTTAGCTGGACATGACAGTGATCGTTACTGGTGAGAAATGACAGAGCATGGGTGACCCCTTTTCCCTGTCAGTCCCATGTGCCCTTCAATGGTCTCTCTCTCTCTCATCTGGAGGTCCAGGCTCACCTGACTCCCTTTTAGTCAGCTAGTCAACAAAGGCCCAGCAGACACTACATGAGTCAAATGGCTAACATACAGCTGGTGACGGCATGTAGTGGCCACTGAGACCATCTACGATACCATCTTCCCTCCTTTCTTAACCCTCAGAGGCCAGGCGTGCCAGTCAGGTCAGCTATGCCATGTGGTATCCTATGCCTCCATTTTGTCCCTGCAGCCTTCCTGCTCACATACAAAATGGCCACTACTATGTTCATTTGCAGACCCCTTCACACAACTCAGGAGCACCTGGCTAACTTGTTCTTGAAGAGGGGCAGAGTAGTGGTGGGAGGTCCTGTAGTCACTGGAAAATAGAGTGGGGATTAACTGAAAATGACAGCATACATTGTGAAAATAACAAAAAAACAAACAACCCCACAACAATCAGACTGCATCTGAATGAGTTTACAGCTTTATTTTTAACAAACACTGCTGCTTTAAAAAAGGAAATAGTGCAGGATAGTGCAGCAGGGGTGGGTGGGGTGCAGAGAAAGGAACAGCAGTGTGTTGAATGTAGAGAAGGTAGAAAGATGTGGCTGAATTCCATTCAAAGCACTCAGAGGAAGGAGACAGTATAGGTATCCAGTCATGTGCTTCCCAGCTCATCTCTCTCTCTCTCTCTCTCTCTCTCTCTACATCATAGCAAGACATCAGCATGGCTACATCCATGTAGCCATAAAAATGGGTAAAACATACACAGCTGTTGTGATGATGGCCAGCGGAGTACTCAGGCTCCATATCATGGATCCCCACAGAAACAATGGTGGGGTAAAAGGAGGATGAAGCTGAGGATGCTGTGTGTGGGGGGTTCATGCAGCTCTGAGGAGGGGGCAGATGGTCATGGAGAAACACAGCTACATTTATTTTATTTATTGAAAGGTTTCACCAGAAAAGTACACTGAGCAATCAAAATTGCTGGTCTCATGGTACGTCCTGGGGGAAGGGGTACATGTGGGGAAAGAATACATACACAATTACCATAACAGATACAAAATACATATATGAATGCTGGATACATAATATTGATAAAATTGGTTACAGAGACAATACAGCAGTTAATCACACATACATAACACTGTTAAAATTAGGGTACAGTAAGTCGATACAACAGATTTGTCGTAGATACAGTTAAAGAGAACAAAGGACTGTACAATTGATTTGTCATAACAGCTAATACATAAGGAGCTGTTAAATGCTTGGAGTTGTTGACTGGGTGGCGGCAGGATAGCGAGTAGGGATGGAGGGGTTACGTATACAGTCACAGCCAAAGAAATGGCCAGAGATTTCCTGAATGTTCTGTGATATTTCTAGGGAAATCTCCTGCTTTCTGCATTTCCACAGAAGGGGCAGCAGAGGGAAACTCTTTAGAAATGTCACAAAATATCTGGCCATGTCTGTGGCTACTACAGCAGGTGCAGTTAGTGGAGTAGAAGTTAAGTAAGGTGGATGAAATGGATGCAGAGGATGAGGAATGGCAAATTTGGGGGAGAAGCGCATTCCAGATTTTAGGGAGGTGGTGTGAGAACCCTGATTGACATATGGTTGTTGATCAGCAAGGGATCAATAGGTCACGAGCATCAGTGGATCTGAGTGGTGGTGGAATATTGATGATAGTAGTGTTGAGAGGAAGAAAGGTAAGAGGGAGAGTGGGAACCAGAATTTAGAGATGAATTTAGCGCAGTGAGAGAGATGTTGGTTGCCCAGAGAGGGAGGGCAAGTGGTGACAGAGGTCACAGAGATGAGTGAGAGGTGGGCATCCAGAGCAAAGTGACAGAAAGAGTTGAAAAGGGTATCCAGTTTGGCTAGGGAGGACTTGGGGCAGCACTGTAGACTACATCACAGCAGTCAAAAATAGGTAGGATCATCTTCTGGATCAGTTCACGCCTAGCCGTAGGTGGAAGACAATTTAAAAGAGAACAACAGCTAATTCAATTTGTCAAAGCACAGCATCAGAAGTAAGTCATTTCATGTGTTTACATTTTATGTTTTAGCAAAATAGATGAAATGTCTAAACTTGTAATTCACTCCCCCATTGTATTGGGTACTTTTTCGGCAATGAGCTTGTGTGCAGTTGCAAGGTCAACTTTTAATTGCTCTATTTGTAGACTTCAACTGAAGATTTTTTAGTAGTCTTTCTATTGGAGATTACTGTACATTTTGAAAATGCTTCTCAAAGTTAGATGTTTTTGCTATGTAATGAATGTGAAGGGGTCCATCAAACAGTTGAACAGACTGAGGCTTTTATTCCTTTGGTTTGGAGCTCCTTGGTAAACATTGTGTAATGTCAAGAAGGCTTGATTAATTAACATGATCTACATGTATATGATTTTTAAAAGGCATTTACTAGCATACTAAAATGCCAGAAGAATAGGCCTAATGGTCTTTCAAGTCTGTGATTGGCCAGCCCCACCCTGAGTGCTGACCTTGCTGCCCCCTCGCCTTCTCTGGCTTCTCCCTTCCCAGTTCCGGATATTCTTGCTGCATTGGATTTTTCTTCCAGAACCCTTCCCCTGTACCTGTCCCACCCCCTCTTGAACCCCTCCACTGTCTCTGCCTCCACCAGCTCCCTAGGCAGTGCATTCCATGGCTCCACCACCCTCTCAGTGAAGTAGCACCTCCTCCTTTCTCCCCTGAATCTTCCCCCCTCCAGCTTCCACCCATGCCCTCTAGTGGCCCCTCCTCCTTCCTTCGAAGCACCCTGACTGTTCCTCCCCTATTTACCCTCTTCATGTACCTGAAGACCTCTATCATGTCCCCCCGGTTCCTTCTCTCTTCCAATGTGTACATATTTAGCTCTTCGAGCCTCTCCTCATAGGTCCTGTCCCCCAAGCCCCAAATCATTTTGGTTGCCCTCCTCTGGACCCTCTCCAGGAGTTTAATGTCCCTCTTTAAGTGTGGCCTCCAAAACTGCATGCAGTACTCAAAGTGTGGCCTCACCAAGCAGTTATACAGAAGGAGTATCACTTCCCTCCTTCTGGAGGTGATCCCCCTAGCGTTGCATCCCAGCATCCTGTTAGCCTTGGCTGCTGCCCTCCTACAAGTCTCCAAGTTGTTCATCTTGACATCCACCACCACCCCAGGTCCCTCTCAGCCATCGAGACTTGTAGCATTTCTCTGCTTGGGGTTCCAACTTTTAATTTCAGTCTATAGTTGACTATATTACTGCAGAAACTAAGAATCTAGGATCTTGGCAGAAGTGCAGTGTTTCACCTCTAACATAAATTTAGGAAAATAAACTCAAAGTTGTGGTTTTTGCAGAATTGTAAAAAATAAATCAATATATATTGACCAATTTTTTTCAGTTAACTAAGGTGTGAGTAGCAGCTAGTGCAATGATTTGTGTTATAATTGTAAAAACTGGTGTAACTAAATAGCTTTTTTACAGCTGCATGGGTGGAGCCATGCTGGCATGTTGCTATGATGTGGAAGAGAGAAGGGACAGTGGAAGCACATGACTGGACACCTCCACTGTGTCCTTCCACAGTGGAATCAAAGTACATGTGGTTCTGCCATTGATCACAGTGCTGGTAACTCCCCCACTATTTTTCTAGCTGCGTGCTTACTTCTGGTTCACATTCGGGTTTGGGCGCGGCTACTTTCAGTAGGGCACAACAGTAAGCATTTAGTACCTCATTAACAGCAGACTCATATGCAGTCAGGTAATCTATAGGGGTTGCCAGGGACAGCAGACATTAAGGTAATTCGGTCTTTAATGTACCGATAAATCTGGACTGATCAGGACAGTCACATTTTCCTATTTCACCCTCACACTGTTTTCCAGGTGGGGGTCCTGGCTCAGACTGGTCCACTTCACTTTCTGAGGCTTCTGGCTGCTCTGTCTTCCACATCTCATGCGTCTGATTTTCAGTGAACCCTGAGGAGAGATTGCAAGACACAGATACTGTCAAATAAAAAAAATACGATAATGTAAACCTGTACACTGTCCTGATATTGCCACACTTTGATGGTCAACAGCTGTGAAAGTCTAATCTGCTGAGCATTGCTGGAAATGTAGAGAAAACTTGCATATAAGTTGACCCCAGATGTCTACTGTATTTATCTGGGGTCAACTTATGTGCAGTTTTCTCTATAATTCTGACAATGCTCAGCAGATCAGACTGTCACAGCTGTTAAGAATCAGAGCGTGGCAATATCAGGACAGTGTACAGTTCTACATTATTGATATTTATATGTGTTTTTTTGGAGGGGCAGTTGTCTTTTCTTTTCATTTGACAGTATCTGTACCTTAATGTCTGCTGTCTCTGGCAACTCGCATTGATTACCAGACTACATTTGAGTTTCCTGTTAATAAAGCACTAAATGCTTACTGCTGTGCCCTCCTTAAACTCTTGTTTCATATCCCCCTTCATCTTCCCCTTCCTGTAGCAGTCCTCGTGAAATCCTTTGTGTTGCCCTACCTCATGAATGACTGCTCAGTAAGACCTCTGAAATCATACAGAACTGTGAGTGTCATCTCTCTTTTTTTTTCACACAGCAAGTCCCCTCTGTGCTCCAAACTCCAGCACAACAGCACATCAGGATACAAACCAACCTCAAAAATGGCAGAGAGAACAGCGATGGACACAAATAAATGGGGCAACTGCGCCCTGACCATGACAATGCCCTACACCCTGGGGGGGGGGGATCCTGTCAAAATGGGCATTGCCAGCACTGTCAAACTACCCATGTGCAATACATCAATTTCTCTCTGCTGAAATGCCCCACTGTGTGAAAATAACATTCTAAACCCAGCAATGTTCTTAGAAATAACAGATGTTACTCACACATTGTATCCCTCAAACAAACTGATTGAAAAATATGTATTATTAAAAGTGCACAATTGTTTTTTTACTTTTAAGAAAGCCATATGCTTATAAACAACAAATGAAAATCAGACACCCCTGCTGACATGAGGGCAGCGCAGAAATCAACAGACATGTAGACGCAGGGGTGAGAAGCCACCGGCAAACCCTTCATGCTGATTCCTTCATCATTCCAAACTGATGTTCTAACTGTCAAATGACTACTCCGTCATAGTTATAAAGCCACACTATTACATCGGAGCCTCCAAGTGAGCACTCTTGAAATTAGAGAGCTCCAGGTTCTGACCACCAAAATCAGAGAGACTTCCACAGGGCCCTGATGTACGTGCCTCATTGAATGCAAGGTGCTAGAAATGCAGTGTTAAAGTCATTTAAAGACTTGACAAATAGCTTCACTTCTTGATGCTCCTGGGTGCTCTGCCTTCCACATCTCGTACGTCAAATTTTCAGCGAGCTTGGGGAATTGCAGGACACAGATAATACTGTCATATAAAAAATTACGATAATGTAAAATCATACACTGTCCTGATAGTGCCACACTTTGATGTTTAACAGCTATGAAAGTCTAATCTGCTGAGCATTGCCGGAATTTTAGAGAAAACTCACGTATACTGTAAGTCGACTCCAGATGTCTACTGCATTTATCTGGGGTTGATGTATGTGCAAGTTTTCTCTAGAATTCCAGCAGTGCTCAGCAGATCAGACTGTCCCAGCTGTTAAACATCAAAGTGTGGCAATCCCAGGACAGTGCACAGTTCTACATCATCAGAATTTTTTTTTGTCTTTTCTTTTTCATTTGACAGTATCTGTACCTTAATGTCTGCTGTCTCTGCATCTGAGTTTGCTGTTAATAAAGCACTAAATGCTTACTGGTCTGTCCTCCTTAAACTCCTGTTTCTTTTCATCTCCCCTTTCCCCTTCCTGTAGCAGTCCCTGAGAAATCCTTTGTGTTACCCTACCTTATGAAAGACTGCTCAGTAAGCCCTCTGAGATCCTACAGAACTGTGAGCCTCATATCCTTTTTTTTCAACAGGAACCAGCATGCTGGGAGTCTCAGAGGGCTGCCATTTCATGGATCAGCTTGCCTATCCAGTGATGGGGTTAGAGGGTCCAGCCACAGTTCAGGATCAGGGCACATTTATATTAATAAAAAAAACTTGTTGCACGTAGCGGTTTACCTAGCTCATACCAAGTTCTTCAATGCACTCCCCTTCCTTGGTGCAGCTCCAGTGTTATGGAACCCTGTCATGGATTCAGGAATTCCTCAGTGATCTGGGACTCATGGGCACAGGAACTGAGGGCGGGGCTACATCGGTCATCTGGCCTTTGTAGTCCACTGTTCTTTGCCCACCTTCTGCTCTGTGAGGGGCACTGTTAAGAGGAGCAGTGTCCCAGAGCTGTTCCCATGGAGCCACTGCATGGCAGAAAGTTAAAAATAAATGTGACACATGGTCTTTGTGGGACCCCACCTCATGAGCAATCACAGTGGAATTATATAAATCAAACCTGGAAGGTGTTTACATGGTCGTGTGGTAAAATCACCTTTCAGGCAGGATCTGAAAATTGTCACTGACCTTATTCATTACATGGGGTCATAAGAAGGCAATGTTAAAAATCTGGGGTCAAAATATTTAAAAAATGGCAAAGTTAAGAGCACACATTGAAATTTTGCAACATACTCTCATAACTTCAGTATATTTGACAAATTTGGCCCCCAATTTTCAACATAGCCATTTTTTCACATCACCTCAAAAACATGATAATTATCATTTTTTCACATCCTGACCAACATGTGTTTTCACACCTGTGGCACGGGATGACATTGTTGCTGCAAAAAATCACCTTTTGGGCAGGTTTTGAACAATTTCTCCACCCTTGTTCATAAGGTGGGGTCATAAGAGGTCTATTTTGAAAATGTGGGGTAAAAATATTACAAAACAAAGTTGGGAGTGTACATTGAAATTTTCCAGTGCACACTCATAACGTTGGTAATTTTTTTCAATGTATGCTCATAACTTTATTTTGTAATATTTTTACCCAACATTTTCAACATAGGCTTCTTATGACCCCACCTCATGAACAAGGGTGGAGAAAATTTTCAAATGCCCCTTTAAAGCATTATAGCAGCCATGTTGGCTCTGACCAGAGTTTGTTCTTTCTGCAACTGGGCAAACTACTGCATGCTATATAACATGATTGGATTACGAGCTTTAGCAAAGAGAGTTAGGGACTTTTACAGCACTACTCTAGATAATTTAAATACTGTACTGTATACTTTACTTGAAGTTGGTTCAACTTTAGAAATTAAACTTAACTTTAATATTAATCTTTTATATTGCCTCCATTCTGTTAGTAGGACTTCAAGTATGTTCAGTGAACATATCTGAATATTCTCTTTCTTTATTTTCCTGCCCCCATCCTCATCTTTTAACTTACTGTATTACTGTATAAAAATATCAATAACCTTCTCTTTGGTAGGAATGTCATTGCTCTTTTGAATTATATTAGCAACAAGGGCATTTATTAAGCAATAAGGTAGGGCCAGAGGTTATTTTAATGTTCTATTAATCACCCCCTGGGTGTGTAATGTGGCAGGAGGTGCAGCCAAGTGCATACCTCCAGGGGTGATTATCTAAACATTAACATAACCCTGGAGTACCTTATTGCTATTAAAATGGGTTTAAAATAAATGTTGTAGCTTTTGTTTAAATACGTTAAATTTAATTTTAACATTTATTTTTATTCTAAATAGTACATCCACACTGCTGTGGAACATTGACAACATTCCACATGTTCTTGTGAGTTCTATGTGCATGCAGCCTGTTCTCCTAAGTTCTATGAGAATTCCATTTCTATGCAGATTGATTTCTTCAAAAAATACAACCACATTAAAAAATTGCAGGATAAAATCATGGAATTTGATTGGCTGTTATTTATGTGTAAAATATGATTTACACATGGCTAAAAAAAGGACTGCGAAGAGTCTGGAAACCAGATCAACGGGCATTTGGAACATAGGCATTTCAGTTAGCCCCCTACAGCCAGAGCTGATCTTCCACCACAAACATGGCTGCTATCTTTACACTGTAAAAAAAACTTCATCTGGGCCCTAAAAATAAAACTACCTTAAATAAAAAATAAAATAAGTTAATTAACTGTAATTTCCTTTGATTAACACACTTTCCTTATGTACATAAACACATTAGAAACAATAAGTATTGTTTTAGTTTTCACTACAACTGTTTCTTTGCTGACAGTGGAAAAATCCCCCTTCTATCATTACCTGCTCATCAGGGAACTGTCTTCTTCTTGCCCTGACAGTGTGATAATTGAGTCTCCGGCTGTAACAAAGGCCTTTGTTGTCTGTGTGTACAGAATGTTGGGAGAAAAAATTCTGCCAATGGAACTGAGCAGAATTTTGAATCCATATATTCATAGTAAATATTCTATGATAAACATTCATATCTTGAATGTGGGAAAAAAACAGGAAGAAGAAAGTAGGCAATAATACAATGACATCATCATCAATGACATCATTGGTAGTGGGTGGAAGGACTATTTTATCATAAATGTACTCAAGTAAATCTACTGTTTCTACATATAAACATGCTCTTCTCAACTGTAAAAAGTTTTAAAAAAAGAAGCCCATTTTCTAAGTGCAATAAGGCACTCTGAGATGTGTGTGAAAAACATTTTACTGCACGGCTAGTGGCTAAAGTCACTCGACCTTCGGCCTTGTGCCTTATTACGCCCCCGGGCCATGTGGTAAAATGTGTTCCACGCACACCCCATCATTCCTTATTGCTTACATACAGACTGTAGCTAGTTTCAAATATCTGTATCAGATCCAGCCAAATATTCATTTTCAGTTAGGGAGATGTGTCATGACCTCAGCTAGCAGCATTTTCCATGAGTTCATCTGATTGCTGTTGCCATGCCAAAGGGGATCTCAAGACACACAATGGCTGGAATTGCACCTTTTTGGAAAAAAAAATTATACTGGTTGAGTGGATTGTGACAAACCAATGCAGGCTATGTGTTTGTGCAGTTATTTCTTTATGTAAATCTGCTCTGCTGACCCATTGCAGGGTCACCAGAGCAGTACTGAATCAAAAACTAGTCAAAACTTCTGTTGGTACCAAAAACAGATTTGCCTGTGTCTGCCTGCCAGTGTTCGAGTCTTCATTTTGTGGCTCTGCATATTGATAGATTGTGAAGCACTGTGTATGGATCAAGATGGGAGTGTGGCATTTCTTTTAAACATGGAGCTGCAGAAAAAGGCTACTCCGGAAAATAGCCAGGGGGTCAAAGATGTCCATTGTTATTTTAGGGGTGAGAGTTCATGGGGAGGGAAAGCAACCACAGCTGGCTGTCAGTTTCAAAGCTGAATCAGTGTTATGTGGAACTAACAACTTCCGGTGGTCAATTTAAAACAAGCAATTCCACCTCAAGCAGGAATGCAAGATAGACCAAGGAGAGAGACTAATGCCAGATGAAGAATATGAAAATGGTGGCTCACAATTCCAGGAATAGAATTTTGGGAAGCTATGGCTTTGTTTTGACAAATTACTACTCTTGTGATGAGGCTCCACAGAAGGCTGCTGGAATCTTCACAGCCAATCAGAATCCTCCATTTCAGAGACCCTTTTTATAATGCTGCTTATCTGTTTTCTGTAAACTAATTGAAACACTTACACAGAAAACATTACAAATAAACTAAAAGAATGTGTTTAAAACATATTACTGTCATGTGGCTGGCTGCAGCATGTAAAAGACATTTAAAATGAGTTTGCCACTTTTGAGAGAACTTTGAAAAACATAGTATTTTGACTCAATTCAGCTTATACTGCATATATTATCCGCATTTCACGTCTCTTTATTCTCCATTTCTGAAGTTAATTCACATGGTAAATGGATCTCTGTCAGTATAGTTCATCTGTGTCTGCCGTTTAATCCTCTGTGGTTTGTGTTATCACAGTCTGGTACTGTGAAAATGTTTTATGATGTCACAAACTTGTTTTGAACAGCAGGAGTAGATCAGCTATAGGTGTTAAGGATTCTGTTTCCATGGAACTTATCCAAAATAATGAAGAATACAAGGAATAAAATTATAAAGTAATCTAAAATATATGACAAATAGTATATGAACATTATGATTGTCCAAGTATGTTTATCCAAGTGCCACCACAAGTGAAAAACTCACATTAAATGAGTTATAACTGTATAAGGAAC
This sequence comes from Neoceratodus forsteri, assembly GCA_016271365.2. Lineage (NCBI taxonomy): Eukaryota > Metazoa > Chordata > Ceratodontiformes > Ceratodontidae > Neoceratodus > Neoceratodus forsteri. The sequence continues at coordinate 966,412,920 of CM057453.1, forward strand.
AAAACACATCAATCCTACTGTAAAACCAGCTACAGTAATTCCATTTGACAAAGCAGAGCATGCAGAAAGGGGTTAACTGTTGTGTCCCAGTTTATATTTTATCAATAGCAACTGGATGTGTAAACTTGTAGTTCACTGGTTGTATTGTGTGCTTATTTTCCATTATGCAGATATACAGCTGTGTGTGTGCACATGCGTATATATACATATATATATATATATATATATATATATATATGTATATATAATAGATATACCACTCTGAGGTGTCTTGATTTGCGCCTGATATAACGCACTTTTGGAAAGCGCTCAACCGACCAAGCTCAGATATCAGACGCCGAGTCAACACCTCAGAGTGGTATATCTATCTTATAAATGCCACAGCTTTTTGGGGGTGGGTGGAAAAAGTAGTCCCTCTGTCTAGCTGGTAAATAAATGATATGTTGGCAGAGGTTTAAAATAAGGTTGTATTGAAAAATGAGGGGGGCACTTTCACTGTAATTGGTGATATGTACCTGCTAAATAATATGGTAGAGGATTTAATAAACACCTGTGTACCAAAAAGTAGAAGGGACTAGTTGTTTTTAAGTAGTGTCCTCTTAATTTGTGTGAAAAAAGCGGCATCTGGAGGGAGAGTACCGCGATCGTGGATGACTTTCACTTTCACTGCCGAAATGTAGCTCGGCCGGCGATCGCATTTCAGAAAGTGAGAACCTGTTAAGAGACAAAAGTAAGCCCCTCTCTGTTTAAAAATACAAAAGTGAACTCCCTCCTGTTGTTTGTGTTCACTTTGGGTAATAGAAGTTACATACTGTATCACGAAAGGGGCGAGGGATAGACCGAGGTGGTAGCTTTAGGGGCGTGAAGCGAGCCCAGTGGCTATGGCAACACTCACTTTCACTTCCTTCTACCTTCTACCTTGCTGAAGTTGCGATCCTCTCGGTCTATCCTCGGCTCCCTTTACTGCAGTGTGGCTTCTATTACCCAAGACAAAACAAGGAAGAATCCTTTTCATATTTTAAACAGAGGAAGCTTACTAGATCTCTTAACAGGTTCTCACTGAAAATATGCACCGCTCGGTCATGCTACATTTCGGCAGTAAAGGAAAGCAGCACCATCGCAGTACTCTCCTCAAATACAGCTTTATTCACAGAAATTAAAGAAGACAACGAAAAAATGTATATTCTCCTGCTTTTCTATATACAACTAGGTTTGTGTTAATCAGACTGATTGGTCACAGTGGTTACAGTAATAAAAGTGGTTGTACTCTGAGACTGTGAAAATGGCAGGCAGGATTTGATTTTTAAATTACATTTTATGTAAACATTAATGGTATGATGAAGAGATCAGTTTGTACAGTGTGGGGCTACTACTGGTATATTTACTTATGCCTGTGGGTGTCAGCTGCATATGGTGTTAGTGTGGGTGCCTAGCTGCACCAGGTGTGGAGTGGTCTGCTGCTGGTGAAAGGTTTTGAGGACTGGAAAGTAGTTCAGGCGTGCAGTCGTACTGGAAGGCGTCGGTCATTGGGAAATAATGCTGCGGTCATGTGCGTGTTCTGTCCAATTGTATAAGTAGGATTTCTATGATTTTACCACCCATTTTATAAATATATATACATATATATATATATATATATATATATATATATATATATATATATATATTATATATATGTTATGGTAGCATGGTAGTGCTACCATAGTTAGGGTTGAGGAGCCATTTACATGTTAAACCTAAAATTTTGTACCTTAATAACTTTGAAACTGTTAAACAGATTTGCCTGAAATTTGGAATACACAATCAATAACCATAGATCTTGGGATCTGCCAACTTTTGTACTGTTCAGATATACGGCTGTGGAGTTATTAAGCGTGATCTGTGCGCGTGTTTATGATTTTTTTGTAATTTTTTGATCGTTCTACAGGTCTCACGGTTCACACGATCGATCCAAAATCTTCAGGGAATGTGTGGCCAGGGTCCCCGATGTGCCTTTTGAAGATTTCATGAAAAAATATTAAACAGTTCAAAAGTTATTCAAAAAACAAGTTCCCAATATAAGTCAATGGGAAACGGTAACAAAAAGTTCGACAGTGTCGCAAATGCAGTTTTTACTTTCACAAATGGCCCTTTTACTGTCGTATATCTGCCATTTTGTTTTCAGTTGGTCATCAGAAAAATGCTTGGCATTTAAATTTGGGACCCTCTAGCAACCTAATTATTTTTGTATTCACCTAGTCGGACCCTGAGGATGCTAGGCATGTCTTTATTTTGAATTAAGCACCCAGAAATGTGTTTTCAAATTTCTGGAAAAAGTACTTTCATAAAGTACTTTCACATACATGACACTGTTGAATGAATTATGAACAGCTTTTGCAAAGTTGGACAGTACTTTTCCAGGCTGTGGAAAATGACAGCAATTCTTTGCCACCTGCTGCAAAAGAAAGTTTGGTCTTTTGGGCTGTAATTTGATGGAACGCAGCCAACATCTCACAGATGTGCTTTTCAGTGTTTCGGTGAAAAAATATTACAGAGCGGCAAGTTACGGCACTCCAAAGTTGACACTTTTCCCCATAGGATAACATTCTGGAAGTCCGCCTCATTACAGGAATCCTTTGGCCCTGCTGCAAAATAACTGTTTGGTCTTTTGGGATGAATTTGGAGGAAGAAACCAACATCCCACAGATGTGCCTTTCAGTAGTTTGGTGAAAAATATTACAGGGAGCCAAAGTTATGGCACTCCGAGCTTCTCTTTTCCCATAGGATAACAGTAGCGTTGCCACGCCTTTCAGGGCCTGTATCTAGGAAACGTGTGAGATACAGACTTTATCATCAAAAATACATAGCCCCATATAAAACTAGCCAGGAAAGTCATAAATCATATGACTTTTAATTTTTTCTTCTACGTCGTATGGTTCCTGAGATATAAGCAATTTAGTATTCCAACTCCTCATTTTCTGCTCCGAGACCCATTATTATGTATACATTCTTTGTACTCACTGTCTTTCTCTATGCCACTTTTGAGGAAAACCAGCCTGTGCGCTTACATTACTATTACCGTTACTGTTTCCGCTTGTGGTTCCATTACCCATTTACTTACCGTTCACACTGCCACCATGTAATGCTACTCTTTATGCTTTTCATTTGCGCCTGGTTTACTATTATTTTACCACTTCTGTCTACAGTACTGTTTCTCTTTCTGTTTTGCTTTGCATCACCATGCACATTACCATTTGCGTTTGCGGGCACAATGTTACTATGTGACAAGACATCACGTGGCGGGAGCGCGGGGCCCCGCCACCGCATTACATTCACATTTCTCATTATCATTCTCAAAAAGAAGGGAAATTAGAGGCAACAAACTCCATTTAATGCATTAGTTAGGGTTGTTCCACAGCAAAAAAAGCGAGGAAAGTCGGTGTTAGGGTTGAAAGCCCCCCTAGGGCCCCCCACCCACACCCCCAATCAGCATTGGGGTGCACATTGGGGTTGTCAGTCCTAATTCTCACCCCATTCTCCTATACCTCTGCTTCTTCACACATCTGATAGGGTGAGAGTTAGGGCTGGCAACCCAATGCGCCACCGATGCCGATTGAGGGTGATGGCGGGGTCCTGGGGCTTACAGCCTAACACCAAATTTCACTTTTGTCGCTTGTGGAACAACCCCTAATCTAATGCATTAAACAGAGTTTTTGCCTCTAATATATATATATACACACACACACACACACACACACACACACACCAGTCAGGGTAACAACACCACAAAAAGTAGGAAATGTGGCATTAGGTTTCCCACCCTCACACACCCACCCCAAGCAGCAAAAGTAATAAAACATTAGAGTTTTGGGTCTCCAAAATCTTGGCAAATTAGTGGAGGGTCTTCCTTGGGGGTTGTCAGCCTAATGTCCACCCCATTCCATGAGCAAATGTCACTCATTAGCTCCTTTCTTCATGCAGAGGCCCACCAGGAAGGGGTAACAACCCCAAAGAAGACCTCACCACTGATTTTCCAAGACTCTGAGACCCAAAACCCTGTTGTTTTTCCTTTTGCTCCTTGGGTGAGAGTTGAGGGGGCTGTGGGATGGGAACCCCTAATACCACATTTCCCTATGTTTGTGGCATTAAGTTACCCTAACTGGTGCATTAACACAGTTTTTTGTGAAGAATTTCTTACTTTTTGAGATACTATAATACATATCCTCATTTCCTATGAGAGCACAGGGCCCTTTGGGCCATGTGCTCACATCCTCCATAGATGTGTACATCTATGTTTCCATTGAAGCTCAGGACCTGGAGGAACCTGTTCTTGCATTTCAGCCAAAACAGCAACCAAATTGTCAGTATAGCCTTGTTATTACCCCACCTCATGAAAGCCTTACTGAGAATTTTCAAATCCCAGACAAATGTCATTCCATGACACTGCAACGTCATTCTGCACCAAAGGTGAGAAAGCACATTTTAGTCAGGATTTAAAAAAGGACATCTGTAACATTCATGAGGTGATGTAAAAAAAATTGGCTTTGTTGAAAATTTGGGATGAAAAGATATAAAATTACCATACCATAATTATGAGTGAGCGTAGTAAAATCTCAACACAAGTGCATAACTTTGCCATTTTTATATATTTTGACCCTAAATTTTCAACATAGCCTTCTCCTGACCCCACTTCATGAACAAGGGTGATGAAAATATTCAAATCCCACACGAAAGGTGATTTTGCCAAGTGACCACAAAAATCACCTTTCTGGCCTGACTTGCAGAATTCCACCACCATTGTTCACAGGTGGGGTCCCCAAAAGGCCATGCTGAAAATTTGGTGACAAAATATGCAAAAAAGAGCTAAGTTATGTATCAAAGTTGAAACCCCATGAAATACATTGAACCATGCACCTCAGTTTCTCATATTGCAGTCACTGGCTCCAGCAAAAATGTAATTGACTGGAAAGTGGATCTTCACCCAATTAACTGTTCAGGAAGTGAGGCTGTTGTGGGGGTGTACTGGGGTGTGTGGGATGGTGGGTGCTGAGTGGGAGGTAGGGGTCAGAGGTCAGATCAGTGAGGGACTTTTTTTCCAGTTTAAAAAAAAGGAAAAACATTGAGGGATGGTTTTCTCTGTTTCAGATGAGACAGTGATTGGAGGGTGGGAGTGCCACTAGACACTAGGGAAAGCAACAGTTATTAAGGGGACAGCGATCAGAGGGTGGGGGCTGCCACAAGACACTAGAGAAAGAGACAGTTATTATATGGACAGTGATCAGAGGGTGGGGTACCACTAGACACTAGGGAACATGACAGTTATTACAAAGATGATGATCAGAGGGTGGGAGGGGTGCCACTACACACAATGGAAACTGAAAATTATTATGGAGATGGCAATCAGAGGGTGGGGTGACACTAGACACCAGGTAAACAGCAAACTATTAGGAGGACGGTGATTAGAGGGTTGGGGTTGCCACTAGACACCAGGGAAACATTATTTGGGATGGGGATCAGAGGGTGAAGGGTGCCACTAGACACCAGAAAAACATTATTGGGAAAGGGGTTGGAGGGGGGAGGTGCAACTAGACACCAAGGAAAGATTGTTGGAAACAGGATCGGAAGGTGGAGGTGCCATTAGACACCAGGGAAACATTATTGAAAACTGGGATTGGAGGGTTGGGGATCCACTAGACACCAAGGAAACATTATTGGGGACAGGGATTAGAGTGTGGGGCGGTGCCACTAGACACCAGGGAAACATTATTGGGACAGGGATTGGAAGGTGGGGCGGTGCCACTAGAGAACAAGGAAACATTATTGGGGATGGGATTGAGGGGTGGAGTACACCAGACACCAAGGAAACATTATCGAATGGATTGAGGTGGGGTGCCACTAGACACCAAGGAAACATTATTGGGAATGGATTGAGGGTGGGGTGCCACTAGACACCAAGAAACATTATTGGAATGGGATTGAGGGTGGGGGTGCCACTAGACACCAAGCAAACATTATTGGGGATGGGGATCAGCGGGGGCTACTAGACACCAAGGAAACATACTGTATAAAATTAAATGGAGCCACTGCAGACTGAATGGGATTGGCACCTCTCTCCTCTCACAGCAGCCTGCAGCACGAGTTTGTGGCTGCAGAAGTCAAGAAAGTCCCGCTGTTCTCATAGAGAGAATTCAGATCAACAGTAATTATTACAGGGACAGTGATCTCAGAGTTGGGGTGCCACTAGACAGCAAGGAAACATTATTGAAAATGGGGATTGGAGCATGAGGGGTGGCACTAGATACCAGGGAAAAATTATTGAGAATAGCAATCAGAGGGTGGTGGGTGCCACTGGACTACAGCGAAACATTACTGGGCTAGGGGATCAGCAGGGCTACTAGACACCAGGAAACATACTGTATAAAATTAAATGGAGCCACTGCAGACAGAACAGGATTAACACCTCACTCCTCTCACAGCAGCCTGCAGCACGAGTTTGTGGCTGCAGAAGTCAAGAAAGTCCTGCTGTTCTCATAGAGAGAATGCAGATCAACAGCAATTATTACAGGGACAGTGATCTCAGAGTGGGGGTGCCACTAGACAGCAGGGAAACATTATTGGGGATGGGATTGGAGGGTGGGGGTGCCACTAGACACCAGGGAAACATTATTGGGGATGGGATTGGAGGGTGGGGGTGCCACTAGACACCAGGGAAACATTATTGGGGATGGGATTGGAGGGTTGGGGTGCCACTAGACACCAGGGAAACATTATTGAGACAGGGATTAGAGGGTGGGGCGGTGCCACTAGACACCATAGAAACATTATTGGGAATGGGATTGGAGGGTGGGGGTGCCACTAGACACCAAGGAAACATTATTGGGAATGGGATTGGAGGGTGGGGGTGCCACTAGACACCAAGCAAACATTATGGAGATGGGGATCAGGGGGCTACTAGACACCAAGGAAACATACTGTATAAAATTAAATGGAGCCACTGCAGACAGAATGAGATTGGCACCTCACCCTCTCTCATGGCAGCCTGCAGCATCGAGTTCCAGCTGTGGCTGCAGAAGTCAAGAAAGTCCTGTTGATCTAATATAGAGAATGCAGGTCAATAGCAATTATTAAGGGACTGCGATCAGAGGGTGGAGTGCCACTGGACACCAGGGACACTGAAACCTATTATGGGAGATGGCAGTCAGAGGGGTGGGGGTGCCAGTAGACACCAGGAAAAAGAAAACTATCATGGGGACAGAAATTGGAGGGGGGTGCCTCTAGACACCAAGGAAACATCAAACTATTAGGGAGATGGTGATCAGAGGGACACCAGGGAAACATTATTGGGAAGAGGACTATAGGGTGGAGTACTACTAGTCACCAGGGAAACATTATTGGAAACTGGGATTGGAGGGTGGGGATGCCACTGGACACCAGGGAAATGTTATTGGGAATGGGAATCAGAGGGTAGGGATCCAGGAGTGTCACTAGATGCCAGGGAAACATTATTGGGGATGGGGATCAGAGGGAGGGCTACTAGACACAAGGGAGACATACTATATAAAATTAAACAGAGCCACTGCAGAGAGAGTGAGATTGGCACCTCACTTCCCTCACAGCAGCCTGCAGCACAAGTTCCAGCTGCAGCTGCAGAAGTCAAGAAAGTTCCACTGTTCTCATATAGAGAAAATGGGTCAATGACTATTATTATGGGAATGTTGACCAGAGCCTGGGGGTGTCACTAGACATCAGGAAACATTATTAGGAATGGCAATTGTAGGGTGGGGGATGCCACTAGACACCAGGGAAACATTATTGGAAATGGCAATCGGAGGGCGGGGATGCTGCTAGATATCAGGGAAACATTATTGGGAATGGAAATTGGAGGGCGGGGCTGGCACTAGACACCAGGGAAACATTATTGGGAATGGAATCAGAGGGTGGAGGGCGCCACTAGATGCCAGGGAAACATTATTGGGGACAGGGATTAGAAGGCAGCAACTAGATACCAGGGAAAGATACTGTATACAATTAAATGGAGCCATTGCAGACAGAACAGGATAGGCGCCTCATCCCTCTCACTGCAGTCCACAGAATGAGTTCCAGCTGTGGCTGCAGAAGTTAGAAAGTCCCGCTGTTCTGACATAGAGAATATGGGTCAATGGCAATTATTACAGGGACAGTGATCTCAGGGTGGGGGTGCCACTAGACACCAGGGAAACATTATTGGGAATAGGATCAGAGGGTGAGTGGGTGCCACTAGACACCGGGGAAACATTATTGGAAATAGGGATCGGAGGGTAGGGGGGTGACACTGGACACCAGAGAAACATTATTGGTGACAGGGATCAGAGGGGGCTACTAGATGCCAGGGAAACATACTGTGTAAAATTAAATGAAGCCACTGCAGATTGAACGGGATTGGCACCTCTCTCCTCTTACAGCAGCCTGGAGTATGAATTCCAGCTGTGGCTGCACAAGTCAAGAAAGTCCTGCTGTTCTCATACAGACAAAGTGGGTCAATGGCAATTATTATGGTGACAGCGATCTCATGGTGGAGGTGCAACTAGATGGCAGGGAAAATTATTGGAAATGGGTATTGGAGCATGAGGGTGCCACCAGATACCAAGGAAACATTATTGGTAATGGTGATCGGAGGGTGGGGAGGGGCCACTGGACACCAGGGAAAACATTACTTAGAATGGGATTGGAGCGTGGGTGGGTGGGTTCCACTAGACACCAGGGAAACATTATTGTGAGTGGAGATCAGAGGGTAGGGGGTGCCACTAGACAGCAGGGAAACATTATTGAGAATGGGCATCGGAGGGTGGGGGGTGCATTAGACACCAGGGAAACATTATTGGAAATGGGAATCAGAGAGTCGGGGGGGTGCCACTAGACACCAGGGAATCATTATTGGAAATGGGATCAGAGGGTAGGGGGTGCCACTAGACAGCAGGGAAACATTATTGGGAATGGGCATCGGAAGGTGGGGGGTGCATTAGACACCAGGGAATCATTATTGGAAATGGGATCAGAGGGTGGGGGGGTGCCAGTAGACACCAGAGAAACAGATATCAGAGGATGGGAGCACTACTAGACACCAGAGCAACCTTATTGAAGATGGGGATCGGTGGGTGAGAATCAGTAGACACTGGGGAGACATACTGTATAAAATTAAATGGAGCTGCTGCAGACAGAATGGGATTAGTGCTTCACTCCTCTCACTGCAGCCTGCAGCATTAGTTCCAGTTGTAGCTGTAGAAGTCAAGAAAGTCTTGCTATTTTCATACACAGAATGCGGGTCAAGAGCAATTATTATGGGGACAGCGATTGGAGGGTGGGAGTGCCAGTGGACAACAAGGGACACTAGAAATTATTATGGAGATGGCAATTAGAAGTGCCAGTAGACACCAGGAAACAGAAAATTATCATGAGGATGGCAATTGGAAGTTAGGGGTGCCACTAGACACCAAGAAACAGCAAACTATTTTGGGATGGTGATCAGAGGGTGGGGCACCACTAGACACCAGGGAAAGGTTTTGAGAATGGGGACTGGAGGGTGGGAGCTGCCACTAGACACCAGGGAAACATTATTGGAAACTGGATTTGATGGTGGGAGTGCCACTAGACATCAGGGAAACGTTATTGGGAATGGGAATCAGAGGGTAAGGGTGACATTAGATGCCAGGAAAACATTATTGGGGACAGGGATCAGATGGAGAGCCATTAGACACCAGGGAAGACATACTGTATAAAGTTAAATGGAGCCGCTGCAGAGAGAACGCGATCGACACCTCACTCCTCTCACAGCAGCCTGCAGCATGAGTTCCAACTGTGGCTGCAGAAGACAAGAAAACTTTGCTGTTCTCTTACAGAGAAAGTGGGTCAATTGCAATTATTATGGGAATGTCGATCAGACCCTCGGGGTGCCACTAGACACCAGGGAAACATTATTGGGAATGGGAATCGGAGGGTGAGGGTGGCACTAGATGCCAGGGAAACATTATTGGGGACAGGGATTGGAGGGAAGGCAGCTAGATACCAGGAAAGATACTGTATACAGTTAAATGGAGCCATTGCAGACAGAACGGATCGGCAGCTCATTCTCTCACTGCAGCCACAGCATGAGTTCCAGCTGCGGCTGCAGAAGTCAAGAAATTTGAGCTGTTCTCATATACAGACTGCGGGTAATAGCAATTATTATGGGGATGGAGATTGGAGGGTGGAAGGTGCCACTAGACATCAGGGAAACATTATTGGAAAGGGATCAGAGGATAGGGGTGCCATTAGAGACCGGAAACATTATGGAAATGAGGATCAGAGGGCAGGGTGCCACTAAACATAAGGGAAACATTATTCGTAATGGGGATCTGAGGGTTGGGAGTGCCACTAGACACCATGGAAACATTATTGGAGATGGGCATCAGAGGGGAGGCCAGTAGACACCAGGGAAACATACTGTATACAATTAAATGGAGCTGCTGCAGACAGAATGGGATTGGTGGCTCACTCCCCACAATGCAGTCCACAGCACAAATTCCAACTACGGCTGCCGAAGTCAAGGAAGTCCCACTGTTCTCATATAGAGAACGCGGGTCAATGACTCCTCATGCTAAGCTGGGCATCCTGGTTTGTGGGTGCCATAAAAGGTATTTCTGGCAAGTTTAAACACAAACAAACAGAGTCTAGCTAAATGGTTCCCGCTTAGTTAGGTTTAGGTATTCATTTAAAAAAAATACATCATTTGATTGTACTGTTACTGGGCGCTATGCACAAAGGGGCATAAGGTAAGTGCCAAAGGCACGTAGCCCGCCTACGTAGCTCCACACCTGCGGACAGGTGTGCACCTGGTGGCATTCACAACCGCTGGTCACCTGTTCACGACCCTGCCCTCCAGGTGCACAGTTTCATGGGGGTGGGCTGGTGCACAGGGGTGGACCCAGGCAGGCATCCAATCAGATGCTCGACCCATGGATTTCCAAACTTTCATGGAAGCGAAAGTCAGACTTTTGCTTGAATTCTGCCCAAGGAATTTTTTTTTTTTTTGCACATGTCTACTGCATGGGCCACTCCATGGCATTCACATGTACCGATGCCAATGCGCTCAGTTTCATGGCACGTTGGCATCGTGCCTAGTGCCCACTGTTTGTAAGTTTAAAACAGTAAAAAGAAAATGGGGACCATCTTGAATTCTTTTCCCCCCCACGGCAAGTAAATCATGCAAGTAACTACTCGTGATGTTTTTTTATTTTCCTTCCGCAATCAGCATTTCTCTGCATACATACAGTAAATCAAGACCTGTTAACACTTCGAGAGCGTTTTTATATCGATCAAACTTTTTTTGATCAATCAAACTTGAATGTTATCCCAAAAATCATTCTAATTCAAAAACTGTATAATATTTTTTCACCAAACCCTACAGAGGCACACCCTTGGCACAGGTCCCATCATTCCTGAAAATTTCATGAAGAAATTCCATAATGTCTAGTCTGCAGGTAAGAGCAAACATACCCAATGTTACGTACAGGGGGAAAAATGTGATTTTTTTCACTTTTTTGACCTTCTGTATCTCAAAAACCATACAAGATGCCATCATGAAACAACTGTTCACATCTTGAGATGCTGACAGCTTGCATGCCAAATTTTGTGCTCATTTATCAATAATGGCAAAGTTATTAAGGTGCAAAAATTGGTTTTAACGTTGAAGTACCAACGCAACACTAACTATAGGGTTACTACCACGTCCCTATACTATATAATGCTTTTTCAACCTTCAGCATCATTTAGCTCACTACACTGTACCAAAAAGTAAATATAGTTTAGTGAGGTAGTCAAAAGACAAATAAATTCTGAATGTATTTGGAAAAAGGTTTAGAAACTATGAAGCACTATCTTTTTAGTCGTAATAGAATCTGTCTGTCTGTCCAGCCATCCACCCACCCACTAGTCTGTCTGTCTATCTACATATCAACTGTCTCTCTGTCAGTCCGTATGTCTTAGTCTGTTGACCTGCATAACAAATCAGAGCTATCAGGGATAGTCAGCACTGCCAATTTGGTGCATGCTCCAGCCTCGAGAGGGTGACATGGGCTCCACTGATGCTGCAGTTCTTCAAGGCAGACTAGGAGCCTGCTCCCCTCGTGAGAATGTATGCTTGTGCATGCTTTTGCACATGTGTTTCTGCACAAGTACTCAGCATTATTGATGCTGCCAGAGCACTGGCCCAATGTTGGTGAAGTGGGGTGACCAGAAAATAGGTAGAAAAACCGTCTGCTGTCAGTATTATGGTTGCCATCACACTTGGACCCAGTCTGTGCAGTCCCACCACCTAGAGTGATCCTAGACATTGGGGGTGGCGGGGGTATGGAGACCATAGCTGCTGTTGGGTTAGTGAGAGCTGGGGTTTGGTGGTTGCCTGGCACATGACCTTAGAAGGGGAACCAATATTTTACCAGTTTGGGTAAAAAGCTGTATGGAAAAACAAGATGCACTTGGCCCCCAGCCTGCTTCTATGTTTGACTCCAAGACGTACATACAAATGCGAACTCCCAGATGGCAGAATAGCCTGCTGCTGTGGTAGCTGATCATTTGATTCAGTTTGAATCCATGCAACCAATGACTTCTGAAATTACTTTTTGATTTAAAAAAATCTTGATATCAAGCATTTGTCAGTTTTTGCAGGAATTCTACACAGTTATCAACATATTAAACTTCTATTTGTTTCTAGGCTTAGTGGAAGCAGTGATGGACCTGACATTAATCAGCTCTGAGACGTCACTTATCTGTGCAGCACCTGACTGGGGCACCCAAGAATCAATATCTATAGGACGAGACTTTGCAACCCTGAAAAATCAGCCACATGATCCTCTAGATGTGATTCAAGATGAGACACGAGGTTGTGCCAAGAAGGTGATCTGGAAAGTGGAAAAGCAAAGTGAGGAGAATTTTGGTGCTTACTACTGTGAAGGACGAGTGAAAGATGAAGTCACACGAATATATATGTTGAAGATGTCCCAACAAGGTATACTGTTTTGCAATTTTTTTCATAAGCATGTTGTTTTTTTTCTCAAGTGGGAATAGATAGCTCTCCTTGAACACATATACTAAGTAATCATTAATCACTGAGACAGGAGAGGCATTTCCCAGGAATTAATGCATGGTTGGGGGTGCGAGGGTCGAAGGCCAAGTGCTTCCACCACCCAACCATGCACTAATTCCTGGAAAATGCCTCCTATCGAGGATTAATGCACTTGTAACATGGCAATGTACCGTGGAATTCCTCAGATCAGATGCTTAACTACCGAATTAGTGTGATCGTTAAAGACAGTTTCACCAACTGTGAAAAATACAACAGTATGGCCACCCACACACAGCCACTTTCTCTAATACTGCGTGTTGGTTTTGTTACCTTTCAAATGTAGCCATGCATATCTAAGGAATTAATGCACGGCTACGTTCGGGTCATGTTACCTGTTTCCTCTAATCGGTGTGTAGTATTTACGTACTGTTATTAATGCCATGTTACAATGTGCTGTGTTATAGTAATGCTGACTTCCATTTGAAGAGGCTCACAGTAACACGTATCATTTGAAAAAATTAAAACAAGATACACAGTAAATTCAACACCAGAAACAGAAACTGAGCAACATATTGTTCACAACAAAGAACAGTTGTAGCTGACATAAAACACTATGTCTGCATGAGATGGGTACTAGGTGAAATAAGCTAAAGCAAAACAGTGTGAGCAAGAATAGTGCAAACAAAATGGCAATAGCAAAAAAGAGCCATTGAAGTAAAAGCTAAAGAACTATACAGTGTGACAACATGCGGGCAGCCCAAATGAAAATGACACATGCAAACAGTACATAATACATGTTTGTGTTCAGAACTGCAACACTCAATGTGCTGCGTGTTTTGTTCTGCATGTGTCATTTTCGTCCGGGCTGCCCGCATGTTGCCATGTTGTAATAGCTCTTATTTCTATGAGCTCTTTATTGCTGCACTGTTTTGTTTGTGCTATTTTTGCTCACACTATTTTGCTTTAGCTTTTCTCACCTTGAACTTCACGAGAGTAATGTTTTGTTTATCAAGCCCCAGGTTACAAAACAGAAAAATTATGAGGTGGTGGTAGGGACATAAATTCATGCATTCTGGCCATATACATCATACAGTGAAATGCATACACTACATGGTGAAATACATACATACACTATATTGTGAAACACTTACATTAATAAATAGAGAGTGGGAGGGTATATTCCAAAGGGCAAAGGGGAAGGCGTTCCAATACTTTGGAGCATACAAGGAAAATGACTGTTCCCCCATCCTGGTGGAACATATAGGTATGTGGAGTAAGGATTATCTGAGGATCTGAGTGGGTAGTCCTGATGAGGTGTTTGGAGGAGTGAAGTAATAGATGGAGGAGAGAAGAATCTTAAGACTTTATCCAGAAAGCAGCCAAGAGCAAAGGAACAGCCTGCAGAAGAGGATTGCCAGCCAAGAGAGGAATCTAGAATGCAGTGGTGAATGAGACAAGTGGAGAAGGATGCAAAGTGGTAAATATTAATGAAAGCCACATCCTGTTTTGCTGTAACGGATTTAGTAGCATGGACAAAAGATAGGAGCCCATAGTGTAGGCTGGGCAGGAGAACACCCTGGGCAATAGTGAATCTGGCCTTTGGGGTGAAAATATTTCTAATTCTATAACCTCCTGAGACCTTATAGGAGTATACTGATTTTGTGGGACTGAGGGACAGATGATATATACCACTAGCAAACTGTGATTTGAGCAGTTTTTTATTTTTATTCAACTTGGAGCCCAGTATTCTAGATACAGAAAACAGGAAGAGGTAGTGTGATCACTAGGAAAGTGACACCTACTAATAGGGCTTTTAGCGATACACTTTTAGTTTTAACAACTTCTAGAGCCTAATATTACAGTATTAGGGCTTACAAGATATTTAGAAAGAATTTTAAACTTTGAACTCTGGCGTTCCTGTGACCCACACAGATACTTCAAGTCACTGGGCCCATAAAACTCACCCCTGCAGTGAGTGAAACACCATAAAGCATCCTGAGACCTTATAGGAGTATACTGATTTTGTGGGACTGAGGGACAGATGATATATACCATTAGCAAATTGTGATTTGAGCACTAGTTTTGTTTTTATTCAACTTGGAGCCCTGTATTCCAGATACAGGAAACAGGAAGAGGGTAGTGTGATCACTAGGGAAAGTAACACCTACTAATAGTGCTTTTTAGTGATACACTTTTAGTATTAACAACTTATAGAGCCTAATATTACAGTATTGGGGCTTACAAGGTATTTAGAACAGAATTTTAAAACTTTGGGGCTAGTAGCATTCCCGCAACCCCACACAGATACTTCCAGGTCACTGGGCCCATAAAACTTGCCCCTGCAGTGAGCAGGGCAAGCGTGTGCAGGGTGCGCATCATCGAGCGGAGACTGTGGGACATAGGGCAAAATAAAACCCAACAAACAAGGCAGTAAGTACCATTACAAAAGAATAACAAAACAAGGTTACACTCTAGCTGCATTAGGTAACTTTACAACATGGTTAAAACTAAATCTAAGAAAAAAAATCACAAATCATGTATATCCTGCAAAATGTATACTGAAGAAGAAATTGTGGTGGAATTTATTTGTGATAAATGTATTCAGAACCAAGCCTTGCAAACTGAAATTGAACAAATAAAGAGGAGGATTGAAGGCAAAAATCAAATAGGAACATTAGAAGTACAGAAAGAGATTGGAGAACTAGAAGCTTACATAGACTCATTTATAGTAGAACATGATTTAAACCAATCAAGTGAAGGGGTTCTACAACAGTCTTCGGGTGGGACTTTAAAAAGCCATGGTGAAAATCAATGGGAGAATACACCTAAACATTCTACAAAGTTACAAAATAAAATTCAGGTGTCAGAACACTATCCAGATCTGGAAATTAATATAATGTACTAAACCGGGATAGGCAATGTATGCAAGAACTTTCAGAAAAGAGCTCTGAAGAAGGCAAATGTTTGATTATTAAACACAATCCAAAAGCTTATAGTAAAGATAGAAAACAGTCATTAGACAAAGGAAATTAAAGAAGATACAGAGTATAAGCAGAGAAGCGTCTGTCAAAATAAGAAGGAAACAGTACTACCTAAAATAGATCCCATAGTAGCAAAAGAAACCATAAAACAGATAAAAGAAAAAGATATCTTAATAATAGGAGATGCCATAATTAGAGGATTGAATCTCTTAGTATGTAAAGGCAGAAAAATGCACACAACAGTGAGCTCATTACCAGGGGTAAACATTTCAGATACTGGTCACCTACTAGATGGACTTATGGAGGAACTACAGGATCCTTTAGTCATAATACATGTTGGTACAAATGGTGTGGGGTTCTGTAGTATAGATGACATCATACAAGATTATCAACATATTGTGAAAACAATGAAAGAAAGGGGATGTGATATAATTATATCAGGTTTGATTCCAGGACATGGGGGGAATGAGTTCAAAAATCCAGGAATAGAAATGCTAAATAGACGATTAAGAAACTTTTGTAGTTATAATAACATTGGTTTTATGGACAACTCAGGAACATTTAGAAAAAACACCCTCTTTAAAACTGATGGATAAATTTAAATAGAGCAGGTATTGGAATATTGAGTATGAAAGTAAACAATGTCATTTTGTTCCATTTAAACTGGAGAAAGAGGTGAGGGAGACATATAACTTAACACACAAAACTGTGGATCCTCAGGAAGGATGGAGAGGTACATTAATAAACACATGTAGTTTAGTAAATAAATTTGAGGAATTACAATATTCACTACATGATAGTAATGTACATATTGCACTTATTACAGAGACTTGGTGGACAACTGAAGATAGATGGGATAAAGAAATAACTGGTTATAATTTACATTACTTATCTAGGAATCAAGAAAAGGTGGGATATTGCAATATATATAGAGCATTCAATAAAATGTGAGGAAATATCCAGGACTAAGGATAGCCTGAAATGATCTGGATAAAGATTATACCAAGGGACAAGCAAAAATAAAATGAGGTCTAATTTATAGACCTCCTTCAATGAGTCTGGAAGGAGAACTAGAATTATTAAATACCATCAGAAATTTAGATCCATCAGAAAGAATAATACTGACTGGGGATTTTAATTTTCCAGATATTGACTGGATAAAATTTGAGACTAAAAATAAAAAAGTATCCAGTTTCTGGAGGCAGTTAACCAAATAGGACTTGTTCAACTTGTAGTTGAAAATACTAGGGGAAACAACACTCTAGATTTGATTTTAACAAATATGGGTCAATTAGTACATAACGTACATACAAGTAACTCATTAGGAATCAGTGACCACCAATCTGTCCAATTTTTTATTAAAAATGCAGAAAAAGCACCTAGGGAAGGGAAAACTACAGTCCTAAATTTCAACAAGGCTGATTTTTCCACTATGAAGAAAGTTCTGGAAAATTGGAATTGGAAAAAGGAATTTGGAAGCCATGCAACACATAAAATGTGGGAATCCCTGGTCAACAAGCTACAAAGAACAATAAGTTTATGTATACCCAAATACGCAAAGTACAAAAATAGTAAGGATACTCCCAAATGGCTAACACCTAGAATTAAAACACTAATTAATAAAAAAAAAAGATGGTTTAAAAAAATCAAAAATAACATAAATACACAACCTAACTTGCAGTATAGAAATCTTGTGAAAAAAGTCAAATGGGAAATAAAAAAATCAAAAAAGGATTACGAATTAAAACTGGCATCATTAGTTAAAGATAATCACAAGACCGTTTATTCTTATATAAATAATAAACAAAAAAGGGGCAACATTATTGGACCCTTTAAAAATGATAAGGGGGAAATAGTAATAAAGAATGTGCAGAAATTCAAAATAAGTATTTCTGCTCTGTCTTTAACCCAGTTACTTCATCAGAGATCAATGTAAAAAATTAACTCCAGACCAGGGAGCATACAGATACACCAACAGGATGTTCTTGACAAATTAAAAGCGGTACATACAAATAAATCACAAGGACCGGACGAAATTCATCCCAGGGTGTTGTATGAATTAGCAGATCAACTTGCGCCACCTCTAACCCACATTTTTCAAAACTCCCTGAATACAGGGCAAGTACCACAAGGCTGGCAAGAAGTGTTGGTAATTCCTATATACAAAAGTGGATCTAAATCAGAGTTAAAAAATTATAGACCAATTAGCCTGACATCAGTCATGGGGAAGATAATGGAATCTATTTTAAAGGATCATATAGTTAAATACCTCGAAACAAGTGAATTGCAGGACCCAGTGCAACATGGTTTTCGAAATAAACGTTCTTGCCAGACGAATCTTTTAACCTTCTAGAGAAGGTTGGGAAGGTCTTGGATGCAGGAAATTGTGTAGATGTTATCTTTTGACTTCTCTAAGGCTTTTGATAAGCTTCTACATCGAGAGCTGATAAATACTCTTAAACAGCATGCATTAGATAATAATATAATAAACTGGATAGATGCATGGTTGGGTGAAAGAAGGCAGAGAGTGGTGATTCAAGGAGAAAAATCAGAATGGGAGACTGTGACCAGTGGAGTACCTCAGGGATCGGTTCTTGGACCCTGTCTTTTCAATATTTATATAACCTCCTTGAAAATAGTAAATAAGGATATTTGGTTAACAAAATTTGTGGGCGATTGCAGAATTGGTGCCATAGCTAATACCACAAAAAATAAAAATTACTTACAAGAAGCATTGCATATTATATATAATTGGACTATAAAAAGCAAGCTTGAATTGAATAAGAACAAGTGCATAACCATGCACTTGGGTAAAACAAAAAATAAAAATAACCTTCCTTATCAACTGGATAATATAGTATTAAATAACACAAATGAGGAAAGGGATTTAGGGATTATAATTAGCTCAGACCTGAAATTCAGTTCCCATTGTAATAAAGCAATAAGCAAGGGTAACCAGATATGAAATTGCATCCTTAGACATATATCAAGTAGGGATAGGAAGGTGTTAATGCCCCTCTATAGTGCCCTGGTTAGACCTAACCTGGAGTATTGTGCGCAGGTGTGGTCCCCCTATAAACAAGCATTTGTCAATGCCGAATGTTGTTGTGCTGGCATTGGTAGTGGGAGTGGCATAGCTAGAGATGCATAGTGCTGTGATTTTGTGAATGTGTCTCAAAAGGTGATTTTGCACAGCGAGCATGCCATTATGCGCCACAGCTGCGGAAACACGTTTTGGGCAGGCTGTGAAAAATGGCAGCTGGACTGTTGATAAGGAGATGTGCACAAATGCCAGTGGTGAAAATGTGGCATGAAAATATTGCAGATTGATGAAGTTGCAAGGGTGGGTGGAAACTGCGCAATGCACGCTCAACACAGTCATTGTATGGAGTTTGGCACCAAATTTTCAACATAGGCATTTTAGGACCTCTGCTCATGAATAGTGTCTCTGTCATTTCCTCAAACTGTTCCAAAAACTGATTTTGCACAGCGGCTGTGCAATTCTGTGCTGGATGTGTGGAAACACATGTCAGGCAGCTGCAGTGTTCATAAGGAGGTATGGAAAAATGCCAATGATGAACAGCCGGAGTGAAAGTATTACAAATTCACAAAGTCATGAGAGTGCGTACAAACTGGGCAATGCACACTCATAAAACACTCATTTTATTGACTTTTGTTCCCAAATTTTCAACATAGGCATTTTAGGGCATCTGCTAATGAACAGTGTCACTGTCATTTTCATCATGTGTCTCGAACACGGACTTTCCACAGCGACCACGCTATTCTGCGCCGGAACTACGAAACCAGATTTTGGTCAGGATGTGAAAAATGACAGCTGTACTGTTCATTAGGAGGTGCAGAACAATGGCACTGTAGAAAATCTGGAGTGAGAATATTAGAAGTTTGCAAATGTACGAGCATGCATGCAAACTGTGCAATGCACGCTCGTAACACAGTCATTTTATGGAGTATTGTCACCAAATTTTCAACACAGGCATTTTAGGACCTCTGCTCATGAACAGTGTCACTGTCATTTTTGTGATGTGTCCTGAACACTGATTTCACACAGCAAATGCATTATTCTACGCCGAAAGTGAGAAAACACATTTCGGCAAGGATGTGAAAAATGACAGCTGTACAGTTTACAAGAAGGCATAGTAAAATGCCAAATTTGAGAATCTGATGTGAAAATATTGTGAATGCGCTAAGTTACGAGTGTGTGTTGCGCAGTTGCTATGCACCTCGTAAAACAGTCATTTTATGGAGTACTGTCACCAAATTTTCAGCACAGGCATTTTAGGACCTCTGCTCATGAACAGTGTCACTGTCATTTTCATAATGTGTCCTGAACACTGATTTTGCACAGTGACCATGCTATTCCGTGCTGGAAGTGCGAAAACACATTTCGGGCAGGATGTGAAAAATGACAACTGTACGGTTCACAAGAAGGTGTGGTAAAATGCCAATGTTGAGAATCTGGCATGAAAATAGTGTGAATGTGCTAACTTACAAGTGTGCGTTGTGCAGTTGCTATGCACACTCGTAAAACAGTCATTTTTTGGATTTTTCCCACCAAACTTGCAACATAGGCTTTTTGAGAGCCCCTCTCATGATCAGTGGCACTGTTATTTCGTTACCCAGTCCTGAAAGGCTATTCCACACAGTGACTGCGAAATCACCTTTCGGGACTGAATAACGCCATGACAGTGCAAGAATTCATGAGAAGGGGTCCCAAAAAAACCATGTTGAAAATTTGGGGCCAAAATTCACAAAAATGACCGAGATATGCATTAAAGTTGAAAACACCCTATTCATTTCATTATACAGCTTAGCGGCATTTCTTCAGTTCGTGGTCGGCTTTGAAGAGTGCAGGCGTGTTCCTGGTCCACAGAAGATCATCGCTGGACTCCACAGGTAAGTATGGGGTGAGGGGTGAGGGAGGCAGGGTGCGCAGTGGGTGGCTGTGGGTGGGGAGGGGGCATCGAGACTACGAGGGACCATTTTGTTTTACAGGTTATAAAAAAAGAAAAATTGCGGGCCAGTTTTCTTTGCAGGGCATTTGGCACGCTGGGGTGGGCTCCCAGCATGCCACCTAACTGTTTGGGGGTCTGTAGCTGATGGGGATTGGGCACCCTGGAGTACGAACAAACAACACAGGGGATTTATGCCAGCGAGTTGGGCACCCGTGCGGCACACAAAGAATGGTGGGGAGTGCAGAGCCAAGAGGTTGAGGCATACCTGGCATTAAACAATTGGGGTGCTTTATGCTGACGGGGAGTGGGCTCCCCCATCGGTATCATGTCACAGGCGCAGGGCACCTCCGAGTTGGCAGTTCTATGGTCAGTGCCCCGCCATGTACATAATGGTGGCGAGCATGGCAAGAAAAGGACTGCTGCATCTGACAAGCTTTGATCAGATTGCAGCGGACCTTTTCTTAGATGTGCTTGCCACATTATGTATGCATGGTGTGGCGCCGGCATGCTGGCTGATTGGGGAATGCGGGACACACCTACTGGTGCGTGCCCTGCATTTGCCCAACAGCGACCATGCCTCTAAACTGCACTGTCCCACGATGTTGGCTGTGCAAGCACGCCAACATAAAATGTAGATATTTATAATATAGAACGAATACAGAAAAGAGCGACTAAGTCAATTGAAGGGTTAGGGGAAAAGACTTACCCTGAGAGACTGAGAGAGTTGAATCTGTATACCTTGAAGTATAGGAGAATTAGGGGCAATTATTGCTTATTATTCATATGTATACAAAATCATGCACTACTGACAGAACTAGGATTAATTTGGAGGAAATCTAGATATGAATCTAGGGGACACTCCTTTCAGTTTGAAGTTCAAAAATGGCAAACTTTGCCACGTAAACACTGGTTCAGTAATAGAATTGTGGCCGGATGGAACTCCCTACCTATGGATGTAGTATCCAGCAAGAGTATGGATTCTTTCAAAAATAAACTAGATAAATTTCTCTTGGATAGATAAACAGATAAACAAAGTGGCAAGCATTATGGATGAAAGTCTAATTCAACTTGAAATTACCTATGAACCTATAGGTTAAGCCAAGCTTCACATTAACAATTCTGCAGGTGGAGGAGATATGAGTGGAGAAGTCCAAAAAAGGGTCAAGGGTGATGCCGAGGTATTTAAATTTATCAATCACAGTACATAGGTAGCTGTCTTCCCACAAAATAACCAAGAGCTCCCAGCGGGACTTTAGCTCAGCACAAGATCCAAAGAGCATGGCCTGTGTTTTTGAAGCATTAAGTACCAATTTATTTTCCAAGAGTAAATTCTGGATATTTTGTAAATTACAGCTGAGTTGCTGGTTAATGCTGGATAGTGTAGTAAGAGAAAGAGTAGAGAGTAAGGTCATCCACATACATGACAGTGGAGCAGGAGGTGAGCTGATGAGGGAGGCAACTGATGAAAACAGAGAAGAATAGCAAACCTTGGCTGGAAACCTGAGGAACACTGATTTTGATGGGGGCCCTACTGGAGAGGGACTGATTAAATTTAACAAGTTGGGACCTATCTGTGAGACAGTTCCTAAACCAGGAGATTGTGTTAGAGGGCAGGTCAAGGGTAGACAGACAATGTGGTGCATAGTAAATTGTGATTAACCAAATCAAAGGCCTTGGAAAGCTCAACAAATGCCTATCTGGCCTCTATTTAAAGTGGCTTTGAAAATGCTCCTGTTAGCTTTCTCTGCTGGTAACTATTCATAAGGAGACTGTTGATGTGAACGCTTTTCTCCTATTAATGCTTCTCATTGCAGCTTAATTCCTGTTTGTACTTAGCTTCCTGTTAAACTAACAAACAGGAAATTGCTGTAAAGACTTGTGGTCTATTCTGCTGACTTGATATGACCTATGTGTTTTCTGTCTTATCCAATTTTAAAGGGAAAATAAAGTAAACATTTACAAAAAAATGTTGTGTGGAGTGTTTTGATTTGTACTTGTGGTCCTAGTGTGCCATTCCCTTTGTTTGCTGTAAGTAATTTTTTTTATTTCCTAGCTAGTTTTATGGCCAGGGGGATCTCCAAGTTTGCATTTTTTGTGGCTGTTCTCTTTCCTACAATGCCTCCTGTCCCTTGAGACACTGATGCATTTTTAAATTTGAAGATACTGAGGACCCTTTACTTATGGAGCTTGCGGCCAGTGTTTGGCACAAGCTGCTGTAAGTTGGGTCAATTGTCTCAACTGCACCTGAGATTCTAAAATTGGGTGCAGCTGCAGCAGTCATCAATGCCATAGGTGCAGGGGTGCAATGGTTTGAGGCAGCGCTGGATGCAAGCCCTGCATCGACCTTCTAAAATCCAGTGCTGAAAATCACTTGGGCAACCTCATCAACCTCAACAGCATCCACTGGGCCAAACCCAACCCAGATAAACTGATCGTTCTTACTCGGCATTTCACTACCCCTATTGCTCACAATAGAGCTGTGGTGGTGATCTGGCCTGAGATATCACCAATCTTACTTTTGAAGAACAGATTTAGCAGTTCACATTTCTCTGTGGAGACTTGCTTTCTTCTCTGCAGAGAATCAAGTTGTCATAGCATGTACACAGTGTTAAAAGTGCAGCTGGTCTGTTCTTCTCCATTGCTGTGGGGGTTGAGATATACAGTATTAAATGTTCTCTGCCCTCATAGCCTCCCAATAACTATTATAATAAGTCATCAGGACACGTTTGTTGTCATCCACTCTAGATGCCCTCTACTTTCACTCTAGTTTATGCCTCATGAAAACCAGGATGCAATTTACCAATGTGTATTCCCAGATTGACCCCAGGGAGCTGATCGCTGTCATGAGCACCTGTTATAGGCTTCTATGACAGCAGTAGATCCCCTGAAGAATGCTTCTACAGGAGACGATGTGTTCAGCAGACTCAGAAACTTTCTTGTATCTAAGTCTTGAACAGCTCAAATTGGAAAACCTTTGCAGTCAGAAGAGATAGAATGGGGGCCTTGAGAAAGAAACTCATGATGCAATAGTCTGACAAAGTGACTAGATCCAGTAAAGTATTTTCTATCTCCAGCACCATGGTGAACACTGGGTCCAGTGTGTGACCATTTTTATGTTTGCCTGAAGTTATCACCTGTTCGAGACCCAGAGCTGCTGGGTTCTGGAGGAATTTGTTTTTAAAATAATCACCAGTCTTTCAACTGAAATCACCCAGTAGAAGAAGTCTTGGGATTCCATTTCAAACACCCCAGCTGTGTTCATTAGATTGCTTAAGGTTAGGCTTGGGTTCCTTGAAGAGCTAGTGTAATGACCCTTTTTACGGCTGTAGTGTGCAGAGCCCTGCAGATATTTAGCTATTACAGTAGAAAAAGGCATCTCTCAAGATTCCAAATGGACTAGATAAAATTAAAGGTTTTGTGTTATCTCTCCACTCTGCTATGTTCATTGAGCTGAGCAGTGCACTATTTTGTGTGCTAAGCTTCAATGTGGGTAGAATTCTCGTTCAAGAAATATTCATAGCTCATAAACATGGCAGCTTAGTCACCCTTTCCCAGCAACAAATCTCATAAAAAGATTTACACTGTTTTTTTACCCTCTTAAGACACTATATGATCAGCACTGTCTCAGACATAGTTTACTATGGCAGAAGACATCTGTTTCTTTAACCCCTAAGACAAATGAAGAACTATTATCTTTTGTCACTACTTTTACTGTGCTTTTAAAAAAAAAATATTTACAGTATATTCTGCTTTAGCTGGCAAACACATTATGAAACTTTTAGCCCTGAAAACAGCTACCTTTTCTGGTTTCAAAGCTAAGTGCATAGCACAACCAATTATTCTAAACTTACTACTGCCTTCAGCAGTACGTAGAATGAATTTTAGTATAGCAGAAGACAGCTGCTTCTTTAACCCCTAAGATAAGTAAAGACTGATATCTTTTGTTACTCCTTTTACTATGCTTTTGGAAAAAAATATTTATATTGAACTACAGTATGGCTGGAAAACACACCCTGTAACTTTTAGCCCTGTAAATAGCAACTTTTCTGGTTTCAAATCTAAGTACATATTACAGCCTCCGGCATTATGTCCAGCATAGTTTACTATAGCAGAAAACAGCTGTTTCTTTAAACCCTTTCACTCAAAGAAACACACCCGTGCACACCATCCTCATGGTCACAACATTCAAAATAAATATTGCAGCCCAATGTGTTACAAAACAATAAAGAAACTGTTTATATCAGTCTTGGTTATATGGAACACAATGAAGTTCACTTTACAATGTGGAATTTGCTACCATGATAAATGTAATTGTTATATATTTACATTTAGCTGTTTGATGATTAAAATAACATATTTATCAACTTAGCCTCTTCTCCGCTTCCACCACATCTTCATTACATGATTTACATAATGATAGTATAGAAAGAATGATAGATTTCCTTTAAATATTTCCTATCCTATATTATGTATCCTGGATAGCACAGGGGAGGTGCTACATCTCATTCTCATAGGGATCTTTATTTTGCACATTTTTGCACAGTATTTACTCAGGATAACCCAGATTAGATGTAATATCTTGTTTTCAGTGTGGTCATGATTTCACCCATTTTTATAACGTATTTATCCAAGGTAGTCTAGTCCAGATATAAAATATTGTTTCCGGTGCGTTCTGATTTTATGCAATACAGCATAATAATGTGCAGATGTAGAACCCCACTGAAAATAAGATGTCACATCTTCTGTGAACTATCCAGGCTAAATATATAGCAATCAACTGGTATATTCTAAGAAAACACATTGTAAAAATGCGTAACAGGAAGAACACATTGAAACTGCCTCTCAGCAGATCTGTGTTGTGCAAATACATTAGAAAAAATGGGTAAAAGCATGACCACACTATAAATGACATATTTAATCTCAGCTGGCATATCCTGTAAAAATTCAAAATTTAAAATGGGCTAAATGATTCACCCAAATGAAATAAATATTTTAAATATCAGTTTGGCTAGCCTTTCCTCATAGGTCTTATCTCGCAGGCCCTGCACCATTTTGGTTGCCCTCCACCATCTCCACCCTGTCTATGTTCTTTCTCAGATGGGGCCTCCAGAACTGGACACAGTATTCCTGGTGTGGTCTCATAAGTGTCTTACACAGGGAGCAAGATGACTTCCCTCTTTATACTCCTGATACCCCTCCCTATGTATCCAATCATCTGGCTAACCTTTCCAGCTGCCTTATTGCACTGCCTAGTTTCTCTTAGGCCATCTGAGATGATAACTCCCAGGTCCCTTTCCTGCTTCATGACTGTCCGTGCATTCCCACCTAGTTCGTACTTCACCCCTGGGTTCTTTTGCCCTGTGAGCATGATCCTGCACTTCTTTGCATTGAATCCCAGCTGCCATTCTTCAGACCATTTCTCTGGTTTTTAATGTCTTTCCTCATTCTTTTAACACCACCTGGCATGTCCACCTTATTGCATACCTTTCTATTGTCTGTGAAGAGGCATACCTTTCCCTCCAGTCCCTCTGAAATGTCCCCAATAAAGACATTGAAGAGGACCAGCTCCAACACTGACCCCTGTGGCACCCTGCTCATCACCTCTCCCTCTCCAGAGTACTCCCTGTTTACCACAACCCTCTGACTCCTGCCATTCAGCCAGTTCTCTACCCACAGAACTATTTTAGGATCCACCCCTAGGCTGCACAGTTTGTTAATCAGCCTTAGCTAAGGTGGTCAACGACCTCCAGCCGAGCCTGGACTGGAGGCCCATGGTTGGAGCCATGTTTATAGATCTTTCTAAGGCATTTGATACCCTGAACCACCCGGTACTCCTGTCCAGGCTCAGCTGGATTGGTTTGTCCACTCAGGCTGCAAACTGGTTCTCTTCTTATTTGAATACGAGAAAGCAATTTATAGAAATCGGTCCCTTTAAGTCCAAATTGATGAATATTTCTTCTGGTGTCCCACAAGGGTCAATTATAGGGCCCTTATTATTTAATATTTATATTAATGAGCTTAAATTTGATTTTCCTGACACAAAATACCATCTGTATGTGGATGACACCATATTGTATGTTGAGAGCCAGACTTTGGACCAAATTGAATCTAAACTCCAGTTGGCTTTTGATCATGTTCATAAATTTTTTCATAAACATTGTTTGATTTTGAATCCTAAGAAAACCCAGGTTCTTCTGTTCAGAAACAAACAATCTAAAGAATCGAATTTATGTTTGACTATTCAGACCCTAGATGGCTTGGATATAAAGGAAGTGGCCCAATACAAATATTTAGGGTTATGGCTAGATTGCAATTTGACTTGGTTCATCATATAGAAAATATGCTTTTGGGACTGAATAGGAAATTGGGGACTCTTTATAGATTTAAATATTTCATGTCTAGAGATGTCTGATTAAATGTAGGCAATTCTCTTTTAATGTCTGTTTTAGACTATGGGGATATTTTCTATGGTGGAACTTCTACCACGTTCCTGAAAAAAGTGGATATAATGTTCCACAGAATGGCACATTTTGTTCTGGAGGTACCCCATAGAACACATAGATACATATTATATAGTAGTCTAAATTGGCCAAAACCTTTGACCTGTAGGAATTTACATCTCCTTAAATTTATGTGTAAAATTCAGAAACCTGCAGTTCCTCTTTACATCCTTGAGATGTTCCCCATAAGATCGGTAAAAGAGAATTTGAGGACAGCTCATGGTTTATAATATTCTATTACTAAATGTAATGTAAATATAGGTAGGTCATCTGTATTTCATATGGGAGTTGATTTACAGAATAAAATTCCAGTAAGGCTACGTGAATCAAATCAAATTATATGCCTTTCACATTTGAATGACTGGTGCTTATGCTGGTCTAATGGCCTTTCTCACTATACTGAATGTAATGTTTGTTGATTATTATTTATTGTGTATTTTTTAATTTTGTATTTGTAATTTGTCTTTTTTGTTTTATCGATATGTGCAATCTCTTTTTGTACTGTAACTGTTGTTTGCTGTTATGAACCCATGGGACTTCATTGAAAATGAGCTATGCTCAATTGAATGTTTTTTTCCCTTATTCTGCTGAATAAAAAAAGATATACTACTACTACTGCTATGGGGGATGGTGAAGAAGGCCTTTCTGAAGTCCAGATGGGCCACATTCACTGCACCTCCCTGGTCCTCTACCTTAGTTACCCAGTCATGATGTAGATTAGTACAATGAGTTAATGCAAACAATAGTGCTTATCCTACATACAGTAAAAGTTAAGGTTAGATGTATAACTAAATAAATGCCATATAAGGCAGCGTATGTGCGCTAGTGTGTGTGTGTGGGGCAATGCTATGTGAGTGTAGACAGTGCACTGCTATGTTATACTGGAATATAAATGCATATATGTGTATATGCATTAGTGAGTGTGTATCACAACAATTAGAAAGTACAGTTAGGTGGCTCAATGGTTAATGCACAAATTGCTAGTCTACATTCCCCTACTTTCAGTTTCAGCCTTATGCATGTCATTGCTGATTTAAATGAGGTGTCTAGTGGCAACCCCCCACCCTCCGATGTCACTGGAGCCTGAAAAAAAGAAAATGGTCCCTCAAAGTCTTTTTTTTAATCTGTAAAAATGTGTGTAGACAGTGCACTGCTATATTATACTGGAATATATACTGTATATATACATATATGTGTACATGTATTAGGCAGTTTGCGTGTATCACAACAATTAGAAAGTGCCATTAGGTGGCTCAGTGGTTAGTGCAAAAAATTGCTATTCTACATTCCCCCACTATCTAGATCAGTTTCAGTCTTATGCATGTCATTGCTGATTTAAATGAGGTGTCTAGTGGCAACCTCCCCACCCTCTGATGTTCCTTGGAACCTGAAAAGAAGAACACAGTCCCTCGCTGTCTTTTTTTAATCTATAGAAAAAGGTCCATCGCTGATGCAGCCCCGTACCCCCAGCCCAACCTCTCACTGAGCACCTGCCACCCCATACTCCCCAGACCCCCACACTACCACTGAACAGATCCCAGTGTGAAGATCCATTGTCCCATGGAAGACATGTGTTGCTGCTGGAACCAGTGACTGCTATATGAGAAATAAGGTAAATGCAGTTGAGAACCCATTGAAATACATTGAACTGCACATACCTTATTTCTGATACAGCAGTTGCCAGTTCCAGCAGCAAGATGTGTCTTCAATGGAAGAGTGGATCTTTACGCTGGGACCTGTTCAGGTGAGTGGCGGTGTGTGGGGATGTTTGGGGATAGGATGGCGGGTGCTCAGTGGGAGGTTGGACTGGAAGGGCAGGAGTTGCATCACTACCCAGTCTGCCCAATTAATCCCTATCTAGTGTGAGACCCCATGCCCAAACTGAACTCTGGCACCCCCCCCAGAAACCAGGATACCCTTCTGTCTATTCCACTCCTTCTTAAGTTCTGTGACCATTTTAACCCCTACCACCCCCTGTGGTAGGCTATTCCAGGCATCCACCACCCTCTCAGTGAAAAAACTATTTTCTCAAGTTTCCACTGAGCCTCCCCCCCCAACTTCATGTTGTGCCCCCTTGACTTGAAACATCTCTTACTTTGGCAGATGCTTCCTTCCTGTACTCTGTTTATTCTGGTTATGTATTTGTTTGTTTAATCACAACAATTAGAAAGTGCAGTTAGGTGGCTCAGTGATTAGTGCAAAAATTGCTAGTTTACATTCCCCCACGATCTAGATCAGTTTCAGCCTTATGCATGTCATTGCTGATTTCAGTGAGGTGTCTAGTGGTAACCCTGCACCCTCCGATGTCTCTCGGAGCCTGAAAAGTAGAAAATGGTCCCTTGATGTCTTTTTTAATCTGTAAAAATATGTGTAGACAGTGCATCGCTATGTTATACTGGAATATATATGCATATATGTGTATATGTATTAGTCAATGTGTGTGTGTATCACAACAATTAGAAAGTACAGTTAGGTGGCTCAGTGGTCAGTGCAAAAATTGCTAGTTTACACATTTCTCACTGCCCATAATACCATTATTTTGCAGCTGTATTAGCTCTTGCTATATTGTGACTACTTTTGGTGTTATCTGCTTTGTACATTCAGCCTTTTACTAGATTGTATTAATGTGCTGAATAATCACCCTTTATAATCTAAAAATACAACCGCCTGTGTTCTATATCTTGCAGCTGGTCTTCTCTGGGTTCCATGTGCACATTCAACAGAGAATGGTAGTGATGCTGTGGGAGGAAGCTACAGCGAACCAATTGGCGACAATGATCAGACATTTGTTTGGTTTTCTGTCAGTTCTTAAATATACGTAATTCAGTTATACACAGTTTTAGTTAGTCATTCTGTTTTCTTTTTTTAATAAACAAAAAGCCATTTACAACAAGTGTATAGTTTTTTTTGCTGATCTTAGTAGTGTGACAAGAGGGAGACTATGCACTGCATAAGCAGGAAGAAATAAAAAGTGTGAAAACTGAGGAACTTATCTTTACTGTTCTTTTAATTGTAAGCAACTCACAGACTGACACTCCTGAAAATGTGAGTCAAATAAATACCTCACCCTCTACATCTCAATGTGCTGGTCCCTTCAAAGTTGTTGTTTTATTTTTATGAGAAATAAATTTGCTGCTGTGAAAGTGTTAATGTGCATTCGTAGCTAACAGCCATTTAAGCTCAGTCCCCTGTCCTCTCTCCCCCTCCACCCCTCCAAGTCTTTTGTTAAGGTTTATTTTATTTTTTTTATTTATTCAGTTTTGGATTAACACCTATGAGCTAGAAGCTCATTGTAAGGTAAAATTAAAAAAAATTAACAATTAACATAAAAGTGCAAAGTAATAGGCATACAGGAATTCTCGATGGATAGACAATACAATAGCAAGCAAACAGATAAACATAGTTCCTTGAGTTTACAGTTATACTTTACAAAGGGGGAAAATAAAGCAGTCCAGAGGCATTGTCAAGTTATGGGGGGTAGGGGTAGGGAGATAAAGGCAAGGGGAGAAGGGGAGTGGAGGGAGAGGGTTTGATGTGTTCAGGTAGGAGGCAGAGGAGTCCGGGGCTAGAGTGTAAAGTGGGGGTGGGAGCAGAAGAGGAGGAAGGGTGGGAAGAGGGGAACAATAGGGGGTTGGGAAGTGGGAAAGGAGGGGCAATTAAGGAATCAGGGGCAGAGTACGAGAGGTGGGAAGGGGAGGAGTGAGGTACAGTGAACTGGGTTAGGGTAAAGGCAGCTTGGAGCAGACCCACAGCGATTTATATGAAGCAATCACAGGAGGCACTTGTCAACAGATGTTGACAGAGCTTGTGTTTGAAAAGGCCAAGGGTGGTAGTGCTGGCAATATCACCAGGAAGAGAGTTGAACCATTTGGGTGCCCTAACTGCAGAAGACTACTGGCCAAGGGAGGTATGACAGTGCAACACCTGGAAGGTTAGGTTTTCAGAGTTTCTGGTATTCTGGGAGCTGCAGTAGGTAGCTGAAGGTAGCATGGCTACCAAAGCAGGAGTTAGACTGCAAATTTAACTTTTTATCCTTAATGGTTGTCTGTAATTTAGCTCTCACATTTCATGTTTTCAGGATGTAGCAGGGACACAAAGGCAGTAGGAGGAGAGTGATGGAGCAGACTGACTGTCAGCTTTCGGCTTGAAAACACAGTTAATTGTTTTACATCTGCACTCTAGTGCTTCTCCCTAGGTTCCCTAAAATAAATCATACAGAGAGAGAGAGGTTACAGTAGGTGACAGACGGTGCACAAGTAACCACAGCCAGTCCCAAAGCTACAGCACAGTGGTGCTTGATGCTTTCCTGCCCCTACTGCCTAACATCCAGTTCTGCTTTGGCAGATGGTGTCAGACACAGTCAGCTAGGGCAAGGATCTGAAAACCAATAAAAATACACAAAAGGACTACTTGCTTTTACTAGGTAATATGGTAGGTTACATCAAAGTCAGGAGCAGATCACAGAAATGCAGAATTACTGTTTAAAAAGATTCTGGTACACTAGCTCTTAAGGAACAGTATCCTAGCCATTAAAAGCTCTGTATTTTGTTTAACTTATTATTTTATTGTATTTAAGAGAAGTTCAGTACAAGCTTGCACATCTGGAATCATACACGATATAATGGCACATATATTCAACATGTAATGGTAGGGAAATAGCTACATCCCAGATTAAGTTACCACATTTGAGGGACTGCATCTGGTCTGGAACTTGATACATTATCTGCAGCTGCAGAATAAGGGGTGCTAGCTGCACATTCGAGCAGACTTGATAGACCTCTAGGCCTTTATCTGCTGGGCAAATTTCATATGTTCGTACTGTATGTTTGTATGTTTGTATTAGTTGGCACTGGTGAACTTAGAGGTGTAAGTGAGATGTTTCCCTTTGAGAGCTGAAGTGCTGTACTTGTTTAACCATTATGCTGTTGCACCGTTGCATGCATCTCTGGTCTCTCATAGGGCACTGAAAATGTCATTGACTTGGTCACTTGCATAGTGTAGTAATAGGGCAAGTTTACAAGGGTCATTTTCACTGTCTGAGGTGAGCATGAAATTCTCAAAGCTTTGTGTCAGCCTCTTCCACTTTGGTCCAAGTGATATAATAATATCAAGTCAGAAGTTGTGTCAGAACTGCAGTAGCAATGGAAGTCTGAGTGCGGACACTTTTGATCTTTGCACTATGGTGTTCTCCTTTGTGATTTTTCCTTTTTTAAATTTATTTTTGATGAGAGTCCAAGAGGTGGACAGGGTGCTAGAATCTCTCTTGCCCCTGCTAGTTGTGCTTCTAGTGGTGGTATCTGTGCTCTGCATTGTGGGTGTAGCCCCACTGATAATCACTTTAGCTGGCGGTAGTGGTGCCGTTGTAGATTGTTGGCTGTCAACATTGATTGATTTGTTCATTACTTCTGGCAGCCAGTTCTAGAGGTTGTGACATTGTTGCAGCATTTGTTGGCAAGCAGTGTGTTTTTTAAGTCCTTTTCTGAAGATTCCATTCTCCTTGTTTATTTTTATTTTTATTTTTATTTTATTTTTCTGTTGCTATGGGCTCCTAGGCCCATAACTGCATGGCACAAAGCCAAGGGAGGTGAATGCCAGATTCAAGGATGTGATCTTCCTGTCAGTATGGGGGTTGGGTGGGGATGCACTGTGCATAGGAGCTGACTTTATTTTTCCCGGGGGTAGGAATGGCCAGGAGTCTGGGGCTACCAAGGCCCCCATTAGTCGAACTTGCTGACATTCAAAACTGCTGATTTCTGGCTGTCCACCACGTGCTTCCTCTGTGAACTCAGCAGCATGAAGCCAACAGCTCCTTCCTCGCTCACCACCAGCATTTCTGTCTCTTGGCAGTTAGGGCAAGCCTCTCAATTCGGCACCACCCGATCCATGGGTGGGCTGCTGATGCCAGTCAGTTGACGCCGCCCCCATTGAATTTAGCGCCTAGCCCAGGACTTCATTTCCCAGAATTACGAGCTATATCCCAATGGCCAGCCAGCTCCAAATTGAGTCCTGATCCTGGTTGGTTCAACAATTCTCCATTTTAATCACCCCCTCTCCCCATTGGCCCAGTTCAATAGTCTAGGTCCAAAATGGAGGAGCCAAGCGCACACAGTCCCAGCTGCAAAGGAAGCAGGTTAGACAACTGTAATTCCACTAATACTCTAACTAATCCTAGCCAAACAGTTACATCTTTCAAAAGGGCTCCTGTTGCGCTTTTCAGCGACTACTCAAGGGCGATTTCTCCACATGGCTCAAGGATTGACAAGAAGCCCGGTCCTAGTACACACACTGAAGCCTGCAAGCAGGCAGCTCTTAAAGAGACAGTACTAGATGCTTTAAAAGCACTCCCAATGCCCACAATTAGCGGCATCTCGCCGAACCCCAGTTAAACAGGGAGTCTTTAGGCAAGCTCCGGGAGGTTTCCAGGAACCCCCATTTGCAGAGGGGTTACATTTAAATTTCACATTCACATTATTAACATTAATCCTTCCAGCATTCCTTGCAACGTTCTTTATTTACAATTCATTTACATCGATTCAGTCCTAGAACAATAGTCACAAACCTGTCCATTATTGACTTTCCAAGTCTTATCAAGTCAAAAATGTTGTCGAATGACTGTACAGCGAAACCGTTATGTCAACAGCATTTGCAGTCAGCATAAAGATTCTCACTGCCTAACATGATTTCTTGTTGGGCTTCACCCCAAACTCCACACGGGGCTATGCCCTCCCCCCCACTAAATATAATCAACTCTGAGTCAGAGCTGATTAGGGAAGGGGGTACAAGACCCCCAGAGAACAGTGCCGGGGTCCAGCGCTGACACTACAGTGACCTGGCGCTGTAGTCACTGTAGTGTCAGTCGCTGTCGAAATGTCACTGTCAGAGCGGTATACCCCCATACTCTTCATGGCTTGTTTTCTTCCTGGGCTCAGATGTGCAACCCAATGCCCTTCTAAGTTTGTTACCTGGTTTTCTTGATCTTTTTCTTTGGGCTCAGGTGTCTAACCCGATTCCCACCTCTGACACCCTGGGGTGACTAACTCCATAGGTGCCCGACATGGCCAGATGTTGACCTAGCTCATGCCTGGCGTTTCCAACCATGTACCCCCTGTGCTCCCTAATTCCCCTCCCTGCACCTCTTCCCTCTTCCCCACTTAATTCCATTAATGCATCTCTTCACCCTGTGATGGAAGATGTGCTTCCCCCCAAACCTCCCTCCCTCTTTTCCCATTCCTTTATTGCCTTGTCTAATTTGACATTGAATAATGCCATGCCTACATCTGAGCGATGTAACCCATCATGCCTATAATCCCCTGGGCTGTCATACGTAATGTCATGGGTTATGTACTGTATACCCCACCTATAGTATCGCCTGCATAAATGCCACCATTTCCTTATTAAGCCTCTTCCTCGCTTTTTCAATAGCCTTGACGTTACGAGCCTGTCTCCAAACCCTCCTTGGGATAACCTCCGACCATGCCTTTGTCACCCCAGGCCACCATGCCCTGGTGACCCCTATGTCACTCTTGATTTCTTTTAGCAATTCCACCCACGGCCACTCCCCTAAGTCATTTACCCCCAGGTGCAATATGATTACATTCGGCTTGGACAACCTTTAATTTTTGTTCTTCCAGTAGTGGCAGAAGTTGTCCCCATCACACCCCCTGTACCCCTTTCCAGTGAAGTCTGACCAGCTCAGTCACCCTCCGCAGATGTCTCCTACCAGGCATCCTTGTCTCCTGCCTCTCTGTCCAGTATATGAATGGGTGCACCACGATCCATACCATTCTCTTGTGCCTGGGAGCTGAAAAAAAAATTAAACCATATCAATCCTCTATTTACAGATATATCTTTATAACAATGCGATCTCCATCTCCCCCACTCCTTAACTTCCTCCACTGACCCCCCTCATGTGGCTATTTCCAAAGCCTCTCCTGTCCAGAATGAGTGGGAAGCAAAACTGCCTACGTTTTTGCCTATGAATACCATCCCTTTCCTTACCACTGCTGTCACTTGATATGCTGAGACTGGTGAGCCATTTCAGTGAATAAAAAACTCACCTGGTGATGTCGGCCATGTCTTCCTTTACTCCTCCATTGCCTGAGCTGCACAACTGCCCCCCCAGGACCCATGTCAACCTGACCTGAGTCCCCAGTCCAGCCTGGTCCATCTTGGCTGCCAGTCACCACATTGTGAATGCCCTCAACATGTCTGGCTTTGAATGAAAGATTCAGCTGCAGCCCCTCTAACACCAGCTGCCTCACCACCCTTGTGACATTGTCAGTGGACCCCTTCTGCCTGTTCAATATTTTCACCACTGCCTTGTTATCACACCAAAATATTATTTTTTGGGTTTCTTAGTCACTTTCCCCAAACTGTGACTGACACCCATATAGGAAAGATCTTCGTGAGTGTTATATCCTTCAGTAGACCCTTCTCAGCCCAAGTTTTCAACCATCTCTCTGAAATCCATTCCCCCCTAAAATATGTTCCCATCCCCAGGGCCTCTGCTGCGTCCGTGTACAACTCTAAATCTGTTGAACAACCAGTCTTCCTGCCAGAATGTGACCCCATTATATTCTTCTAAAAACTGCTCCCATACCTCCAAGTCCTGCCACCCACCTTTTGTAATGTCCACCCAGTGGTGTGGCAACCTGGTCTTTCCTGTGGCCCTGGCCAGCCTCTGTGTAAAAACCCTCCCTGGGGACACCACCCTGCATGTAAAGTTTAGGTGACCTAGCAGCTGCTGTACTAGAGCCAGCTGCACTCTCCTCCTAGACTTCACCAGTGCTATGAGCTCCCTCAGTCTCCTGACCTTGTCTGGGGGAAAGTGGAATACCCCTGCCTCTGCATCCACCTCTATTCCCAGGAACTCTAATTTCCGGGTGGGTCCCTCTGTTCTTTCCTCTGCTAGTGGCACCCCTAGGGTGTGGCACACTCTCTGAAAATCCTTCAGCATCTCCACTGTCAATAAAAATGACATTCAGCACTCCAGACTCAGCAAAAAATTTAGTGAATATATTTTTATTATAAAATAAAAAATACAAACAGTAAGCATATAGAATGAAACATTTTACTACAAAGCTGTCTTAAATACTATAGTTCCTGAGCATTTTTGAATAATTTAAGCTTACATCCTTCCCTTGGTCCAGAGGAATTTTGAAGAGGATGGGTCATCTGAAAGGAGTGGCAGCAGGCTCATCACAAAAATAACTAGCTGTGCAGCAAGCAGGCTCCAACAGCAGTGGGTCCCATGCAAACAATACTGCACATGGTCTGTGCGACTGATCAAAAAGTAGAAGCTATCTTGGCCCAACTCCAGAGTCACTCAACGCACATGGATGTACTGCAAACTAAGGTGGACACAGCAGACAAATGATCAATTAAAGTAATGGGCACCACCACGGAGATCATAAAACAAAACGCTGCCCTTAAGCACTGCATGGAGACCTTGGAAAACCAAATGCGCGCAGCAAATATCAGATTGGTGGGCATGCCTGAACAGGTCGAGGGGGCTAATCTAATGGCCTTTGTTGAAAACTGGTTAACTGAACAGTTACAACTGGACTTTGCACCTTCTTTAAAAGTAGTGTACCGCATTTCACTTCGTACTAAGCCTACCAATCCTAACTATGGTAGAACCATTTTGGCAGCAACCGACAGTGTGACAACTTGGGATTTGCTTTTGAATGCGGCTAGGCAGTGCTTCCCCTTAAAAATGGATGGTCAGCCTGTATACCTCTTTCTGGACATCAGCTATGCCACCTGAACTTGGAGGATAGAATTTGACGGGGTAAAGCAACAACTACGAGCCCTCGGAATAGTGAACTCCTTCATGTTACCGGCTCGGCTCTGCATTCAATACAGAGGGAAGATGTTTCAGTTTGCTGACTTGGAAGAAGCAGGGAAGTGGGCCTTGAGGGCCTCGAAGGAATTTTCCCAAAAAGAGGACAAAAGGGTAGATGAGGATACTTTTGAATAGTGACTTTTTATAGGCCTTGATATAGTTTAAACTGTAACGCTCACACAGTGCGTAACTATCATTCTATATTTTCATTGGTGGGAGAATGGGTCACTGTTTTCAATCAGCTATTGCCAAGTATTGGGGATACTATATCTTTAATGATGTTAGAGGTATTTTCTAACTGCGTGCTGAAGGTTCCTCACAGGGCTTAGTTTCCTCCTGCGATACATATTGAAGACATGCGCTGTTTTCTGCAGATAGTAAGACCTTGAGAACTGTTTTCTTACTTTGTCTAGCCTCACCTTAAGAAGTTACCATTTTCTAGAGCAGTCTCCAACTTGTGAGGGCAGTTTTAGACAGTTTTGTTACTTATTTAAATATGAACCTTCTTGAGTGTAGTGGATGAGAAGGAACAGATATTGGTGGGTTAATGTTTGTTGTTTTAGGTAGCCTGGGGGAATCAATCTTATTATTATAGAATACAGATACAGCTTAGGGGCAAACCACTTTCCACTAGTGGCTAATGTATTTGCATAACATAATTAATCTCTCCTTTATCTTTCTTTTCCCTTGTTTGACTGTGTGCAGGCTATACTGTAAATGCTTTTAAAAAATGATTACAATATTCCTCCCCCTTATGCAGTTACAACAGAAGGGAGACTAACACACTCTGTATGCCTAACATATGTTGTTTATTACGTGATGATTGCCTTCCTGAGTTTCAATGCTTGTATTGCATTATTTTACAAAATAATAAAATATAAGTTTAAATTTAGAATGAAACATTTCAATGTGCAAATAAACTTGAACCTCCACCATGGATCCAGCATCGGCACTTCAGGGCACTAATTCCCCTTCGTCAGGAGGCGTGACCAAGATACTAGTCTTGTGATATAAATACACAATTAAACAGGTGCCATTAATCTTGTGCAATAATTACTTAAAGTGACATTCAGTGCATCCAGTGTTACCAGACCTAAAAGTCTGAGTGCAATCCATCCAGGTCAGCTCTCCTTAGTGATGTAGCATAGATTTAAATGGAAAGTTCCTATTTTGTATGCTATCATCACTGGTGAGCTGGGTGGGCTGCAGTAAAAAGAACGTTATGGAAAAGAACACAATTTAATTATTCTAAAAAACAAAGACCTATGGTGCCATAGTTATTAAACATCTATTTTGTCAATTACTTTGAAAACATGAAAATATCTGCTGTCCCTGCCCTTCCATGCCCCACCAGTACGAAATCATCCAGGTAGTGAACTATTGCCTTGTGCTCATGCCTGTCCCCAAAGGTCAATTGTAGCCAGGTACTAAACGCTTCAAATGCAGCGCACGCTACTGAACACCCCATGGGGATTGCTTTATCAAAATAATATTTTCCCTCAAAATTAAAACCCAATAGATTCCAAACTTCTGCCCTCACTGGTAGTAACCGAAAGGCGTACTCGATGTCTGTCTTTGCTAACCATGCCCCTTCAATGGTTCTGATCAACTCTACCGCTTGATCAAGTGTGGCATATGATACCATTCTGTTCTCTTTGGGAATTGCATCATTTACTGACCCCCCCCCAGATAGGACAGGTGGTGGATCAGTCTAAATTCCCTGGGCTTTTGATTGGGTAACAGCCCCGGGGGGGACATCTGGAGCACTTGGAAGGGGGACCAGAAACGTTCCCCTGACTCCCTGCCATTACTTCTTTTTCAGTTTTCTGCCATACCACCCCTTCCTTGCCTTTTATCGATCCCAGATTGTTAGCTCACATGGCTTTTCTCACCCCCTCATAGTGCAAACTAAATCCCTGTGCAAAACCTGATCATAACTTTTCCTTCGCTTGTGTGTCCAGATATCCTTTGGTCCATGCCCATAGGGCACCTACCCTGATGGGCGTGGGCTAGTTCAAAACCCCTTACCCCCTTATTTGCCCTTGCTCTGCCTGAGTCAATGTCCACCTGACCTGGGCCTGAAAGACCCCTGCCTCCAAACCCCTCCCCTGCCCCTTGGCTCCCCACACCACCCCTACTCCCCAAGAGCCCCCTTGAAAGGGTTGCCCTGAATATTGTTGGAAACCTGTCCTGTCCCCAATGTTCCTGCATCTAGAGACAGGATGTTGCCCTGCACATTTCGAACAAACGTGCTTCAGTTTGCAATTTGCCCAACTGCAAGTGTCCTTGTTGTATCTCCAACACATTTTTACCATGGATCCCATCCCTCGCTTGGCCCCCTCAAAGAAACCACTCCCCTGACTGGTCAGTGTCCCTACCCAAAGGTCGGCGTGCATTGCATCCATTCATACATTGCCATGTGCTGCCATCCACTTGTGGACCCTTTCATCATAAAGCAAACAACCATATCCCCCTTTTGCCTTCTAAGCACCCCTGATAGCTGCTGAGTAGGTCAGCAATATTATGGCCAGTTCCGGTTGGTTTTGAAGCAGGATGGCACTGAAATACGTGAATCCCACCATCCATTCCTTGAAAGACTTCCCCCATAGCTCTTATCCTCTGTGGTCTTATCCATCAGGGCTAATGCCACCGCCATTTCTGACCTCCTCACTGACTCCCTCTCTGAATACCTTTTAGCAGATTCTTTGTTTGCCAAGACAAACATATCCACATATTCCCACTTACAAATTTTCTCCTTAATGGCTTGAAGATGTGATCTCCCAATATCCTCACTGGAAAACCCTCGTCATTTCCCCCTACAATTTCGCCTATTACCTCTTGCCCTTGCCCCATAGTCCCTTTCCCTTTCAATTCAAGCAATGCTTTCTCCATTTTTTCCCACCCTTTTTTCCCCTGCTCCTCTATTATACCTGCAAGGTAATCTTTTAGGCTCCCATACACCATCAAGTCTAACCACGGCTCCCTACCCTTGGATTAGACTCCATATCCACCGGCTTCCTTGGGTGCTTTCTTTCCTTTACCCTTGCTTCCCTTGTCTTCTGGCTCCTTCGTCTTCCCATTCCTCCTCTCTTCATCATCCACTTTACGTGCCTCTTTGGATTGTACCTGTCCCATGAGGTCCGCTGCCTGTTTTGCCAGCTTCTCACTGTTGCTTTCTGCCTTGCTGTTGTTCTTTCTCAGTGCCATCCTAATAAAACCAAATGGTAATGTTATACCAACCCTGTTTGTCTGTCTTCTTTGCCACTCTCCCCATTTCGTACATTTTTCTCTTTTTTTTTTTTGCCTTCTAGGAATGACCTCTTGGAGCTGCCCTCTTTGCTCCATCAATGCAGCACTGTGCTCTGTGGTTGCTGTCTGCTGACACTTTCTCTTCACTTGCAGTCCCCTTTTTTAATTACATATATATATATTTTTTAATTTGTTTGTTTTTCTGTTTACTGTAGATACCCCTTCCCAAGCGATGCATCCAGCAATGATCTCCCCATGCCCTTCCACCAAAAAAACTGCTCCTCCATTTGCCTGACTGATTGTGTGTCTCCTCCCAGTATCTGCCATCATATGTGCCATTCCAGCCACATGGCCTGGCTCCAAAATGGCTGCCCCATCTCTGCTCCCTTCCCTCCCCCATCCCTTCCTGCCAAGTCCATCCTGAGTCCAGCCAGCCCCTTGGTCCCGCCGTAGTCCCCCATTTATCTCCTTTCTTCTTTTTTTGCTTTTGTTTGTTTGAGCACCAGGAGTGAATGGTGCCTGCCCTAAACCCGTAAATATGGTCAGGCCTCACATCATCCTTCTTTCCATATCCTTTGATTATATATATATATATTTTCTTTTTCCTTTTATCACAAGCCTGCATCTGTCTGCTTCCAATGTCGATAAAGTGCCTTCCTAGTACCAGCTGCCTTCCGATTCCAGAGATGCCAGATTCAGTGTTAGGGTTCACAACCCTACCACTCCACCCCTCACATACCAACAGGCATCGGGGTGTGCCTTGGATCATTGGCCTTAACTCTTACCCCATTCCATGTGTAAGGAAGCTGAGATGGTGCAGTATAGGAGAATGGGGTGAGAGTTAGGCCAAGAACCCCAAGGCACACCATGAAGCCTGTTGGTATGTGGAGGTGGGGGGTAGGTTGGGAACCCTAACACTGAATTTCCATACTTTTGTCACTGTAATAGGAACCCTGACTGATGCATTAATGGAGTTTTTTGCAATGAATGTCCTTACTTTTTGAGATAGTATAATAGTATCCTTATTTTACTGTGGGAGCGCAGGGTCCTTTGAACCTTGTGCTCCAGTCCCTCCATAGATGCACAAATGTATGTAGGTGTAGATGTGTTGAGCAACAGTGACCAAATTGTCAGCATAGCCATCGTATTACCCCACCTCATGTACCCTGGTACAGAGAAATTGTGAAATGCAAGGCAAAACGTAACCATGCACAACTGCAACACCATTCTGTGCCACAGGTGTTAAAAACACATATCGGGCAGGATGTGAAAAATGACAGCTGTACTGTTTATGAGGTGTGAAAAAATGGCGATGTTGAAATTTGGCAGCAAAATATTGAAAAGTACCAAAGTTATATGCGTGCATAGAATAAATTCAATGGACACATGTAACTCGGGCATTTTGAGGACTTTTTTCACCAAATTTTCAACATGGCCTTTTTGGAACCACACCTCATGAACACTGGCACTGTCATTCTTTTACTCAGTCCCAAAAGGTGATTTCATGCAGCGTCCATGCCATTCCACGCTACAGGTGCGAAAACACATTTCAGAATGGATGTGAAAAATGACAGCTGTACTTTCATGAGGTGGTGTGAAAAAATGGCTATGTTGAAAATTTGAAGTGAAAATATTAAAAATTGCCACAGTTACGTGTGTGGGTAGAAAAATTTCAATGACCATGCATAACTCAAGCATTGTTTGGTATTTTTGCACCACATTTTCAACATGGGCTTTTTGGGACCCCACCTCATGAACACTGGCACTGTCATTTCATTAATCAGTTCCAAAAGGTGATTCTGCACAGTGACCACGAAATCACCTTACGGGTCCGATTAACAAAATGACAGTGACAGTGTTCATGAGGTGGGGTCCCAAAATGCCCATGTTGAAAATTTGGTGCAAAAATACTGTAAAATGGCTGTGATAGCAACATAAGTTCAAAACGTTATTGACAACCATTATACTGCACTTACCGTGATTCTTCAGTTCATGGTTCGGCTTTGAAGAGTGCAGACATGTCCCAGTCCAGAGAAGATGACAGCTGATGATCTCCGGTGGTAAGTATAGGGCAAGGGGGAGGTGTAGGGTGGTGGGTTGCTCAGTGGGAGGGTTTTTTATGGGGAGGGAGGGGAAATGATGAGGACCGTTTCCTTTTATTTTTAACAATCAACACAGGGAAAATACAATCTTACTTTCAGAGGGTTCCTGCAGTAGGTCTTTACACATAGGACTGTGCCCCCCTGGCATCAGGACTGTGCAGCAAATTTCTAGCTAGCAGTCATTAGTGGGGGACCGCTCCCGGTGTCATCTGATCATACATCAGCATGACAGTATATGGGGGCAGTCCCCATGCCTGCCCTCCAGTTCTTTCCTGCCATTGACCTGAACTTGTCGGATCCTCGTGGTGAACTAGCTCAGTCGTCCACCATTTCTTTTCATTATCGTGACATTTTTTTCCCTTTTCACTTCAGTGTATGTCTTCGAGAATAAAGAAAAAATGCTTGCAGTGCGGCACCCAAATCCTGCACAGGGACACCCACTCCCATTGCATTCTTTGCCTGGGCCCTAAACACCGGGTGACAGATTGTGAGATCTGCCAGTTGCTTAACCAGGCCATATGCACCATCGCCAGAAGGCCCTTGACGCTCACCTCTTGAAGCCTTGCCTTGCATCTATGGAAAAAGAGCTCCAGGAGCTGAAGGAACACACTTCTTCACCAACTCCTGAGAAAAAGTGGAAGGAGAAGAAGTGCCAGGAGTGGGATCGTTCTCCATTCCATTGTCATCAGACAGCCGATGCTGCAGCGAGTGAGGCCTACACCGCGGTGAGCACCTTGCCTCAAGGGTCTCCATCTGTTCTGGCAGATCGGACGCCATTGTCCCCCCCTCTGCCCTTGGTCAGTGGGCAGTCAGGGGGCTCCTCTCTGGAAGAAAACTTCAAGTCCTATCATAAGCTCGGCCGCTAAGCCTCCCCCAGTTCTTCTGTCAGGAGCTCGGCGTCAGGTGCTCCGCCCTACTCCAACTCCCCCCCCCCGGCTGTTGTGGGTCCAACCGCTGCCTGTAAGTTGGACGTCAGCTCCTGTGATGCCCACCAGGTTCCACTGATAAGTCAGCCGTCGGGTTATCCTTTGACTGTCCGGTGAGTGACCTCCCATCAGACACCCCTGTGGTCTCCGATGTCACACAGGGCGAGCCTCCAGGTCCTCCTTCTCCCCATGAGGGTTCTTCTCCATGGGATTTACTGACCCTGCCTGATGACTCATTTTCCCCGGCTGAGGCACCGAGTGTGGCTGTCCAGGAGACCTCTCCTGTGTCGGGCATCCAGCCTTAGGGCTGGATCTGGCGACAGGGCTCTCTATTCCCTTGCCTCCCTCGCCTTTCTCAGACCACATATTGGATCACCTGCCTACACCGATGCCGGGCCATTCCCCGATTTGTACTACCATTATTGACATGGACCAGGGTTTTCTTGCTCCAATGCTGAAGCCACCTTCTGGCCCTTCCAGGGTCCCAATTGAAACCCCAGGCCTGCCGACAGATCCTATCCCACCCAGTGGTCCCTCAGCACCGCCTATCCCTGGACCCTCTGCCCCTCTCTCGGGTCCTATGGGTCCTTTCCTGGCTGTCTACCACGCAGTTTCCCTGTTTTGACGTCAGGGGTGCCGTCGCTAAAGTTCTCTGCAAGCTCAATGCTGGGATACCCAGCTGGGCCACTTCTACCAGGGTCACCAAC
Source organism: Neoceratodus forsteri (assembly GCA_016271365.2). Taxonomy (NCBI): domain Eukaryota; kingdom Metazoa; phylum Chordata; order Ceratodontiformes; family Ceratodontidae; genus Neoceratodus; species Neoceratodus forsteri. Next base: position 966,457,259 of record CM057453.1, read on the forward strand.
CGCACCACTGTTGGTAACAACCTCCTGGCTACCCTTCCTACTCTACAGGATACCCAGGATATAAGCTTCTGCCACCCCCTCTGCCTCCTCCTCCTCCTCCACCCCCTCCCCAGCCAGAACGACCCATTTCCATTCCAGCATGGTGGCAGGATGCAAAATCCCAGCTCCTGCAGGAACTGGGACAACCCCACATGGTTGTGGTCCCCACACTGACTCATAGGGCCATCACCAGGAGCCCTTTCCCCTTGGACAGGGCATCAGACAGGGTTTGGGCGGGAGTTCTTTGGAGCCCCCCAGGAGCATGGGTGATGGAGATGATCCCAGACATTACCCCTTTACCCAACAGGCGGGGTCCTCTGATTCTGATTCGGACTCTGAGTCAATTGGTCACTTGGAACCTCATTCCCCCATTGAACCCCAGCCTAAGGAGTCCCCGAAGTCCCCTCAAGAGGATCCATCCTTTGCAGAACTCTCAAGGTACATCAAGCAAGCCTGTGGCTGGGCGTCTCAGGAGTTAGACCCCAAGAGGAAACATCTGGCGGAACACCTAGACCTCATTAGTGCAGATTCCCTCCCTATTCCTCCATGGACGGGACCACATGAAGATCTTACCTCTACAATTTGGCAAGAGCCGTCCTCTATCCCGGGTGTCTCCAAAAAGGCTGATCGAACATATCACCCCCCGGAAGGGGTTGGTCATCTGACTGGTCAACCAAAGGCTGACTCCATGGTCATCACCGTGGCCCATGACAGGTCGGCACAGCCAAAGCACCTGAGTACATCTCCTCAGGATAAGGAATCCAAATAAATGGATCAATATGGATGAAACTCTATTCTTCATCGACCTGTGCCATCCAGTCATAGAATTATGTAGCTCATATGGTGTCCTTCCAGAAATCGGCCTTGTCTGATTTGGAAAAGGACCTGGAGGAGATTCCGGACAAGGATCTCAGAAATCGGCTCTTGGAAAAAGTAAGACGAAATAAGTCTTCTTGCCACCATGCCTTAAGGGCCACTTATGATACGGTTGACTCAGTGGCCCAGTGCACTGCTACAGGCATTTGCTTGAGGTGCCTGGCTTTGCTCCATTTTGCAGGACAGGTGCAAGACATCCAGAGCACCCTATTGGATGCCCCTTCCGGGACCCTGGCCTGTTTGGGGGAGATGCAAAGAATATTATCAGGGAGCTACAGGAGAGTGGTAGGTCACTTAAGGATGTCCACTCCCTGTACTGCTCAGGACAAAAACCCAAGCAGTCCTTTTGTTGCCCCCAGAAGAGGTGGAACAGGCAGAACCAAGGTAAGCAACAGGGTAAGTGTTGCACCACTGGTTCAGGCCCCCAGACTCCTCAGGCAAAGTTCCAAAAGACCACCAGGGCGGTAAAGCGGAACTCCCCTCAGCATCTTGACATGAGGGTCCCCCCTCCTCCTCCCATGTCTCCCAAGGAACCAGTGGGGGGAAGGTTTGCCTTCCAACTGGAAGGATGGAGGATGATAACCGAAGATGCTTGGGTCCTTCAGCTAGTAGCAAGAGGACACTCAATCGAGTTCCTGGGCAGACCCCTGAACAACCCACCGAGCAGGTCTCACTACCCATCAGCCCATCTAAATCTTGTCCATCAGGAAATCCAGGCTGTACTGCAAAAATCAGCCATAGAGCCAGTTCTGCCAGGGCAAATAGGAAGGGAATACTACTCCTACTTCTTCCTAGTTCAAAAAAGACAGGAGATCTGAGACCTAGTCTAGATCTCAGCCTACTTAATCTCTTTGTAGAATACAAGAGATTCCGTATGTTGACACTCCAGGGACTCTTACCCCTTCTCCAACAGAACTAATGGCTGTGCTCCCTGGATATGCAGGATGCTTACCTGCATATCCCTATCCTCCAGGCCCACCACCACTTTCTGAGATTTTCCTTTCAGGAGAACCATCATCAGTTCAAGGCCCTCCCGTATGGTCTTTCTTTGGCACCTCAGGTTTTTACCAAGTGCCTAGCGGTGGTGGCTGTAGCCTTACACCGCAAGCGGATTTATGTGTTCCCTTACCTGGACGACTGGCTGCTGTTTGCACCATCGCAGGACAGTATGAGGGATTCTCTTTCCTCCATCCTGGACTCTCCTCCAGACTTGGCATCACTGTGAATGTTCCCAAGTCTCAACTTTCACCCTCCCAGTGGCTCCAGTTCATCAGAGCAGTGCTGGACATGGTTCAGGGGCACAGCCTTCTTGCCTACGGACAGGGTGGAAACTCTGATGCAACAGGCAGCAATGGTATCCTCCTCCCGGCAGATCAAGGTGCTCTGTTCTCCACCTGTTGGGTCTAATGGTGGCTGCCATACCCACAGTCCCTTTGGCTAGACTACACAGAAGGGTGACCCAGTGGTCTCTCCGGGTCCAGTGGGATTAACATCTGAATGACATGGACCACATGGTCCTAGTCTCCAGCAGACTGAAGAGGGATCTCCTATGGTGGCAGGATCCTTCCAGCCTTTCGTTGGGGATCCCCCTCCACCCCCATCCCCCTCCAAGACCCTGATGATGGATGCCTCAGGCCAGGGATGGGGTGCTCCTCTGGGAGACCACTGAATGCAGGGGACATGATCTCCACTAGAGGAACATCTACATATCAATATTCTGGAGATGAGAGCGGTGCTCTCCAAGCGTTCCAGTCCCTCATGATTTTGGGAACACTATTGGTCCAGACCGACAACACAGCTACAGTCTGGTACATAAACAAGCAGGGAGGCACCCGAACATACCCCCTTTGCAGGGAGGCAATGTGGGTGTGGTACTGGACAGTCCAGCATGGCCTATCATTGATAGCATTCCATGTTCCAGGAGTTCACAACATCCTGGTGGACAGTCTCAGCCGCACTGTCGCATGGGCTCAGGAGTGTGAGCTGAAGCAGGAAGTAGTGGAAGACATCTTCCGTCAATGGGGTTGGCCAGAAATAGATCTATTCGCCTCCCCATCCAACGCAAAACTACCCAGCTTTTGATCGTTTGTTCACAGGCATGGTTTTTTTTGGTGAGATGCGCTATCTCTATCCTGGACAGGGAGAGTTTTATATGCTTTCCTTCCCTTTCCTATTCTGCAGAAGGTTCTGCTGAAGCTCCAGGCAGAGGGGGCTCACATGTTTCTAATAGCTCCTCTTTGGCCTCAGCAGATTTGGTTCCCTCTGCTGTAGCAGCTGACACTGGAACCCCCAGTACCTCTACCTCTCTCCCACAATCTTCTGTCTCAGGAGCAGGCAGCCTGGTGCACCCGAGCCTCAAGTCTCTCCACCTGCATGCATGGCACCTATGGACATGGCTGTCTCTCATGACAGCATCTCTTCTTGAGTTGCCCAGGTCCTAGCAGAAGCTAGGAAACCTTCTACCAGATCCACGTATGCCACGAAGTGGAAGAGATTCTCTCTCTGGGTCATGGCCAAGAGCCTGGACCCATTCTCTTGCTCGGTTCCCCAGGTCCTTGTGTACCTCTTGCACCTGTCTGATTCGGGCCTCAGTTATTCATCTCTGAAGGTCCCTCTATCTGCAGTGTCAGCCTACCACCTTCTAGTGGGTGGTAAAACCCTTACCCAGTTGGAGGTCTCCAGAACCATTTTGAAGGGGATCCTTCACCTTAAGCCAGTCCAGATTCCGGTTCCCCCCTGGGATTTAAATTTTATTTTTGAAAAACTTATTTTGTCCCCTTTTGAGCTGCAGCAAGTTGCGACATGAGTTACTTGTCCTGAAAATGCTCTTTTGGTTGCTATGATCTCAGCTTGAAGGATTTCTGAGCTTCAGGCCCTCATTTGTACGGAGCCTTATTTGATTTTCTGCAGAGACTAGGTGGCTCTGAGGACTAACCCATCCTTTCTTCTGAAAGTTGTTTCAGAATTTACTTTAAACCAGAATGTTGAATTACTGTTTTTTTATCCTCAGTATTCCAACAGGGAGGGAATACCTTCTGCACACTTTAGATGTGCACTGGACTCTGAGATATTACATCTCTAGGACCACAGGGGTTTGAAAGTCTGACCAGTTTTTTATGACCTTTGCTCCCAATTGTCAGGGCAAGGCCATTTCCAAACAGGGTTTGTCAAAATGGTTGGCTAACTGCATCTCGTACATGTACAACAAATACAAGAAGCCCCTTCCCGGGGGAGGTGAAAGGCCATTCTACTTGAGGCATGGCTGCTTCAACTGCCTTTCTCAGGAATGTGTCCATGGCAGATATTTGCGCAGTGGTCACTTTGTCCTCTATCCATACATTTACTAAGCATTACAGTCTGGACATTGCCTGTAGGCGTAGGGCCGGTTTCAGCCTCGCCATTCTACAAAGGCCTTCTTTCTTAAGAAGGTTGTTAGTTGGCAGGCACTCCTTCCTCCCGGAACTTAGTCTCCGACTCCTTCATTATTTTTGACTACTTGCTATTCAGTCCTATGTGTAAAGACCTACTGCAGGAACCCTCTCAAAGTAAGATATGACAGTTACGCAAGAACTTACCACAACTGTAGATCTTCAAGAGAGGTTCCTGCAGTAGATCTAGATTTCCTACCCACCTTCCCCCAGCTCCTGTTATGGTTATCCTCTTTTTCTTTCCCAAGGCTTCACTTCTGGAGCCCAGGGCCTAAGGAATTGTCTTTGCTCCTTTCTTCTATTTCCTCTTTGGGGGTCTATGGTGGGAGAACTGGAGGGTGGGCGTGGAGACCCCCCCATATACTGTCACACTGACGCATGATCAGGTGACGCTGGGGTTGGATTCCCACTAATGATTGCTAGCTAGAAATTTCCCGCATGGTCCTGATGCCAGGGGGTGCAGTCCTATGTGTAAAGACCTACTGCAGGAACCTCTCTCGAAGATCTACTGCTATGGTAAGTTCTTAAGTAACTGTCATTTTCTCTCTCTCTCTCTCTCTCTCTCTCTCTCTCTTTCTGAAATAATATTGTTTTTCAAAATATTCACAACACTCAGTGCCTCAAGGTTATAAGCCTGTCAGTTCAGTTCACTTCAGTTTGTAACACTGAGACAGACAACAGGTAGAATAAGTAAGCAATAACACACAAAAGGGTGTGGGTTATGCTTGATAAATGCACACCTAGGGGCATAGTGAGGCACAATGCCACAGGCTGAGTGCCTTACTGTCCCTAGAAGTGCATTTATCAGAGTATAACCTACAACGCGGAGTCTGTTATTATGCTTATAAAGTGGTCATATTTTGAGAAATATTGTAAGTTTTAGAAAATTAACAAATGTTGAAAGTTTTTCTTTTTGAAGGACAATATTCCTCCACTTAATTGTCAGTAGGGGCACTGGAGAGCAAGTCGATTTTCTGAGTTTTGTCTCCCCCACCACTTGTCTATTTATTCTGTGCCAGTTTCTTTAAGTCACAGACGATTTTCCGAGTTTTGTCTCCCACCTACTACTCCCTTTCATTCATAGCTGATTTCCCTGATTGCTGTAAATAGTGACCATGGCAGGTCGCATGGCTGCTGGCAAGATCAAGATTTTCTTGTGGTCTTGCCGGAAGAATGCTTTCATCTGTGGTTACGTCTTTTGTGAAAGTGCCAGCAGTCTCACTCTCTGTTGGTCGTAACAGAGAGTGAGAGACCACCATTAAGTTGGGTGAGGGATGCGGGTCTGAATGACAGACAAGGGATGGTTTTCACTATACTAAACTATCTTTTCTGTCTTTTTTTAACATGACTTTTTTTTTTTGTGGCTTTATTGACTGAATGCACTAGTAAACGTGGAAAACAGGGCATCATTTGCTATGAGAAAAAATAGTGACCACATTAATTTATTTTCAAACGCATCTGTGGCTCATGCCAGGGCTCATGGATTCTAGTGAGTAAACATACCACTTCTACTGGGCCTTTTTATTTACTGTGCCATAAGCAAAATAAAAAGCATGGCTGGAACTACCCATAAGCCAATCAGAATTCACGACTGTCACTACCCATTTTATAAAATAATTTTACTTTATGTGGTATAGCACAGTTCAGGTGGTATAGTACCAGCTCAGAACTTGTCTTAAGAACTTGTATCTAACATGGCCATGCAGGGTGCCAGGTATGTTGAAAGATCCCTTTCCCACTTTGGGCAGCCAATTAATGTGAGCATAATGACAATCCCACCACACAGCAGTAACCAAAGGAACATACAGTCAGTTTACATTTGTAAAGCATTAGATGATGTAATATTCAATTGGAAATGAAGTAAAGTCTTTTGCAAAAATGTGTTGATAGTACCATCTTCATCACAGATGACATTTACTTTTGGTATTAGTCTTTTTCCTTCCCCTGGAAGAGGAGGAGTGTACTTAACAGGTATTTTCAGATTGGTATATAACTGGTCCAGATAATGACAGTTTATACAGTTCTTAGCAAAATGTGCACACACACTAGATACTTGATGAACCTGAATCTCCCATGGAAAATCTTACTCCTAGTATGTTTATTTATTTGCCAACGATGAGATGCTTATTAGGAGTTTTGTTTGGCAAGGGTTTGTGGTTGTTACAAACATTTGTTTCACCTAGTCGGGGTTAAGCCTGCTGGCATTCTTTTCCTCGATGGTCTGATCCTGTGGTACATATTTGGAATTGGTGGGATCACTTTTCGTAGCATGATTGTAAGGCATGCTAAGTGGTGGCACAGAGTGTTGCATTTTGTTTCTCTCCTGTGGTCCTGTAACTTTGAGGCTGCTTCAGACAGGCTTGTTACTTGCAGATGTCATAGTAGCATCTTTAGATGGTGAAGGATACTGTGGTGATGATGGTTAGTACCTAGGATGTCTTGTGCATATCTTGAAGATGGATCAGTAGTAGTAGTAGTAGGTGTAATAAAATGTATTTTTACAGATATACCATACTGTGGTCGAAACCTATTCTCAGATGCATCATGTTACATTCAAACTATTCTATACCATATAGTACAATACAATACCATTTACACTTACAATTCTATACAAACGACCATAGAATTGCATACACATAATTTTAAAAGCAATTATGAACAATTTCATCATTCAGTTGTGTCAGATGTTGAAAGTATCACATCTCTGGAGAAATGGTCGTATTTTTAGGACTGCTTGGTGGGGGAGCCTGCAGACCCTATTGCATCAGCTCTAAAATGAGCTACAGGATTCAGAACTTGGAACACTTCCTTTGGTTTCAATTGATCCATCCACCTCTTTGCAGCCCTTCAGATTAACCCTTACAGTGCTGTAGACTGAACATCTGTCCAGAGCTCAATCAAATAGCTTCATTCTAGTTCTTTCAGCAGCCTAGGGATTAAGAAACAAATGCTCTGGAGAATCACCTCTCCTCCCCAACTTTGTAGTGCTTCAGTGAGTACAAGATACACATTTTCATTTGAATCCAACTTGGTAAACAGCTGTATCCTTCTACCCTACCTGTAGTATATAGCACTGTTTCTAGAGCCCCTTAAATAATTGTGCCTGTTAAAAGAGCTTAAGGCAGTAATGCTGTAATTTCTATTGAAACACATTCATCATTTCAAGAGCATGTAAGATAAATAGCTATGGAACTGCTTACTTCCATAAACAATGAAAAGATTATTTCTTTTCAGTGGCACTTCTTTTCCTGTACTATAGCATATTTACCTGAGTCTGTAGTATATGTGTTGATTTCCTGCAAAATGCTTCTTTAAAACTAAGATATTTATAATAAAACTAAGATATTTATAATAATCAGATAATTAATGAAGCTGTGTGCCTTTTCTGGTATTTTAATGGTTTCAGCTTCCCCATCCCCAGATTTTCTTGCAATACATTTGAGTCCCTGCTGAGACAGAGAGAGAGAGAGAAAGCAGCCACAGCTTCCTTGAATCAAGGAGGTTATTTTCTAGATTACACTGAATTGAATTATTACTTTTTGGACCTGTGTAAGTAACTAGTATTGATTCTGTTTTTGGGGCTGACTTTTCTTAGTTTTAACTTTAATTTGCCAGGGAGGAACTGTAGCTGGGAGATATTTGCAGTAATTTGTGACTAGACCTGTTACATAACTTCTGTGAAATAGGTGTCTGAAAGGAAGGAAGGCACTCCCCAGGGTGGAGGGTCAGAGTTGCAGTTGATTGTTTCTGAATGGCATAGGTTTACTAGGGATGAATGACCTGGCTGAGAATGGGATCAGAGCAGTGCACCAGGAGTTTGTGGAGTTGGGGAGGGGCCTCAGACAAGTAGCACACATGGTAACTTTCTTGGAAGTGCTACCTGTCTATGGCATGGATGAGGCTAGGGTACTCCGCACCATGGAATTCAATGACTGGTTGAAAAACTGGTGCAGAGCTCAGGGATTTGGCTTCATTGGGGACTGGGGCTCCACCTGGAGGGATGCAGGCCTATACAGGTGCAATGGTCTGCATCTATCCAGGAGGGGAACCAGGATCCTAGGTGATAGGTTTAAATGCTTCATTGGCAAGCATTTAAACTAGTCAAAGAGGGGAGGCACTGAAAAGGAGAAGAGAAATCCTAGCCCCTCAAAATCAGGGTAGTTAGTGAGGTAAACACCAAGATAGAGCAGTAAATAGGGAGAAGGGCAGGAGTAAATGGAGAAAAAGACAAAGTCAGTAAGGACAGGGATGGGACAAAAATAAATAAAGCCATATAAAAATGGAGGGTAATGAGTACCAATGCCTGTAGTCTAGGTAAAAAGCTCCCGAAATGGCGGCCTTGATGGAAGAGAGATATCTGGATATCATGGCAGTCACAGAAACATGGTACACAGGGAACCATGACTGGGATGTCAACATACCAGGGTACACAATCTACAGGAGGGACAGGGAGAGAAGAAGAGGAGGAGGAAGCTCTCTATGTAAGGGAAGGGATCAAAGCAACAGAACTAAAGGGTAAACAGGGAGGAGAGGAGGCACTGTGGGTCACCCTGGAGACTGGAAATGGCTCCACACTCTGCACAGGGGTTGTATACAGACCCCCATCTCAGGGGGAGGAAATGGACAAGGAAATGACAGAAGGCATCCTTGGGATGGCAGAGAAAGGGGAGATATTGCTGATGGGGACCTGAATATGCCAGATGTTAACTGGAGCATCTTTGCTGCAGTCACATCCAAAAGCAGGGCCATTCTTGATGCCCTACAGGGGGCATGCCTCAGACAGCTAGTTTTGGAACCCACTCAGGAGGGAGCAATCTTAGACTTGGTACTCTCAAATGGGGATGGAGAGAGGATCTCTGATCTTGAAGTGGTAGCCATCTGGGAATAAGTGACCACCAACAGTGTGGTTCACACAAACTTAGTCAGAGAGTCAAGCCACACAAAACTGAAGGTACTGGACTTCAGGAGGGCTAATTTTGTCAAAATGGGAGAGTGCCTCAGAAAAGCACCAGCAAACAGGCAAGAAGGTAGGGTGGAGCAACAATGGGGAAACATCAAAACCGCCATCATGGAGGCAACAAGCCTTTGTGTGAAGCAAATAAACAAATCAAAATGAAAGAAAAAACACTATGGTTCTCAAAAGAAGTGGCGGGGAAGGTAAGGGAGAAAAAGATAGCATTCAGGAAGTATAATGAAACACAGAAGGAGCAGAACAGAGAATTGTACCAGTTAAAGCAGAAGGAAGCGGGGAAGGTGGTCAGAATAGCAAAGGCCCAAACTGAGGAAAAGATAGCCAACTCGGTTAAGAAGGGGGATAAAACCTTTTATAGGTACATTAGGGAGCAAAGAAAGACTAAGGCAGGGATATTGAAGCTAAATAAAGAGGAAGGTGACTGGGCAGACAGTGACAGTGAAAAAGCAGGGATACTGAATGAATACTTCTGCTCAGTATTCACAATGGAAAAGCAGAGGGAGATACCTAATCCAGTCAATAGATGCACTCTGGATAGGGGGATTGATATTAGTCCTTTCACAGAAGAAAGGGTTCTGAAAGAACTCTTAAAACTGAAGGTGGATAAAGCAATGGGGCCTGATGGGATTCACCCCAGAATTTTAAAAGAACTAAGGGAAGAACTAGTAACAACACTGACTACACTTTTTAATAAATCATGGGAGGATGGTGTGGTACCTGAGGACTGGAGGAGGGCAGATGTGATTCCCATTCACAAAAGTAGGAGCAAGATAGAGGCAGGAAACTACAGACCTGTCAGTTTGACCTCAGTGGTAGGGAAAATGATGGAATCACTTCTGAAGGAAAGAATTGTTGAGTACCTAGAGTCCAGTGGGGCTACGGACCCAAGGCAGCATGGATTCACAGCAGGAAGGTCATGTCAGACAAATCTAATTGATTTCTTTGACTGGGTGACCAAAGTAGTAGACCAGGAGGGGCTGTGGACATGGCCTACCTAGACTTTAGCAAGGCATTTGACACAGTCCCACACAAAAGATTAATAAACAAATTAGCCAGCCTGGGAGTGGGTCCCAGGGTGGTAGCCTGGGTAAAACACTGGCTGGACAATTGGACACAGTGGGTAATAGTAAATGGAGTCCATAGTGAAGAAAGGGGGTTACTAGTGGGGTACCGCAGGGTTAGATGGACTGGAAGGGAAAGTATGTCTCTTTGCAGATGACACAAAGATCTGCAACAGGGTTGATACGCAAGGTGGGGTGGAAAGGATGATAAGGGACTTGGCAAGGTTGGAGGAATGGTCAAATGTATGGCAGCTTAGATTCAATGCAAAGAAGTGCAAAGTAATGCACCTGGGAAACAAAGACCCAGGGGAAGAGTACACAATGGGGGGTGAGATACTGACAACAACAAAAATGGAAAGGGACCTGGGGGTAGTCATATCAGATAATCTAAAGGTGGGCCAGCAATGTGAGAAGGCAGTAAGGAGGGCTGGGGGGATACTGGGATGCATAGGGAGAGGCATCACCAGTAGAAAACAGGAAGTTGTTGGCCCTCTGTACAGACGGTTGGTACGACCACATCTGGAGTACTGTGTACAGTTCTGGAGCCCATCTCCACAAAGACATAGGCAGGGTGGAGGCTGTTGAGAGGATGGCAACCAAAATGGTGCAGGGTCTGCACCAGAAGACATATGAAGAAAGACTAAAGGAGCTTAAGACGTATAGCCTCGAGGAAAGGAGGGAGAAGAGGGACATGATAGAAACTTTCAAATGCCTCAAGGGGATCAACAAAGTCCAAGAGGGTAGCATCTTTCAGAAAAAGAGATGTGCAAGAACAAGAGGGCACAATTTGAAGATAGAGGGGGGATGGCTCAGAGGCAATGTGAGGAAGTATTTCTTCACAGAGAGGGTTGTAGATGCATGGAACAGCCTTTCTGAGGAGGTCGTAGAGTCAAAAACAGTGGGGGAATTCAAGAATGCATGGGACAGACATAAGGCAATTCTAGTGGGGGTAGGAGGAAGTAGGCTGTTGGTTAACTAGGATCTGCAGCTTATCCGTTAGGTAGGAAATGGGCAGACTAGGTGGGCCAGCGGTCCTTATCTGCCGTCAAATTCTATGTTTCTGTCTTAATCTTTGATTTTGCTGGTCATTAATCTTCAGCCTTCTTGTGTGCTTTTATATACATAAACATTGACATTTATTTTCTTCTTCAGTATCATAAAGGCATTGTGTTTTGCAGAGTTCTTTGCAAATTCCTCACCTCTTTAATTTTTCTGTCCAATGTCCACCTTTAAATTTGCATTTTTTATTTCTATTTGATCAAGTTTTACAGCATGTCAATCTAGCAACAGTGGCAGCTCCTGCTTCTGTTGGTTACCAGGACATTGGCTAGGCACTACAGTTGGAAGCCAGGGCACCTATTGAAACTGGAATGGAAAGCATATGTGCATATTCATGCTTGTTTCTTGGAGTATTTGAACTAATGATGAATGTTATGTTTCTAAAAATAAAAATGCAAATTCCATTTTATTTTTTTAAAGGGGATAGCCCTGCTTCTCCTGTCTTGGGGGTGGAGATACGGATGGCCCAGCTTCTCTTGGCTTGGGATGGATAGCTCTGCTTCTCCTGGCTTGAGGAGGGGGGAATGACCCTGCCTCCTGCTTTCTCTAGTAGGAGAAGCTGGGCCACATGACCCAGAAGATAGGGCCACCCCTCCAAGTCAGGAAAAGCAGGGCCACCCCCAAGCCAGGAGAAACAGGGAGATATCCTTCCCTCAAGCCCAAGCAAGCAGGGCCATCCTCACCCCCCCAAGCGGGGAGAATCAGGCCCCCCCACCAGGAAAAGCAAAGCTATTCTCCTCTGGGAAGGAGAAGTAAAGCTTTCCCCATCACCCAACAAGAAGAAATGGCCATCCCAACCCTCTACAGCGGGTATCCACCTACCAAAATGGTTCTCAATGGATTGGCCAGCCACAGTGGCAGGCCAGGAAATCGAGGGCCATGCATTCTCTATTTTGAGTCTCTCCCCACAGTACTGAGACATTTTCAAATAAATCCATCCACTTACCTTAATGAAAAGGCACAAACAGTCAGAACCCTGTCACTTTGGTTCTACAGGCAGTTTCTTTCTTTGCTGTATTTGCTGCTGGCAGGACTTTGCTAGGGTCTGACTCTGTGCTGCAGCTACTGGCCGGCAGGGTGGATAGCTGGTGCTGCACTCTCATTACCGACCAGACTGTGCTCTAGTATTTTATGAAAAAAGCACAGCATAGAACAGCTCTTTTAAGGTTAGCTATACTGCTGGGGGGGGGGGGGCTCTGTGCTGCAGCTTGCAAGCCATGGCAATGCAGTTCTGGTTTGGTGGACATGGTAGGCTGGGTGACTCCTGATTCAAGCAGCTAGGCAGTCACCAGGAGCCAAGCCACAGTGCCACTCGCTGTCCCAGCACTGGGTGCCCACTTATGGGGTAGGACGGTAAACTAAAATGAAAGCAAGTAGTCACTTGCTGCTCAACCCTGTTGCCACCAGACTTCCCCAATTTGGACACCAAGTCCCTAAACCTAGAGTCAGACAGTAAATGAAAAAAGTAAGCAAACAATGATAGCCAAACCCCAGTGCTGCCAACCCTCCATTCTAACACTAGATGCCCAACCCCCCCTCCGGTCCAACAGTCAATGAAAAAAGTAAGCAGACATTGGGACCCCATCTACAGTGATGTTTTAGAAAGAAACAGTTGTTTTCTGCATTAATCTGTTGTAGCAATACTCCTTGCTATTCATTGTACTATTGCACATTTATGTACTTGCCACTTGTACATCAAATAAAAAGCAGTGTTATTCCATAGTCAGCAATAAAACTTTAACCCGCTTAATAGAAAAGCATATGGGAATTCATAGGATGAATACTAAAAACAACAAAAGTGCAGTAATGCAATGAATATCAGGGAGCAATGCTGTGCCACATTGGGGCAAAAACAACTAACGTTTCACTCCAGAAGCAGAGTTTTATCAGAGTTAGTAACTTAATGCAGAAATGCTCTTATATTATCTGTCACCAGGTCTGAATAGCACATGTAAGAACAGCGCTGTCAATAACAACACCTTCCATACAGCACTATGCAGAACAGTGGCAGGAACAAATGTGGCAAGTAAAGGCAATGCCACTGGTAGTGGTCACTAAGCATACTGATGACTGCTACCAGTCCAAACACTTATTTTAGTGGGGACTCTGCCCCCTCACCCCCCCTTAACTAAAATAATCAACTCTGAGTTGGAGTTGGATTACGGGAGAAAAATAAGATTTGGAATGCCAGAATTAGATCCCTGATCTGCACCCCCATTGTGGCCAAGCAACTCCATGTCTCAGTCCTTTCTGCCAGGAGCAACTCATCCACCATTTTCAATTTCCCAGCCCTTGTCTTCCTCCTAGTACTATCTACAGTGACCTGGGTAGCGCTTACTGCACAACACTGCTTAATCCCTGTCTCTGTCTGGCATTAAGCCATTGGACATCGCTGTTTTTCCTTATGCTATATTTGTAGCACTATTGTATCCAGTTATTATATTATCCACCACCAGTGATGTGTACAAATAAAAAATTTGAAACAATGAATATGATGCTTCCTCAGGATACGAGGAGGCACTTATAAAATTACAACCGGCAATTAAGGTAATGAAAAGTATATCAAACCTGGTTTAAACTACCCAAAAGGCATATTTTCACAGTTGGTTAGTGCGTGTAGTTATAAAAAAAGCTTTACATATAAACTACAATATCAGGAAATATAAACTGTATAGAAATCCGTTTTGTGGATGTTGGAGTGAAGCAATGAGGATATAAAATTGACAGGTATTCATTTATATATCACTTCTCTTGACAGACATTTTCTTTAGAACTGTGGAACCAATGAATTCTTCAGTACAATGATTCCAAATATCAGGAATCTATTTCTAAAATATTAGATAAAAAGTATGGCATTATTATATCAGATGTTCAGCCACAATGGATCTATATCTTGGGGGCTTACTATAGCCCAGGTGTGAATGATTTCTATAGACAATCTTTATTTCCTGTATATAAAGATGGCAGGCATACTTTGCAACAGAAGTGTCTTTTTTTTATTGTATTATAATGGTAGTTATCTAAAACCTGCCTACCTCGAGGTACTACTGAGGTACCACTGAGGCACTCAAGTTACAATTTGCATTGACTGTAATGTGATTTTGCCTCATTCTGCTTCATTATACCTAGGTATACCTCAGTACTGAGAAACTTCTAGGTATACCTCAGTACTGAGACACTTTTCTATTGCTGCCACTGTATGATTGACTAAATGAGCATCTGATATAATAATGTCCTGCTTTTTATTGTTTTTTAGAATACATGCCTGACATTTGTATTTTGTATCACAGAGTTCACTGGATCCACAGTGCAATAGAAAATGTCTCTCAAGAGAAGGAATATAAATATATGGATGAACACCTAAACATTTTATATCCTCAGTGCTTCACCCTAACATGTGCAAAATAAACTTCGATATAAATTTATATTTACTGATATTGTGGTTTACATGTAAAGTTTTTTTTTAATACTTTCATCTACTAACCAACTGTTGAAAATATGCCTTGTGGGTAGTTAATACCAGGTCTGATGTCATACTTTTCATTACCTCTATTGCCAGTTGTAACTTTATGAGCCTCCTTGTATCCTAAGGATGACCCACAGTCCTCTCCTGCAGCCCTATCGGCTCTGGTCAGAGTTTGTTATACAATACTATTTGTGGAGCAAACATTTTCCATCTCATCATTAGCCAGAAAAATGGCTATGTAGAATTTAGCTTACATTCTTAGCTTCAGATAAGGTTGTTGTTCTTAAAATTTGAGATGACATTACATCTGAACATAGATTTAGAAAAGCAAGCAGTTTAGCAATATACATATCTCTACATAGATAGGCTGCAATAACAAGGACAGCATGAGAAACACAGACTAGCAGAAGAAAATAAATAAAAGCATTTTAAATTTCAGACCTACTCCAGATTTCAATCTTGAAATGAAAATTCTGACCCTATATGGCCCACAATGTTACCCTCCTGTTTAGGATTTTACATTAATAAGTTGTTCCCTAACAGTCATTGATTGCGATCCCTTATACAACTGTACCCAGATCGGGTTTGCTAGGCTTTTTCAAATACCAGCAAACCGTACTGACTACAGTTCACTACACAGCTCCACGCCAGATAGTTTTTTTCAAGGTTCTACACAGAACAGACACCACCTGGCAGTTCCATCCCTAGGCAAGAGACCTTATATATATATATATATATATATATATATATAATATATGGATTATTAAAATAATACTATCAAAAGTCATACAAAAATCCCTATAATACACTACTCCTTTCTGATACTTCTGCCCTTCCTCAAGCGATAATACTATTGGTTGTTGTTGATAATACTATCGTTCATTGCTGATAATACTATCGCTTCAGCTCTGAACAATAAGTATTATCACTGAAATCCCACAGCGCATGCGCCAGTTTGCCTGCCACACAAAGCGGGTTGCCATGGTGCCACGCCAGTCTGTGCACCCAATGTAAACGCGCAATGCCATTGGCACACTTTCTGAGTAGGCGGCAAACCAAATGCAAAAACATGGCGGACGCTACTCGGCTTAGCGAGAAACTCTAGTTATGCCCAGTTTGTTTTATATTTATTTCTCAGAAAAGTGGATTACCTGCCAGATGAACAAAGAAAATAAACGGTGGATTACCAAATTAAAGTAAAAGCTTTCCTCACAAATCCGGGCACAACTTCAATGCTGTCTGTGCGTGAGGTCAGCCGAGGCCAGAGCACTTCTTCAGTGCAACAGGCAGCCAGCCCAGTTCACAGAATTTTAAAAGCAGCACATTTTGAATCGGATCCATATATTACAAAAATAAAAATAGGTTACAGTAAATTACTGGCTGCAATTCCATCTGAAGTTCTGGGAGCATAGGAAACTTCTAGTCATTTCCTTGAGGTTATCATGTCCCCAGAACCTCTCAATGGAATTGCAGCCTTGTAATTCACTGTAACTATCTATTATTCTATTTATATATATATATATATATATGCAAAACAAAATGGTTATATTAAATGCACGCTGAAAATAGAGTTAAAATCTATTTTTAGACCTTAGGTCTTCTTCAGGAAATATCTAAAGAGAAAAAAAAAACACAAGTTTGTGTGTGTGTGTGTGTATATATATATATATATATATATATATATATATGTATACTATATATATGTATTTATATATATATATATGTATGTATGTATGTATGTATGTATGTATGTATGTATAGATAGATAGATATACTAAAGGACAACTAAACCCCTATTTTCACAATAAGCTAATTAAAAATCTAGCTTTGTAGAAAAGTAAAGGAAAGGCTGCTGTTTACATTGATGCTAAAACTGCATTTATGTAAGTAACATAAATGCAGTTTTGTAACATTCAAAAATGTAAACATCAGCCTTCCCATTCAAAAATCCCTCTGTCTACTCCTAAAATGGCAGCTGGAGGTGCTGTGTGATGTCATAAGAGCCTCAGGCAGACCAGGGGCGTAGCTACAAGGGTGCAGGGGTGCAGTCGCACCTGGGCCCATGAGGTTTGAGGGGCCCAAATCATAATTTTGATGTCTATTCAAAACCTGGGGGGCCCTATAACATACCCTTACACCCAGGCCCTCTGGGAATTTGCTACGCTACTGAGGCAGACAGCTATCTTGCTCTCTCTATTGCCAACAAGTACCCTTTATTTTCTTTCTTTTAGTGTTGTCTCACAAAAGTAAACAAAAAAAATTGAGGTTTAATCTGACAGCTTTTTATAAAAACACGGGTGCAAACAGCAGTACAGTAAAATGATTCCATGTTGCTGCAGCAACAGGAACTTTGCCAACCGTCGATATAGTGATGGCATAATGCCTAATGGCATTGTGCCATCGCTGAAGAAAACTGTGTTTTTGTGGGGACTTTGCCCCCACACCCCTGGCACTTTAGATAACCAACTCTGAGTCAGAGTTGGTTTGGGCAAACACTCCAGAGACAGCAGCGCGGAACCCAGTGGATCATCACAGTGAACTGTTTTTTTTGTTGTTTTTGTTTAGTCTTGGTAACCGGGTAAGGCCCACTAGGCACAAGTGCCTGTTTTCAGGGGTGACCTGGGAGCACTGGGCGGTTAAGTGACTTGCTCAGAGTCACACAGTATGCAAGTGGAGGTTGTGAGAATCAAACTCAGGTCTGGTCTGCTGGATGTATCAAGCTAATTCACACCTCGTTCCTCTAACCTCTAGGCTATACTGCTATACTGTTGATAATGTCACTGTGATGGTCTTCACTCTTTTCCCATCACTGTGGTGACATGATACTCAGTAAAACGTTTCAGATACTTGGTGGTCTAGTGGTTATGTTGAAGTGCCAGTCCTGTCCAGTGGCAAAGTTGTTGTTTTCTTCCATTTTTAGTAAGCTATTCCACAGGTATGTTGTTGAAGAAATGAATAAATACATTGCAGAGTGAAGTTTTCCATGATTTTACCCCCGCCATTAGCCTGCTTGCTTGCCTGCCCGTTGTCACACAATCAAAATAATACACATGTTAAGTCATGGTTTTGTTTACTTTTGTGATACAACACTAAAAGAAAGGAAATAAAGGGTGCTTATTGGCACTAGAGACAGCAAGGTAGCTGTATGTGATGCTCCTATGACATCACACAGCACCACCTGCAGCCATTTTAGGAGCAGATAGAGCAGGATTTTTGAAATGGGAAGGCTGATTCACATTTTTCAATAAGAGGAAACTGCATTTATGTAAGTACATAAATGCAGTTTTAACATCAATGTAAACAGTAATCTTTCCTTACCTTCTACAAAGCCAGAATTTTTAAATAGCTTATTGTGAAAATAAGGGGTTTAGTTGCCCTTTAAAAGAAATTGTTAGCTACAATTGGTGGGTGAACTACATTGTTTCACCTTCCTTTTGGTGAAGAAATGGGCAGATTGTCCTGCAGACTTGTGGACTTCCCTGTGGATGCCCCGCTCCTGAGATCCCATTCCCCACACAGTAGTGTTGCTCACACAAGGGATAATTTGCACATGTGGGGATTATATTCTGGTCTGCTACTTTTCAAATTGGATGTCATTCATCACATGACTGTTCTACTCCATTAGAAATGGTACTAACATTTGGGGTTTTCATATCTGATAACCTCAAAGTGGTGGGGCAATGTGACAAGGTAACAAACAGGGCAAGTGGGATGCTGGTTGCATTGGGAGGGGAATCACCAGCAGAAGGAGAGTGGTGGTGTTACCACTGTATCAATAATTGGTGAGACCCCACCCAGAGTACTGTGTTCAGTTCTGGAGATCATATGTCAGGAATGACAAAGAGCAGAGCTTCTCCAGAGGAGGGCAACTAAATGGTGCAGGGGTTGTATCATGAACCCTAATGAGGAGAGACAGAGGTCTCAGTATGTGCACCCTGGAAGAGAGGAGGAGGAAGAGGGGGTCAAGATAGAGATCTATACATACCTCACAGGGGTAAACAAGGCAGGAGAGGAGTATTTTTCAGAAGTGAAGGTGCACCAGGATCATAGGGAAGCTGGAAGGGGGGATTTAGGAGGGATGTGAGGAAGTACTTCATCCCGAAAGAGTGGTGGCAGCTGGAACAGTCTTCCAGCAGAGGTGGTGGGAGTGAAAACAGTAGAGGGCTTCAAGCATGCATTGGATAGGCATAAAGGTATCTTAGTAGGAAAGTGGGGGGGTTATAGAGAACAAGAGGGTCTTGGGTGACAGTGTAGTACAGGTAGGAATAAACTGGACAGACTGAGTGGGCCAAGCGGTCCTTATCAGCTGACAAATTCTATGTTACTGTGACACTGGTTGCCTTCACCCACAACTCTGCCGCCCACAATGCACCACCCTCTCCCAGCTTTCCTTGCTTGTCAAACCCAGGAGACCCAACACATGAAAATCACATTCAGCTTGAAAAAGGTTTTTTTTTAGAAATACCAGCTCCTTTCCTGCTTTGTATTTACTTCTGCCTCTGACTTATTAATCGAAAATACTGTACAATAAGCCCATTGTATTTCCAATAGAAACCAGGAATCAAGAACTGTAGTGTGGAGTTTAATTAGAAAATGCAAAGATGATCTGGGAGACCAGGGCTGCTTGCTATAACTCCTATGAAAGCATGTATTTTACATTTTTCTCTTATTTATTTATCCCCATCAGCACTAAAAGTAAACAGCATTTTTAGCCTCTTCCCATAGTTCCTGTGATTGCGCTTCATTTTTACAGTACTTTATTACTGTTAGTGTGAAGGGTGTTTCTATTGTATGCAGTCAGTAAGCTGATGGGAATGTCATCATGACATGAGACCATGGCTATGCGATGCTCTGTTTGGCTTCTGCTCATTTGTGATGTGTTCTGCTTGTTTTCCCCCAGTGAGTCCTGAACCTCAGTTCCCCCCCAGCCTGATCAGTAGTGGATCTCATTACCTGGTAGTGAACACCAGCACTGACCACTATACTGGGGATGGGCCAATCATACTGGCCGAACTCCTCTACAAGCCTCCTAATGGCAAATTGGCATCCATGATAGGTAAGGTGCTTTGTTATATTTTTACTAAAATGCTTTAATGTATCATTTTATTCTTTTCATTTAAATGGATCACATTCAAGACATCAGTGTGTAAAAGTATGTCTCTAAATCTTGAATTCCTGTTTTAAAATTATTTCCACCTATTTTAAACATGTCTCTTTATTTCTGCTTCACCCTATACAAGACAGTATGGTATTTGCAGTGGTGCCCAGAGTCAGGTTCCTTCTTGTCTGGGCATGTAAATTAGGTTCTTCAGTGAAGGACTACTGTATTTCTCATTTTCTTGAACCCAGTACCCAATGTTTCACCTACTGGGTTTCATCAGGGGATGGAGAGGGACCTAAATTAAATTAATATACCATATTATTTTACTAACTTTCAAGAATGAGTGCAAATAATCAATCATAAATCAATGGCAACTCAGAAAAATGTAAGCATTCTGAGTCATGATACATCAATTCAAATCTTCTCAGGATATGTGCTCAATAAACTCGATTTGTCCAATGAAAATATCCAGAATATTTCTTAAAGTTTTCTGTAGCAAAAATGCTTTTTAATATTTTCTAAAATCCATGCTAGTTTATACAGTACCTTCAAGTTCCAACAGTTGTGCTCATTGTGATTATGTCACAAACTTGTGTGCATAATCTAGGAGCTTTCAGTATTTCTTATATTGCAGTGTGTGTCTTTGCAGTAATGTGAGTACAACTATCAGAAGTCAAGATAGAGCCTTAAAAACTGAATGGTATGAACCAAAAATGTGTTATTCTATGTGGTTATATTAATGAAATACAAGTGATTATAGTAGTATGAGACACAAGTGTGTTCAAGAGTATTTGTAGCACTGGTGGGTGTATTAGAGTGTACACAACCTTAGAAGTCACACAGCCTATATTTTGTACATGTAAGACTAATTATTACAATGCTTGTATTTTTCTGAGTTGCTGTTTATTTATGATTGATAATTTGCATTCATTCTTGAAAATTATTAAAATAATATATTAATTTAATTAGAAGTCTGTCCATACCCTGATGAAGCCCAATGGGTGAAACGTTGAGTAATGGATTTGAAAAATGAGATATAAAGTATAAGAATTAATAAGATTCATGGTGTGTGGCTGAATAGTTACACCTTCTTTTGGATAACTGTTGACCTAATTCAACCCAGATTAAAGGAGCGTGTTGGCCAGATACAGGTGTACCTGGTGGATGAACATTATGGAGACCAAGATTCCCAAGTCCCTATTTAAACTACAATCACATACAAAAAAACTTGCTTTTAATTAAAAAAACACTAAATAATGCATAAAATTGCTGCTAAAACATGTTAAACAGTCTGAAAAGCAACTTTTTTTCTGGGAAAGATTTTAAACACTATTTGTGCCAAGCTCTACTGTATGAAATGATCCTGTCAGACTACTACTCTCTTTGTACACAAACAGACAAGAAACAATAGGATTTTGTGTTGTGTACTGAAGTGTACTGACATGATGTTCTGTATCTTTTGACATAGCATCCCCATGCCAAAAAAGGTGCAGATGTTTCAGCATGCACACTAGCTCATTTTTGGCTAAGTTTGAGACATTTTCAAAAATATCTATGCAGTTATATTGCATTTCACAAATGTTTCTGTATGTTGAAACAATTTCAGTCTTGAAAAACTTCCCAAAATGTATAAATACCATGAAGATTTTTTTCTGCATTTCGTGAACTTAAAACAAAAGAAGTGTGCAAAAAACAGCTCTTATAAAAATGTTCAAGCTTGTGGGAGTAACATTGTGATCCATACTCCAACAATTACATAAATTATTAACCTCCTTACTACTCCCCCTTTGTACTATATAAAATAGGTGTAATAAGCATGAAGATTATCAGGAAATAGTTGTTACAGTGCTCCTTCACTGTAGCAAATCCTAGGGTATAATGAACTACTCCCATGGCTCCCAATATAGGTAAAATACAATACTGTTCAAATACTGCTCAAAGTATGTTCCAATCCATTGTACAGTTGGGCAGCTGGATTAGTGTATTGGGGGCAGACTGTTTGTTGCTGATGAAAAAAACTGATGGCCAGCAGAGAAAATTTGTAAGAAAAACATTCAGGGAGAGCCACGCGGTCACACTAATACACTGCTTTTTGTATTTTGTATTTACCTCCTCGGCTGACAGCAAAATCCCATCAAACAAGCTGGATGAACAGCAGTTGCTGTGACTGTAGGGGCAAGTGTATTATTTTAACAGGAGAGGAGGCAAAACATGGATCTGTTGCTCATGAAGCATAGTCTCTGCTTCATGAGCTTTATGTGCCAGTTTGTATTAGGTGTGTTTTATTACTGTTAAGCACTCCGAGCCAACGGGAAGGAGCTCTATGTAAATAAAGTTCCTTTCCTACTCTATCTGGGTGGGCTGACTACTCAGGATTAAGAGCTGCTGCACCCACATGAGTGCCTGGATGAAAACCATGCAGGGGGATGTACTGTACTTACATCTGACATACAGTACTGCACTTACTTGTGGCTTTGCCTTCGGTGAGTTGAGTGAATTTATTGATTTAAAAATATAAGGACCCTCATGGTTTGACAAATCATTGGACCACTGTTTGTATACTAGTGCATAGGAGGGGAGGCATAAAGACATGGAGCAAAGGAACACATCATTCGTACCATGGGCAGGTGGGCAGTGCCATGGAAGAGTGTATTGGAGTAGATAAAGCAATCAAAAACTACAAATGTATTTTTTCTTTATTGCATTACTCTTACATAGTAATATAATAACATAGTAGTTGATGGCAGACAAACAGGCCAGATAAGTGTGTGGCAGGAAGATGCCCATTTGTTTTAAACAGATGACAGTAGGAGGATGTGTATTCTAAAAGTCTGGAAATGCTTGCTTAACAGGAAACCTAAAGTTACATTTCAAAGAAGATTTGGAATTTCCTGGTAAGCTGATCAAGGGGATTCCTGGTTAGCTAATCAAAGGGAAACAGGGGTCATACACTGTCAAGGATATGGGAGAAACTATCCCCTGTCATAAAACTTTAAATTCAAAGAGAAAATGGATTTTAAGCAGGAGGTGTCAGAAAGTTTACCACCAGTCTATTTACATTTTATTAAGTGGCAGGAAGTTGGGCTGTGGAAGGAATATAAATGTTACTAATACTGATTACCTTAAAACTTGGAAAGAGCAGGAGAGACCCCTCCTGGCCTAAAAAGATAAGGCCATCAGCTAACCACAAACTGAAGGACAAGGTATATAAGACCCTCAGAACAAGGCAGTTTGCACACTCTTTCATGAGACACTCTTCTGACACAACACAAGACAGCCAGACTGTGATAAGAACTGGGACTTGGAAAACATTTGCAGAAACTTAATTTATTTTCTGGACTTCTGATTCCCCACAAACAAGGTAGAAACTAGACAGTTAAATTTCACAGTGTGTTTTGTATTTATATTTTTTAACTTTGTTTTGTTATTCTGCAACCAAATTTCTGAATCCTTTTGTTGTAAGTCTTGTATGATACTAATTATTTAAGTATTAGTAAAAGCACTTGCTTTTAAAGCTGCCTTGGTGATTCAGTATGTGTGTAAAGGTGGAAGGTTTATTAAATCTGTGACGCTATTTAATTGCCACCGTTGCTACCAAAGACTAGGATCCTAGAAGGAATTTGGATGCCTAAAGTAGGGAGATACATAGTTCTCTGGAGGAGTCTGTAGGAGAGAACTAGATTGCTACACCACCCGTGGGAGAAGACATACTGGGAGGAAGTATAGCGCAGTGGTTTAAGGCTCTGAGCTGCAAACCAGGAGACCTGGGTTTGAATCTCACAGCCCCCACTTGCATACTGTGTGACCCTGAGCAAGTCACTTGACTTCCTTGTGCTCCCAGGTTGCACCTGTAAACAAGCTTTCAGCTTAGTGTGTCTCTCCTGGTAAAAAAAAAAAAAGGATTATGAGGGCAGCCCCGAAGAGCTCGTAGTACCTGGGTCTCCACCCCCCCCCCATTACAGCAACCAAGGAGGGATCTCACCTGGCTACAGACTTGAGACTGTATTTTTCCCTTACCCAGATTAGAGAGAAAGCCCCTCTTGTGGTGAGTGTTCAGTTGTGAACTCAGTGAGCACTCCAGAAGGACACATGGAGAGTATTCCTGCCCCCCCCATCATGGATTGCACTTAGGGGTGGGCACTGTGAGCTCAGTGGACCCAGCCCCCAAGCGTGGGTTTCTGACACCCACCACCTCCTGGGGCAGACTATTCCAAGCATCTACCACCCTTTCTGAGAAGAAAACTCTCACATTTCCCTTATCCTGCCCCTCCAATCTCATATTGTGCCTCATCCTTGTACAACTCTTGTACTGAAAGATGTCACCCACCTGCACTTTTGTTCAAACCTTTAAGATACTTGAAGGTCTCTGTCATATCTCCTATTCCCTCCTCTCTTCCAGTGTATACATATTGAGGTCTTTTAATCTGTCAACATATGTTTTCTGATGCAAGCCCTGCACCATCTTGGTTGTCCTTCTCTGGACCACCTCCACCCTGTCTATGATCTTGTAAAGATGCGGCCTCCAAAACTGAACACCATATTCTAGATGAGGCCTCACCAGCATTTTGTATAAGGGCATCACCACCCCCTTCTTCTGCTAGTGATACCCCTTCCTATTCAACCCCAACATCCCACTGCCCTTCCCCACAGCCTTGTTACACTGTTTGGCCAACTTTAGGTCATCTGAGATGATGATCCCTAAATCCGTTTCATCCCTGGTGACTGTCAGTACCTCCATCCTATAGCTCTCCACGGGTTTCTTTTGCCCTAGGTGCATGATTTTGCACTTCTTTGCATTAAATTTTAGTTGCCACACTTTGGACCATTTTTCCAGCTTTCCCAGATCCCTCCTCATTCTTTGACCCTCGAGTGTCTAGTCTGTTGCAGATCTTGGTATCATCTGCAAATATGCAAACTTCCTCCAGCCCTTCAGCAATGCCACTGATAAAGACATTAAAAGGACTGGCCCCAGGACCATCATGGAGGCACCCCACAGGTCACCCTCCTTTCCTCGGATTTGATCCCATTTATAACCACCTCTGCTTCCTGTCCATTAACCAGTTTCTAGCCCAGTTTTCTCTTTGTGACCCACCCCAGGCTACTTAGCTTGTTCACCAGTCTTCTGTGTGGTACAGTGTTGAAGGCCTTGCTGAAATCAAAGTAGTAGATATCCACCGCTCCTCCCTGATCCTCCTCCTTTGTCACCCAGTCAAAAAAGTCAATCAGATTTGTTTGACATGACCTTCCTGCTGTGATTCCATGCTGCCTTGGATCCTGTGCTCCCATGGTTTCCAGGTGTTCCATAATCCTTTCCTTAAGCAGCACTTCCATAACCTTACCCACTACTGAGGTGAGGCTGACAGGCCTATAGTCTCCTGCCTCCTGCCTGCTACCACTCTTGTGAAGAGGAACTACATTTGCCCCCTTCCAGTCCTGTGGAACCACCCCTGTATTGAGTGACTCACCCAACAGGGCCACTCAGCAGTGCTGCCAGTACCGTGTCTGCACCCTTTAATATCCTGGGTGTATATCATCTGATCCCATCGCTTCCATCCTCAGTGTTGTGAGTTCTTCTAGGGTTCTGTCTTTCCGTAAAAGCACTGGTGTTTACGTCTCTCCCCCCATTGTGTCTGCTGCCTAGTTGTCCCTGTCTCTGCCCTCTACTGTGAATACCAAACAGAAGTATTCATTCAGTATCGATGCTTTTTCTAAGTCACCCTCTACACACACCCCTTCCTCCCCTTTCAGCCTTACAATCCTTCCCCTGGCCTTCCTTCTGTTACTAAAGTATATATAAAATGACTTTCCCTCCCTCTTTACCATCTGCGCTAATCTCTCCTCTGTTTGTGCCTTCGTGCTCCAAACAGCTTTCCCTGCCTCCCTCTGTCTCTCTATGTACACTGCCCTATCCTCCTCCTCCTTCTGAGTCTCCTTGTATTTTCTAAAAGGACCCTTTTTGTCACTCCCTTTCTGTGCCATTTCTTTTGTGAACCATAGTGGTTTGTTCCTTTATCACTAGGTTAGGATTGCACATGCCAAAGCAGCATGGTCCACAAGCATGAAGACAAACACGTGCTCAACAACAGCGGCCACCCAAAACACCGACTGCAAGAACAGCAACAATGGTAGCTGCCTCGAAGACATGGACTGCTACCATGGAAAACAACACAAATATTTCTGTTTTTATGGGGGCTCTGCCCACATCCTCCATCTATAGATAATTACCTCAGGGGGAGAGGCAACTCAGGGAAGGGGTGAAACCTCAGGGGGGTCATTGAAGAGGGGAAGGGGAACAAAACAGGACAACCGGGGGTGGGGGAGCAGACAGTACCCACACAAGTCAGGAGGGGGGTGAAAAAAAAATAAAAACAAGTCCCAAGACTTAAACAGAAAATAACATACCTCGGGTTCTTTTGCACTGCCTTGTGGTGTTCCGCAGGGTTCTATCTTGGTGCCCCTGTTGTTCTCCATGTATATGTTGTCATTGGGAGAGATCATTAGGTGGTACAATCTGGGATTTCACTGCTATGCAGATGATGCCCACTGTACCTATCTTGTGCCCTAGTGACCTTTCCACCTCAGATAAGTCGGTGTTTAGCCAGGGTAAATGACTGGATGTCCACCAACTGGCTATGTCTCAGCCCCCAGCAAGACAGAGGTTATGGTGATCAAGCTGGGTTGTGGGGGTATTTTCACTGGTGGGAGACTGCCCACCATTGTGGTTGTGGTTGATGATCACCCCCTGTAGGTGATAAAGGTGGTTAAGGAGCTTGGTGTTATTCATGACAATCAGCTTGACCTTGAAAAACAGGTCTCATCAGTCACTAGAGCTGCTTCCATCTCCAGAATATTGCCAGGATCCATCCATCCATGACTCCCACTGACATGGCTAAGGTTATCCATGCCTTTGTTACTAGCCGACCCGACTACTATACTGCTCTGTACCTAGGGCTGTCTGGAGGTTTGATGCATTGCCTGCAGCTAGTGCAGAGTGCTGTGGCCAGGATGTTGATGGGTACCTCTATGAGGGACCATGTCACTCCCATCCTGCGCTGTCTGCACTGGCTGCCTGTGAGTGCTTGCATTACCTTCAAGATAGGCTTGTTAACACAAAGCCCTACCGGTCTGGGACTTGACTACCTAAAAGAGCTCCTGATTCCATACTCTCCTGTCCACCCCTATGCTCCACCGAGGTTGATTTATTAGTTGTACCACCCTCCCACTTAAAAGATCAGGAGATAGGGCCTTTGGAGTGGCTGCTCCACTTCTGTTGAATTCTCTTCCTCCATATATTAAGACTGCCAGAATGGCGGAGGCCTTTAAAGCCTCTTTTAAAGGGAATTGTCATCAGGATTTCTTAATGTCTGAAAGCCCATAAAAAGCTAATTTAAGTGAGACATTGTGTTTATCTATGAGTCTTTGCAGTCCAGAGTTGTTCATATGTAAATCAACCTGTAATTAAGACTGGGGCAGCCATATGTTTTAGGCTACTGACAGGAAATGATGTCACCAAGGGTCTTGGTCCTCTATTTACTGTAGGTAAAATAGGAAATTGTCTGTTTTATTAAGTGTGTTTTAAGGTGTTATTACAACACTTTCTACATTTATAATTGTTTTGTATGTGCATTGAAACTAGTGCTTTATCAACTTTACATTTCAAACTGTTAGTAAAAAATTATTTCTAAACCCTGTCTGTGTTCATGTCAGTACAGATTTCTGGGGCTGCCACAGCACCAACTTCTGTCTTTCTCTGTTGGCTCTATTACAGCCTTTTCTCTTACAATTTCAGGTGTGAACTCAGGTCTACAGGATGCAAATGTGGCTACTTACCTACTGGCCTGGCATCATGGGGCCAGCCTTAAAATGTGTAGTTTTTGATTATCAACTGGCAGTACAGCCTAGAGGTTAAAGCAAAGAGCTGTGAACAAGATTTGTTCATCCTGAAGAATGGGTTTTGAGTCCAACATGCTCTACTTGTATGTTGGGTGACCAGAGCAAGTCACCTAACCTTCCTGTGCACCCAAAACACACCCTGGAACAAGCTGTAGCTGTGTGCTTTTCCTGAACAAAGACAGTAAAAACAATCTGAGCATGTGTTATGTTTCTGAAAATATTATGCTCTTTCCATCCAGATTTGACTTGAAAAGAAAACAATAGGACACCATTACCTGTTTATTAATCTCAAAAACACATAGGACACAATTATTTGTTTATTAATTGCAAAAAACACATAGATGGACAACTTTTCAACACACATTTCAAGGCTGGCCCCATGATGCCAGGCCAGTATATACATAGCCACATTTGCATCTTGTAGACCTGAATTCACACCCAAAATTGTAAGAGAAAAGACTATAACAGAGGGAACAGAATAAGACAGAAGTTGGTGCTATGGCAGCCCCAGAAATCTGTACTGACATGAACACAGCCAGGGTATAGAAATCCTGATATGGGGCCCAAATACCTGTTGGCACCACAGAGCCAGCCTTGAGATGTGTAGTTTTTAATGATCAGCTGGCAGCATAGCTTAGAGGTTAAAGCAATCCTAAAGATGGATTATTTTTACTAACAGTTTCAAATGTAAAGGTGATAACTCACTAGTTTCAATGCACATTCAAAACAATTATTATAAATGTAGAAAATGTTGTAATAACACCTTAAAACATACTTAATAAAACAGACGATTTCCTATTTAATCTACAGTCAATGAAGGGCCAACACCTTCCATGACATCATTTCCTGTCAGAAGCCTAAAACATATGGCTGCCCCTAGCCCTTGATTACAGGCTGAGTTACATATGAATAACTCTGGACTGCAAAGACTCACAGATAAATACAATAGCTCACTCAAATTAGCTTTTTATGGGCTTTCAGACATTAAGAAACCCTGTTAATGACAGTTTCCCTTTAAAACCTATTTCTTCGATAAGGTTTTTAATCTTTTCTGAACAATTTCTTTTGGGGTTGTGTTATTGCATTTTATCATCATCTTTGTTAAGTGCTCTGAGCCTCTGGATTGGGTGCTATATAAATAAAATTTGCCTTGCCTTGCCCTTCTGAAGGACTTGCTCATCCTGCCTGCTCTCAACCTCGGGTTCCCTTGTGGGGCTTGCCCAATCTTCCAGGACAGCAAAGGAGTTTGTAAGGTGGACTGGATGGGTGATGTGCCTCTGCCCCCCTTCCTCAACCTCCATGAGCCCTCCATAATTCAGTCAGCCCTCTGGCTGCAGACATGGTGGCTCTGGGTGAAGGAAGGCTGACTCAGTACACCTGCCAGCTTGGCCTAGAGACTGGCAATCCCTACCTCAACCCAGAGAGGTGCCTGCATATGGGGCAGCATTGCAGTACACAGAAAATTCTCCTGAAGACTTCATCCCTCATTCACCGACTGCACCACTCCCTGTACTTTCCTCTTCTCTGCTATAGACCCTTCTAATTCTAGGTAAATCCTCCTTTTTTCTTCCTTCTCTCCCTCCCTCCTTTACTTCCTTCTCTTCCTTTCTTTCTTACACCTTGGTACTGTTCTATTGAAGGAGTTATCCTCTGACTTCCCTTTAATATACCAGCTTTACCCTTTAACTGTGCTTTTACCCTTTGACTATGGTTAGTCAAAGTCCCCTGTGCTTCCTGTCAGATACCTATAAAGGCCAATGAACCCTGGGGTGGGTGGGTGGGCTTTAGCCTTCAGTCTTGAAAAAACAGTCAGCTCAAATTCAGAATTACTTGAGCCATCAGCACAATACAGCACCTCTTCTATACTTTTAACCTTCTACTGATGTTTTTGATGGTCAGAACAAGAGAAGGGGGTTATCTCATACTACTCAGTGCTCTGCCCTTGTTTTTAGTGTCCTTTGATATAACGAATGAGGTCCTATAACAAATGGATGCTAAGGCTCCCAACTCATTTGTTATAGCAAGAGACTACTGTATTGATTTAATCAAGGTTGCTGAGAACAGCATTAGAAATCAAGCTGAGGAAGACTCGACTGAGCTGAAGCACTGGGGCTAGTGGGATAGTAGCATTTACCTGCACTTGTATAGACTGTGTGTGAGTTGTATGTTTTGTTTGTTATTTTTGAAGTTCTCAAGACATTATATACTTTTGCATCAACTCATGGGTCTACTCATTGTTCCTATCCACTTTATCAAGTGCTATAGAGCTGTTGGAGTTTGTTCTGTTCTTGAACCTACCCTGTTAATTTTACTTTTGTCTGATTTGGAAAGGGGCACAAGAAACTGTTGTCTCAAACTCACAGATGATACTGACAGGTGGTGTTGTGGATACACTAGAAGCAAACTTTAAATTTACAGAAAAACGTTGACACTTTGGGAGAATGGACAACTGAATGAGGAATGGCCTTTAATAAAACTAATTGTATTGTCATGAACTTTTGGAAATTCAGAATTTTTTTGTAACTTTAAGTATATTAAATGGTCAGAGTCACAAAAAAACATTACAGCAAGTCGTAAAACTGCATGTACAGTTGAAAACTCCACAGTAGAGCTCCCTCGCTGTGGTAAAAGACAAACTGGTTGTTACCATCATTATGCACCTCTCCGAAGTAAAAGGCCAATTAATGGCTGTGCAAGATATTTCCCAGGTTTTGCACTGGCACGATGGAGACCCCCACTTACCCCGACCGTGCAACCTCAAAGAAAGGCTGCATTAAGCTGATAGCATCATTTGTCAGTGTGTATGGGTAAGGCCCTCCAAGTCAACCATCTTGTCCCTCAGGGGCCTGAAACATGGCTGAAACCCCCTCAGGCAGTTGCATGCAGTTTGAGGGTTTAAGCACGTGGAGCAGTATAGCACAGTGGTTTAAGGCTCTGAGCTGGAAACCTGGAGATCTGGGTTTGAATCCCACAACCCCCACTTGCATACTGTGTGAGCCTGAGCAAGTCACTTAACTTCCTTGTGCTCCCAGGTCGCACCTGTGAACAAACTTTCAGCTTAGTGTGTCTCTCCTGGCTAAAAAAAAAAGCAGAATCCACAGCAACATTTAGCAAATAGCCCTGAGGATATCATGCTGTGGATGGGATGCAGCACCTTATCTGGGGTTAGATCATGTACCAGACAGGTTAAGTGTGTGGTATATAACCACCTGAAAGGCTTTGTACCATTTAGTGGACCCACACATTAGCTATGCAACAGAGGTATAATGGGGATTAGGGATCAAAAATAATGACCCTGCTCCAACTGTCCTTTCATGCAATGAATGAGTTAGGTGCCCCCTGTTATGGGGAGTTCTATGAGCTCAGGAGCACCTTCCCCCCAATACACACATCAATTCATGCCCTTCGACAAGGCAGGAAGTAAGAAAAAATGAAGAGCTTTTCACGTCATGAAGGTAATAAACTTTTTAAGCCTATGGCTTTGTATCAAAAATCCAAGTCATCACCGGCCACAGGACTGACCTGAGAGAGGGTCAAACCCAGCCCATGCCAGTACATCAAAGAGGTGTGTCTACATTGTCTCACACATCTCCCTCCCAGAATACCATACTATTCATACACGACCTCATTTTCATGAGAAAGTTAACATATTTGCTTCCTTTTTCTGTCTTTGTTTTTCAATTAGTAAAGTTTGAGCAAAAAAGTCTATATTCAAAGCAGGAAGCAAGAAAAAGAACAGTTGGGGGAATAGTAAATAAAGGATTAGTAAAGTTAGACAATGCCTATGACATATTCAGCCCTTTGAAATGCCCCTGCCTGAGCCTGGGGTATTCTTTTGCCCAGATTACCAGAGTTTCCTCAAAGCTTCTGTGACCAATTTTGCCATCATTTTCTGTCTCAGTAATTAGACAACTGGGTGGACCAGGTCTGTGGTACAAATCTTGCTCAAAGGGAATCACTGCAGGTTTCTCTGGTGCAGACACTTTCACCCTCAGCTGTTTCAATGTCCCCACTGCATCATCCAGAGTGCAGTAAAATTCAGTGCCCACCTTCCAACAGAGTTTCTATCTGTGTAGGAACAAAGATCTGCACATTAATGCCCTTTTGTTTAAGCAGTTTTGTGATCACCTCTAAGATCCACCTACATTATTGCAAAACAAATTTTGATTGCACGCTGCAGGGTTCATTACTTATGAAATCAGAGGCAGAAAGGGATTTGGGTATTCACATAACTTCCAACTTAACAAATAAAAACACTGTCTGAATCTGTTTAACAGGGTTAACTTTATTGTTAATTTAATCAAAAGGCACTTTGTACATGAAAACAAAAGTTATTTTACCACTATACAATTCATATCTCAGATATACATGAAAACAAAAGAAGTTCTTTTATCACTATATAATTCATATCTCAGACTTTTGACAGACCATTGTTCTCAGTTCTGTGGAGGGATAAATATAGGTGAAAAATATCAAGTTGAAAAAATACAGAAAAGGGCTACTAAGGTGATGTACAGCTTGGGAGACACAGAATACAATGATAGGATAGTGCTAAACTGCGTATCTTGGAGAATAGGTGGGTATGTGGTGACTTGCTATTATTTTACAATATTCAGCAGGATTAGGGCATTATGGGTGAGGATCTCATTCATACCAAATAACATAATAAGCAGCTAAGAGTTAATAAATTTAAAACAAACAGAAGGAGCATCAACCATCTACCTGCACTTACCTCCTAACAACTCATTGGGTTGAGGGACCCCATTCCCAGCACTTTTGGTTACACCTACCCCCCAATCATGACATTGCTCCCACTTCCCTACCCCCCTCAGATGCTCCCAACTACCTTACTCCTTCCAACCATATTCGCAACCCCTCCTTCTCACCTCTGAGAGCTTCCAACTAGAGTGTTAACCCCTGACGTCATTAGCTGCTATACTGCCTAAGCTGTTTAATGCTGTTGCACCCTGTAACTTCCTGTAACATATGTAACCCTGTCATCTGTATTGTATTGTCTATGTAACTGATGTGGAACCTATAAAAGAGCATCTACTCACTGGTGTAATCCAAGACCTCAATAAATAAATAAATAAATAAATAAATGGAAAAGTATTTTACTCAGAGGATAGTGGGTATCTGGAACTACCTACCAGAGCATGTTATATATATATAGTAAAACTGTTGACATATTTAAAGCAACAGTGCAATGAAATTGGGCATACAATTTACCATACCGTTTCTCACTATAAAGGATTCCAGACATCTTCCAGTTTTATTCGGTTGTAACATTTTCTAATTCTAACCAAATCTAAGTATTTTATAAATGTTTCATTTCACAATGGCCTGGTGGCGTGGAAGGCTGAGGCAGCGATGCCTTATGCCGGTGACCCAAGTTCGTGGTGTGAGCGGGTCATTGGGGGCTGGCTGGGGTGGGAGAGGATTGGGCATCTGGAGGACAGCTCTCCTCTCCAAGGGAGGGTGGGGAACAGAGGCTGGTGTTTGCCTGGCACCTAGCAGAGGCTGGGTGTTGGCATGCCTGGCTCCGTACAGTGGGCATGGAGGTGGAGCAACCAGCGGGCACACTGCATGTGGATGCACTTGTGACACACCCACTACCGACATTGTATGCTCCGCCACTGAAAAGAAATTCAAAAAATGGTAGACTGGATCGAGCAGCTTGATGGCCATCCGACACAATGCACCATCTCCAGAGGGCATCATCTGTACTGGATCCGGTCCTGGTGGGTGAGTTGGGGCTCCCCACCACCCTGTCATGGGGGTACGCCATGATGGTAGCAAGGTGATGGCCCAAGTTGGAGGATGGGTGCAGGATGGATGGCAGACAAATGAAAAGGATGCCAGGAAGAAGGGCTGCATAGCCAGAGGATTACATCCAGGATGAGGAGGTGATCCTCCTCTGTATAATGTCCTGGTCAGACTGCATCTCGGTACTGTGTGCAGTTCTTGAGATCTCACCTCAAGAAGGACATAGCACTGCTGGAGAGGGTCCAGAGGAGGGCAACCAGGATGAGTCAGGGCATGGGGGTAGGCCCTATGAAGAAAGGCTGGATGTACTTGGGCTGTACTCGCTGGAGGAAAGGAGATGGGGGACATGACAGGGTCTTTAAATATGTAAAAGGAATAAACAAGGGTGGAGCCAAAGAGATGTTCAGACTAAAGAAGGGGGGAACAACCAGAAGGCAAGAATGAAAGCTAGAGGGGAGAAATTACAGGGGGGAATGCAGGAGACATTACTTCACTGAGAGGGTGTTGGAGACATGTAATGCACTGCCCGGGAGTCTGGTGGAGTAGGGCACAGTGGAGAGCTTCAAGAAGGGGTGGGACAGGTACAAGGAAAAACTGAAGCTGAAGATGACCCTCTCTGGGGCTGGGGGGTAGAAAAGTGAGCACCCATTTGGAGGCTGGCTACCGAGCAGACACAACGGACCATCAGGCCTATTCTTCTGGCTTTCAGTATGTTAGTATGTTAGTAAGAAGGAGCTGACCAGGGGTCCAGGGGAGAAAAAGTAAGCTAAAAAAAAGTTTTAATTCCCTTCTTCTCAGGAATAAAAGATGGCTGCCACATTTAGCTTAGAAATATCATTATAGACCTGGCAAGAGTTAGGGTTGAGACAATTTAAAACAAAAAACTGGTGCACAGCTTAGAAGGTACCTAGAAAAGTATGTACTATTTTTATTAACTGTAGCTGATGCTAACTTTTTGAAAGAAACATTTTTGGTTGCACTGCTGCTTTAAATACAGATTAGACAAGTACTATATATGTCAGAGAAAACTTTACAACACTACATAATGTAATGGGACAGGGCAATATGTACATTAATGTCCCCTGCGGTCTCAGTATATCAAGTATTAAACCAAGAATGATGCTCTATGTTTGAGTGTGCTCTGCCACCACCTGCCTGGTCAAAGACATCCCTACAGGGATCACATGTAAAAAGTCTTAAGTGTGTCTACTGTGGGCTGTTGCAATCCTTCACAACCACCAAATGCTATCAGTGCCAGCTCTTTAATGTAGCTACTCAGTGGCATTCCCATGCCCTCCCCAACAGGGTGTTCCTCCACTCACCTTCATTTCTGAGGGATAATTTTTGTTTGTTTTCCTCTGTATACAACAGTTGCCATTCTGCACTGTTGCTAATGGCACTGTTTGCCTGAGTATGGAAGCATATAAAGAAGTATAGAAATGGTTTTCTATGACAGCAGTAAACAAACATACTTAAACTGCAGAGTGGAAAGAATTAGGTCAGTTTATTGCTAATGGCCTTCAGCCATACTTTACACCTCACAGACTGACTGGTTTACAAATATCTGCATGACTTCAGAACTTGTTTGTAACCTGAACAGGAAAACAGTGAATGACTTGACAAAATCTGTTTTACAGATACATAATCATTAAAAATGCTTCCAAAAATTAACTACCTATGAACACAAGATAACCAGATAAGGAAAATGAAAACTGGATTATACTATCCAAAACCAGACAGGTGGCAACTACATTTCAGGGAAAAGTTTCTTGAAAGGAAAGGGAACATGAAAAGAGGAAGTATACTAGTTTAAATGGAAAGGTCCATCAGTAATTGCCCCACACCTTAGTGTAGGTCAGTCCTTGATTAGGCTTTTCACAAAAAAAAAATTACCTCTGTGTGTGTTGTGTTTTGTAGTTTAGTTTTTAGGGTTGCAGTGGGCAGAGCCCTACAGACCTACTGCTTTCAAAACAAAATCTGGTCAGAGCCACTACGACTGTTAATGCATTAACTTAAAAAGGGTGTTTCATGGGCTTAAATGTAAAGATGAATTGCTGTAGGCAGTTTTGTGTGTAAATTTCATTTTTGGTAATGTTAGATCATTTATCTGGTTGATCCTGTGTTTCCCATGTGTTTAAAGTGTGAGCAGCGAGTGCATCTTGTACTATATGGGGAAGAAGAGGGAGCTCTGCACCAAGGCATTCAAGTTATGGTAGAAGAAATGGTGCAGATAGGAGAGGTATGGCTACACCGGGGACTGAGGGCCAACCTGGAAGGATAAGAGCCTATACTGAGGTGAATGCCAACTTCCATTAAGGAGGGAACCATATTCCTCAGTGC
This sequence comes from Neoceratodus forsteri, assembly GCA_016271365.2. Taxonomy (NCBI): domain Eukaryota; kingdom Metazoa; phylum Chordata; order Ceratodontiformes; family Ceratodontidae; genus Neoceratodus; species Neoceratodus forsteri. The sequence goes on from CM057453.1 coordinate 966,493,260, forward strand.
ACATTTTAAATGTTACTTCGATGGACATTTAAAGTAGCCGAGGGGGGTGATGGAACAACTGGGGGAGGCCGAAGTGGTCCACTGCAGGCTGAGATAGAGAGCAGGGAGATCCCAAGCAGGGGGTTAGCAAAAGAGGAAAGGGGGAGGAGCAGTCAAAGAAGAAAGGTGAGGAAGGAGAGATAATTGGAAAGAGGAGAAAGTGACAAAAAGAAAGCTGAGGGATATCAAAATGGTGCAAGGTCTGCATCAGAAGCCCTATAAGAGGAAACTGAAAGAGTTCAATATGTACACCCAGGAGGAGAGGAGGGAGAGTTGGGATATGAAGGAGCCTTTTAAATACTTCACAGGTGTTAATAAGGTACAGAAGGGAGGTATGTTTGAGAGAAAAAGGTGCTGTAGAACAAGGGGTCATGATACGAAGCTGGAAGGAGGTAGATTCAGGAGAGATGTGAAGAAGTACTTCTCCACAGAAAGGGTGGTGGCATCCTAGAACAGCCTTCCATGGGAGGCAGTGGGGCTGAAACCAGTGGTGGGTTTCAAAAATGCCTCAGATAGGCACAAAGGAACCCTTGGACAATGGGGGAGTTTAAACATGCCTGGGACAGGCACAAGGGAACCTTGAGAGGAGAGGAAGTGATGAAAAGCCATGGCTCACATAGGGTCAGTGGCTGCATACAATGTATAGGGCCTACGGACAGACTGGATAGACGTAGCTGTCCTTATCTGCCAGCAATATCTATGTTTCTATGAGGAAGGAAGGAATGGAAGAGAAAGTGCTGCAGATCAGGCAGGTCTCCAGCAAAACTGATTATAATTATTATAGATCAAGGAGCGCCCTGACCAATCAGAGCTCCTTTTCCTCTGCATGTGAGGCACTCTTATTCTGTGACGAGTGTCTCACGCAGATGACCTGTAAACGGGCACATTCTGGGAAGTATTTTTTTATATATTATTGATCGCTCTTGATCAATAATATATTATAAGTCCCCTATCACCACTGTTGCTAAAATAAGTGATTTCATTTGCATTCAGCTTTGAGCCAGAACAGCTCAGTCATTTCACTGTTCTGGTTCTCAGCTGAAGGTGCGTGAAACCACTTGTTTTCAGCAATGAGTGGCTCTGAGGGTGTATTAACATACAAAATGGGCAGACTAGATGGACCCAGTGCTCATATCTGCCATGAGTTTCTATGTTTCTATGTATGACAGGTTAGGCAATTCAAATGGATAAAGTGAAATTACTAATATGCACATTGTCAATACTGTAAACTGTGTAATACAAATAATTCATATTGTACATTACTATGCTACACAGACATCATAATCAAATCAGTAATAATATATGCATTGAGCAAGGCTGAAAAAATCAAGGGAAACATGTGTAAAGGAATATAATACTCACAGAGTCGTGACACCATGACAGGTACATACTGTATGAATTTACTGTATTATGATGGTACCCAGCTGTATACCCATGTTGAGTAAGCTACAATATGGGATTTTATTTATTTTTGTTTTATTTTTAATAATCCAGACATTGTCTACATGGTAATGACAGTTAGCCAAGGATACTTTTACAATTTGCGACCTTGTTTTTTTTTATAGAATTCATTTTGGAAAATCACTTTAATGGGACTACAATTCTGTTCAATCAATTAACTTTTGGTTTGGAGGACAGAAGGAGGTTGAAGAGACAGTGCTGCAGATCAAGCTGGGTCTGCAGCAAAGTGAACATACAATAATTACAGTGGTAATTATAGATAGGTTGTTACACCTTGGTATACCTCATTAGGCATGGTATACCAACCAGTAAGGAGCAATGCAGCATTACCACGTCAGTAAGGTTTATGTATCTGCTGAAGTATGCCGAGTTTTGAGTTAATTGTCTCACTATTATCGGCAGCTAAAATGCACCAGATGGCTCTATTTTCAGTGAATTCTATTGTGATAACTGACAATTTCCAGTAGATGTCCACACAGTCTAAAACCCCATCTCCAATACCCGATCAACAGAAATAAGAACCCTCATCAAGTGAGCGACACCTCAGATGATCCTTGTGATGCGATGTAAATGTCATGCATAAATGCATGATCACTTTGGCATACAAAAAGTAAAATAAAAAGATCACAGTAACCCCAACGCACCCACTCCACTCCATCACCCCCAAGCATGAACCCGTACCAACCTGGGGCAGTGACAACATTTTTGTTCCTCACTGGCTGGAGCTATTATTTATTTATTTTAATTTTTTTTTACAACTTATTATAAAACTTAGAGAATGGCACAGGGCAATCAGGAGCCATTCCTTCCTCTCCAGCAGAAGCTGTGGTCAGCACAGTGAAAAGAGTTTTTTTTTATTTTTATTATTATTATTATCATTATTATTTAAAAAAGATGCAGAGGTATTTTAAAGTCAGTGATGTTTGCAGCAATTCAATAAAAACAAACACTGAACTTTTCTGAGTATCCGGTTTTATAAAAGAAGTTAAAATAGTATTTATACAGTATAGTATATGTTTTGTGAACATATATTGCCATCGGAAAAAATCCATCTTGACTGATTTTAAAGATCTGTGGGCTCTGTAGTCAGGGGATGCAATGTCATATAAAAAATACAAGATATGCCAAAACCCTTCCACTTGCGTATAAAAAACCTTTCCTTCGTAGTCTAGTGGTCCCTCTCCCCTCCCCCATTCCCCTCTCCCTGACTGATTTTAGAAATAATTCCTGGTAGTCCAAACAATGTAGAGTAGGATGCATTCAGTAAAGTGGTGCCAGAAAGCAGAACTTAAACATGAAAGCACTAACTTCAGCACTCCACCACCTCAAAGTATGTAGAATGCCACAGCTTAGAAGGTTTAAGTTAAAAAGTAATTTATTGAAACAGAAAGCCACTCAACTCGATCCCGCCTGACATACTAAGGTTCATACTAAGGTTAGGTGCAAGAGCAAGAAGGCAGAAGCCCATGAAGCTCTTATACTAATCCAGTACATAATAGGAGATGTCATACCCATTACATATAAGACTATCCAACCTATTTTTAAAAATACTTTTAGTTTCACTGATAACAACATTTAGTGGTAGCCTGTTCCAAGGGCCAACAACTCTGACAGTAAAAAAATATTTACGGCTAGACTTAACAAAAGGTTTTCTTACCAATTGTAAGGGGTGGCCCCTGATGTTGTGACCACAGTTTTTAAATTCTAGACCCAGTTCACACAATAAATAAGGGTCTTGAATAATATCATACAGTAACATAAGATCACCATGAAGTCAATGTGTAGATAAGGGCATAAGTTTTAAAATGTCTAATCTGTTCTCATAAGGAACTGCGAATAGCCCAGAAACTTTTTTTGTATATTTTCTTTGAACTCTTTCAAGTAACAGGCATTCAGATTTTTTATAAGGATTCCAAAGCTGTGAGGCATATTCTAAATGTGGTCTAATGTGTGCACGAAACAAGGGCAACAATACTTCCTGTTTTCTAGATCTAATATTACGTAATATAGACCATATCACTTTATTAGATTTGTTAATAATATTGTGTACATGATTATTGTAATTGAAGTTATCTGAAATATTGACACCCAAATCCCTTTCATCAGATGTGGTCTCAAGTAATATGCCATCCAAATAATAGGACTTTGTAAATTACTAGAACCCAAATGCATTACTTTGCAATTGAAGATATTCAAATTCATACCCCATTTCAGAACCCATGTTGTGATATGGTCTAGGTCCTTTGAATGGCAACAACCTGATGATCAGAGGCACAAGGGTCACCTATTTTTGTGTTGTCGGCATATTTAATAGTAAATGAGGAACAGCCAGAAGTAAGGAACAGACAAGGGCCTAAGACTGAACCCTGTGGCACCCCACTAGTCACACTACCCCTAGCTGAAATGCTCCAATAATGGTCACTTGCTTGAGAGCGATTATAAAGCCAGCTAATTATCCAATTGACTAGAAACTTGTTTATATTGAGCTTGTGAAGTTTAGTAATTAAGGCCCAATGTGGCATGATGTCAAAAGCCTTACTGAAATCAATATAAATAATATCACATGGAACATTTCTGTCTAATGATAAGCTGATATGTTCATAGAAACATATTAAATTTGTCAGACAACTTCTACCTTTTTTGAAGCCATGTTGTTCTGCATCGTGACAATCCACGACTGGGGAAATTAAATCTTTAATTAAACTCTCTAATAATTTACAAATAGAAGAAGTTAGACTTATAGGCCTATAATTATCCTACTTATTTTTTTGGCCCTTTTTGTAAATAGGGATGACATGTGCTTCTTTCCAGTCATGGGGAACAAAATTGGTGGCCAAAAAATATTTGAACATCAATTTTAAAGGAACTGTAATGACATCAAATGACATGTTTTGGACAAAGTCCTTTATCAATGGCTGAGGATCAAGAAAAAACTAAACACTTAAATAACAGTTACAGATCATGTGTGTTTGTGACATCATTGTCGTATCACTCACTGATTGGTTACATACTATTCAAAATCTTGATTGATCCTTTTAAAAATTCTTTCATTCTCTAGATTCCATCACAACAACATGAAATAAATATATACAAAATACAGAGGGCCGGATATTCAAACTGCGTCGAAAAAGTGCGCAACAGCAGGAGCAAGCACAAGTCAATTGCGCATAGGCGCAACAGATGTGATATTCAAACATGGAGCAAAACAAATTGTGCAAGCAGCCAACATCTGAATATCGCACAAACTGCGCCCATAGCGCAACCAGGAAGGGGAAGCTGAGCAGAAAGGTTGCGCCATAGCACAACAAGGCTAGCCCAGCTGAGCAGTCCAGAGGTGCCATAGCACAAGCAGAGCCCCCCCACCCCCAGCAGAGCAATGGACCTGCACAACCAGGGTGGCAGGCTGGGGCCCACCGCCAGCCATGCCACACATGGGCACAGGAACACACTGCAGAACCAACAAGACACCCGCACACCCCAAGCACAGAATCACTGGGGGAGGGATGGATGATCCACTGGCCCATGGGGACAAGCCAACAAAGCACAGCAGGGCCATGACGCCCCAGCACAACCACTGTCAGCCTGAGACTGCCACACACAGGGGGTTGACAACCACAGTGCACAGCAGCCCCCATCTGCACAGCACACCCTGCACCGTGACCCCAAGACACCACCCATGTGCAGTGACTGTCACTGCAGTAAACACCATGCATCCCCGGCACACGCCAACCCTCATGTAGCATAGAACCATACAAGCCAGACCCACCCTGGCACCCAGCAGTGGTGGCAGCAGATGGCAAGACCGACTGAAAGTCACTGCCACACCGGAGACACTCCTCCTCATGCACCCACACACGCACACACACACATACCCAGGACCATACCACCCCAGATGGCATGCACACCACTGCAACTGAGCAACCATAGCCAGCTGCAAATCAGAGACCACCACAGTATTCATAACAAAATATATATATATATTGGAAAACAGAAATTACAACAACAAGATCAAGAACAAAAAACATACAGATATGTACAAGACAAGGGGTAGGGGTACAAGGTAGGGGTGGGCAAGGGGTATGGGTGAACAACTGGGAGAGGAAGGCAGGGTGGGAGGGATGGAGGGAAGGGAAGCACATCTATCACCTTGCAGGTTGGTCTGCTGCTGCCTGGTGCTGTCTCTGTCGCCTCCGCCGTCGCCTGACCCCATGGCGCTGAATGTCCTGGAGGATGTCATGTGTGCCATGGAGACCCTGGTCAGCCGCTGGAGGGCACGGTCCATCCCAGTGAGGATGCTGAGGCCTGGAAAAGGGAACACAGTCAATGGCTGTGACTGTCCACAACCCTGAACACCACCCATCCTGCAAGGCATATAGCCCAGTGCCCCGCACCTGTGATGGTATGCACCCACCCACAGTGACCATGCACATGACACGCCCAACCAGGCAGCACCAGCTATGTGCACCACTGCACACACACACGCCCATGTCCATCACAGCACAAACAAGGCTGTCAAGTGACGTGGCAATGTGGTGGGATGCCAGTTCCACAGCCATGTGCCCAGTGCATGCATGGACCACCAGTGACAGACACACACAGACGTGCAGTGACACTGGACAGTGATGACTGTCACCTGTGTCGTGCATGGTTGTGTTGTCCATGGCTGGTGGTCATGCCCACCCCCTCCAGCATGCAATAGCATCCATGATGTAATGATACTCACACTCATCAAGCAGCTGTGGCTGCTGCTGCTGCTGCTGCCACTGCTGTGGCCCACCCCTCACGTCTCCTCCGTCCACCACCTGGTCCCTGCCACGGCCCTCTTCAGCCTCTGCCTGCATCCTCTCCACCAGGCCTGTGGGTGACAAATGTTGAGAAAAACATCAGTGTGACCCCAAAGCAGATTGCCCCCTGCCCCAGTGAGTGTGCCTGCCCACACAGCCAGACCCATGCATCTCACACCTGCACACACTGACACAGCCAACCATGGCAGAGCCATCCCCCATGCACCGCCACCAAAACACAGTCACACCCCTACGGAGAATACAGGTGCAGAGATGGTACACCCACCTGACCTAGGCACAATGCCCCTTGTGGCATGTGACCTCAGGCGTCGAAGCACATCCGGCTCCCTCCTGCGGAGGTCACTAAACCTGTGCCTGCACTGCTCCACAGACCAGCACTGCCCTGTGACCCTCACTAGGTCAGTGGCCACCTGCAGCCACACCTGGGTGTGGGCCATGGTGAGGGGCTCATCCCCGTACAGTGCCTCATAGTGGGGCTCAACCAGGGCCACCAGGTTGGCCACCTCCACCTGGCTCCATTGGGGAGCTCTTCTGCGTGCCATATTTTGGGTCATACAGCAGGCAATATGGCGCCCCGCAGCGCTGCAGCCCCATGTGGAAATGTTTCGCAATAGACCACCATAGGTTCCAATCGCGCTGTTCGTACAGCGCCATCAGTTCACATAGCGCTGTCACCAAACAGCGCAATAGAGCCATACACATGGCAGCCGAACAGCGCCAGGGGGCAAAGGTCGGACACCAGGTCAGGGGTCTATGACGCAAGGCCACGCACAGTGCCATCTGACATCTATGCATCCTGCATGACTGATCACCTGCGTGCCAGTGCCACAGTGGACTATTGCGCAGTAGTGCCACAGCGCCATATGGTGCCCAGTGCTGTAGCGCCACTGGCACAATGGTGGCCATGGCCTGAATTGCCGATCGCGCACAGCACATCATCAGCACAGCAGACGCCTGCGTAAGCTACCTGGGCATGCACAATGCAGTGTACCACACAGTCACAGATCTGCGCCATTGGCTCAGCCGGCTCAACCGTATTGCGCAAATTGCAACAGCGCGATATTCAGCCGACACATGCAAATCATCTGATCAGCCATTCAAAGACGCAGTGGTGCGATTTGCATCTCATTACAGTTGCTCCACTCCTAATTTGCATGCATTGCACTATAAATGTGCGACATTGGGCTGCGCTGGCCAGATTCGGTTACTGCAGGTGAGAGGTGGGTTGCATGCTGTAGGATGTTCTGGACAATGGTCATGGGATAATGCTGTAGACTGTACAGTGACAGGAGTCCACTTTCACCCATACAGATCGTCATGACCGAGCAGAGCCAAGGTGAGGGTGAGGATGGTGGGTGGAGGAGGAGGCCCAACTTCACCACGGCGGAGACAGAGGCCCTCTTCCAGGCCTACCTGGAGGAGGAGTCACTACTGAGTGGACGGCGGGGCACCCCTCAGGCCCGTGCGGCTGCATGGGAGGGGGTAGCTCAGGCAGTGAACCTGCATGGAAGCCACCAGTGCCCATGCAGGAAATGCAAAAGAAGATGGGGACATACCACAGGAGGGTGAAGGAGAAGGTGGCAGCCCTCAGGGGCGCGTACTGCTGAGACTGGCGGGGGCCAGCCAGCGGTGGTGGAGCTGACCCCAGCTGAGGACTGACTGGCTGCATCAATGCAGCGGAGTGCTATTGAGGGCATACCAGGAGGTGGATTTCAGACAGGTGGAAGCCCATCACTGCACGGTATGACATGGTGGTGGTGTTGGGGGGGGAAGGTTGTTCACATGCACTCACATGTCCTCTCTTTCAGTTACAGATCCTGTTCATCTTCAGGGGGTGGTGGTGGTGGGTCCAGGCAGTGAGGAAGACCTGCTGGACATGGAGGAGGGTCCATCCACCTCTGTCACCAGCCAGCATGCACTGAACCAGCATGCACGCCGGGCTGCCAACTCTGGTGTCGGTGAGTCGGGTGTGGGGGGTGCACAGCCTGTGTCTCAGCAGTCTGGCATGCAAGCATGCCAGCACTCTGTGACTGTGGCTGTAGCACGTACCTGCACCATTGATGATGCAAGGACTGCAATGGGCAGTGACATGTGTGTGTCCCATGACAGACACACAGCAGGCCAGCACGTGCCCCTGGGCCTAGCTGGTTCCAACGTGTGTGCCAGCATGTCGGCACAGTCCCAGGCTGTGCCTGTCAGCACCGGTGGTGCAGCACTGGTGGCTGTGCAGGTGTCTGGCACTGTTGCAGCCATAGCAGTGGAACGAGTGGTCCCTGGGGCACAGCGGTTGGAGGGGCAGCAGCAGCAGTCACCCACCAGGTCTGGGGGTACAGTGTCCAGCGGTGGCACATGCCCACCACCCTTGATATGCCCATTCCTGGTCCTGGTGAACAGCACCCACCCTCAAGGGGTGTTGAGCATCAGGACCTTCCATACCCTGGGGGACAGGATGCCGTTGTGGCAGAGTACCCATTTGAAGAGCACACCGGCCTGCTACGGGAATCAGTACAGCAGCAAAGGCAGGTTGCAACGTCCGTGGAGGCACTGTGTGTGGCTGTGGAGTGGCACAGCAGGGACTGTGCTCTGGACCATGCAGAGATGGTCCATATGTGGATGGATGTGACCGCCGCCATTGACAGGCAGACCCAGGCATTGCTCGCTGTCGTGGCTGCATTGGGCACACAAGCAGGTGCTCCTGTACCGCGCACCCCACACAGTACGCTCTCCATTCCCCATTCCCGGTGTCGTGCGACACCAAGCCTGTCGATACCGGGTTCTGCTGTGGGCATCCCAAGCACCCCTGGTGCAGGTATGTTTGGCATACTACAGACCCCACTGCAGACAAGGTCGCGATCGTCAATGGGACCCCTGGTGGTCCATCGGTGCCACCCCATGTGGCCCCTGCTCAGCCTGCCAGTGCTGTTGGGTCACGGTGGGGCCACCCACGCATCTGCGGTGGCTGTGGAATGGTGCAACATGACTGACCTGTTTCCCAGTGCGGGCCCTGTCTGGTGCTGCCCTGTGTGCACTGTGCGTCATGGTGGGCAGTGCACTGGTGGGTGCCCCGCACATCACGCTGACATACGGACCACCTGCACACCATCCTGCCTGCTGTCCACAGGTGCGTGTGCATGATGATGCCTGCATTGTACTGTACACCAAGGTGCAAGGGTGCCCAGCATCTGACACATGTACTTGGACAGTACAGGTGGTGGGTGTGGTCTGTGGATCTGTGTGTTTGCCATGTCTGTTCCTGCTCTGCTGTGCACCTGCCCATGTGCGCTTTGTGCCTGGTGTGTGTGTGTGTGTGTGTGTCCATATGACTGTTCACGCCTCCCTGATGGTGTGTTTGTGTGCCTGGTCCCTTCCACTCCCCTTGCCGTCATGCACCCTGGTGTGTCACTCTGTGTGCCTGTGGGTTGTGCCAGGACAGTGTTCTTTGCACATGGCCCCTTGACTTACCTGTGTCATGCATAATGCTCCTCCGTGATGGTGTCCCAGTGCAGCTGGACCTGCCGGATCAGTCGGGGGTCCCGCCGTCCAAGGGGGGGCTGCTCATCACCATCAACACCGGTGCCACTGGCGTCCCCATCACTGTCCCCCTCTTCAACCTGTAGGGCTATCCCACAGTCTTTGGCCATGTTGTGCAGGATACAACAGGCCAGGAATATCCCACAGGCCTTTGAGGGGCTGTACTGTAGGGCACCGCCGGAGGTGTCTAGGCATCGGAAGTGTGCCTTGAGCATTCCAAACACCCGCTCAATGATGTTGCGTGTGGTGGCATGTGCCTCATTATAGCGCTGCGATGGGGTCATGGGGTGCCGGCACGGGTGAGCAGCCAGGGACGGAGGGTATCCGCTGTCACCTGTGTGGAGATAGTGGAGATCAGTATCATGTTCAGGTCCATATTGCCCATATCCCTGTGTGCCACTACCATGGCACCTGTGGCATTCCCACCCTTGCCCCGAGTTTGCATTTCCTACATGCGTACTCACCCACTAGATGGCCTGTGGGGATGTCCCCACTCTTGAATCGATGGCACAGTGCGGACCGATGCCATGTGAAGGCATCATGTGCTCTGCCAGTGCCAGGGTGTGTGGCACAGACATTGATTATACGCCCAGTGGCATCACACACCACCTGGCAGTTGACACTGGAGAAGCCCTTTCTGTTCCTATATGCGGCCCCATCGGGGCCAGGTGGCATGCGAATGGCCACATGGGTGCAGTCTATGGCCCCTAGCATGCCAGGCATACGTGCTACCCTGTGGAACTCCTGCATGTTTGCTGTACGCTCTGCCGCGGTGCTGGGGAAATGGATGTGCTCCGCAGCATGTGGCAGCAGTGAGCTGAGGAATTGGGTGAGGATACACGACGTGGCCGACTGTGTGATGCCTGTGGTGTCCCCTGTTGGCCTCTGGAAGGTGCCTGTGGTGAGCAGGCACATGCAGGCTATCACCTTGGTCTCCACTGACAGAGCGTGACTCCGTCGTGAGGGTGCCTGCATCACATCATTGCACAGCTCACAGAGCCGCCTCAGTATTGCCCTGTTCAGGTGGTACCGCCCATGATCTCTACATCTGTGTACAGCTCAAAGCTGATGCGGGCATGGTACTGCCTGTTGGGGCGTACACAGACGGGCCCATCCACGGCCACGCCCCTGCACCTTGCATTCTCACCCTCATTACAGCTTCCATGTGGAAGCTGCCACTGTCCATCTCCTGGCTTGTGACCCCCTGGCTGATGTTGCTCTGTTACCCTCTGTCCTGACTGCTACTTCCCTGCACCGAGGCACCCCCGCGGCCTCCGCAGCCTAGCCCCACACTGCTTCCCTTGCCTGCCCTGGCCTGTCACTGTCTGTCTTTCTCTCTCTCTCTCTCTTCCCACTTGGCATCCATGTGCGTTCTTGCGCCTCTTCCTTGAGCCTTTTATTTTGGCTCATTTTCTGCTGAAGCATAAATTCCGGCTGTTCGCTGTTGCGCGTGCATAAGTCTTTGAATATCGCATTCGCTCTTTATGCATGGATCCACCCCCTTCGGTTGTGCATGCCTTCATTTGCATTGCGCTGTTGCTCAGCATGTTTTCGGTGGTGCAACTGCCTCCTGCTGAATATCGCAGAATGGCGCACTTTTGGACTTGCGCATGGCGCAACCCTTTTGAATATCCGGCCCAGATAATCTAATCTATAACATTTCAAGAATAAATACGGAACAAACCCTCTACAAGGATATTTATTGCACAAAACGGTAAGGATAGGAGAGAAAGGGGAGAGGGAAGGATTTTATAAATAGATATGAATAAGTATATAAAAGACTAGAAATGAACTAGAAATAGGTGAAACATGGGGGGTAGACACTGCATGGTTGGTGAAAGAAATAGGGCAGCAGACAGGCCATGTGTAGTGCAACTCAGTTCTGGTCAATTCCTCTTCAGAAGATCCATATGGAAGGGTTGACTATGTGAGACAGCTTAACTACTCCAGCATAGGTGGTGTTGATTAGTATCAGGTCAGTATTTAGTAAAACGTGGACAATGTGGGTACTGTATCTACTTCTCTGAGCTTGTCTCCCTTCCTTGGGTTCTCAACAACACATTGTATGGGGCATGGGCAGCAAGGTAGCCATTATCTCTAGGTCAGGGCTAAAGGCTATGTCTCTCCTGGTGGAGTATCCAGCTATGGTTGACCATGTGGCCACTGCATGTGGTGGTCTAAAATGTAGGGTCCTGTTAACTTTATTTAAAAATGCCTTTGTGAAAAACAGGGCGCTTTACATAAACAAAACATAATTCCAAAATAATAATAATACATAAAATAATATCAGATCATTAGAATACAGATCAATGTTAACAACATAACTATTTCAGTCTCCCACAAAAGTTTGAGAAAACAACCAGGTCTTAAGTTTACTTTTAAAGATGGTGAAAGACATGACAACACGGATATCGAAGGGTAAACTGTTCCATGGTAATGGGGCCAATACAGAAAATGCTCAGTCACCAGGTGACTTTAATCTTGATTTTGGAACCACCAATAGACCTGTACCAGTGGAACGAATTCCTGCATATCGGAGTGGGTTGCAAGAAGCTCACCAAGGTACTCATGTCCCAGTCTGTTAATGGCCTTAATAGTAAGTAAAGGAATTTTAAAGTTGATCTGCCATTTCAAAGAAAGCCAGTGCAGAAAGCATAGTGCTGGAGTGATAGGATTACTCCTCTTAACTGATGTAACAAGTCTAACTGCTGCAATTTGCACTAGCTAGAGATGGCAGATCTGACCTGCTGGAAGCCCCCAGTAGAGTGCATTTCAGTAGCTGAGGCCCAAGACAACAAAAAGTGGTCACTAGTGTTAGCAGATCATCTCAGGCAAGGTAAGGATGCCATCCTGCTATATTCTTTATATGACAGAAGCCACTCCTGACCACAGCCAACACCTGAGGTACAAGAGTCAGCTCTCGATCAAGAGTGACCCCTAGTTTGCAAACTACCTCTCTAGCCTGAAGTTTCTCCCCCAAATCTGGGAAGGTGCAGGCTCTCCAAAATGAAAGACCTCGGGTGATCTGATCCCAGCAAAAACTCGGTATTTCCAGGATTAAGCTTCAGCCCACTATGGACCATCCACCCACTGATCTCCAACAGAGCATTCTCAAGCACGCTCACTGAAGAGCCTTGTCCAAGTTTAAATCAAAGATACAGCTGGGTATAATCTACATAGCAGTTAAAACCCAACCTATACTTCCAGATCACATCTCCACACAGAAGCAACAAAAGAGGAGACAAACTGGCACCCTCAGGAACGTCACAGTCAGTGACAGAGGAATAAGATCAGAATTTCCCCAGAACCACCAACTGATGGCGATCACTAAAGAAGGATTGGAACCAACCAAAGACTGTCCCTACCACCCTAACAAACCTCCTCATAGGCTCCAGCAGCTCTATATGCTCAACAGTGTCTAATGGAGATGACAAATCAAAACGATCAAGACAGAAACCTCTCCATGGTCCCTTTCAGGATCAGATCATTTAAACCCTTACAAGGGCTGCCTCAGTGCTATGCTGAAAACAGAAACCAGAGTAGAACAGCTCATAGATGGAGAATTTCTCCAGATGCTCCCTAAGCCACACCACAACCACATTCTCAATAACTTTACTGAAAAGGTGAGTTAAAACTTGTAGTCATCCAGATTTAAATTAGCCTCCTTTAGGAGTGGTTGACCACTGCCTTTTTCAAGACAGTGGAAACACACCCTCCTCAGAGAGGCATTGACATCTTCATCAAGTCCTCAAGGGCTGGACCAATCACTGCCTCACCATTTTTAATTAGAGAAGCAGGAACAAGTTCCAGCACACACTGACTGGAGCACAGCTCAGATAGCACTCTGCAAATCTCCATCAAGTCAGTACGGTGAAACTCAAACCAGATGACCCTAGTTTCGCTGACACCGCTCTTGACCACTGCAATTGTGTAAAGTCCCCATGGAGGAAGCCTTGGCCTGAATATCTGCAGTCTTGACAGAGAAGAAACTTACAAACCCATCACACCTTTCCTGAGAAATCTCCCCCAAATCTTGGTTAAGGGATTCAGGACTACTCTAAAGAGGGCAGTGGGTCTGTTTTTATCAGGTGCAATGATGCCCAAGGAGAAAGTTCTAGTGGCTATCATCATCTTCTAGTATTCTCTGTAATGAGCAGCCAAGATAAGACTATTGAAATCCCAACCAGATTTCCTCCAGTTGTGTTTTAACTTCTGGCCCTCGCCCAAGAGAACAGAGTGCATCTTTAAACCATGGTGCACCTCCTCCTCCTAGGCGAGGGCAGCAATGGACTGGCACTAGAGCATCAACAGAAAGAGTTGTTATTACACAGAACCTCCACTGCCTCAGTGGTGCTTCTAGTAGAACCAGCAATAACACAAGAGATGTACACAGATTCCCAAAAGCTTTAGGATTGAGTTCCCAAACTCTACTGTGGACCCTCTCTGAAGGGGTAGAAAGACATTGAGGGGCCATCAACCTAAAATATATCACAAAGTGATCTAACCAGACCACAGGATCAATCCAGGAGCTGTCTGCCATTATCCATGGTTCAGTGTGTGACCTCCCCTCCACATGTCTGACAGTCCGAATATGCTTGGTAAAACCCAGCAATTCCATCCAATGGAGGAGTACAGCAACAATCCCATCATCCACAGCATCTACCCAGCAGTTGAAGTCCCCCAACACCAAGAATCTCAGGGACTCCAAAAGATGAGCAGACACCAAGCCTAAGAATTCCTCCAAAAACTCCCGTCCCCCACCACCTTGAGGAGGTGATATTCCAGAAGAATCTTACAAATTAGGCCACACACATGTCATGGTCACACTCTCAAAACAACCCTGCTCTCCCACCTAAACTGCCACACCCTTCAGGTTGGATCTATAAATTATGGCCACTCCCCCACCCCGATGCCTCAAAGCAGGGTGGTGTATGACAGAATGACCTGGTGGAACCAGCTTGGAAATATAAATACTGGCATTTTCCCCCAGCCATGTCTCAGTCACACAAACCAGGTTGTACTAAGAGGAGGATAAAATCACATCCCTCAAAATGATAGTTTTACTTACATCTGACCTGGCAGTTATTAAAAGCACCCTCGATGGAGTGGTGATGCTACTTTGAGTACCAGCACCTAGTGGCCTCTGAAAGGGGACAGAGACCAGGACTAAGAATGACCTCCTCCTTGCAAGGGAACATGGAGCACTTTCTTCATGGTTACTCTAGATTAGTTATGTGCCTTGGCACCATTGAACATTGGTAACATTTATAATATAGGAGTGTTGCTGGTATGGCCAGTACTGTGATCACTTCTCAACAATCGCCATCAGTTGGTGGTTTGGGGGAATTTCAGATCTTTGCCTGATGACATCAGCTGGGTTTCATTTCATCTGCTTAGTTGTTTACTGTGTTCCTGCTGGGCTTGGAGAGGTGATCCAAAAGTACAGCTTGGGGTTTTCAGTGCTATGCAGATGATACCTAACTGTATCTGTCATTTAAACCCAGGCAGGACTCTCCCGCCATTCCAGTGCTTGAGCATGTTCTGTCTAAAATCAAACTGTGGATGGCTCACAGTAAACTGAAGCTGAACCCTGGCAAAAGAGTTGCTTCTGATTGGCCTGGAATGTCTCAGATCATCTGTGTTGGATAGCCTAGATCCTACCACAGTTAATTGAATAAGACTTGAGGCTTGGCAGGTTGTCTGAAACATAGTGGGTCATTTTGGACATGGCTTTGATCTTGATTCTTCAGGTGTCGGTTTGGTCCAGAGTGGCTTTTACTATCTTAGAAACATCACTGGATTGTTGCCCAACCTTGATCGGATCAATCTGGTTACACTAGTGCTTGTGTTTGTCATCTCCGCTTGAGTACTGCAATGCACTCTACTGAGGCCTTCCAGCAAAGTTGGATCCACTCTGTTCAACTGATGCATAATGCTGCTGTTAGATTTTTAACATCTACAAGAAGATTGGAGCACTTCACACCTGTTCTTTGCGCCTTGCACTGGTTACCAGTTAGATAGCAGATTGACTTTTAAGATGCTGTTTTCAGCTTATAAGGCCCTCTAGGAATGGGGTCACTACTACCTCAGGGATCTCCTTGTAACCTGCACCAGTGTCTTGGAGTTATGTTCTTCACAAATGTGGAACTTTCTCCCTTTGGTCAGTTTGACTGACCCTCAGTGAACTGTTTAATAAGCTGATAACCTAGTTATTTAATGAAGCCTTCCAGGGTACTTGATATGATATCTGAGAATTTATAGTTACCAGTTTTATGGTTATGTAACCTACCCTCTTTTATATAGTGGAAAAAATTGTTTCATATCTACTTTTCTGTAGAAGTTGAATTATGAAATACCATTTATGATCAGCAAATATTGTTTATTATTGTGCTGCACCTTGGTTTAAGAAAGGCATATTTATATGTCTGTCTGTCTGTCTATCTGTCTGTCTATCTATCTATCTGTAACCCCAGGGGTTGGGTTGGTGGTATTTTTTGTGTAATTAGCGCTGTGCAGTGCCTCCATATGTAACCCCCTACCTGGGACCTGGGTTCGGAGAGTAAACTGTTGCTCGGTATTTTGGCTAGGTTTGACTTCTAGTCGGGGCACCCAAGTAACTCCAGACACAGGAAGCAATAACTGTAATGTCCAAACCAGGAGTGGGATTCTAGAGTGTGGCTTTTATTCACAACACAACAGAATAATAAAGCATAGATGGACCCAACGGGGCTACACTCCTGGTAATGCAGATTTACAGAGATCAGAACACATCTTCTACACACTGTAACTTTAGGTTTAGAAGCACACTGGGCACTCAGCCCAAACTTGTACTCTTGTCTGGATTTCCCTGGCCTGGCACATCCGACCAGCCTTGGACTACTTCCCTGCATGGCACATCCGGCCAGCAACTGGACTACTTTCCATATGGCATGGAACATTTCTCGGTGGCTCCCTAAACCACCCATGAGCACATACAGGCTCCATTAAGGGAAAATTCTTCCATCTAATCCCATGTCTGGGTTCTTTCCCCAAACACTGGCCAAGTGCCCAGAAGAAAGCAACAGGTGTCCCAAAGCGAACCCGTAGAGGTGAATTTGGTTACTACTGATGGGGGTCTCCCACCTCTTGCTCCCATAATTCATACCCAGCCATTCCTTTGTTCTAAAACACCTCTTCCATGAAAACTCTAATGATTGTAGATTATCACTTAAATGTATATCACATTCAATCTACAGTCTCTGAAACTCCAGTGCTGACTTGAGGCATACTTGTAAAGTGGCTATGTCCATCCCTGTAGACCCCCACTGATTAAAGATATCCAGAACCCACACTCTTTAAGCCCCGTACTTGGCTGTCCTTTCTGACCCACATTAGCAGATACTTAATACACACTGTCTCTGGTGAAACATTGGCCCTTTTTAAAAGCAGACTCACCCCTGATTGCAGGTGCCCCACAGGCTTCTTCTCAAAGAAAACACAACATCTTCTTGGTGCATCACGTAAATCTTCAGGCAGCTTTCTTTCACCCAGCCAGGCCAAGGGATTGCCCCTGGAAGCTGGCTATTGGTTCCCCCCATCCCTGTAGGGATGGGGCCCTGAACCAACTGGGGAGCAGTCTCTACCACTTCAAATGTATTCTTCTGTGTTCCTCTTATGGTGAGAACACACACCAAATACAAACTAGCTCTATATCAGAGCAGAGGGCTCTGAGGGCCTGCCTACAGCAGAACACCTCCTTCCCTACTGAGCCTACTTCAAGACTAAGTCAAGACTGACTTCAAAACCCTGCTCTCTATCTAACTACCAGCTGCAACATTCCAATGTGGCTTATGCTGCGCAAGAATTCTAAATGATGTCATTTCTCCAGCTCAGCAGAGACTGAGCACAGAGCAAGACAGAGTGAAACCCATCTAGCTGGTGCTTCACTAGCTGCCTGTCCTTGCCTGCCACTAGGTCTAACTTGGATTCTTGTAACCCCGGATAACATGGGGGTTACATATCTATCTATCTATCTATCTATCTATCTATCTATCTATCTATCTATCTATCTATCTATCTATCTTTTCCAACCCATTGTGCAGCACATTTTTTATGGTGATTGGTTGACTCATTTCCCATTAGACCCAGGCTCATAAGTAATATACTTCAGGTTCTTGTCATGCTGAAGTTTCTTTTTGAGTCCCACATGATTGCTGTAGTATTGTAGTTACCTTTTGGAATTGTTGATGTAATCATTTCAGAGAATTAGCACACCTGCTGGTGTTTCAGGTATAGAACAAACCATTGCTGGTATGGGATAAAATATGGGTCTAAAATGGGAGATGTGCTTTCCAACCATGGACTGAAAGAAGGGAGTAAACCAGTGATGGAATTAGTTGTATTTTGAAGGTGATCATCTCACTCACTTCCTCTGTTGAACAGCAACTTACCATGTTGATCCTTCCTGGTCTTTTTGTAGACCTTTGCAAGACCATCAAATTGAGGGTGATATGGAGTAGTATGCAGTTTCTTGATGTTGAGAAAGATACATAGCTCCTTAATAAGGTCAGAATTTAATTGTCTACCTTGAAAAGAGTGCAATGTCTCAGATATACCATGCTAAGCCTGTGGGATGTACCATTCAAATATGCATCTTGCCACAAACATTACAAATTGATCTCTTAGCAGATACAGGTGTACAAAGTTTGTATAATAATGATCCATCACAAGTAAAACATAGCAATTGCCCCTTTTGGAAATAAGCAGTTATAAGCCACCATCCACCCACATAAGTGACAAAACCAGGTCTTCCTATTAGATGAAAGGGGCTGGCCAAGGTTCCTCACAGAAAAAAGGTTGGTGGACACTAAATGTGGGTGTATCAGGCATCAATAAAGCACATACAAAATACAATTGTTGTCAGCCTGGCAGTATAGCCTGGAAGTTAGAGCAACAAGCTGTGAATGAGCTTGGTACATCCACCAGACCTGGACTTGATTCCCACAGTCTCCACTTGTATATTGTGTGATTCTAAGCAAGTGACTTAATCTTCCCAGTACTCCTGGGTCACCCCTGAAAACAGGTATTTGCACCTAGTGGGCTTTACCCAGTTACTAAAGAATAATAAAGAAAAAAAACACTGTCCACGCCAATGGTATATTCTTGCAGTGCAGTTTTTATTATTTCATCTATTCAGGACAGCATTCACTGTCACTTCACTCTGTTCAAATTCTATCACCCCATCACAAAAGAGAATCAGGGGCCCCATGAGCTACAATGTTTCAAGTGTCAATTGACCTCCAGCAAACAGGTCTTCACCTAACGCTTGACCACCACTTGTTGCTTCTCTGACCCCATGAGGGAAGGCCCCACAAGGGTCAGGGTAGACTGTAAGAGGTTTGCTCATTCTCTTTGTGTTCCCAAAGGCCTACTTTATACAGTAACTCTCTCCTTTTTCTTGGAGCCAAAGCATTCAACATGTATAATTCTGGACAGGGAGCTCCCATATGCTCCTAACTGGAGACTCCTAACTATGTATTCCTATACTTATGATATTTTGCATCCACCGGTTAGTTAAACTTCCCCTACCTGGTAAAACACAGTAAGAGTTTGGGAAAACAAAGACCTCCCCATTTCTCCACTCTTGTTTTACCCCATCTTTACTTTAAGGCCTTTCTTCCTAGGTCATAGTATAAGTCAGTTCTGTCAGTACTGGTCTGGAGGGACTGGACGATGAGCACTACAGGACATCTCTGTGGGCCACTGTGGCCCCAGCAACAGAACAGACTTGGACTTAAGAGGATGATTACTGGATTGTGTGCCCTCTGCAGCCCTACTCCCCAGGAAGAAAAGCCTATTAAGGTGAAATAGTGGTGAAACAAAAGTGGGGGAAGGGGTGAAGTCATGTTGTTTCCCATCTTTACTATGTTTTACCAGGTGGGAGGTTTATTTAAGTGTTGGATGCAGAACTGGAAAATGTGATTCTGCTTCTGATTCCCATGCATTAATTGGGGTCAGATCAGAATTGGAGCTGTAATTGATTTTCCGATAATTTGATGGTGCAAACAGAATGGATTCCATTGAATCCAATAAACCCTAATGGAGCCAGCTGAATAATTTTAGTGCAAAGTCTTTATTCAAGGACAACAGTCACATGCATTGTACAAAGTGCAAAATCAGGATGAAAACAGCAGAGACTTCCCTTACTGATCCTCCCGGTGCATTTGACATCAATCAATGCTTTTTAAAGGTACCTGGACAAATACTGGAGTGAGGATCAGTCGTAAGGCAGATAATGGGTATGTGGTAGTCATGGGGGGGAATACAGAGTTGTGGGGTGGTTATGAATGGATGGAGTGGGGGTTGTTATGGGGCAGAAATGGGGGTATTGAATGACTGGGAGAGATACTTGGGTAGGGTAGTTGTGGGGATAAATACTAGGGTGTGGGCTGGTTGTAGGGAAGCTACTGGGGTGTATTAATTGTTGTAGGGTACATACAGGTGCGTTGTTAGTTACAGAACAGATATTAACATTTGAGGTAACTAGGGAGAAGATACAGGAGTGTAGGGCAGTTGTGTGTCAGATGCAGGGGTGTTATCTAGTTGGGCAGATACAAGGGAGTGGGTGATTACAGTTGAAGATACTGGGGAGAAGGCTTTTGCAGAAGCAGATACCTGGTTGCACTATAGTTGTGGGGCAGGCACTGGGGGATGGTTGCAGGAAAATACTGGGGTATGGTATATTTGTGGGACACATACCAGAGTATGGGGTAGTTGTGGGACAGATACTGTGGTGGGGTGATATTTGTGTAGCAGAATGGGGTGTGTGGGATAATTGTGGTTTACATACTTGGTTGGGGGCAGGTGTATGGCAAATACAAGGGCGAGGGGCAGTTGCAGGATAAATACTGGGGTGTGGTGAACTCAGGGCAGAAATAGTGGTGATGTAGCTGCCAGTTAGATACTGGGGTGTGGGGTAGAATATCGGGTAGCTGTGGCCTTCTGTCAGATGCTTTCATTATGTAGAAGAAATGCATTTTGTAAACTCCTTAATTCATTTTGAGGACAGAGTGTATTGTGTCAATTTCCTAACTTCATTATGTGGACAAAATGCATTCTGTCAAACTGCTAACTTCATTCCAGGGATAAAATGCATTTTGTCAAATAGCTAATTTCATGCTGTGGAAAATTGCTTTTTGTCAAACCACTAACTGCATTCTGTGCACAAAATGTTAACATTACAAACAGCACCCAACTGTACTTGGGCTTCATAGACTGAGACAGGGGGTTGGTTATAACGTAAATACAGAGAAGCAAATGCACCAAGCTTGCCTTTGGATACATTAGTCTTCATTCTGAAAAGGACTACGCCACATGGGGAATTGTGTCTGACAGCCAGAAGGTAGGCAACTCACATTTATATCATTTAAAGAGGACAGGAAATCATTTCTAACTGGCAACCATTTATAAAGTTCTTATTCTCAGAAATTATATACATTACCCTAAATTATCCATATTTAGGCATACCTCTAGGCATAGCTCTGATAGGTCAACAGCTCATAATTGTCATTCTGTACACAACAGCCACTGGACAGAAGTCACTGCTTTTTAGAGCTCCCTTATTCTTCAATACTATACCAATTTCCTTGACTAACTGTCTCACTGTTCAGACATTCAAAAACAGACCGAAGCATAGTTTGACACTATTAATGTGTATACATGTATCCAAGTGAAAAGTAGGGCTTAATTTAATATGGTGTATGTTTTATTAATTGTTTTAAGTGATTGTATGTATTATAATGTTGTAATAACTGGGGACATTTTTCTCATAGGAGAAGCTGAGTTATAGTTTGTCATTATAACCCACGGGTTATAACGGCAAACACATGCCTGCTTCTCCTCAGCCCTGCTCGCGCCAACTCACTCAGTGCAGTGCTACACTTGCCATCAAATGGCAGTCCCAGAAACAGTACTCTGAAACATCATAAAGACTAAGAAGTAAATATACAACTTTGACCCTCACTAACCTTTGGGAGGACTATCAGGCACCTTAGAATCTGACACACTCTGTCTTTTTCTTCTCCACACAAACAACTGTAAACTCTGACCTCTTCTCCTAGTTAACAAATTGCCGTGACGACTATGCTTGGGACTAAATAACGATAATTGTAATTCAAAACTGATATCACAAAGCACAACTTTTTAAAAAAATGTTTCCTACCATTTAACATTATTTTCCTACTGAAAATGTATTCTTTACTGCTAATTTAAGAAGCTGCCATTTTCAGAGTAGGAAGGAAGCTTTTGCCATTCTTGAACTCTTTTTAACTTAAAGCAACCTCATTATGCCTATGTTAAAAAGTTACTTGTGCAAACAAATGCATACATTGAAAAACTATGACACTATTCAGTTTCTGCTTTCCAATTGTCATAAATAAAAACAAGACAAAAGACTGTTTTTAAAGACAATGCTTTATTCAGTGAAATCTGGCTGGAGAAAAAACAACCCCCAGCAATTATATAAAACAACACATGGGGAAAAGTGCAAAACTCAAATTTAATGCACACCCTCAGTGTGGGATGCTTTGATAAACCCCTCAGGCTTCTCCCTTAGGGTTTATGTAGCTTCCCACACCTCAGGTGTGCATTAAATTCTCGTTATGCACTCCCCCATGTATTATTCTATATATTTGTTTTTGTTGTCTTTTTTGTAAAAGCTTGACACTTGTGAAAATGGGCAGCAATGCTCATCTTGCCAAGAAGTACAAAAAATAAAACTAAAAAATGAAAATGACATTTAACTGCACCTGCATAAAAAGTGATACAAAGAACATATTTTGCATTGTTTTGTTTTCATTGGCAGCATTTGGTTGCAGTTCTCTTCATGGAATCAGTAATTTGGAGTTTTAACTATGTCACAGTTTGTGCACAGAACTCTAGGCATAGTACTGATAGGTTAACAGCTCATAATTAACATTCTGTATATAAACCATGACATAGTAAAAACTCCAAATTACTGGTTCCATAAAGAGAACTGTAATAGAATGCTGCCCATAACACAAAACAATGTAATATACAGTTCTCATAACCAGTTTTTATTCAGGTACAGTTAAATATGGATAATTTAGGGGAATGTATATCATTTCTGAGAATCAGAACTTTATAAAACTGCCAATTAGCACAATTTTCCAGTCCTCTTTAAATATAGAGCCTTACATATTTGACAGAAGGTCCACTTATTTTCCAGGGACGTTTCTCACATATTCTGCCTCCAGGTTGACCTCCTTCAGGATCAGTCCCTAAATCTCTCACAACTCATTACTGAATCTACCTGGCTCAATCCACATTCCTTAAACCACACCCTTCTGAATGGGGGTTCTCACCTCACACCCACACTGCATTGTTGCATCAGGTAAATTGCTGGATGCTTTTAATGGCCACTGCATGACTTACTGTGTCAGGAAAGTCCAGGGCCCTCCATCCCCCACCCCCCAGGTACATCTGGTCTAGGTCCCTGTGATCATTAAACAAAGATGCTCTACTGAGAAACATGTATGCAATAGATTGATTCCCCCTTCTCACTGCCTCTGACATAGATGTTGCCTCTCCCGCTTCACTCAATATTTACTTCTATCTGGGACAAATATGCCCCCATCAAGAAGTCCAGGGTTAAAATTTTCCACCACCCTTTGATCACCACTGATTTCACTGATTTGTGCAAGACCCACAATCAAGCCTGCACCCAGTTCTAATTCTCCTGCTCAATATCCAACCTCCACTCCTACATAGCACTTAGAAACTCTTGCACAAAGGCCATCCGTGCCATCAAATCCCTCTACTTCAAGACCAACCTCTAGAACAACCTCAACTGCTCCACCATGTTTTGGAAAGTGATCTACTCCCTCTTTGATCCTCCAACCCAATCTGCTTCCCCAGTCCCCATGGTAAATGGCACACCAGTCTCTGACCCTTCCTCTGTTGCTGCTCACTTGAATGAGTTTTCTTACCTCTTGTGCTCTCCCCTCTTCACTCTCTCCTAGCTTATCTCCCCTTCCTCTGCCTCCATGCTCCACTCCATCTACCCCATCCTTGGGGTTTCATTTTCCTCAGGTCTCTGCTCAGGAAACCCTGCTTGCCCTGTCTTCACTCAACCAGTCCAAATCTAGGCCTGATGGCCTGGGCCCTAAACTCCTCTGTCTCTCAGCTCCTGCCATCGCCTTCCCCCTTACTCACCTTCTCAACTGCTCCATTACCCTATGCATGGTCCCTCAGGCCTGGAAGTTGGCCAAAGTTCTCCCCTCCACAAATGTGACAATCCATTCTCCTCTGGCAACTTCTGCCCCATCCCCCCCTTCCATCTCTTGCAATATAGCAAGAGAAGTTGGTCTAATTCTAGCTGTTTGACTTCCTACACTCTTCCAATCTCTCCTACACATTCCAATCTGGTTATCAGAAGCACCATTCCACTGTCTCCTCCCTGCCAAGTGTCACTGACCCCATTCTCTCTGGGTTGGGTCACAGACACGTAACAGTGGCCATTTTCATCAATCTGGCCAAAGCCTTTGATTTGGTGGCCTACTTGCTCCTCTACTGGCCTCTCAACCTCCACTGTTGAATGATTCTGTTTCTACCTCTCGTGCCATCAGTAGTTGGTATCAGTTGGTGGTGTCCTGTCCCTTCCACTCCCAATCCAAGCTGGAGTAACACGGGGCTTCATGCTAGTTCCTATCCTTTTCTCCATTTTTTTCAACAATCTTCCTTCTGCCTGCATCAGCTCACATATTCACATGTATGCAAATGACATAGTTCTCTACACCTCAAGCCCATCAAATAAGGCTGTGGAAGTCTCACTCCAGCAAGATTTCCACAATGTCCTTCATTGGTTTCATGTCAATCAGCTTTGAGCCAGCACCAAGAAAACTATGTTCATGACTTTTGGATCCAGCCAGAAACTGGCCAGGCTTGCTTCATTCCCTTCCTTCATCACCCTGAATGGTTCTTCCCTTGACATGGCTCATTCCTTCAAGAATCTCAGTGTGTGGCTTGACAGTTGACTTGATTTCTCTGCCCACATTGATGCCACTGTTGGGTTTCATGCAGGTCTCAACAAAAACATTGAAACTAGAACTTAAATTCCTAAAAGCAGGTTTTTTCTTCTACTACTACAAAGCAATATATGTGGTGATCTAGCACAGAGGTCAGTAGTGGCTAATTACCTTCTTCCAGGGATGAGCTTGCAGACATGAGTAACAAGGTCTTCTGTCTTCTTACATACTTCAGCTGACACCAAGATCTGCAACAGAGTAGATGATCCAGATTTGGTTGGTAGAATGAGAAGAGATCTGGATAAACTAGCAAAATGGTCAGAAGAGTGGCAACTGGAGTTTAATGCAAAGAAGTGCAAGATCATGCACATAGGGAAGAGAAACCCTGAAGCCACCTATAGGCTGGGAGGGGAGTTGCTGGCAGTCAAAAGGGAAGAAAGAGACTTGGGCATCATCATCACCGATGACCTGAAATCATCCAAGCAGACCACTGAAACAGTAGGTAAGGCTAGAAGGATGTTGGGGTGTATTAGTAGGAGTATCACAAGTCAGAAGAGGGAGGTAATAATTCCTCTTTACTAGACACTGGTTAGGCCCCATCTGGAGTACTGCATGCAGTACTGGAGGTCACACCTTCACAAGGACATTAACCAAATTGAGGCAGTCCGGAGAAGGGCAACCAAAATGGTGCAGGGACTGCATCAGAAAACATATGAGGACAGATTAACGGAGCTCAGTATGTATACCCTAGAGCAAAGGAGGGCGAGAGGTGATATGATCGAAACATTCAAACACTTTCAGGGCATTAACAAGGTGAAAGAGTCTAAAATGTTTCAATATAAGAAAAATAGCAGGACAAGAGGACACAGCATGAGATTAGAGGGAGGCTGATTAAGAGGTAATGTGAGGAAGTTCTTTTTCGCATAAAGGGTGGTGGATGCATGGAATGGCCTACTTCAGGAACTGGTGGATAGGAATACAGTGCAGGGCTTCAAACAGGCATGGTATAGGCATAAGGGAGCAATACAGATGAGTATGAATAGATAGGCCATTGACAGAGCAAAGGCCGATGGCACATTCATAAGGCAGAAAAAGAAATGGGCAGACTGGATGGGCCTTGCGGTCCTTATCTGTTATCAACTTTTATGTTTCTATGTTTCAGCTCTGAACTCCTGCAGCATGTTGATAGCATGCTGCCTATATACTGAATAAAAAAAGGACATAATCTCTGTACGTTAGCCACTCATACTTGTATTTCACACTTATTCCCTTAAAAGGAAGAAAATCTACAAACTTCAGACTCTCCCCTGCCTATAAGAAAAATAGCTCATGCCTGCATCACCCATCTCCAGGAAGGTTTCTAATGTTTAGATTTAGACACATTAACTCTATTGTAGTGCAACTCAGCAAATTATCACATGACAGCATTCGCCATAAATTTCTATCCCTACAGTCCCTGCCTCAATACCAGTGAAGCAGATATCACATTTTAATATTTAAGTCATTTAAATAAATACATGCTCTTCAACTGTTGGTAGTACTGAGACAATGTTTTATATAAACAACAAACATTGAACATGAAAATAACAACAAGAATAGCCTGAATTACAAGAAGGACTTTAAAAGTAACCTGTAACTAAGTGTCAGAAGAAAGCAGTGCGCAATCTCCCTCATTCAATAATTCATCCAATGTCAGTTGTGCTCAATGCATATTGCGGTCTATTCACTAATGGGTAGAAAGTATGGGTGAATCACGCATATCCCACCCGTGCTGCTCTGCACTCCCCCGCATATGTGAGCACATGCCAGCATTCACATTCACTTGCCATCAGACCATGCCTCTATCCCCCTGGTGCACAGCCACATAGCAGAGGAATGTGGCAGTGTGGGGGTGGAGGCGGATGCTGGGTGGGCATCCAATAGATGCCCATCCCGGTCCCATACTGTATCCATGTCTGCCCATGAGTGGGGGATACTGGGATGGCATGCAGCTCACCTGTTTTGAACACTGGGAATTTTCCAGAACAACCACCCCCAGCCTACCCAGGCAGCCCAGCAGGCTGGTACAGCTGTATGCAGGGGGATCCCATTGCCCACACTCCCTGCCATTAACCTGTGGGGGTCTGCATAAATACTTACAGAAGGGTCCCCCTTGCATACAATTTACAGCCCTGGAACAGTGCACGGTGGCATTGTGCATAGGCACAGCACAGGGCACACTCCCTGACATGCCCCTTGCCCACCCCTGGCACAAAGCTGCTTGGGCAGCCAGGGGATCAGGTGCGCCTGTGATGAATATAATAAACTCCCTAGCATGATTGTTAGTTGTCCTAAAATGATTAGTTTTAAGAAATCCCTAAGGAGTTATAGTCTTACAAATCGGCATGTAAATGCTATAATTGACTTTTAGATGATTGTATGTATTTATTTGTTTTTTGTATTTTGTACAATGTGTGTGTTTTGTATCTTGTATGTTTTTGTTACACTGGTTATTCAGGAAATGGGCTTTAGCCCACAGATCATTTAGTATAAAAATAAAATGACATGAAATGAAAATGAATGCAGTTGTGGTGTGTGGGATTACTGCTGCGCAGCATTCAGGCATAGGAATGCCTGTTCACCTCAGATACATTGCATGCAGGCATTCACACGCATTTGTGAATAGACCTCATTATTACCATTATTATGACATGTTTAGGAAGGAGTTCAGCACTCTGAGAAAAAACAAATTCAAAGTAATCCAAATCCAAGGTGAATTTTATTTGTGGAAAAGCCTGAAAGTCCAAACACCCTTCTTTTCCCTCTTTCCCTGTCTATTCTTATTTCCGCATCTGGCTTTACCCATTTCCATTGTACTTTCTAATCACCAGTTCTGTGTCATTTTGTTTATACCGTATAAGAATGTTTAGTGGCTTATTATTAAGTACAAAAAGATTAATATACAAGGGTCATATAAATTTAAAAGCTATTACATTTTACTTGCCCTAACATTTTAAACAGTGTGGAGTTGTAAATCTAAGAAGTGCGCCTATTGACTCTGTACAAAAAGTTTTTCAAGTTTTTTTCAAGTTTGTTTCACAAATGTGTGTTTGTCACTTTAATGGATTTTCTTAAAATGGTCACGATGTTTGTATTCCTCATACCTGCCCCTAAGGAAGGCCCTGTGTGGGGTTGAAGTGCTGGGGATATAGGGTGTTTGGACTTTCAGGCTTTTGCCACAAATAAAATTCGTCTTGGATTTGGATTACTTTAAATTTGTGCTTTTCTTCAGAGTGCTGAACTCCTTCTTGCTTGTATTTTGGGCTGGTGTCCTGTTTCCAGTACCACAGAGCTTCTTAGGTGTGCACCTCCATAACTCTATAATTATGACATGATTATCTTTCCTAGCCATGAGACTTTTAAGATTTAATGATAGATTGTTTATGGGCACATTGAAAGAAGGAATGTAAGCATTTATATCAATTTGGGGTGGCTTAGAGGCCATGCCAAGCTCAGTGTTATACATTGGAATGGGTGTAATAACTGTATCCCCTATCACAGTTTGATACGTAGGAGTGAAACAGAAATTAGGATATGGGACATAACATTGCTTCACTCCATGCATAAAAAACTTCCGGCTAGTCGGCTAGTCACCACACAATACTGACCTGCCATACTATAAACTACATTGGCTTGCTGAGTGTGCTGTGTGGTCAACTGGATAGAGCAAGTATGTTCTACCATAACTGAAATGTTATCCAGGGACCGATATCTAACCGCCAAACAGCAGGCCATATTAGGTACATCCTACTGTTTCCTCTGGGGTATATATATATATATAATCAATCTCAGTGGGCCAATCCTGGTTTTATACATAGTGCCCTCCAGCACCCATATGGAATGAGGTTTGGCCATCATGATGTACACATCTCTTGCCGCATCGAATACTGGTAAAAACTAAGTAAACGTGACAAACATACTCACTGACAATGTACACTTGGATCTATTCAGACAAGTGGACACAGGGTTTGCAGGATAGTTTATGTAGTTAACCCTATGTTTCTAATGGACTGTAAAGGGGGGATGGCTACACCCGGTCTTAGTAAGACAATACCCTTGTGTAAGTTGTTCATCCTGGACACATGCCCCATAAATAGTACAAATAATTTCTTGCCCTGATTTCTTTCACTTGGCCTTTTCATTGTTAATCCCAGTCAGATCATTGATTTCATCTTGCATTTCCTGAAACAGTCATGCAATATTGCATATTATAAATAGTAAATTTTCTTCCTGGCTAGACACTCAGTACCATGTATCATAGGCTTCAGTACTTGTTCTCCAGGTTTCTGTTGAAAATAATACATATGTCGATTAATGGTTTCTATATCTGCTCGGTGCCAGATAGACATTCCTGATCTGAATACCCTGATGCAGAACCAACTACCCCTTCTAGCTCCCTGACTCTCCTACACTTAAAAAATGGCATCTTTTGATTTCCTTCTTGTGTACCAATAGGGTCTTGAGCTTGGTTCTGTTAGACTGCTATAACTTCTATTAACATAGAAGCATGAAACAATGAAATATTCATTTCAACACAGTGTCTAAACTCCGCCATGTTCCAGTGAGAAACATGTAAAACAACAGGTACATATGTAAACTGAACATTATTTAATAAAGTCCCAGGGATAGAAGTAGCAGTCAATTCACTGAGTGGGCCCAGTCAGCTTTGCACAGTTCAGTCTTTTCAAGAGCCTGTAATGTGGAGGATGGCATAATGTTGGAAGCCAGTAGTGGCAGCCTAAGGACTCTCAAAGGGATACTTCATCACTTCATGTCCTGGATATTTGGTTGTTTCTGGCTCTATAACAGTCAGTAAAATAAATGCTTGGATTGGATTGGTGCACTGGATTGCTGAACAATGATGCATTGTTTTCATACAGATGTATATGCTCTTGGTCATGTGGTAGTGTAGAGCTAGTGTCTCCTAAGTACGAGCCAGCAAGGCACTCATAAAACATTCATGACTGTCCAACATCTGATGCCATCATATCATGCATGCCATGGTAGTTGAAATGTAAATGGTGCTGTTGCTGCCAACCACATATCACTTACTTTCTGAAAGACAAAACAAATAAAGAGGAGAGCTTTGCAACCCCCCCCCATTCGTAGGTTAGTTCTGATTCTTTGAACAGTTGCAACTGATTTACCTGAAATCACTCATCAGTGGCTACTCTGACCACATACAATGTAAGTGACACAGTATCTGTGTAGGTCTCTTTTTCTTTATATTTGTATCTGGCCACCATCCAACTGTCTGCATTTTCAAAGTGGTTTTGTCTGGCCCCTTGATGGCCTGACATGGGCAGATCAGGTACTGCAGAAAAAAATCCCGGTCCTGCACACAGCAGAATTTCAGTCTCAGAATGACAATTGTAATTTCTTTTATGCCTTTTAAACAGTTAAACTGCTCAGGTAAATGGGCTCAATTTGTTTTTCTATGAAGCTTGCCACAGGTTGTGGGGCATACAGAAGGACCATGCACCCCCGAACTCCTTGTTTTGCAAGAAGATTGGCTTGAACATTGCCATTGCTAAAGGGAATGGTTTTTGAGTGGGCTTTAACCATTTAATAAAATTGACAGACTGCAGAAGTGGCCAGGAAAACAATGTACTGTGATAAAGCAACATAGATGAGGTACGCCATCTGAGGCAGTGAAACTTTCATGCTGTAAGACAGGTAAAACTCTAGTATGGAGTAGCCAACCAAAGGTTGGGGTGGTGAACTCTCCTTCCCTCCCTCTCCAGACATAGTGCCATTTTCATACTATGGACCATGTATGCATACTAACACAGGGGACTCATATCTATGATGAAATGTTAAAATCTTAAAATGCTGAAATTAAATGGTCAATTTCAGAATATAAACTGTGTAATCAATCTTCTTGCAGAGAAAAGGGAAATCTGCATTTAACAAGATAAATCCTTGATGTCTGTGGACTGGACTGCAGGCAGTGGCTCTGTTCAAGCAGCTGCTCTGAGAAGTCACAATTGTCAAATTAACCCTTCCTTATTCAGTTTTAGTAGAAAAAAACAGTTGTTAACACAGTAGGGATATGCCATAAGTTGGGACCCTCTTGTAACAGAGATGACACAGATGTGCCAAGCAGTGGAAAAGCTGCAAATAACTTCAAATGAGCAAACAAAACCAGCAGAAGGAGAATCTTCTTGTTTCTGTTCACAGTTAGGTATGTGACCTGCCCCTTCACTGGATTCCATGTCTCTTAAAGAATGATTTCAGTACCCAGATTTCTATTGGTGCATAGGGTAGGGATTTAATCATGTTAGTTCATACCACATGGTACTTTTGCCATAAATCTGTCCATATCAAAAAACACCTCTGTGTTCCATTATATAAAAAAGTATGCCTCTGTAATTTGATACCTTTACGTCAGCCTGCACTTATGAAACAGTTCCTCATTCTGCTTCTGCAATAGTTCCACTTTTTAATACACATTCCAACCAGATTCCAGTCCTATGTACATATACCAAAAGAATTAAAAATATTCTGTCTGAATTCTGCTTTCTTAGACTCCAAATCATTCACAGTCACTTTATCCACTAACACAAACAAGCACAGTATAGTAAAGGTATTGCAGATCAAAACATTTCTCCAAATACAATTTTTCTGAATGAACACTTTTTTTTCTTACTCTGTCTCTCTCACTCTTTTCAAAACTTTCACGTGTGTGCATATGTGTGTGTGTGTGTGTGTGTGTGTAGACAGAGAAAACATTGTTGTGTTTTTAAAGCAGATTTATAAACTTTAGGTGATCAGACCAAAGTTGTTTTTTTTAAGAATATCAGGAAGGATAGCATAGAAAAAAATGAGGATTTATTTATTTAAACTTTGGTAACCGGGAGAGGCACACTAAGCCAGGGTTCGTTTACAGGTGTGTCCAGGGGAAGGGGGAAAACAGTAGGAAACAATATACAAAATGAACATTGCACAATACACAAACAAATAATAATACAGTCAGAGTACATATTCCGGAGTATAGTTCAATAGTACAAATGTGCAATAATAGGAGAAAGTTAAATAATAATGAATTACTAAAATATAGCCAGAGTACAAATTCAGAAGTGCTGTTCATAAAATACAGTTGAGCAAAGTACAATTGATGCAAGCAAGAGCAGAAAAGAAAGAAAGAGGGTTAAAGCACCTAATTAGCTAGAGTTAAAGTGGGAGGGTCTGGGGCAGTGGCATGAGGCTGCCGGTTCACTATGGAGCAGGTGCTTGAATGCTGGGAGTGAGGATGGACTGCAGCCCAAAATAGAGAAATAGAAAGTTAAAGGTTAAGGTTATCTGGTATACTGATGTATTCCTTCCTAGATGTCTAACCTTTGTCATTTAAAATTTGACACGTTAAATAAATTCCTGGCATACATGACAAGGTTTGTTTCATTTTAGTCAAATTATAGCTCACTTTGATGTGCAATACTTGACATACTATATACAAATCGTGCATACAATAACACTTTTCCTGTTTGTCTTTAGTCTTCTTATCTGATTCTAAATGAAACTGTTGCTGACCATATTCCCAGGGGTCTCCTTTCTGTCTAGTTTTCTTACAAAAATTCTGAGCCCCATGGGCAGTCATAAAGCAACAATATATTCCTCCATTCTATACAAAACCTGTTTATTTCTTGCTAGACTGTGTCTTGTAATATAAGACCTTCTGTTGATAGTCTCCATTGACTAATTGACTACCACCATCGAGAATAGTTAGGTTGTGCTCCTTCCTATTGCTGTACCTTCTTTGGGATACATTAAGTTTCCAGTCCTGTCAGGGTGTCAAAAGGATGTTGGGTCTTGTGCAGGTCTCAAAAGAAACATTGACATTGGAACTTAAATCCCCCAAAATCAAGTTTGTTCTTCTACTACTAATACAAAGCAATAGAAGCAGCAGTCTAGCACAGAGGTCAGTAGAGGCAAATTACCTTCCTCTGGGGAATGAGCTGGGCAGGTGTGAGTATCAAGGTCTTCTATCTTCTTACATACTTCAGCTCTGGACTACCATAGTGTGTTGATAGCACACTGCTGATATACTGAACTGGAAGTACATAATCTCTGTACGTTAGCCACTCATACTTGTATTTTACACTTATTCCCTTAAACGAATAAATTCTACAAACTTCAGAATCTCCCCTGCCTATAGGAAAAATAGTTCATGCCTGCATCATCTATCTCCATGAATGTTTCCAATATTTAGGTTTAGACACATTAACTCTATTGTAGAGCAGCTCAGCAAATTATCACAGGAAAGCATTCACATAAATTTCTATCTCTACACCATCCATGTCAAGTTCAACCACCAGCTTGGTGCCCGGGACTATAAAAAAGACTGCCTGATCCCTTTTACCTGCCAAGAGCTGGTTACCAAAATGGTACCACCAGTCTTTGACTATGCAGATGTGGCTATGGTACCACCTCCTCCTCTTCCCTTGCCAGACTTGACAATCTCTGTAATGCTTTCTGTTGTTTTATAATAATAATAATAATACACTTTATTTATTATGCGCCTTTCAAATTTCAAGGCGCAGTACAATAAGATATAAATACAAAAATCAGCATAATAAAACCAAACAAAATCAAGTCAGAAAACAATACAACCATAGGTTTTTCCCAGAGGAAAGATTTCAAAGCCTGTTTAAAACTCCCCAGTCGTGCGCTCCTTAATGTGACGGGGTAGAGAATTCCAAAGGGAAGGGGCTGCAAACATAAAAGCACAGGCCCCAGCAGATTTTAAAGTCACCCTTGGAGTCTCTAGAAACCCCTCGTCAGCTGAGTGGAGCGATCTCACAGGGTGATAAGGAATCAGGAGTTCTTTCAGGTAATCAGGGCCCAGATCATGCAGGGCTTTAAAAGTCAGTAATCCGACTTTGAAGGTGATCCGCCACTGAACTGGGAGCCAGTGCAGATCCCACAACACCGGTGTAATGGGAGAAGATCTAGGAGTACCCACCAACAACCGTGCTGCAGAATTCTGCAACAGCTTCAAGCGGTGGATATCAACCCCCGGAAGCCCAAAGTAAAGCGAGTTGCAATAGTCTAGGCGCGAGGTCACAAAGGCATGGATTAAAGTTGGCAGATCACTGGACAGAACAAGGTGCTTGATCCTGGTGATGTTTCTTAGATGGTAGAAAGATGACTTAACCACCGCTGACACCTGGGACCAAAGAGTCAGCCCCACATCTCATATCACCCCCCAGGTCTCGCACCCGTTCAGAGACCTGTAGCTCGACATCCCCAAAAAACAATCCAGATTGGGAGCTGGCCGCAGGTCCCCTTATCCGGCGATCTGAATCCAAAACCAACACCCCCATCTTCCCAGAGTTCAACTTCAGCCAACTGGACCTCATCCAATCCTGGATTTCATTGAGGCAGCTGTTAAATACCGAGATAGCTCCTTCCTGGTTGGGTGCAAAGGACTGGTATAGCTGGGTATCATCAGCATAACAATGAAACCTTAACCCATACCATCTCACAATGTCTCCGAGGGGAAGCATGTACACCGCAAACAACATGGGGGACAGTATAGAGCCCTGAGGAACCCCACAAAACAGAGAGATGGGATCAGAGGGAAAAAAAAAAAAACTGAAACCACCCTCTGAGTTCTTCCAGTGAGGTATGAAGTGAACCATCTGAGAACAGTCCCAGAAAGCCCACAAATACATCTCAGGTGCTCCAATAGAACCCCATGGTCACGTGTCAAACGCTGATGACAGCTCTAATAGTACCAAAGTGGATCGTTTTCTGGTCTCTCACCATCAGGAGATCATTGAGCACATGAACCATCAGGTCTCGGTACTATGCCTCTTTCAAAACCTGATTGGAGAGGTTCTTAGATGCTATGGATGGTCAAGTGGTTCTCCAACTGGGCGCCACTCACTTTCTCGATCACCTTCCCCACAAAGGGAGGTTCAAGATAGGCCTGTAGTTGGCAAGACAGTCTGGGTCCAAAGAAGCTTTCTTCAATAAGGGTGTCACCACTGCCTCTTTCAAGGAACAGGGATATTCACTCGAGTCAAGGGAGCACCAGACTATCTGTGCTAGAACCAGGAGAATAGACTCCCCACAACCCAAAATTAGGGAGGTAGGACTTGGATCTAAACTACAGCAGGTAGGGTGCAACCCTTGGACAATCCGCATAACATCCATGATTTCCAGGCGGTCGAAGGTACTCCAGGAAAATGAAGGGGAGGTGACCGACTCCTGACCAATAGCAACCCACATAGAATGTGTCGGTGGATCTCTGACTTAATGTCAGCCACCTTATCAGCAAAGAACCAAGCAAGCTCATCACACTGTAATTGTAAAAACGCTCTATGGAGCTGTAGACAGGTTGGTTGCACAATCTATCCACAGTTCCGAACAGCTGATCTGGTCGGTTCTGGCGGCAGAAATTTCGGACAGGAACTCTGCCTTCTTACTAGAAATTTCTGACTGATAGAATTGATAATGTTCTAACAGTCTAAGATGGTTGGTATCCAGGCCAGATTTCTGCCAACAATGTTCTAACCTGCGTCCAAGTCACAGCAACTCCCTCAAGGCCCCATCAAACCATGAAGCCCTAGGTCGAAGGGAGAGAGGACACTCATGAACTGGAGCAATAGAATCCAGGGCAGAGGTGATGGCATTATTATAGGCCACAGCCAATGCCTCTGGATAACTGCAATGCACAGGAAATTTTGATAGGTCAAGGACCGCAGCAAGGCCATTGGAAGAAATATTCCGCAAAGGGCGGTACCTGACCATTTCCACAGGGGTCGGCCTACAAGGTGGGGTGCCAAAATTGAATCTCACAGTGTAGTGATCAGACCACCCGACTGGTTCCTCCCCCACGTCAGAAGCCTCGATCCCCAGGAGGAAGACCAAATCAAGAGAGTGGCCACCTTTATGTGTGGCAGTGGTAACCACCTGTATTAGGCCCAATGAATCCATTAACTGGAGGAAGTGTTGTCAAATTGCAGAGAGTTAGTCGCCGATCCAGGGCATTAAAATCACCCAGGACCATCAGCCTGGGAGACCCCAAAGCCATGTCGACGAGCGAGTCTGCTACTTCCTAAAAATTGCTTCCATCTCTGGGTGAACGGTAGATGAGAGCAATTCGATAGCCTACACCTGCCACAACAGCACATTCAAAGAGAAGGTCTCCTCAACTGGAACACTAGTGAGTGCCAATTCGGTCTTAAAACAGACCGCAACCTCCGCGGTCCAACCTCGGGCGATGTATCAGCGTATACCAGGCTGAATTACGGCCTCAGGTATTGGTCCCACATTATCATCCAGCCAGGTCTCGTGATGCAAGCCAGACCTGTTGAACCAACAATATCTGAAATCACAGCAGTCTTGTTCCGACAGATCTGGCATTGCACAACAGCACCTGGTTGGACAAAACTCCTGGGCTGCCCTGGCTACCTGCCCATCACCAATGATGGTGTCCTTGGGTATGGGGACCAAACAAGATGGTCCACACTCCAGGCTCCATTTGCCCCAGGGTGTCTCCTGGGCTTAACCACCTAATCCAATTGTTTAACCAGGAGTAGCACACTAAGCTGAAAGCTTGTTTACAGGTGCAACCTGGGAGCACAGGGAAGTTAAGTGACTTGCTCAGGGTCACACAGTATGCAAGTGGGGGCTGTGGGATTCAAACCCAGGTCTCCAGATTTGCAGCTCAGAGTTTTAGACCACTACGCCATACTGCCTCAATGAGAGCTCCCTGCTCCTCCAGCCTCCACTGTTCACCCCCCACCCCTTCCCCCCTCTCCTACAGGCAATACCCAAAGCCTGACACTGTTGGTAGATAGAAAAAAACAAAGGAGGGGTATGAAAAGGACAGAGGGAGCGAAGAGCAGAGGCTGAGTAGCACATGACCGGGGGGTAACAGGCGGACACATCTCAGAAGTCCACAGCCTAGCCCAACACTCAAAACTAAACAATCTAAAAACAATATTCCTAAAAATCCTAATCCAATAATAACCCCCAGAAACAATATAAAGCAATTTAATAACTGCAATACCAAGTTAGATCATTCGTTATGGTCTGCTAAAATTCACTAACCACTATATACCCACCCAAAATAAATAATAAAAAACAATTAAAAATAAACCCCGCTTAACACTACATAGATGGTACAATCCAATACTTAGCTCTCAGAAAAACACCAGGAGAAAATAATAACAGAAATAAAAAGTCTCCTGGTACCCCCTCTCACTGAGTATGCAAGGACGTAATGTTTTGAAGTCCCCCTAGGCCCTCTCACAGCCTGGGAGATAATCTACTCAGATTAAATCAGAAAAAAAAATCAATAATAAATAACAGAAATAAACAGACTCCTGCAACCCCTCTCACTGAATATGCAGGACGTAATGTTTTGAAGTCCCCCTAGGCCCTCTCACAGCCTGGGAGATAATCTACTCAAATTAAATCAGAAACAGTTTGGAAGTCCAAGAATTGTCATCTAGTAATTAAATAAAAATGAAGTTTGGACACCCAGGTCCTCTCACCACTTGGGATACCAGAGTAAGGGCACTCTCACTGTCCAAGATAGAAAACCAAATCTGGCCACAGTTCTGGAGCAGAGTAAGGAGTTTGTTAGTGGAAACAATCGATAAAATACTGGCAGTCCAAACGAAAAAATCCAACATGGCTAAAGCATGCAGGAGGAACGCTGTGTGGAGATAGTAATTATTCCAGTAAAGGTGATCCAAGTTGACAGTAGAAGCAAGTGGGACTCATAAGCTCCAACCGCAAAAACTGCAGCCAAAAGTATTCACTGCTGCAACTTTGATTCCCAGGCAGTGGCCACTCAGCAGCCAACCCTCCAAGGAACCTGGGAACACCACAAGCTCATCAGCCGGCTCCCCGGCTGAGCCAAAGCTCAGTTCTCCATGCGACAGCAAAACCCAGCCACAGTTTGCCAAATGTTGACAGACCCACTCGCAACACTGACTGTCAACCCCCACCAAAAACCAGTTTGAAGCCCACCGTTCAGATGCCGCTCCAATGCAAGGATATGCCACACAAGCAATCCAGAAACAAAACTCGAGCAGCCCAAAACAGGGAATCCTTCCACGGATTCCACTTCAGTGGTGAAACACCAATTCCTCAACAAGTCTCACTCAGTCCTTCTCACTCTCACTCCTTCTCCTCAACTCAGAGTGTCCTAACGGAGCAGGCAGAAGAAATGGTAGGTCCATTTCTTCACACAGGTTTTAGTGGGGGAGCTCTGAACAACACAAGCTCCTTCTTAGGCGAACAGGACTGTTCAAGTGTCCATAATGCACTGCAGGCAAGTCTAAAATTCCCGAACTACACATGGAGGCTAACTTCCTCACTGCAAAGCCCTAACTACCTAATAAGTTTGGACTAGAGCAATAAACAAACAAAACAGGAAAACAGCGAATAAATGAATAAAAACGGCAAAACAGGAAAACTGAGTAAATGAGTAAAGGCAAATAAAACTCTATTACAGAATACAACTTGCAGCTTGCAGCTTACAGCACGCCCAGCCCAGCGGCCATCTTTTGCCACAGACTCAACCCCCTCTTGTTTCCATCATTGCATACGCTACTCCTCCCTCTCCATTTTCATTCTTCCCTCGTATCACCTGCATCACTTTGCATCTTTCATCTCTAAATACCGGTTTGAGGTATTGCCCTCGTGTCTATCCACACTCATCTCTCCATTCCATCTGCCTCTTAATCTCTTCATCCAGGGATCCCCGCACTTTCTTCCTCCCCCACCCTTACTCCTCTGCTGGGCAGTCAGCCTTCTCCTATCTCCTCCCCCAAGAACCTCCTCCTACTGTATCTTCCATCCATCTCTCACCCTCCCCAGCTTCCCTTAAGTACCAGCTTAAATCCTGCCTCCCCCTCTTGCTTCTGTCAGCACCCTGCCTGGCCTGCCCTTTCTTTCTTTCTCCTCCCCAGTTCATGCCCTTTTCAAGGATCAGTTTTACATCCCTAATTTCATTGCACTGATATGTTCAACCAGTTGTTAGATTGTATTTCAGGATGTAGAACGTGTTATATTCCTGTCACACACTTTTGTTATTTTGCACTTTTTTTGGCCATATTGCACTAAATTTGTTTGCATCTTAATTGTATGGTACACATCAATTTTACTTTATTTACTTGACTGTTCCCCACCTCTCCCTGAGTCACACCTGAAAGAGCTTAGCTCAGTGTGCCTTTCCTGAATACCAGAGTCTTGGCTCAGTGTGCCTTTCCTGAATACCAGAGTCTTGGCTCAGTGTGCCTTTCCTGAGTACAGAGTCTTGGCTCAGTGTGCCTTTCCTGAATACCAGAGTCTTGGCTTAGTGTGCCTTTCCTGAGTACCATTTTTTTTAAATAAAAAATTCTTCAGGCAACCCTTGTACAAAAATATATGGGGGTACTCCAATTCTATGAGGCAGTATTTTGGGGTGTGGAAAGTTTTTTTTTTTTTTATTTAAAAGTAAATAATGATTAGCTATGGCTCTTCCAACTGATATGGCATCTGCTTGACCCCCCCCCCCACACTTGTTTCATTTCATTTTATTAAGGATAGACCACTGGGACAAAGGCTCATTTGGAACTGTGTCCTACAATTACAGACAATAAAGATATTTAAATACTAACAATTGTAAATGCATGTAAAACACACAGATTTCAGGAACTAATAGAATAGAAACTAATATAGTTCAATTAATGTAATTAGGGGTGTGATGATTAAGTGACTCCATTACAACAGTCTGTTAATCACACCCTAAGGGCATAATACAGCAAGAGGCACAACTGAGTACCATATTTCTCCTAAGGGGTGTTTGACTGTTAATCTAACTCCTGGGAGTGCCTTGTTGCTATTATAAAAAAATATTCCAAAAGAAAGTGCTGGAAGTGTGCCTTTTGAATATTTTTCTCACAGAGGGAGATTTTTTAATAAAACAGTAAATCCACCAACTTGAGTGCTGGTTCAGAATCAGAACGCATCATTCTAGTCCTTAAGCAGTGCCAGAGAATGGAATGTTGACAGGAAGGATTCATGTGCCATGGTGATCAGGCTGTATGTGACAGTGTAACAGAGACTAATGTAAGGGTCTCAGAATGCTGAGAGCAAATCGGATTACATTTCTGAGACCCTTTTTATAATTAAGCAATAAGTCATGTCCAGGAGTTAGATGAACAGTCCTTAATTTTAGGTCACGAGTTAATAAATTAATCAGTAATCTGTGAGTTGCCTTAAGAGCAAAATGCATCTACACTGACCCCCAAAAAAAACATCTGTGAGATGCATGAGGTAAACATTTTTAAACTAGGAGTATTTACATTTGAAAGGTGTCTACATAATTGTTGTCTTCTTTCTTAGTCTCCGGAACAACAGCCAGATTAGAAAAGCTGGAACCAAAGACTGAATACCAAATCTTCGTCCGGCTGTTTGGCCCAGGTGAGGGAGGTCAAGGGCACCCCGGTCCTCAAGCGAGCTTCAGGACACTCGAAGCCAGTAAGAACTACAATGAGTTTACAGGAAAATGTCTGTATTCTATAGAATTTGAAGCCTGGGCCAGCATAGGTCTGGGGCTAGATTTTCAGCCATCCTGGGACTAAGACTCACTCTGCAGTCACCAGTGTGGAACCAAATCTCTGCACCTGCAGACATTCCCATTTTCAGCCTGTGTTCCACACTGGCAGCAGGTGCAGCTGTGGAGGATGTTTCACCTGGTCCAATCACATGTAAAATTTTGGTTCAGCTGTGCCCAAAAATGGCTGCAAGCTGCCATAAATTGTGGAGTCAGTCATGAAATGGCTCCTTCTTTGAAAACCCAGCAAATGTTGGAAAATTGTAGCTCCACAAGTGAAGACCTACTTGCGCCAGCATTTTCCAGCACCTGCTACAACTTCTGGGGTTTTGAAAATCTAGCCCTGGTCTGCACTTTCAGTCATTGGATTGAGAACTGAGGTGGGTTACAAGATAAAACCATATATAACGGAAACCAGTGTGGAACCAGATACTGTTTCTCCAAGTTAAGGCAAGTTGAGTTTGCATATACAGTATATTAGTAAAATATCTACAAATGTTGTTTTTAGTTTCTTATCCTATTGCAAGAAAAGGATATACATTTCTTTTTTTGTTTACTGCAGACTGCCTTTGATAAAGCTTGTTATTTAGGTTAAAAAAAATGTGATTGTTCCTCTCCATCATTTAAACAAAATAAATGTTTCACTTCTGGAAGTTTCCAGCAGTTTTACTTTAAACTGGGCTGGAGTTCTTCAAACAGGGTTGGCACTCTTTGAACAGGGAAGAGTATTTTTTCATAGGAGTCAGATTCTATTGCTCAAAAAGTCCACCTCAGCATGTTTCCAAGTCTTATAACATCAGCTGTCAGTGAGATTATGACAACATATTCACGTTGGAGAAATCTGTAATGCACAAGCTATTCATCTACCCACTTGTACGTGATGGCACCTGTTCCACAGGGGAGGCTGCTGTCTCACATTGTGGACAGCAGGAAAAAAACAAAGCTGCACCCACCACAAGAAAAGGCACTGGACAATAAATATAAGAAAACTATATATTTTTCATATAATTTAAAAAACAAAAAGTGCAAGTAGCCCTCATAAAAAGTCTATCTGGACATCAAAACAGAGTTACATTTCGACAGGGCTTCCCCAGCTTCATCAGTCTCACAGTGTAGTCAGAAATTTAAGGGTAACCACTATAAATCTATGAGAATGCCAATTGTTATTGAAGCACTGTATGTCATAGGTGCCTGGATTTTGACTCTCTAGATACTTGTCTGATACTTATTTTTCCACTGAAGTTGTAAAGGGACAGTATCTCACATTTAAATGATGCAAAGTTAGAAAGTATGAATGATGCACCAGATGGGAAAATTGGAGTCCCCCTCTATGCACGTCTTGTGGGAAAATGGAGGGGATGACCAAACATCTCTTTTGGGAATGTGACCAGGTTGCCCCCTTTGGCAGAGAATCAAGGGGTTTCTGGACCCAATGCTTGGTTTAGAGCCCTATTTCACTCTGCAGATCTGTTTAATGGGTCTCTTTCCTACTGATACGCTGGGCACCTGCAAAGCACACATTACCCTTATTTTGGCAGTGGCAAAACTGGTCATCGCCCATCATTGGATTGACCAAGAAAGTCCACCCTTCCAAGAATGGCATGTGGAAATACTCATTGGAGCTAGAGAAGCATATAGCTCAAAGGCATGATCGTCAAAGGACCTTTAGTAACAGATGGGGCCAACTAGTGGCTCTGATACCCATCTTACATAATAGCTGGGTGCCCACATGACCATTAGAAGATTGAAGGTACCCCTCACTCAAGGTACAGGGGCTTTGAATGTTTTATGGCCCAAAGGCCAATAGGTTTGCCCCAGCCCTCCATTCTACAAGTAACATATAGCGTATCTCATCGCCTTTCTCCTTTCATTATTTATTATATGCTCCAGGAAGGGTGGAGTGGAGGGGGGTTGGGGGAAGGCTGGT
This sequence comes from Neoceratodus forsteri, assembly GCA_016271365.2. Taxonomy (NCBI): domain Eukaryota; kingdom Metazoa; phylum Chordata; order Ceratodontiformes; family Ceratodontidae; genus Neoceratodus; species Neoceratodus forsteri. The sequence continues at coordinate 966,535,644 of CM057453.1, forward strand.
GGGGATTAGAAATTTAAGTTAGATAAGTGTCATTTATTATTACCAGGCCTTCTGCTGATGACTCTGTAACTTCTTGATCTTATCTGTGTCAGTCTTCACTATTCATCACCTTTGGGTAATGTGGCGAAGGTCACGACCCCGCGGGAGCTCTTTTTTTTTTGATGGGTGGAGTCGACGCACCATCGGCGCCGCCCTTGAGGCCGACATACTGCGTGGCACTCGCGGGTTGGCCGTTAGGTGTCTTCAACCCTGCTCTGCCACCAGTTCTTCATCTCCCACCATAGAGGTCGCACCTCGTGGGAAGATCAGCTGTGCAAGAGGCCTGCTGTCTACAAGAAGCCTTCAACAACGATTTTCCTCGACGCCGATTTCCGTCGATGCCGAACCAGTTTGATGCCACTTTTATCTATCCTGCCGGTCCCATTTTTCACCACCACTCAATGTCGCTAGTAAGACTGAGTCTTTGTTTAGCTTGTTTTTCAGCAGGTCATGTCTTGGTTGGGGAGCAAGAAATCTTCGAAGACGGGACAGCTCCCTATGCGACGGTGCCCGTGCGGCCGTAAATACTCCATCACCGACCAACATGATCATTGCCATGATGTGTCTTGGCCCGCTTCATGACATGGATTTGTGCGACGCCTGTTTCTCCATGGATCATTGTGTCATCGAACAATGCGCGTGGAAAGTTGGACAAGCTCCGCTGACTTCCGGGGGATGGGCGCACTCATCAGGCCAAGCCACAGTCTCTCAGCCTTTCCTCTGGGTCCCATCCCAGTTCTATACGGACCACGGAGGAGGGGGCTTCTGCTCCTAGTAGCCTCACCATTGCAGAAGCCACTTCCGCAGTGCAGGAGGCCCAGTCCATCCCCCTGGGGGGTGGGTGGGAGGCACTACATTGGCAATCGCTCCTTCGGGGGTGAAGGCTCCCTCAGTGTTGTCTCTTTGGGCCAAGAAGCCTGGGTTAGTGCTGTCCTCGGCACCGTCTATTAGCACCATCTTGGGCCTCGGCACCGTTTGCGGTGCTGTGGGGTCTGATGGTGCCATGGTTGGTGCCGGTCCATCACTCGGACTCAGTGCCGTCTCTGCTATCAGCACTGTTCACAGCACCAATGATACTGACTGTGCCATGGGAGGTTCTACGGTGCTGTACTCAACTGTTTCTCACCTCGGTGCTGTTCGCGACACTGAGACCGAGCATGGTGCCATGTCCAGCTCTGGTGCCGCTTGTGGCACCGAGCGAGGACACAACACCATGGGGGTTACCACTCTCGGAGCCATTTGTGGTGCTGAGAGAGCTGTCGATGCCGTCATCGGTGCCATCTCTGACCGTGGGTCGGGGCGGTGCCATGACAGGCTCCGGCTCTGATACTGTGCCGTGTCTTCTTCATGCACCATTCGCAGTGTGGTTGGGGGCTTCGGTGCTGACTCTGATGCAGTCCCTCAGACTAGCACCCCATTCAGTTGGGATAGCTGCGGGCATCCGTGTACCATCTGGCATCAGACTTCGGTCTCCACCTCCTCGGACGCGGCGTCGGACTCTGAGTCAGATAGGTGGTCTGACTCTTTGGAGTTGGCCACTCATGTGGACATCCTGGTAGTGTCATCGACAGACTGGAACCAGCCACTCCTCTGACGAGTGGTCAGTTGCTCCCAGGTCCAGGGTCAGGGGTGCTGACCAGCAGGCAGTGATGCAGGCCACTATTGCTCTGCAGCCTGGCCTCAGTGGGTTTTCTGACCCCCCCAGTGGTAGTACCCCCTCAGGTGGTGTGCCTGGATCGCCCAACTTTGTGGCCGATCGGATCACTCACAGGAGGGGAGGGTGCTACTCCCTGGATAGTTCCTTCGGGGACTGACCAGTGTTGTCAGCTGCCTAGGCTGGTGTTTACAAGGAGAAGGGCTCTATCAGACTCTGATGGCTTGAGGGGTAGGGGATTGAGATGGTGACCCTTTCTGGGACCACCGGGTTCGGGAAGGAGTCGTAGTGCAGACCGCCGCCCTTCCTTTTTGGTCTCCTCAAGAGGGCCCTGTTCTTTGGAGGTAGGGGACCATCTTTTTGGAGTTCCATGGCCCCGGTCACCTCACAGGTGGGAATCTTCAGGGCACTGCCTAGGCAGTTCCAGTATGGTTGACCAGCTGTCAGCTGTTGAGTTTTCTGGAGCTCCCTCTTCCCTTGGGGCTCCAGGTGCGCTCTCTTGCCCAGGCAGAGGACAGTCAATTCCTGTTGTCAGCTCTGCCCCCACTCCTCTGCCACCTTCTCCTGCTCTCCCAGGCATTCTTGGTCCTAGCGGACCTCTCTCCTGGGAGCAATTCAGTGCTGTGGCTGCTCATTTTCCCTCCTATGTTAGGGCCATGGACAGGCAGGTGTTCCAACCTCCCCCTGAGCAACCAGCCACTGAATCTTTAAGGTCCCCCACTTCCTCGTCCTCCTCTTTGGGAGGAGAGGAACCATCTGTCCACATCTCCCTTGCTGCTGATCTCACAGATTATCAGTGTTTCCTCATGATGATGCTGGAGGACCTGCATATCACCTCACCCACGCAGCACAATTCAGAGCACTCAACGCATGCCTACTTAGGTGATTTCAGTGCAGACACCCTTGTGGTGCCCCCCTGGCCTACTCCCTTTCAGGAGGTGTCATTGCATTTCTGGCAGAGACCCTTTTCCAGAGTCCCAGCCCCTAGGGATCTCCGCCAGAGGTATTGTGCCCCCCCCAGAGTCTCCAGGTGGTTTGCCTCATCCTCAGTCAGGACTGACACAACTAGGCACTCCCGATGGGCTTCACGCCCTTCACCGTGACTGGCCCCCAGATGCAGACTCCATGGATTTTGACTTCTGGGGAAGGAGGCCTTTCTACTCGGCATGGTTGCTCCTTTCAATATATGCACATCAGGCCCACTAAGCTACCTATGATAGGCTCCTGTGGTCCAGGCTATGTCAACCCCTAGCTTCAATGCCTGATATAGAGGTAACCAGATAAGCCATTGTACTCTCTGCACGTGGCCTGGAGCTAGCAAGGCACCAAGCGAGGGCATCTTACGAAGCCAACGAGGTAGTTTCTAGGGTCTTAGGGACAGCGATCTGCACTAGGCGGATGGCGAGGCTGCATCTCTCCCAGGTGTCACCCTTGGCCTGGCATAGGGTGATTTCCTCCACTTACCAGAGAATCCATCTTTTCTCCTATAGGGTGAGGTGGCGTCTGTCGGGGCAACCTCCTACCCCCTCTGGGGGGGGCCCCGTCTCACTCTTCTCAGTCTCGGGCCTCTCCAGACCCATAAAGGTTCTCTCTCTCTTGGTGTGCCACCCACTGAGAGCTAAGGGACTTAGTCCTTTAGGGTCCAGGGCCCCTCGGGGGGGGCTCGGCACTCACCCAAAGGTGATGAATGGTGAAGATTGACACAGATAAGATATGAAAATTACATACCTACCGTAATTCTGATCTTTTTGTGTATCTTCATCATTCATCACAGTCCCACCCTCCACCCCCCTGGGGCCTCAGTCTCTGGGTCCCCTTCCCTCTGTGTGCCGTCCTTTTCCCCCCTTCCTTTCCATTGGTCAGGAGCGAGGTGACCTTGGGCACACAGGGATCTCTTACATTCCTGGGGGAGTATAGGATCAGGGAGGCACTTCTTTCCTCAGTGCCTCGGCTCCAGCCCCGTGGGGTGGGGGTTGGTGGTTGCCCTCTCTCCTGTTCTCTCTCTCTCTTTCTCTCTCTCCTTCAGCTATTCTCCTTGTTTTGTCCTTAACCATCAAATTGATTTAAGAAACTAGTTTCTTACCACAAAAACTTGGTTTCAAGGGGTACAGCCCTGTATCCTGTCTTTTCTTCCAGAATAGCCCTTCTGCTTATGTTGGAGTTTATTGCCAGTGATTCTGTGCCTTGGTTCTGGCTGTATAGCCTTCTGGCTACTCCTTTACAGTTCCTATACAATCTGGAGACAGGTCAAGGCTTCAGGGTATATTTTCCTACCCCCTCACATCCTTACCTCTAATTCTATCCTCCTCCCTCCTTCCTCTTCTACTTCCAGAGATTGGGGCCTCTTCCCAGTACCCTTAGATTTCCAGCTCTATTTCTGTCATCACAGTCATTTGTTTCTCCTTTTAGTTTGTATATCTTTTCCTTTATCTGTGCCTTGGACTCTCTTGTCCCTCCCTCCCAGCCTTTCTTATTCTACGGTGACTCAGAACTGGTGGGGGGCGGGGGTCGATGACACCTAATGGACAACCTGCAAGCACCACGCAGTGTGTCGGCCTCAAGGGCGTCGCCGATGGTGCATTGACTCCGCCCATCCAAAAAAAAAAAAAACCTCCCACAGTGTCGTGACCTCCGGCCACATTACCCAAAGGTGAAAGGTGAAGATACACAGAACAATCAGAATTATGGTAGGTACATAATTTTCATATCTTGGGGGACCTTTATTTTTCCTGTAGCTAGCTCACTAGTTTAAGCTATGGTTTTGTAGCCTTTCTTGTACTCATTTATGCCCAGAAGGGCAACTCATAACTGCCAATTGTTTTTCTTTTGCTTTATTTTCTTTGTACTGTTGTAAAATTGGAAAAATCAATAAATTGCAAAAAAAAAAAAAGTATGAATGATGCCAGCCACCAATATTGAGTTTCTGGTATGGTTCTGGTATATCTTCATGTGAAAACATATCTGAATGGGGACAGACTATGCCTGACTAACCTTGGAAACACAGTTGGAACAGGCAAACCAGTTTGAATCTAGATCCATTCCTCCTCTTCCTCACCTTTGTGTGACTGGAGCATGCTTTGGCTTTGCACCTTAGTGTGTCATTTTTGACTTAATTAAGTTCTACTCACTGGTCACTTGGAAAGCATCCCACATACCAGGCTGTGGATGTTGTCACTCAATGTACACACATCTCCCCTCACCAACTAATCCTTTATTTCAATGTGGTGTCCACATCATAAAACACAGCTAATGTTTCCTGGGGTACACTTCCCAATTTCATCAAGGCCATGAATGGTAGTATCCCTATTAAATCTTAATATATTTTCTTTTATGGTCTCTGCCTGTCTGTGAAACTCCTGCAATATGTACCTCAAAAAAGGGCTGGCCCACCCTGAAGCTTCCATGTGGCTTGCAACATCTAGGATTTGTGGGCATAAAAGTTTGCATGCATTAGGGTGTTGTCTCCTCTGCCCGATCAGTGAGTGACTCTCTGTTGGAGCAGGGTGGGGACCCTAAAAGTGTGAGGAAGTCCCTGCCATAATGGAGGCAGGGTAGGTCCTGCAGAAGACTGATGCTGGGATTGGGTGCAGGTTGGCTGGAGTCAGTTTGGCTGAGAAGTATGAGCACCTATATGGGGAAAAGTCATAGTGTAATTAGGAGTACTTGCAGTGGTGGTGTGTGTTAGAGTAGTTGTTGTGCTGCTGCTGATGCCCCTGCTGTTGGGACACTTAAGCCGGACTATGATACCAGTGGCAGGGGAGTTCAAGGAGACCTGCCACTAGCAAGACTGGGATTAGTGGTGGATGTCACTTGGACTTGTCAATAATTGAATGGATTGTTAAAGTTGATTGTGGTAAGCTGAGTTTGAGAAAGGCTGAAAAATGAAAGATTCTCTGGATAAAGCCTTGAGCAGTGTGGAGAGGCACTATCCCTAGTTGTACTGAAACATTTTCTAGAAGGAACTGATGTTGGAAAGCATCCAAAAAATACAAAGCTTCCTTATCAAAATTACTTTAACACAACACATTAGAAGGAATTGTCACACACTGCCACCACAGGGATACAATACCATAAAATGCACACCATCAAAAAGATGGCACAGTGTGGCCTGGAGGATGGGGAAAGGAGAAGTACAAGGCAGCAAGCAACATAATGTTACAAGACAAAGTGCAGACAGTGCACAGGAATGCTGGTGATGAAATACAGTTGCAGTGGTAAAATTAAGAGTGGGCAAAAAGAATAAAACATGTTACAGTTTGTGTAAAACAAATCCATAAAATATATGAAGCTCAAAAACAACATGCAAGGTCAATTGATAGTTTTAAAAATGGCAAGCAAGTCCTACTGTTACTAAAAGGACAGCCCCAACATGTTGTGCACCACTAGCACCTCCTTAGAGAGGTGGGAGTGAAACCAAATTACTTGCCTTTCTTGTCAGAATTGTATATCCAAGTCTTCAGCATTACACTTACACTCACACCTGACACAGCATCATGAGAAGACAGAAGAAGAGGAGGAGGAGCAGTACAAATAGGAATTTCTACATTCACATTCTTGGTGGTTTCTTCAAGCTGATCTTACCTGTGTCAGTCTTCACTATTCATCACATATGGGTACTCGGCCAGAGGTCAGGACCCTGCGAGAGTGTTTTTTTTTGGTAGGTGGAACCGACGCATTCTGGTGCCGCCCTGGGGCCAGCGTTCTCGTGGCACTCACGGGTTGGCCGTTAGGCGCTATCGACTCTGCCTGCCTGCCAGTTCTTCATCTCCTGCCATCGAGGTCACCTCGTGGAAGCTTCTCTCAGCTTGAGTTCGGCCTCACTCGTAGTCCATTCATTTTCAGAAATTTTTCATGACAAGTCCGTCAGTTCCTAGTAAGACCTTTCCATTTACTATTTTCCAGCGACGTTGAGTCTTGTTTGTATTTCTTTCCAAAGGTCACGTCTAGGTCAGAGGGCAAGAAGACTTCGAAGACGGGTTGGCCCCCCATGCGACGGTGCCCATGTGGTCGAAAATTTTCCATCACCGACCAGCACAACTGTTGCCATTCGTGTCTTGGCCCGCTTCACAACATGGATTCGTGTGACACCTGCTTCTTCATGGACCGCCAGGTCATCGAACAGCGCATGTGGAAAGTGGGGCGAGCTCCGCCGACTTTGGGGGGTCAGGTGCGCACTCATCGGGCCAAGCCACACTCTCTCGGCCTTTCCTCTGGGTCCCCTCCCAGTTCTATACGGACCAAGGAGGAGGGAGCCTCAGCTTCTAGTAGCCTGCCATGGCTGAGGCTCCTCCTGCAGTGCAGGAGGCCCAGACTGTTCCCTTTGGGGGCCGGGCAGGAGGCACCACCATGCCAATCACCCCTTTGGGGGCGAAGACTCCCCCGGTGTTGGACCCGTGGTTCACAAGGCCTGGGTTGGCACCATCCTCAATGCCATCAGTCAGCGCCATTTCGGGCCTTGGTGCCATTCACAGCAGCATGGGCCCAGGCAGAGTTGTCATTGGCGCCGGTCCATCACTCAGCACCATGGCTGCTGTTGGCACAGTTCACGGTGCCGATACCACTACTGGTGCCGTGGGAGTCACTACGGTGCCATATTTTTCTTCTCCTCACCTTGGCGCCGTCCATGGTGCTGAGGTTGAGCATGGCACCATGTCCAGTTCTGGAGCCGCTCGTGGCACTGAACAGGGGCATGGCACCATGGGGGGTTTACAAGGCCCTGTTGGAGCTGTCGTCAGTGCAGTCTCTGCTCTTGGTGCCATTCGCAGCAATGTGGAGCAGGTCGGCACCATGGGGGTTTCTGGCTTTGGTGCCATCCACGGCACCGAAAGCACCATTGGCGCCATTGTCGGTGCCGTTTCTGCCTTTGGTGCCACTTATGGTGCCGTGGGGCATGACAGCGCCATGGCAGGTTGGTGACTCCGAGGCTGCTGTTCAGGCTGGAGCCATGTCTTCTTTGGCCACTGTTTGTGGTGCTGCGGAGGGGCACTGGCACTGACTCAGGTGCAGTCTCCATTTCTGGCGCCCTGTTTGGTAAGGATGGCGAAAGGTGCCCACCTACAGTTTGGCACAGGGCCTCGGCCTCCACCTCTTTGGTGGAGGAGTCGGACTCTGAGTCAGATGAGCAGTCTGGCTCCTTGAAACTAGCTGCTAGTGTGGGTAGCCTGGTGGTGTCTTCGACAGACCAGAGTCAGCCCCTCTCTGAGGAGCGGCTGGTGACTTCTGAGAATGGGGTCAGGGGGCGCTGACCAGCGGGCAGTGGTGCATGCCACCACTGCACTGCAGCCTGGCCTTGGAGGATTTGCTGACCCCTCAGCGGTGATACCCCCTCATGTGCTGTGCCTGGATCACCCAACTTTGGGGCTGATCAGAGCACCTATGAGAGGGGAGGGTATGGTGCCTTGGATAGCTCCTTCAGGTGCTGACCAGAGCTGTCAGTTACCTAGGCTGGCCATCTTGAGGAGGAGGGCACTCTCAGATTCTGAGAGGTCAAGGGGCATGGGGTCTGCGCGGAGGCCTTTTTCGGGGGTCCATCCGGGCTCTGGAAGAAGCCGCAGTACAGATCTCTGCTCTTCCCCTTCACTTTCTTTGAGAAAGCCCCATTCTTTTGAGGTAGGGGACCATCCTTCTGGACCTATATGGCCCCAGTCACCTCACAGGGGGGATTCTTCTGGGTGCAGTCAAGGCAGTTCCAAAATGGTTGTTCAACTGTCAGCTGTGGAGTCTTCTGGAGCACCTTCATCTTCTGGCACTCCTGGTCTGCTCCCTAGCCCAGGCAGAGATCAGCCGACTTCTCTTCTTGGCTCTGTCCCCAACCCTCTGCCACACTCTTCTGCACTCCCAGGCATCCTTGGTCCTAGCAGACCTCGCTCCTGGGAGCAGTTTAGAGCCATGGCCGCTCGCTTTCCCGCTTACGTCAGGGCGATAAACAGACAGGTTTTTCAACCTCTCCCCCAGCAGCCACCCTCTGAACAGTTGAGGTCCTCTGACTCTTCATCCCCGTCTTCTGGGGGAGAGGAGCCTTCTGTCCACATCTCCCCAGTTACTGATCTCACGGAGTATCAGCGATTCCTCATGAGGATGTTGGAGGACCTACATCTCTCTCTCTCCTGCCACTCAGAACAATCCGGAGCACTCGGCACACATCTTTTTGAGTGACTTCAGTGAGGACGCCCTTGTGATGCCCCCCCAGCCTGCTCCCTTTAGGGAGGCATCATTGCGTTCCTGGCAGAGACCCTTCTCCAGAGTTCCCGCCCCTAGGGATCTCTGCCAGTGGTATTGCACCCCCCCCGGAGTCTCCAGGTTCCATGCCTCATCCTCAGTCAGGATTGATGCAGCTGGACACTCCCGATGGGCTTCGTGCCCTTCACCGTGACCAGCCCCCAGATCAAGACTTCTCAGATTTTGACTTCTGGGGTAGGATGACTTTCTACTTGGCACGGTTGCTGCTTTCTATTTCTGCACATCAGGCCCACTATGCAGCCTATGATAGGTTCTTGTGGTCCAGGCTGGGTCAGTTCCTAGCCTCTTTGCCTGACACGGAGCAAACCAAACAAGCCATTGCTCTCTCTGCACGTGGCCTGACCCTAGCAAGGCACCAATCAAGGGCATCGTATGATGCCAATGAGGTAGCTACCAGGGTTGTAGGGACAGCGATCTGCACTAGGCTGACGGCATGGCTACATCTTTCCCGGTTGTCACCCTTGGCCCAGCGTAGGGTGATTACCTCCATGCACCAGAGGGCCTATCTGTTTTTCCATAGGGTGAGGCGGCGTCTGTTGGGGCAACTTCCTTCTCCCTCTGGGGGGTCCCCATCACACTCTCCCCACTCTTGGGCCTCTCCAGGCCCAGAAGGTTCTCCTTCTGAGAGCTAAGGGACTCTGTCCTTTAGGGTTTTGAAGCCCCCTTGAGAGGGCTCAACACTCACCCATATGTGATGAATGGTGAGATTGATACAGATAAGATATGAGAAATTACGTACCTACCATAATTATGATCTTTCTGTGTATCTTCACCATTCATCACAACCTCCCACCATCCCTGGGGCCTCAGTCTCTGGCTCCCCTCCCTCTCTGTGCCTTTCCTTGCCTCCCTCCCCTGTCTTTGTCGGGGGGTAATTTGGGGCACATGGTGAGATGGTATGTCTAGGGGAGAGTGGTCAGGATGGGGCTGCACTCCCTCTCTAGTGCTCCGGCTCCACTCCTTTGGAGTGGGAGGGGGCGGTGACCCTCCATCCTCGCCTCCTTCTTGTCCCTTTTCAAATTTCAGTTTTCTTGTCCTCTGGACATATTTTAAAGCTCATTTATCCCTACTGAAAAAAAAACAATTTCTCATTTTTACATGTGAGAGGGGGCAGAACCTCTGTTCCTGTCCTCTAAGAATATCTGTTTTTCTGCCATGAAGGAGTTTCTTTGCCAGTGATTCTGTGCCTTGAATTCTGGTAATTAAGCCATTTGGCTACTCCTTGCAGTTCCTATACAATCTAGAGACAGGACAGAATCCAGCATGTTCTGGCATTTTGTCTCCCTCTCATGCTAAACATTTATATCTCAAAAATTCCCCATCCTTCCCTAACTCCCACCCTTTTCTGTTTTCCAGAGACTGGGCCCCTTCCCAATCTCCCTAGCATTTTGTTTCTCTCTTGCTCTGTCATCTCAGTCATTTATTTCTCCTTTTGGTTTTTATATCTTTTCCATTTCTGTCCCTTGGTCTATCTTGTCCCACCCTCCCAACCCTCTTTTCCTCTCACCTCTCTGGTGACTCAGAACTGGCAGGCAGGTGGAGTTGACGGCACCTAACAGCCAACCCGTGGCGTCACATAGAAAAGTCGGCTCTCGAGGGAGGTGCTGAGGCGCCTTCACTCCACCTACCCCAAAAAAAAAAAGCTCCCACGGGTCCCGACCTCCGGCCGAAAACCCTATATGTGATGAATGGTGAAGATACAGAAAGATCATAATTATGGTAGGTACGTAATTTCATTTCATTTCATTTTTGTTGCTACATCATAATCATATGCAGCAGTTTTGACTGACATAGTCTATATGTCCAGGGTGAAGGAACTCATCTATACAGGGTCTGCGATCCAGTTGTTTGCCATGCCAAATTGTACCTCTGATCTAATGCTGTCAAACCTGTTTTATAAGTTGTGTGAACAACATCTCTGTTACTTCATTAATGATTACTACATCCTAGTTCTGCTGCTGCTATGATTCAGATGAACTAGTGATGTCACCCCTCCTCCATCATCATCACAGTCACATTATCAGCATCACCACCAGTGCCAGCATGGCTATGACCACCCCCAGCCTTGCTTTGTTGGGTTGCACTAGAAGATGACTAATGGTGTGAGTGTGGCATTTTAGTAGGCTTGCCATGGGAAGAACAATGCTAATCTCAGGGGGGAGAAAATGGACAAGGAAATGATGGAAGGCATCCTTGGGATGGCAGAGAAAGGAGAGATATTGCTGATGGGGGACCTGAATATGCCAGATGTTAACTGGAGCACCTTTGCAGCAGCCACATCCAAAAGTAGGGCCATTCTCGATGCCCTACAGGGGGCATGTCTCAGATAGCTAGTTTTGGAACCCACTCAGGAGGGAGCAATCTTAGACCTGATACTCTCAAATGGGGACAGAGAGAGGATCTCTGATCTTGAAGTGGGTAGCCACCTGGGAACAAGCGACCACCAAACAGTGTGGTTCACAATAAACTTAGCTGTAGAGACAAGCCATACAAAAGTGAAGGTACTGGACTTCAGGAGGGCTGATTTTGTCAAAATGGGAGAATGCCTCAGAAAAGCACTAGCAAACAGGCAAGAAGGTGGGGCAGAGCAACAATGGGGAACCATCAAAACTGCCATCACAGAGGCAACAAGCCTTTGTGTGAAGCAAATAAACAAATCAAAATGAAAGAAAAAAACACTAGGATTCTCAAAAGAAGTGGCGGGGAAAGTAAGGGAGAAAAAGATAGCATTTAGGAAGTATAAAGAAACACAGAAAAAGCAGGACAGAGAACTGTACCAGTTAAAGTAGAAGGAAGGGAAGTCAGTCAGAATAGCAAAGGCCCAAACCGAGGAAAAGATAGCCAACTTTGTTAAGAAGGGGATAAAACCATTTATAGGTACATTAGGGAGCAAAGAAAGACTAAGGCAGGGATACTGAGGCTGAATAAAGAGGAAGATGGTTGGGCAGAGAGCGTGCAGTAAAAAGAGGGCTACTGAATGAATACTTCTGCTCAGTATTCACAACGGAAAAGCAGGGGAGATACCTAATCCAGTCAATAGAAGCACTCTGGATAGGGGGTTGATATTAGTCCTTTCACAGAAGAAAGGGTTCTGAAAGAACTCTTAAAACTGGAGGTGGATAAAGCAATGGGGCCTGATGGGATTCACCCCAGAATTCTAAAAGAACTAAGGGAAGAACTAGTAACACCACTGACTACCCTTTTTAATAAATCATGGGAGGATGGTGTGGTACCTGAGGACTGGAGGAGGGCAGATGTGATTCCTCTTCACAAAAGTGGGAGCAAGACAGAGGCAGAAAACTACAGACCTGTCAGTTTGACCTCAGTGGTAGGAAAAATGATGGAATCACTTCTGAAGGAAATAATTGTTGAGTACCTAGAGGCCAGTGGGGCAGAGGACCCAAGGCAGCATGGATTCACAGTGGGAAGGTTATGTCAGACAAATCTAATTGATTTCTTTGACTGGGTGACCAAAGTAGTAGACCAGGGAGGGGCTGTGGACATGGCCTACCTAGACTTTAGCAAGGCATTTAACACAGTCCCACACAAACAATTAATAAATAAATTAGCCAGCCTGGGAGTGGGTCCCAGGGTGGTAGCCTAGGTAAAACACTGACTGGACAACAGGACACAGCGGCTAATAGTAAATGGAGTCCACAGTGAAGAAAGGGGGGTTACTAGTGGGGTACTGCAGGGTTCAATACTGGGGCAGGTCCTTTTAATATCTTCATAAGTGACGCTGCAGAGGGACTGGAAGGAAAGTATGTCTCTTTGCAGATGACACAAAGATCTGCAACAGGGTTGATACACAAGTTGGGGTGGAAAGGATGAAAAGGGACTTGGCAAGGTTGGAGGAATGGTCAAATGTATGGCAGCTTAGATTCAATGCAAAGAAGTGCAAAGTAATGCACCTGGGAAACAAAAACCCAGGGGAAGAGTACACAATGGGGGGCGAGATACTGACAATAGTAAAAATGGAAAGGGACCTGGGGTAGTCATATCAGACGACCTAAAGGTGGGCCAGCAATGGAGAAGGCAGTAAGGAGGGCAGTGGAGATACTGGGATGTATAGGGAGAGGCATCACCAGTAGAAAACAGAAAGGTGTTGGCCCTCTGTACAGAGAGTTGGTAAGACCACATCTGGAGTACTGTGTACAGTTCTGGAGACCCATCTCTGCAAAGACATAGACAGGGTGAAGGCTGTCCTGAGGAGGGCAACCAAAATGGTGCAGGGTCTGCACCAGAAGACATATGAAGAAAGACTAAAGGAGCTTAAGATGTATAGCCTTGAGGAAAGGGGGAGGGGGGACATGATAGAAACTTTCAAATAACTCAATCAACAAAGTCAAAGAGAGTAGCATCATTCATAAAAAGAGATGTGTGCAAGAACAAGGGCACAATTTGAAGACAGAGGGGACGGCTCAGAGGTAATGTGAGGAAGTATTTCTTCACAGAGAGGCTGTACATAGCCTGGATGTTTTACATAATAAATTAGCCAGATTTGTGTTAAAATGTGATCTTGGTACCCATCACTGTGAGATGTATACAAAGTTGGGATCGAACTCACTAGAACAGAGGGCAGAGGTTTTTTGGTTAACACAGATAAAAGGATTACATAAAAATGATTTACAAAATCATTTAATGAATAATCTAAAAAAAACAGAACATGGATTAAACTTACGAAAATCAGGATGTAGAGTTTTCCTTATTCCAAAAATTAAAAATAGATATAGTACAATGACCTTCCAATATAAAGCTTCAATAAGTTGGAATAGGCTCCCCCACCCAGGACCCAAACCTGTCTTTTTTAGAATATAAGATTGCAGTGAAACATGAGCTGTGTTTTAAATGTTTGTGTAATAGGTGAAGTTTGAATGGCATTATATATGATGTTTGGTTGTTTAAAACAAATGAAATGATTGTATGTACCTAAATGTACGATAATTGTATTTGTACGTTGTGTATTTGTTCACTGTGTTTATTTATTTTGTACTAAACAGGTATGCCTTGTAAATAGGGATTCTTTGAACCGCTAATGGCATAATTTTCTGTATAAATAAAATTTTATTACTACTACTACTACTACTACTTACTAGATGCATGGAACGGCCTTCCTGAGGAGGTCGAGAGTCAAAAACTGTGGGGAATTCAAGAATGCAGGACAGACATAAGGCAATTCTAGTGGGGTAGGAGGAAGTAGGCTGTTAGTTAACTAGGATCTGCAGCTTATCCATTAGGTGGGAAAATGGGCAGACTAGGTGGGCCAAGCGGTCCTTATCTGCCATCAAATTCTACACTCTAAGAAATGAAGTGTTACTTTTTACACTGTGAATGTGTAAATCACTGTTTAACACAGAGTGTGTAGCATTAACTCACAGTAGTGTCAGATTATGAAAGTATGATTTATAAATTACAGTGTAAAAAAATGACACTTCATAAGTGTTATTTTTTACACTGTAAGTGTGTAAATAACAGTTTAACACAGTGTGTGTAATATTAACTCATAAATGTGTTAACAAAATAACACTTAATTTAGTTGATCAACTGTACCCAGAAATTATATTGTGCTATATTACAGTAATGAATTAAAATGTTTATGCAAGCAATATTGTGATTTATATTTTATTGTTCAGCTTTAACAATGTTTCTATAGATGTTAAAATATATACTTTTTTAGAGTTGAACCAGTGTAAATTCCTTCATGTCACTTTGCATATACTTCCCATGATGCTTTGCTTAATTAGGTGTTTGCAATTGTATTTTTCTTTCAAATCTGGCTGCATGGTCAATACCTTTCCAAGGTAACCTTTGTCTCAGACAATTTGCTCTGGGGTTCTTTTCTTTTGTAGCTATTTTATTCTCTACTATGGGCTCCCCATAACATTAAAAAGTAATACCCTCATAGTACACCCGGGGCTCCCAAGCACTAGGTCCTGATGCAAATACAGCACTTTGATGAGCTCTAACAAGGGCATGTTACCTGTGTAGGCGTATTGTGCATTTGGCTTTGTTGGTTATATGATGAGGCCTGTAAACACTCAAGTTAAAATTCATTCCCAATGATGTGTGAGTTTTTTTGATTAGCAATGATATTTTCCATTCAATGCAAGATTAAAATACTTCAGAATTCAACACACATATGTGTTGAAATAACAACAATCAATATGGACATTACTACACATAAATGTGTTAAAAATTCAACACACTTATGTGTTGAAATAACACATTCAATATGGACATTATAACACATAAATGTGTTCAAAATTCAACACACTTATGTGTTGAAATAACACATTCAATATGGACATTGTGACACATAAATGTGTTCAAAATTCAGCATACCAGTGTTAGTAAAAGCTATACATTTGTGTGTTGAACAATTTACACACCACTGTGTTAAATTTATTTAACACATTGCATGTGTTAAATTTAACACACACTATGTTTTCCCTAACCGCACTAACTGCTGTGTTAAAAATTAACTAATTTGTAGTCAAATTTAACACTTCCTTTCTAAGAGTGTATGTTTCTACATTTCTCTGTTTCTATGTTTCTAAGTGTTGCTGATTTCACACTGAAATCTTTGCTATTGCTAGTGAAATGCTCATTGTCTGTCTCTGCCTCATTGAAAGTGTCACCATCTGCATGCTTGTTGCCTTGTACATAGTGGAGATATCATGTTGAGAAAACAGGAGTTGTGATGGCATACTATATTTGGGCTTCACTTCCTGCAAGAGTCATAGAAAGTCAGTGTCTTCCAAAAATGGACACAACTCAGGGTCCATCATATTCACTAATCAGTTGTGTATTTATACGAACTTGGTGAGTAAGGGCAGTTTAGTGAGGGTGTGTAACGACTTGGGCACTGCAGTTTGTTTTGTTACAGCAAATTCAGCATCAGTGCTGTTTGTATATCTGCTGGGCCTGGCTTTGGCTGATGGTGATTGGACTCCTTCTGAAGAGAGTCAGTACTTGGGGATGCATCAGTTATCTTAGGCTGATGTGATGGTGGCTGGATTACATAACACCATAATACGTTTTGGATGGTAAAAGGCCTAAGAGCCCATAGTAATATCCCCCATTTCCCAACAGTTGCATCCATGTCATTTAGCTGAGTCTTTTGTTTTTATTTTACATAAAACCCTTTAGGCAAGTGCCTATTTTCAAAGGGTTTAGAGTAAGGTACACAAAGTAAAAAGTAAACAAATATACATTATTTTACATAAAACCCTTTAGGCAAGTGACTATTTTCAAAGGATTTCGAGTCAAGTGCAACACTGTAAACAATAAACAGATATACAGTACTAATCCAGGAACAGAAGCTATGGTCTTACAACCACACTTCTGGTAAATAGTTTCAGACATTAATCACCTTCTCAGTGAAGCACTGCCTCCTTAGTACTGTTCTGAAGGGGCCGCCTATCAACTGAAATGTGTGCCCCCCTAGTTACAGCAGTTTTACATTGCATCTTCAATTTTAAAGGTGCCAATAAAGAATGATCTGAGACAGCCTCATATACCTGTAACATATCCTTTCTCCATCTTCTTTTGTCTTGTGTAAAATGGTTTAATTCTGTAAGTCTATTTTCATAAAATAAATCCTCCACTCCAATCACTATTCTTGTGACTCTCTGTTGCACCCTTTCCAGTCTCCCTACATCTCCCCTTTATTGGGCAGCCCAGAATTACCCACAGTACTCAAGATGAGGGCTAACTAATGCCTGATACAGTGGCATTAAGACTGTCCTGTCTTAACTGGAACAGTTCCTGCTGATACTCCCCCAGATTGTGTTCCTTTTTTTTTTTTTTTTTTTTTAACATTTTGTCTGTCCCTGGAGCCCTGGCAGGCAGCTTCAGCCCTCCTGATGGAGGAACTCTCTCGCTGGTCCCCACCATTCCTGTGCTAGGCGGCCCCAGATTGTCCACCATGGATTGCCCCCACGGCGGAGCCAGGAGGAGGTTGCCAGCTTCTCCCCCCCCTCCCAGAGACCCAATCCAGATTCTAGGGCCACTCCCAGGAGCAGCGGGCCATCATCAAGCCTGCCAGGCTCGAGTTTCCTCCAGTTTTTGCCTGTCCCCCTCCCTTGCCAATGTAAGGATGTCCGGCTTCCAGCCTCTCAACCCGTACTGCCCTTGGCCACGCCAGAGGGCAGTCAGAAGCGGAAGACTAGTCTCCTCCCACCGAGAGAGGAGAGCAGTTCTCCAGATGCTCAAACTTCTTCCCCTGCTTATCCCCGCAGCCAGAGCACGTCCTCGAACCCGGCCACCGCATGGCACAAGGTGTAGCAACTAGTGCTCAACCTCCAGCACCACTGGGCTGGTGCAATTGTTACATTTTTGCTTCCTCACACTGTGATTTATGCTTCAGTTTGCCTTCAATAGTTATTTCCTAAGTCCTGTTTTAATTCTGATGTTGTGATTTTAATATTACTCATGTAACAATGCTGTTGGCAGTAATTTAATTACTTGAATGAACCATCTTATCCACCACGTTCCATACCTGACTGCCCCTACTGCTGGCTTGCCTATCCTGAGGAGGGACTGGAAATGGAAGTAGCTGTTAGAAGAATGTCATGTTCACATTTTAAAATGATCAGTGAGAGTACTGGTTCACAAAGCTCAAGCAGACTACCCGAGTGATCTTTCTACTACACTGATTGCAACCTGTTTTAGTGGATTTATGATGTAATCTGTAAAATACACCCACACTGCAAAGGATCTCTGCTTTTTAGTGAAAGTGTCCTGGTGGGTGGGTACTTCATTAGGAATTTTTGGAGGACATTGTGGAATGATGTGACTGGGATGTGCAGGCAGGGCATCATCGGCAGGTAGTTCAGTACTGTGTGACTGATGTGGGTACTGGCCCTTGGCTTTAGATTTTGCTGCCTCAGGAACATACTTTACTGCTGCTTTTTGTTTTCATTAGCTTTTTTTATTTTGACATCTCCTCCTGTGATGGCCTCCACTCCTCAGTGCTGCATTCATCACCACTAGTTATTGTCAGAACTGACATCACACTTTCAAGATCCTTTTGCTTTTCATCCTCCTCTCGTGCATGTGCATTCTCTTCCCTCTGCCCTCCTCTTATACCTATTCCCCTGCTCCTTATCCTACTCTCGTACTTCTTCCCTCTGCTCCTCCTTCACAACTTATCCTTCTTCCCCATCACTCCTTCTCTTCATATGGATCATGTACTTTCACCTGTCCTTCACCTCCTCACCCTCTCATGCTTCCCCCTCCTCTACCTTCTCTGGCACCCCTGTCTCATGCCCCTTTAAGAGGTTCACTTCCATATCTTCCTCGCTGGCACTCTGCATTACAACAACAAAAGGTCTGCTCCAAAAATAAGGAGAAAGCTCACGGTAAGGTATGTGGAACAGGACGAAAAATTGGGCACCTGCCTCCCCAGAATGAAACAGCATGTAACTGAGGATAAGGTGTAATAATATACTTTTATTTTCACAAGGTAGCACAGTGAGACCCCTACAGACACTTTGGTTTCCTTCATCACATTGCAGTGCTCTTCTTGTGCTCCATCCTCGCTTCTCCTCAATGATTATTTTCCTTCCTTCTTTCTCCTCACATGGAATGCGTGTATGTACCGTTGTCTGTTATTTTGAATATGTGTGTGTGTATCTCTCTACATATGTATATATACATATATCCATCTATATATCTATCTATATATAGATTATGTAGTGTATATACATATATATATATATATATATATATATATATAATAACTGTTGACCCCTATAATGACTGGATTTCCACCCTGATAAAATGCCGTAATAACTTGTTGAATTCTGTAATGACTCGATAGTGGGTTATTATAACATTTTCTCCTGCCATATTTCTATTTTACTCAAGCATGAAAGAAAGCAGACTGTATTTGTGCCAGTATAACTGCTGCTCAGAGACACTCATCACACAAATGCAGCTTACAGTTTTTCTCTGTCTGAAAACCTTGCACCAATTATTATAAAAATAATGCTTGTGCAGAGTTTGTTTCATGAGGATTTTTACACACCCTCAATGTGTGATAATCTCATAAACCCTCAAGTCCATTAGTTATTTTCTCTCTACATATATATATATATATATATATAGACAGAGAGAGAGAGAGATCTATTATTGCAAAAGAGATCATTGATGCTCCAGTTGGAGCCAACTTAATGCCACAAAAGTAGGGAAATGTGGTGTTAGGGTTTTAACCCTAACTCCCCACTCCCACTCCCCAAGCAGCAAAAGGAAAAAAATAGGATTTTGGGTCTCCAGAGCCTTGGCAAATCAGTAGAGGGTCTTTCTTGGGGTTGTCAACCCTATTGCTCACTCCTCCCTACCAGTCCATAACCTCCTGTCTGAAGCAGAAGGTACAGCTCCAAGTCAGTGCCTCATAGTGATGCACTCTTCAAAGGTACAGAACTCAGGCTCCATGGCACTGAGCAATGGGTGTTTGCTAGGCATGCTGGCAGGGTTCTACACACTGAGCCCAGAATCAGGAGTGGAGTCCAGCAGGGAGGAGTCACGAGTGTTCTACAGATACTTCCCTCCCAGGGTGGGTGGCATGGTCCCAGTCCACTTGTTAGGTGGCCCCTGGTGGTGGCTTGTGGCTGGTATTCATGGCAGCATGAAGCCTTGACTCGACACCTAACACCCCTCGCCGAAGGACACTGCTGTGGCCGGACCTATACACGGGAGGGGGTGGGTTAGGGAGGCAAGTGGGGAAAGACAACCGCTTAGCTGACCAGATGACAGCTGCTGGTCCCCACTTGCAACAAAGCCCAGATGTGTCCACACCTATCCCTTACCATGTGTCTGGCATAGAACAAAGCCTATGAGCAAGTCTCCTCTTTCAGTTTCTCTGCCACTGGAGGGGGCCCCTGGCACAGGGATATGTTAGTCAACCATGCTGTGGCAGTAATGAAGGTGGCAAGATGGTGACTGGACTGGCGCGGGCCTTAGGTTGCCCAAAGGAGTGGTTGGCTGGGGATTTGGGGCTATAAAGAAATAATACAAACAGCAAAACAAAAAGGTAGAGAACTATGTCTCGCACGTTGCCAACAGAATTTGTTGTAGTTTTATTCACGCAGGGTCTGCAAAAAGAAGATCACATCTGATGTTTGTTCAGGCAGTGGGTGTGCATTAGGGTGGACAATCCAAGGAAGATCCCACCACTGATTCGCCAAGACTCAGGGACCCAAAATCTGAATGTTTTTTCCTTTTGCTGCTTGGGAGGGAGGGAGGGAGTGGGATTTAATTGGAAACCCTAACTCCCACATATCCCTACTTTTGTGGCATTAACTTGAACCCTAACTGGTGCATTACCACAGTTTTTTTTTTGAAACAGTGGAATCATATCCCAGTCACACAGGTCCCTTCAGGATCTGCATGAACAGATGCAGATGAGCAGGGCCCTTTGGGCCTTGCACCAAAGAAAGACTCTATCCATCTATGGAAATGCAGGGCCCTTGTCGGTCCTGCAGTTCCATGTAGTAACAGATGTCAGAAATTCATGGAACTGTCTGGTGGGTTGTGAAAGTACAGGGCCTTCTGGTCCCTGTGATTCCATGTGCCTAGAGATACAGACACACAGGGCAAAGAGTCAATCTGTCAGCCAATGCACAGGGCCCTCTGCCATCCACAGGCAGCAGAGATGCAGGGCCCCATGCCAAGAGAATGGCTGTCTTCACTACATGGTACCCAGGCCCATGTGGGCAACCCTACAGCATTCACTCCCTGGCTGGGGGGGTGTCACATCACAATGCCATCCCAGCACCCTCACCACATGTAGCTGGGTCACTGAGTTCACCCCCCAAACTCGGGTCCCCTGCATGGGATCACAAAGCATACCCACTGGGTGAAGACTAGCACTACACACAACATTTCTTAGTAATTACATATTTTTTTATTTTGACCCCAAATTTTCAAGATAGTCATTCTATGACTCCCCTTATAAGCATAGCACGTGACATTTATAGTATATTGTCTGAAATATCATTTTATGCCACAAGTGCAAAAACACATCTCTCCTGAGATTTTAAAAATGACAATACCAAACCTGTCTTTTGGCCAAAAAAGCACTTCTCAGCCTCCTGCCACCAGGCACCACAAACCTGCTAAGCCCCCATTGTAGTTCACAGCATACATGATGCTCAAACAGCCATCATCTCCATGTTCCTAGATGCTGGACAGCCCAGGGGCAATGCTCATTTGCATACAGAGCACCTCACTGGTTTAATACTCTTCATAGTGCTATAACTACCCTACCTAAACTGGGACCATTCAAATTGAAGCTACGCCAACATCTCATAGCCAACAGTTATTGTGACTGCTTCTTCTGAGACTCCCATCTACTAGCATTCAATCTTCTCCTTACAACTGGATAACCCTGTATCTCCATGGTTACCTCAATAATTCTGAGGCTGACCCTTTTTTTGCACTTTGACAAGGCTCCTGGCTATCCCCCAATTGACTCACCCACTGCACCTACCCCTCCCACACCAGCTTGACAAGTCCTATGGCTGCCACCTTCTACCTTTCTTACCCCCTGCCTACCTCCCATACCAGCTTGACAAGGCCTATGGCTGCCACTTCATATCTTTCTTTCTCCCATCTTTATCCTTCCCCCTCTCATCTACGCTTTCCTCCTATTAGAATGATAAAACTGCGTATAGATGTATATATTTTCTCTCTTTATTTTACTGTTTGGAAACATTGTACTTTACTTCCTTTGTATGTTTTGTCTCCCCTCCCCACTGATGTGGAACCTTTGTAAATGAGCTGTCTGTGCTCAAAGGTATTGTAATCCAAGAATGAATGAATGAATGAATAAATAAATAACTAAATAAATAAATACCTGTCACATTTATGAGGTAGTATGGAAATAATGGCTATGTTGAAAGTTTGGAGTTAAAATATTGCAAATTAGCATGTTAAGAGTAATGTTGAAATATTGCAATATTTACTGATAACCTAGGCATTTTACCAGATTTGTACACCAAATTCTCAGCATAGCCTTCTTATTACCCCACCTCATGAACCCACTAGGTGAAAATTATCAAATCCCTGCTGAAACATCATTCCAAACCACAGGTGTGAAAACAGATTTTGGCCAGGATTTGAAAAATGACAGCTGTCACATTCATGAAGTGCTGTAAAAACTAGTTATGTTGAAACTTTAGGGTCAAAATATTCAAAATTACCAAAGTTATGAATGAGCATAGCAAGATGTCAGTATATGCTCATAACTTTACTATGTCATTTTTAAATATTTTGACCCCAGATGTTCAACATAGCCTTCTTCTGATCCCACCTCATGAGCAAGAGTGGTGACATTTTTCAAATCCCTCCCAAAAGGGATTTTGTAAAGCAACTGCAAAATTGCCTTTCCAGCCAGATTTGCATAATTCTGCCATGATTGTGCATGAGGTGGGGTCCCAAATAGGCCATTTAAAAAATTTGGTGTAAAAGTGACAAAGTTATGAATAAAAGTTCAAACCCCATTGGAATACATTAAACTGGACTTAACCATATTTTATCACATCATAGTCACCAGCTCCAGCAACAAGACATGTCTTTGATCAGATCTATATCATGGGATATGTTCAGATGAGTGAAGGTGTGGGGGTATGAAGTGGTGGATGCTGAGTGGGACTTTGGGGTGAGGTGAGGTGGGTGGGAGTGGGGGTATTTTCAGATCAGTAAGGGACCATTTTCTTTTTTACATGTTAAAAAAGTCTATGAGGGATGGTTTACTTTATTTCAGGGGACACCAGTGTTGGGCTACTTTGGGCAGCACCAAGGATGGGCACCCCAGTGCCACCATGTAAATTATGGAAATGGGGTGAGTGATCTGAAGGGGAGGGTGGTCAAGAGAAGCGGTGGGGTGGACATCCACAGTCTGCTTATATTACAAATTTAAAAATACATAAACATTGGGAAAGGTGGGGGCAAGTGACCCAGAGAGGAGGGGGAGAAAGAAGCGGTACCAGGGTGGACACCCTAGCCCCTTAACAAATATTTAAATGAGCTAGCTAACTAGAGATAGATAGATAGATAAATAGACAGACAGACAGACTGGCTCACTGCTTCAGCCCTGGAGGGAGGTGGAGAAAGAAGCAGTACTGGGGTGGACACCCAGGCCAATTAATAAATATTTAAATGAACTAACTAACTAGTGATAGATAGATAGATAGATAGATAGATAGATAGATAGATAGATAGATAGATAGATAGACAGACATACAGACAGACAGACAGACAGATAGAACAGGCAATCACTGGCTCATTGCTTCAACCGAATCTGGCAGCACGACTCTAGTTGCAGCTTCAGCAGCCAAATAATTCCCACGGTGGGGCACTGCTGAGCAGCTTTTGGAAGCAGCAGATTCTTTGAGCACCCTGGAAATATTGATTAAAATATATATTTGCAGTAGAATTTCTCACATAATACGGTGCATCAGTGGTGTATGAAGATCCCTGTATTGAATCATGGGCAAAATTGGGGAACTGCCCTTATCTTCTGATTTTTGCTCTGAAAAAGCACAGCAGCAAAGGGAGGAGTGGTCTGCATCAGCTGGTGTAGCTATGGTATCGAGTGATTTGCCTCAGGATGGAGAGTCCTTACTTGCTATTCAGGCCATGCTCAATCAGCTGGTTAAATAGGTGCAGGACATTGGTAGAAAGTTGGACTCCTTAACACCTTGTGTATCGGCATTGGAAACCAGGATGGATCTATGTGAATCTACAGCCCAGAGGATGGAGGTTTCTGTACTCAAGGCTTGCTATGCTGCTACAAAGCTTATCAAAGAGAACTCTTTGATACGCCACCATTGGAGGCAGTTGAGAACCAGGTCCAGGAGCATAATCTCTGAGTGTGCGGCTGTCTGAATTGGCTGAGGAGGATGACTGCCTCACTTTTGTTCACTCTTTCTTCCACCTTTATTGGACTTATCCAAAGAAGATCCCCCAATCTCGATTGCAAATGCATTCGGATACATCAAGAGGTGCCTCGTGGGTTTTGGCAACTCCTAGAACCTAGCTCATTGTGTGCATTGGTATCGGGGACTGGGACAGGATATTGACCCTAGCAAGACAGCATCAGTCATTAAAATATGATGAGGACACCTTACAAATTTTCCTTAACTTATTCTACAGTACCTGGCAGAGGTGAAGGGCTTTTGATGGTGTTCAGAGTCACCTCAGATGTCTGAGTTGCAGCACTAGCTACTGTTCCTGGCATGGCTGAGATTAACATGGCAGTGCAAGGTGTATCAATTTAATGAGCCAAAGGATGTAGAGAAATTACTTCAGCATACTGAACACAAGCTGGAGGGAGACAGAGAAGGGATGCCTCCTCAGACGATGAGCACAGCTAGTCTGGGACTTTTATGGTATTGTAAGTTTAGTTATGGACTGGGGTTGGGCACAAGAGGTGCAGCAGTCAAGGTATGTTTTCTCACTTTACTATTGTTATCCTGTTTATATGTGCCACACCTGATGTAGTGATGGACTTGGCAGGACTCTCTGGGTATGGTTTGTGTCCTTCCAGCTTCCATTTTTGTTGGCTCAACCATGCAAGTTTTACTGGACTTTATACCCTCATTGTCTTGCAAGTTTAGGGGGCCACAGTGTGAGCTTCTGATAGACGGTTCATGGACATTTATCTTTCATAGAAAGATATCATATATGATTTTGCCACTGTATTTGTTATTTTGGGAGGCGGGAATTTCATGTTTAATGTTTAATTTTTTTCCTAATATTTCCTTGGAGATTGAATGTTCGCTCTATGTTTTGGATGGGGAATCATTTTGCCTCATTACTGGGGTCTACTGGATATATTTCTACAAATGATATGTTGGGAAATATGGTTCCTCTGGTAGTCTTCCTTAGCTGTATGCTCTGGGGATGCTTCTTTTGCATGCCAGTGAGTTTCTTCCCCCATGTTGTAATGAATGGGGAGATACTTTTCAAACATTTGTGTACTTAGGCTTCTTGCTTGCTATGTTTTTTTTTCTTTTTGACTACCTCCTGTGGTATACAACTTTGTAAGTGTTGGCTTGCAAAAAAAAATGAATAAAGATACAAAACAAAAAAAAAAATAATTCCCACTGTTGTCACACACAGAATGCAGGTGAACAGTTCCTCTCACTAAGCTGGGCACCCTGGATTTTGGATGCTCCAGAAAAGATATTTCTGGGCATTTAAAAAAACACCATAATCTAGCAAACTGGTCCCATTCAGCTAGGTTCAGGTGTTTGTTTTTAAAATTACACCATTTTATGAATGTTCTGTGTTTGTTAGTTTGGGGAACAAGATGGTGGATGTCATGACACAAATTTTTCATGCTGTGAGAAGCAAGTAGTGAGAAAACAAAAAGGGTCTTGCTACGTGGAATTTTTCATATCATAGCAGAATATTATCTTAAAAACCCTACTGAGCATACTCAGAAAACACAAAAAAACTTTAAATCCTTATAACTCTAGAAACATTTAAATATTTTTTTACAAAATCTTTCAAAGACACTACCTTGGCACAGCAGGCTTCTACCATGAACATTTCAGAAAAAAATTTATGTAGGATGTACCTGAGAGCAAAACCAAAACCCATGTTAATATAGGAAAAAATAGACATTGACAGGAAAATGACATATGCAGATCTCAGAAACCACACAAGCTGCCACCACAAACTTTACTTACCTACTAGACAATGTATGCAAAATTTCAGCTAATTTCATCAAAGCGCTGCCAGAGCTCTTAAGGTGCAAAGCTAGGGGTTTAACATAGAACCTGTTGCTCAACCCTAACGATACTGGTGCTACCACACCAGTATTATGGTGGCATGGTAGTGTTATTGTAGTTAGGGTTGGTTGAGTAGGCTCTTTAATGTTAGACCCCTAACTCTGCACTTTAATAGCTTTGTCACCGTTCAACAGATTTGCATGAAATTTTGCATGCTCAATCTCGGGGCCAAGATCCTGACTTGCCAAATTTGTTTCCAGTCACTATGTGCAAATTCTGAGTTCCAGATAGTGAAAAAAGGAAAACAAATTGGGGTTTTTGCTGTTTTGTTTTTATCATGACTAGTGCCCAGATGGTTTGGAATTTTGCTTTTGAAAATTTCAGGGTAGAACAGGCTCAGACCACAGTGCTACCTTTTCTGATTTGGTGAAAAAATATTAATCCATTCCAGAGTTATAAGAATTTGAAATTTTGGTTATGAGCATGCTCAGTACAGTCTTTTGATAGCTGTTTCATACATGAAAAATAATTTAACCCACAAAAAAAATTCTGTTTTGGAAAAGTCATAAAAATGATATTCTGCAGAGACACCAACACATGTTTCTTGTTAATCGGGGACCCTTAGGTGGATTCTACAGCTAGGTTTTGGAAAATCACCCAGAAATGTGTTTTAACACATTTTAAAATCATTTTCATGACCCAAATTCCTATTTTAAGTATGGCCATACCAAAAAAGAATACAGCCACCGCGAAAAAGATTCCCTTTCTACGAAAAAGAATTTGACTTTGTGTTTTTTATACAAAGTGATTTTTTTAAAGGAATGCTTAAACCTCATGAGAAAAAAAGATCCCTTCATATGAAAAAGAATTTAGACCTTTTTTATTAATTTTTTTTTGTATGAAGGAATCCTTTTTTGTGAATAACACAACCTTATGAAAAAATATCCCTTCATATGAAAAAAGAATTTGAAATTAGTTTTTTCCCCACATTTCAACATTAACATGCCATAACTTTATTAATATATGCAGTTAGGCAACAATATACAGTATGTATCAAAATAACAGTCTTAATGAGTACTACAACACTAACCCATAGCACCCCATATAAAAAAAACCATAAAAAATAAAAAATATATAATTCCCATAGGATAACATTGCAACTTTAACAAGCCCGTAACTCTGTCAATCTTTGGAATTAATGGGCAATATATTATAGGGGTACAGTCACACCTTAGAGTTCAACAGATTCACGTCTATGTTAAACTCAAAATTTTGCACTTTAATAACTTTGCAGCTATTCAACTGAGTTGCACGAAATTTTGCATGCACCATCAGGGATCAAAGATTTCTGGATATGGCAAGTTTCATTCTGTCAGTTGCATGGGTGCAGAGATACGGCATGTCAAACAATGTGAAAGTTACCACTTTTGTCAAATTTTTTGTCACTGTGTGTCTCAGAAATGGCTTGGACATTTGGTCTAAATGTCTTGGGGTATATTGGTCTTGGATCACAGATGTGCCTTTTGATGGTTTGGTGAAAAATATTAAACCATTCAAAAGTTATTAAACTTCAACATTTTCTGTTATTTCCTATGGGAAAATTTAGATGTGAGGCTCAAAATAGGATTCTTGATCATGAAACAGGATTCTTGATCACAATTTGTGCTGCTAATAATCACAGCCATTCATGTACTTTGCATGAAATTTGGCATGTGCCATCAGGGAGCAAAGATCTCTTAATGTGGCAAGTTTTGTTCCAGTTGGATGAAGGTGCAGAGATATGGAGTCTTAAAAATTCTTCTATGTTAAACTAAAAGTGTGCTACTTCGCAACCATTCAAGTGATTTGCATGAAATTTGGCATGTGTCATCAGAGATCAAAGCTGTCTTGATGTAGCACATTTTGTTCCAGTTGGATGTGCGGTGTGGAGATATGGATTCTCAAAGAATGTGTAAATTACTGTTTTTGTAAAATTCTTTGTCACTACATTGCTCAAAAATGGTGTGGAATGCTGGTCTGAAATGTTTTGAGTATATTGGTCTTGGATCACAGTGGTGCCTTTTGAAGGTTTGGTGAAAAATATTAATCCATTCCAAAGTTATTAAATTTCAAATCTTTCCGTTTTTTCTTATGGGAAAAGTTAGATGTGAGGCTTGAAACAGAATTCTTGATCATGAAACAGGATTCTTGATCGCAATTTGCACTTTAATAACTTCCCAACCATTCAAGCAATTTGCATGAAATGTGATATGCTCTATCATGGACCAAGGATATCTTGATGTGACAAGTTTTGTTCTGGTTGGATATGTGGTTGCAGAGATATGGAGTCTCAAAGAATGTGTAAACTACCATTTTTTGTTAAATTCTTTTTCACTACGTTGCGCAAAAATGGTGTGGAATTTTGGTCTGAAATTTTTAGGGTATATATAGGCCTTGGGTCACAGTGGTGCCTTTTGAAGGTTTGGTGAAAAAAAATATCTGTTCCAACATTAATAAATGTTGAAGTTTCCCATTATTTCCTATGGGAAAAGTTAGATGTGAGGCTTGAAACAGGATTCTAAATCACAAATACAGAATCCTAGTTCATGCTGCCATCATTTTGTGTTCTGTTAGCAAGGGAAACAAACTTACATTTCAAAACTAATACAGGTCTTTGGTAAACACCCACAGTTGTGTTTACCTAATTGGGACCTGTAGAATTGCATACTGGGATTAATTTTTGATTACTTTGTAAGAAATGCTTTTTTTAGTTGCAGAAATCCTGGTTCACAAATCTCAGAAAATGTTTACCGCAAAACAGAATCCTTTTTTGCTATTTAAAAAAAAAAGGATTTTCTTTTACCACAAGTTGCAAAAAAGGATTTGCGAAATAGGATTCTGTTTTGCAATCTGCGGAAAACACATTTTGTATAGCTGTTTCTTTGTCACTTCATAGCAAAGAAAAGGTTTGGAATGTTGGACTGAACCTTTTAGGGTAGAAAGAGCTTGCTCCACAGATGTGTCTTTTGCTGGTTTGGTGAAATATATGTTTGGGCTGGCAGTATAGCCTAGAGATTAGAGGAACAAGGTGTGAAACGAGTTTGTTACATCCAGCAAACCAGACCTGAGTTTGATTTCCACAACCTCCACTTGCATACTGTGTGACTCTGAGCAAGTCACTTAACCGCCCAGTGTTTCAAAGTCACCCCTGAAATCAGGTACTTGTGCCTAGTGGGCCTTACCCGGTTACCAAAGACTAAAAAAAAAAGAAAAATATTACTTTGACTTGGAGTTCTGCAGATTTGAATTTTGGTTGATTTTCCATAGGATAACATTGCACTGGGAGTTTTACAGAGCCATTTCTTTGTCACTATGGTGTTAAGAAATAGTTTACAATTTTGCTCTGAACTTTTCAGGGTAGAAGGGATTTGTTCTAATGTTGCGCCTCTTGGTGGTTTTGAGAACTTTTGTGTCAAGTACACAGCTTTCAAATTTTGCTGCTTTTTCTATAGGATAAAATTGCAATATGAGGTGTTTTTGATGCTTCCACAGGCAAATAAGGACACCACTACTCTATCTGAAGTATGCATCCATGGGAGAGCAGGATATCATTATGGATTGGGCCCTGTGCTCCTACATGTAAATAAGGATACGATTATGGAGTAATGGGCCCTGCAGTCCCACAGGGAAAAAAGGATAGAATTACACTATATCAAAAGTTATGAATGGATGGGAGAGCAGGGCTTGTAGGCAAATAAGAATACCATTATGCTTTCTCAAAAAGTAAGGAAATTATTTGCAAAAAATGCTGTTAATGCACTAGTTAGGGTTAAAATTTTTACAAGGAAGCACATAAATTGCTTTTCTGGAGGAATGGAAATGCTTCCATACCCACATACACATGTGGATAAATAGAGGCACAAAAGTACTGTTCCCAGAAGGCCTTGCACTTTCTTAATCACATGAATGACAATGTGATTGTACTATCTCAAAAAGTAAGGAAATTCATTGCAAAAAACATCATTAATGCACCAGTTAGGGTTAAACTGACAAAAGTAGGAAAATGTGATGTTGGGGTTTCCAACCCTAACACCCCACCCAACCCTGCAAGCAACAGAAAGAAAACACTTTACAATTTTGACTGTCCTGAGTATTGGCAAATCATGCCTGGGGTCTTCCTTGGGGTTATTAACCTTAATGCTCACCCCATTCTCATGTAGTCTGCACATCGGAACTTATTTACTGATGGAATGAGGGAAGCATTAGGGTTCATAACCCCAAGGAAGACCCCGGCCTGATTTGCTAAGACTCAGGCCAGCCAAAAACATTAAGTTTTTTTTGTTTGCCACTTTTAGGGTGGGGTAGGATGGGGTTTGAAACCCTAACACCACATTTACCTACTTTTGTTGGTGTAACCCTAACTGGTGCATTAACAACATTTTTTTTTTTACTAATTATTATATATATATATATATATATATATATTTATATATAAAAATAAAGGATGGAGAAGTGTGTGATATAAGAATTTAATGCACACATGAGGTGTGGGATGCTACATAAACCCCTAGGGTGAAGCCCGAAGAGTTTATTAAACCATCCCACACTGAGGGTGTGCATTAAATTTGAGTTTCTGAGACTTCCCCATCTTTTACTTTATATCATTTCTGGGGAGCACTTTTTTCCATCCTGGGTCTTATGATCTTCTGTGTTGCTGACACACACACACACACACACACACACACACACACTCACACACACACTCACTGCCACTCACACTGAGAGACACATAATCTCTCTTTTCTTGTCTCATTTTCCTTGATTTTTATTTTATTTACACTATTTACAGTTTGGAGTTCTTATAGCACTTACCTAGCATTGTAGGGAGTCAGCCATTGCCCTGTTTTTAGCCGTGTCCCCATTCCTCCTCACAGTACTGTATATCCTGACCTAATCAAACAGCAGGATCAACCAGATAGCTTTTTATCTAATTTATAACAAGAGGAATCACTTGACTATAAAAAAAGAGATGCTAAGGTGAGTTAGATGTTCTGGAGGCTTCTCAGTAAGCCTTGGTCAGAGCCACCATGTTTCTGGAATGGTTTAGCCTGCCCACAGAATGAACAAGCACCAATGAGGGAGCGCTACTCTTGACAGACATAACACATGAATGACTCCGACCCTGGGATGCCCACCCCCAGTGTCAGATACCCACCCCCCCACAGTCCATTCTGTTAATGTACTTGCTGACATTGGGGGATCCAATCCCATGTTGGCATTTACAAGTCCCCCCCAGCAGTGTGAGACACTGGGGAACCCACCCCCATGTCCAGAAATAATTTATAAAATTTTTTGTATAATCTGACACCGGGATGCCCACCCCCAGTGTTGGATGCCCCCTTGCATCCCGCAGCCCATTATTTTAATGTACTTGCCAACATCAGGGGGTTCAGTCCCTGTGTTGGCATTTACAGGTCCCCCTCAGCAGTGTGAGACATTGGGGAGCCCACCCCCAGTGTCCCAAAATAGCTCAAGTACATTACCTTTTAAAAAAAAGTCCATTGATGTCTTTTTTTTAAAGGTTCTATGATGCCGGTTCGACAGCACTTTCGTAGACCGACAACACAGCGATGGGATTTATGTAGATCACAAGTTGTGGTCGGCATAACACTCAATGTCACCTGGTCTGTTTTTTCATCTGGGGGGCTTTGCCCCAACCCCCCATGTGGGGGTCTCTGCCCCCCTGCACCCCCATACTTATTATAATCAACTCCGACTCAGTGTTGATTCTGGGAAGGGGTGCAGGACCAGGAGACAGTGTGCCCATCTCAGGTGCACCAACAAAGTGATCTTTCAGTGAACTGTCAATTTTGTTGACAGCAAGGTAGGTTGCTGTGTTGGTGTTGCCGTCGGGGAGGCATGCCATTCTTAAACCTGAAAAAAAAAACATCCCTCGTTATCATTGCCACTGTCCCCTTCTCCCATCCTGACCCTCCCACTGAGCACACATCATCCCAACCCCCCCTTACACTACACTTACCTCCAGAGGTTGTATGCTGCCATCTTCTGTGGACCGAGACACATCTGCACTCTTCAAAGCCGAACCATGAACTGAGGAATCAAGGTAAGTGCTGTATAATGTATTTCAATGGCGTTTTGAACTTATGATCATAACAGTGACATTTTTAGAATTTTTTCACCAAATTTTCAACATAGCCTTTTTGGGACCCCACCTCATGAACACTGTTACTGTAATTTTGTTAATCAGGCCTGGAAGGCGATTTCACAGTCACTGCAAAATCACCTTTCAGGACTGAATAACAAAATTTCACCACTTACTCATGAGGTGGGTCCCAAAAAGGCCAAGTCTGCACCTGGCTAAAACATTCCTCTGAATACCCTGAAAGTTATGTGCGATCATTGAAATGTTCTATACACATGCAATAATTTGGTAACTTTCAATATTTTGACACCAAATTTTCCACATAGCCATATTTTCACACCACCGCTTCGAACAGTATAACTGTCATTTTTCACATCCTGTTCAAAATGTGTTTTGCACCTGTGATGCAGAATGACATTTCAGCATGAATTTTACAATTTTTACCTATGTAGTTAATGAGGTGGGGTCATAAGAAGACTATGTTAAAAGTTTGGGGTCAAAATATTAAAAAACACAGATTTTATTAAGTAACATTGTTTGCAGGGATGTCCGTTGCACCACCGGGGACCACGCTGCCTTACTGTGCCAGTGAGCTGAGTTCAGGTGTGAACTCAGTGAACCAGTTTACTGGGACAAGGCTGATGGGGAAGGTGCTGCAGCATGCAGCACTAGCCCCAGCCTGGGTAGGGATGGAGGAGTGTTTTGCTGCAGACACCATACCCTGTGGTGAGTCAGGGAACCTCACCAACAAGGTATCAGTATGTGTGCCAGGGCCTGCTGATCCCATGCACTGGGTCAGGACTGTTTTCAATATTGTATTTGTCTCATTTTGTACAGGTCCTGAAGAGACCTGCGCAAGTGAGAATACAATTCCACTATCACAAAAAGAAAGGAAATTCATTGCAAAAAACTACAGTAATACAGACATTGGGGTTATAGAATGCAAAGCGTACAAAGAAGGGAAATGAAAAAAACATTAGGGATTTGGGTCTACGAGTATTGGTGAATCAGTGGAGGGGACTCCCTTGGGGTTGTCAACCATAATACCCACCCCCTCTCCTTATCAGACAAGCTCAGTTGTCATGTCTGCATGCAGGGCCCACAGGCCCTGCGTGGAGAAAGCTATGACAGATTATGTTGGCCATACTGTTTCACTATGACAAACTAGCTTGGAGCTTTTCCTTGTGCTTTGAAAAGGAGGTTATGGGTTGGGAGGTGGGCATTAGGGCTGTCAGCCCTAATGCCCACCTCCTCCCCCCATATATATATATATATATATATGATTTTTCCTCTATAAAATCCACTATAAATTATTTCCTGTATACCTTTTCAATGGAAGATGTCTATCTCTGCAATCAACACTGTATACCTTGGAAATAAAAAACATTCAGCATCAGTAAACACAAGAAACTATGTAAAACAACAAACTAATTGACACCAAATTACTAAACTAATTAACAATTATTTAACAACTAACAAATAAAGCTCTTTAAACCCAGACACCAGCAACTGCAATTCAGATCAGACTAACATCCTTGATGACTGAAGACAGCACTAGTGTGGAATAACTAGAGTTCATAAAGCAGCAAGAGAACAAAAACACAACAAAAAGACACCAAAGTGATCAAGTCTTAGTTGGCAAAGGTAAGGAGCAACATGACCTTCTCACGTCTTACCAGGCAAACGTCATTTATACACACAAACAGCAAGATAGATTGAATTATTAACCAGGAACTATCAGAGAAATACTTGGAAGCCTAGATCGAGATTTAAAAAGAAAATTATTCACATTCCACATAAAGAAAAAACAACAGTATTCAAAGAAACAGCGTAAACCATGATAGCCAAACAAAACACCTCAAAAAGAAAGCAAAGGCAACTATCCCAACCGAAAGCACAACCACCCCAGATACAGAAACTACCATTCTGTACAGGACAAGAACCACTGGGCTACACAATCCCACAGCATTCATTAGTCAGTTTGTGTTTGGTGACCAGATAAGTACAGTAGGTAATGAATGCCTTATTTCTCATATAGCAGTTACCAGTTCCAGCAGCAAGACTTGTCTTCCATGGGACAGTGGATCTACACACTGGGCTCTGTTCAGGTGAGTGAGGGTGTGTGGTGAGGTCTGGGAGGTGTGGGGTGGTGGGTGCTCAGTGGAAAGAGGGGCTGGGGTGCGGGTTCATAAGCGATGGACCTTTTTACAGATTAAAAAAATATATCAAGGGACTGTGTTCTTCTTTCAGGCTCCTAGGACATCGGAGGGTGGAAGATTGCTACTAGACACCTCATTTAAATCAGCAATGACATGCTTAAGGTGGAAACTGATCTAGATAGCAGGGAATGTAGACTAGCAATTTTTGCACTAACCACTGATCCACCTGACTGCACTTTCAAATTGTTGTGATATACACACACACACACACACACACACACACACACACACACACTGACTAATACATATACACATATATGCATATCTATTCCAGTATAGCATAGCAGTGCACTGTCTACACGCACGGAGCATTGCCACACACACTAACACACATACACTGCTCTATATGGCATTTATTTACTTATGCATCTAACCCTAATTTTTTCTGTATTTAGGATAAGCACTTTGTTTTGCATTAACTCATTGTACTAATCTATGGCATGACTGGGTAACTAAGGTAGAAGACCAGGTAGGTGCGGTGGATGTAGCCTGTCTGGACTTCAGAAAGGCCTTCGACACTGTCCCCCATAGAAGGCTGATTAACAAACTGTGCAGCCTAGGGGTGGATCCTAAAATAGTTCTGTGGGTGGAGAACTGGCTGAATGGCAGGAGTCAGAGGGTTGTGGTAAACAGGAAGTACTCTGGAGAGGGGGAGGTGATGAGCAGATGTCGCAGGGGTCGGTGTTGGGGCCGGTCCTCTTCAATGTCTTTATTGGAGACATTGTAGACAGACTGGAGGGGAAGGTATGCCTCTTTGCAGATGATACAAAGGTATAGAATAGGGTGGACATGCCAGGGGGTGTTGAAAGAATGAGGGAAGATCTTAAAAAATGGGTCTGGTATGATTGACTGACTCTTGTAATACGACAATCATTAGCCCGTATCCATTTGACTGACCGGTTCATATTTCCGACAGAAAAAAGACTGCTTGACATTAGACCAACAAATACTTGCCTGTCTTGGAGATGAAACAAACAAATGAGGCAAAGACTGCTGTGTGAAATTAAAATATCATATCTTACTTTAACAGCTGCCAGTCAATTGAAAAATACTTGCTGACAAGTAAGCACCAACACTGTAAGTTTGCCTATCTTGGGGATGAAACAAATGAATGAGACAAAGACTGCTGTTTGAAATTAAATTATCGTATCTTACCTTAATATCCAGCCCTTCAGTTCAACTCATGGAGCATAAGCAGCACCACTATGAGGCTGCTGTGTGAATGCTACATTTCATCAACATGCAGCATTCAAGTGGCAGCAGCCCATTTTGGAGTGCCATTTAGTGAGCGGAGTCCAGTCATTCAAAAATGAGATGTGACGCTCATTCTTAAAGAGCCATATTGTTGGCAATGCCATGTAGAAAATCATGGCGGATCTTTGATTTTACTTTGTATAATAGTTCTGATTTTTCTTCACAGATGCTGTATTTCTTCTTTAAGGGGAATGGGGAGACCACAATTGATCGTCTCAATGGTACTTTCAGTAACTTGTTGTTCCCTCATCAGCTCATGGACAACCATGTTATGCCTACATAGGCCGAGCAGACCAGTGCACCTAGGTGCCTATGCCATGCCTTAACATTGTTTTGGGTGCAGGGACACCAGAAGCAATTTGTTCATGCACAGACCACAGTTCAGGTGGAAATAGTGGAGGGCTGCGAATCATGGTATCATTTTACATTCTTTTCTGAACCCTGCCAAGTACATAGTTCTCCTCGAAGCAGTCAAGCACTGGAATGCTACATTCTGGGAATTCAGGTTTTAATGAAGCAAAGGTTGCAGGAATTTAGGTTGTGGGCAAGAAAGCTAGAGCATGCAACTGTCTCATTTGTAGCCTGAATTCTGGTTCTGAGCCATACTTAGCTGGCAGTCCCAGGCTCTGAATTTGCACCAAATAATTTGGCCGAAGTGAAAAAGGCAGCCCTTGTTAGTGGTGGTGGTAGAGAATTCAACCTTACATGCATTGATGACTTCCTGCTCAAAATATGTCACAATGTAGTGTGGTACCAGTGTTACCCCATGTTTATCTGCTAAGTCATACAGGACCTGGAACAGCCAAACATAACAATCCTGTGAGTTGGCGGACATTAGATCATATACCAAGGGCACAATCCTACTGGTCTCTGTACTGCCCACAGGGCATGTATTGAATACAACTGTCTGAATAGGGTGGGCACTGTTTAAAAAGTCCCATCCATTAGCCAACAGTCCAATGCAAACAATTTAATTATGTTTGCTTTCGTGCAAAATATCAGAATTTTCTCTTCTCCACATTGGGACTCTTTAGCCAGAAACAGCTCGCCATCAATGTACCGTAGTCTTTGGGTATTGAGACCTCATCCAGTGTTCTTGGCTCGGAGGCATGTTTTCATGCCTGGCTCTTTTGACAACCTGTTGCATAGCATGCCATGATGACATATTGTGGCAGACTTCTGCAGTGACTTTGGCACACTCGGCCTGAATCAAATGAGCTGGGGAATCATTTGTGCTAAGCACTCATTCTTTCAGGGAAGTGACTGCCTCTGCCACTGGCCTCTGAGTGGCATCAGGTGAATGCATGTGTTCTGCATTGCTCCGGAGATGATGCTGTCCCCCAATCTTAATGGTGCTTGCCCACCCACGGCACCCAGATTTATGTTTCTGGAAGCACCGATAGAAAAAGTTATCCTCTACTGCTCCTTAAAATATAAGTAGCCCTTCAAGACAAAGTTTATCATGGCCCTTCTGTGAGGGAACCATCTTAAATGGCTGAACCATGGAAGCTGCCATTACAGTTGTATCAAAATAGCACTAGGACATCTCACCAATCATAGGTTGTTTATAGCAATGTCAATAGCTGTCGAAATGAGTGAAAGTCAAATCTCATTTTTAATTGAGTAAATAAATCCTGCTTTTGAAAGATTGCATTCCGCTCACTAGATGGTGCTCCAAAATGGGTTGCTGCTTGATGAAATGCAGCATCACACAGTGTTTATGCTCTACGACTTGAACTGGACTTTGGCTGGATATTAAGGTAGGCACTAGAACCCCAGAGCTAAGTACAAACTAGGTGGGGAGGTAATGACAGTCACAAAGCAGGAAAGGGACCTGGGAGTTATCATCTCAGAGGACCTAAGATAAACTTGGCAGTGTGACAAGGTGGCTGGAAAGGTTAGTCAGATGCTTGTATGCATAAGGAGGGGTATCATGAGTAGAAAGAGGGAGGTCATGTTGCCCCCATATAAGATACTTGAGAGAGACTGCACCTGGAATACTGTGTCCAGTTCTGGAGGACTCATCTGAGAAAGAACATATGGTGGAGGCGGTGCAGTGGAGGGCAACTAAAATGATGCAGGGCCTGTTGGATAAGGCCTATGAGGAAAGACTAGCCAAGCCAATATTTAAAATATTTATTTCATTTGGCTAAAGCATTTAGCCCATTGTAAATATTTAATTTTTACAGGATATGCCAGTTGAGATTTGATATGTCATTTACAGTGTGGTCATGCTTTTACCCACCTTTTTAGTGCATTTGCACAACACAGATCTCCTGAGAGGCAGTTTCAATGTGGTCTTCCATTTTATACATTTTTACAATGTGTTTTCCTAGAATATGCCTGCTGATTGCTATATATTTAGCCTGGATAGTTCACAGAAGATGTGAAATCTTATTTTCAATGGGGTTCTATATCTACACATGATGCTGCATTGCATAAAATCAGAATACACTGAAAACAATATTTTACATCTGGACTATGCTACTCTGGAGAAATACATTGTAAAAATGGGTAAAATCATGACCCCACTGAAAACATGATATTTCATCTAATCTGGGATATCCTGAGTAAAGAGAGTGCAAAAATGTGTAAAATAAAGATCACTATGAGAATGAGATATAGCATCTGTCCTGTGCTAGCCAGGATACAAAACCTAGGATAAGAAATATTTAAAGGAAATCTATAAGTCTTTCTATGCTATCATTATGTAAATCATGTCGTTGAGGCATGATGGAAGTGGGGATGAGGCTAAGTTCATAAATATGTTATTTTAATCATTAAACAGTTGAATGCAAATATATAATAATTACATTTACTGTGATAGCAAATTCCACATTGTAAACTGAACTTCATTGTGTTCTGCATAACCAAGACTGACATAAACAACAGTTTCTTTATCGTTTTATAACACATTAGGCTGCAGTATTTATTTTGAATGTTGTGGCCATAAGGATGGTGTGTACAGTATGTGTGTGTTTATTTGAGTGAAAGGGATTAAAGAAATGGCTGCCTTCTGATATAGTAAACTATGTCTGAGACAGTGCTAACTAGATAGTGCCTTAAGACGTTAAAAAACAGTGTAAATCTTTTTAGAGATTCCTTGCTTGGAAAGAGTGACTAAGCTGACATGTTTATAAGTTATGAATCTTTCTTCAAAGAGAATTCTACCCATATTGAAGCTTAGCACACAAAATAGTGCTGCAGCATGGCTAACCTCAATGAACACAGCAGAGTGGAGGGATAACACAAAACTACCAATTTTAACTAGTCTGTTAGGAACCTTGAGAGCTCCCTTTTTTATTGTACTAGCAAAACATCTGCAGGGCTCCACCCACTGTAGCCATAAAAATGGGTTGACAATTTCCTTCTTTCTGATTGGCTAAGTAAGTTCCAAGACCCATGTGTTAATTCCCCAGGAATTCATAGGTTAGAACAAGTTCAGGCAGTGGAATTTGGGCAAATTACATACAGAATTCATGACCCACTTCATTCATCCCTATTGCCATCACAAACATCACTGCCACCTTAACATGCTGAAGACCATCAATGAGGCCCTAAAAAAACTAAATTGTAATAATAAATAAATTAAACATTCTTTCAAATCTTGATCACCACTTACTCATATAAACACATTTGAAAAAATAAGTACTATTCTGTTTTAATTCCAGCATTTCTCTGGTGACCATGAAAATCCCCTCCTGTCCTTGCCAGCTTGCCAGGAAATATCTTCTGCTTACGCTGTCACAGATAAAATTGAGATCTTGGCTCCATATAGGGACTTCTGTTGTGTATGAGAGGGTGAATATGCCACAGGAATTCAGTAGAAGTTTGAGTTCCTGTATTCTGTAACAAATAAACATTCTGTCAATTGAATGTATGGAAAGACAGATGATTGACAGGCAGGAAATTATGACTTGTTGCATACGAAAATGTTTGCATTTTTTTTTGTTTTTTTAAATTGTTTCTTAGTTTACTCATTTTAAAAGTGCAGTAAGACATGCCAGGTCATGGATTGTCTGGGGTTAATGCATTACCAGCTGCTGAAGGTACTGGGCACAAGAGCCTCATGCCTCACTATGCCCTAGGGTGTGCATTAACCCCAGACAACCAATGTCCTGTAAGCAATAAGACATGATGGTCATGTGAATCTTGATCTAACCACACTTCCAGGGGCATAGTGAGGCACAATGCTGCAGGTAGAGTGCCTTCATCTACTGGAAGTGCAGTTAGATCAGCATAATGCACACCCTAAGAGTTTTAATGTGCTTATTCAATGGGTAAGCTGAGAAACTTAAAAAAAAAACAACAATGCCAACTTCTTCTATTAACAGGTATTTTTCTTTGTTAAAAGCAACTAGTAAAAAGTAGTCCCTCCCTATCTTTTAAGCATCTGTATATCCACACATTCAGTAGATGTAATGTTTGTTTATCATGGAATGCAGGAATTCAAACTTCTGCAGATTTCTACTTGCTGAATGTTCATTTCTCCTCACACAAATACACATAACTGAAGACCTCAGCAAAGCCAAGGAATCAGTTGTATCTTGTAGAGCAAGCAGCAAAGATTTTCCTGGTAGGCAGATAAAGATGCAGGATTGGTTCCATGGTCAGAAAAGAAGCTCCAAAAATACACCTGTGAATAGTACTTCATTGTTTAATTTTGCTCATATGTGTAAGGAGGGGGTTATAAAATAATAGAACATTTTATTAATGTGATTGCTCTTTTCATATTGAGGGAGTTTGTACTATTATGGCCTGGATTATTTTTAGTGAGTAAATGTGGCAGCTGTGTTTTATTTTGCAATCAGGAATTTTTGAAAAAGTCACTGCTATTGTTAGCATGCAGTGCCCTGATTACCAGCACTTTTTACCTATATATTAGACAGATCTAAGACATAGGTTCTAACCAAACAGGATGCTGGATTTTCTCTACCCATTTTGTAACATGTCGTATTGCTTAAAGGAAAACTCTCATTATTATAGACTCACCCACCCTAAATCCTTAACCCCCCCCAATTAAACTTTTTGCAGTAAAAACTAATTTTTTAAAGTGGTCCAACTCATAGCATTTTTAATTTTTAAGGCCCATGATCTTCCAACATGGCGAGTGCTGGGCAGCACCATCTCATCTTATAGTGCGGCTCTGCACCACTTGCTTATATGCTTTTCAATACAAGTGAGCAGTGCAGAGCCACACCACACCTAGCACTTGCCATGTTGAAAGATCAGGCCTTAGAAAATAAAATGTTGTTAGACCTCTTTAAAAATTTGTTTTTACTGCAAAAAGCTTAATTAGGGAGTTAAGGATTTGGAGGTGGAGAGTTTGTAGTAAAGAGACTTTGCCTTTAAATATAAACAATAGGTGGAAATTGAGCATTCTGATTGGTTGACATACATCAAAAAGAGCTATGATAACAGATGGAAATCTACCTGTACACCAATTAGGATTTTTACTAATAAAACATTCCTTTAAAATTTAAACATATTTTAGTTTAATAATACCATTAAGACACTCCAGGGGTTAGGTTACAGTACCTTTGTTAGTATAATCCTAAGGGATGTGGCCCTCGGCATATAAACTCCTTAGGGTTAGATTACCTGATGGTATCCCAACCCCTGGTCATGCCTTAATAATTAATATCTGATTTTCATGAAAGATGTGATTATTTTAGCTATAATTCATGTTGTTTATTGTATAGCAAATGTTATATGAATTTATGTTGAAACCATGCAGTCTGATCATGTGTGCCTCCTCCTTTTGTATACAAAAAAATCCATCCCTTAAAAGCACTTCTGGTTGCAAAAATGTTATCAAATAAATGTGGAACATTGTTTGTACACGACCTCATTGTAAATAAGCCTCGGCTCAGTTAAGTACATCCTAGTTCATATATATTTATATGAATAAACTTTTTACTACTACTAAAATAGATAATAAATCCCAAAGGGTTTTACAGTCCATGACCATCTGGTAGCATCCACAGGCATGCACACTGAGGTTATGTACTCTGTAACCCAAGTCTTTCTCTGTATGAAAATATGTATTGTTATCCCGGGTCGCCCCTGAAAAAGGGACCTTTGGGGCTCAGTGGGCCTACCCGGTCACGAAATTTTAAATAAATAAAAATAAAATAAATAAATGTGATAGTGTGGGAGGCCAAGGGAAGCTCAGAGACTTGGCACACCAAAGGCAAGACGAAGAGAGAAAGAGCGGGGGTGGGGTGAGGAGATTAAGAATGGTTGTTAAATGACTTGCACATGGACACATAATGCATAGATGACAATAGTGGGATTCAAACTTGGCTTTCCAAGTTCATAGCTCTGTGTTCTATAAATCACTTTTTATACTTCTGCAGGAATTCCACCCTCCCCCGATAAAATTACGATTTTTAACATCACGGATTCTTCAGCGTTTATTTCCTGGTCAATTGACAAAGGAGAGTCTGTGTCAGCAGTTATTATTCGCTATAAAATGGACGGCAATACAGACCACACACAGGAGATTAAAATAACTGGCAGCACCATCACACAGCACCAGCTCAAAGGCCTGGAAGCAGATACCACGTACTCAGTAGAACTCTATGCTGAGAACAACATTGGACAGAGCCCACCGAGCCCTGAGAAGAAGCTGAAAACGTTACCAGAAATTAAAGGTTAGTCTGCTGAAAAGATTGCACATTTACTAGAATAAAATGTATGAAAATGATTATGATGTACCTTCTTCAGGAGTGTACTTTATCCCCAGTCAAACAGAATCCAGTGCACTACCCTCAACAAATTAGTAATACTGTCATGTATTTTCTTACTCACTTTTTATTTTTTATTTTTTATGATTTCCAAAGGAGGTTACTTGGTTATAAGATTTCTTCTGAGATGTGAATTAAGCCAACCACCAGACAACAAGGTGAAGCCATGGTTGGGTAATTTACTCTAACATCTAAAACTTTGCCTAAATTGGCTTCTTGATCAATTTTAAGTAAAGTGCAACCACCTAAAACATCACAAATGGTCAATGGAAAGCTTGCTAATGGAGATAGTCACACATTGCCCACTGATCATAATTGTTTAATGTTTAGTGTACTTTACCGCTGAGGAGAAGCTGGTGCATGTTTGCCGTTATAACCCGCGGGTTATAACAGCGAATTATAACTGGCTCCTCCAGTGAGAAAAACAGTAGCCAGTTGTTACAATTGTTTAATGTTTAGTGTACTTGCACTGCTATCTGTAATGGTTATCCAACTAAGCTTACCTTGTTGTCTATACTGCACAGCAGTACAGCTCTTTGTACTGTGTTATGTCACCTCAAGTATTAGCAGTGTTAGTGGCTCAGTCGGTTGCATGCTCATCCCTGGGACCAGAAGATCTTTTGGTCTTTGTGTATTCAAGTCTGACAACAGGAAGTTGGGCTAATATCCAACACTTACACTGTAGTGCAGTATGGGGGTGCTGCACTTTTGAGGTGCAGTCCTTAAGGCAGCCATATTTGTTAGCAAAAGATTTCATCATATATTTTTTTAGAAAAAATGAATTTCTGACATTATAAGATTCATGCTCAGTGTAGTTTTAGTTTTCTTGGATATTATTGAAACAGCTTTTATAGCTAATTTTGTAATTAATGATTCATTAATGATGGCTGCAATTCACAATTTAAAAAAATCTCTTCTGTTGAGGTTACTTGTTGAATGTTCATGCTAGATTCATACTATAGCTATACTAGGATGGTGCTACCACATTTTCTGATGGTAAACAGCATAACACTGAACCACAAAACACTTAATCACTCACTCCTGGACTGGTCACTCACCTCCCACCTGCACTGGATACTAGCTATGGGCCTGCTCCCTGACACCCTAAGTGACCACCACTTGACTTACATAGTCAGAAAAATCTTCAGACCTAAGGCGCCCCCCACCAATGCATCATGCTGACAAGATCCTACAAATCCCTGGACCTTGCATCTCTTATTCATGACATGACTGTTACCAACTGGTCTTTCATCCACAAGCTTCCTCCACTGAAACCACTCTGGATGGTTTCAAAACCA
Organism: Neoceratodus forsteri; assembly: GCA_016271365.2. Lineage (NCBI taxonomy): Eukaryota > Metazoa > Chordata > Ceratodontiformes > Ceratodontidae > Neoceratodus > Neoceratodus forsteri. The sequence goes on from CM057453.1 coordinate 966,578,980, forward strand.
GGTTCCTCGCTGTCTGAAACCACTATGCCCCACTTAGATGGTCCAGGGTACGTGGTGCCCACCTCCCCTGGATCACAGCTCACATCATTGCCAACCACAAAGCAAGAGACATGGCCTGGAAAGCTTTTAAGAAATCTGGCTTACCCCAAGCACACCTAAAGTACCGTGTACTGCGGAACGCATGCACAAGGATAGTCCACCAGGCTAAAGCCAAGTATTTCAACACTGCCTTCCACACAAACATAAATCATCTTGCCAAATTCTGGAAGGTCTTCAAATCACAAGAAAAACTTGTCATCTCTCAACTCTCCTCCTTTCTCGACTCCTCATCTTTCTACACCCCCACCAGTCTGGTTTCAGGAAGTCCCATTCCATTGCCACCTCCCTGCTGGGGTCATGGACTCCATCCTCTCTGACTTGGACAATGGGCACATCACCTCAGCCATCTTTGTCGACCTAGCAAAGACGTTCAACACAGTATCCCTCCCTCCTCCTGACCAAGCTCACCAGTGCAGGGCTCTCTAGTTCAGCCACTGACTGATTCCAATCCTATCTGGTAGGCCAGACACAGTCTGTCAGGATTGGTAACTCCATCTCTGCTCCACTCCCTGTCATCAGGGTGCTGCAGGGCTCAGTCCTGGGGCCACTCCTGTTTCAATTTTCCTGAATGATCTGCCCTCTGCCTGCCCACACACCTCCATCCACATGTATGCAGATGACACAGTACTGTATTCATCTGGCCCCTCCACTACTGATGTAGTAACCACATTGCAGCAGGACTTCAACAGTGTCCAGCGCTGGTTTCGCTCCAGTCAGCATCACCTCAATGCCAAGAAGATAGTCTCCTTGACCTTCGGCACTAGGCAGAGACTTTCACGGCTCCCCCGACTTTCCACACCCTGGACGGGACTTCTTTGGAGGCCTGCACCCTTCTAGTACCTTCGAGTCTGGCTCGACCAGCACCTCGACTTTTCTGTACACTTGATGGCATCCACAGAAAACTTCGCCCAGATATGGGTGCACTCTATGAAATCATGGTTGCATCCTGCTGCTGGCCTGCTGAGCAATTGTACAGAAAATGATCCTGCCTATTTTTGACTACGGAGATGTGGTCTACAGTGCTGCCCCCAAGTCCGCCCTGACTAGACTGGACTCCTCTTTCACTCCTTCTGTTGTTTTGCCCTCGACTCTCCTTACACCACCCATCACTGTACCTTATATCCTGTCCTTGGGATGTACCTCTCTACAAGACTGCAGATTGTCACACTGCGCATGCCTCGTTGCCAAATTCTGGGATCAGTCCTTGCCCCACCTACCTCTCTATGGTCCTATCCACCCACTCCCCCCCAGCCTATGAACTCAGGCAATTTGACACTCATCTCCTACATATTCCCCAAAGGTCTACCTCTACAGGCCAAGCAGCCTTCAGCTACCATATGCCCAAACTATGGAACTTCCTACCTCCAGATATTCAGCACTCCTCTCCCTCCCAACACCTCAATGGTATTCTCTCAGTGCATTTCTCCAACACCTGCTCATGTGCCTAACACAACTTCAGCTTCTAGGCCAGTAAGCCCCTCCTGGACTCACCTTGTGCCACTCTTTATAACAATCTAAGTCGCCAAGCACTTGTCTCATGCCTCACTTCTTCTGTTGCATGTTTCTGAAAAGGTTGCACCTTGTGTAATCCTGCCATTGTCCTTACTTACACTGCTGTATTGTGTTACTGCTGCATTGTGTTACTGTTCCAAGGATTTACCATTGCTGTATTATTGTGTGATTGTTGCCCTTTTGCATGTACTGTCTCCAGGGTGCATCTGGACTCGGCGTACTCTGCTCAGCATGTCCTCCTGGTAAAACTCTTAAATAAATAAATAAGCTATGTAATTTTTCACTGCAAGTTTTCATGGTGGGCATGGCACCAGGGTGGGAATTTTAAAACATCAAAATCCCATATCTTGGCTCAGGTGCAAAGAAAACCAAAGGAAAAATGTGCATCTTGATATTCATGCCAGACAAACATAATTGCTGGAAAAATAAAACAATATTTGTAACAAATACTGCTGCATTAAGATGACACGTTAAACCGAGGTCCCTTCTACTCATCTATCTCTTGTGGCTGTTCAGAAGGAAATTAAAGCTCCCATGGCAGCTACTGTAATAGTAGGAGATTTTTTATTCAACATAAATCACAAAGCTGAGAAACATAACAAGTTACAGAGACCACAGAGTAATTACAATGAAATCAAAACAATGATATAAAAAAAGGGAAAACAGAGTCACACAAAAAAGTTAGAATACAGCTGGTAAACAAATGAAAAGAAAATGGGCTCCCTATGGAAATTGTAAGAGATGAAGATTTTCTCCAGTGTCCTGACCAGCACTACCCTATCACTAAAACAGCCCACCCCAGGATGCATCTGGAAATGAGCTGTCTTGGCTCGGTGTATGCCTTTCTTTATCATAAATTATCTCTGAAAAAAATCAATAAATAAATGCATATTTCATGCTGTTGCCCACCTTATGGGACCCTTTGGAAAACCAGGTTTGGCACCTAAATGAGGTTATCCTGCCAGAATATGTTCACTTGATCTGGACTAATTTATAAAGCCATGTTGACTAAGATCCATGATGGGCGATACTAAGACTCAAAGGAGTCCTACAGAGCCCAGACCCTCATATAGATGGCCATGGGATTTTACCCATTTTCTCCCATGCTCCTTCCACCACCCCCAGGCATGGGCATAGCCTCTTTCGATCTTGACTGCACACTGCAATGTCTTGTGCTGGTAGCAAGCTCCCTTGGCCCACCACAGGGGTCGCTGGGGCACCGGTGCCCAGTGCCTTCCCAATCAGACTGCAATGCACTGCCAAGTGGCAGCTGCTGCATATCAGCCTACCTCCTAATATAGATAACCAAAGGAAGTTCTGCAACACTCACATTGAACATTCATGCTCTCTAGGTTGTTAGCTTCATCCAATGATTAGTTGTCATTATATTTCACATTAAATCACCCATTTCATTGTCTGTTTTAAAAATATCTGATTGCTCTAAATTGCATCACCGTTGCTGTGACTGTGTGGGCCTGTTGTCCTGGTCATTACTCTGATCTCAGAACAAGTGCGCGACAAAGACAAAATCCTGATGGAAGCTTTTCTTATGGACTTTATGGATAAGTTGGCAAAGATGTTCTGTAAAATGGGCAGGCCCAGTCGCACAGCAGTTACTGCCCACAAATAATTGACCTGTGTTCTGGAGCAGACTCAGGTTGCTTGCAAGTTAGCCGAGGGAGAGAGGATAGAGCATCCTAGGACAGCTCCTGACTCTTTTGGAGGGAGGGGGTATCCAGTGTCCCACTACCAGCTTGCCACCTGGTGGAGGCTGGGTGGTAGCACAGCAGGGATCCCCTCAACTGGGGGAGGGCAGACACCGGATGCAGATACATACACATGGTGCATCATTGCATGCCAGGTTGCTCTGGGGAGAAAATGCCAGAGGAAAACACTAAACAGCTATATGACTTCCTGATCCTCCACAGGCCCCACATCACTGACTAGCAGGGATCTGGGATCTAGATTTATGCTGCGGGGAGGGGGGGAAGGCACACCCCCTCCAACCCCACAATGGGGTAAATCCATGGGGACTCACCTGGAGCTAGATGCTGTAAGCCCTATGGAAGGTGGATAAATGGACCATGAGGGCTAGGGGTTATGGGGGCTGTCCAGCAGAGGAGCATGAACACTTGTTCAACAAAAAAAGTACTGTAAAACCTGGGAGGGACAAGTGACATTTAAAATATGCTCTGTAGTGAACTGTAATACTGTAGTGGAACTGAGTATGTTTATGCAATAATATTCTGAAGTGGATACTTTGGATCTGCTTTTAGGAGGCCCAACAATCACGCACATGTGGCATACAAAGTTGCATGTCAGGGTGCTGTTGTGCTCCCACAATTCCTGTCAGATGCACACTATTTTTAAACAGAGTGCCATTTTGTAACCCTTTTCACTGCTTTACAGCAGCTTGTAGGTTCCTGGTCTGCACACGTGCTACGACTGGTATGGCCTGGCATAGCACTTATGGACAGCAGAGAGACTGGCACCCTAGTGGGGGAGCTGCTGATAACAGCAGTTTGTCTGCAGGTCACTGATGCAGAGCTTTTGTTCCTTACCAGAGAGTTGCACACCACGAAACCTCTCTCACCTCTTTAAAAATCGCACCCCAGTACTGCCCCAGTGGCCCAGCTGGTTGAGGCTGGAAGGGCACAGCTCATGTCACAGGGAGGAGGTAGACAAAAGGGAGAAAATCCAAGGAAAAAAACCCTGTCATCTGCATGACAGCAAATAAGCTTGAATAGGGTATAGTCCTCTTGAACAGGGTATCTCCCCGAGGTGACAGCAGGGACAGGGGAAAAATGTATATAGAAAAAATCATAGAATCATAGGAATGTGGCGGCAAAAAAGGACCTCTCTGGCCCATTGAATCTACCCCTTCCCCCCAACTCGTCACCTTAGTCAAGGGACATCCCCCTCCATGCACTGGTCAACCCCTTATGTCTGCCCCATGCCCTCCTAAATCCTTCCACAGTTTCGGCACCCACTACCTCTTCAGGTAGTTTGTTCCCAGGACTCCACCACCTCTCCATGAAGTAACACGCTCTCACATTGCTCTTTTGAATCTTCCTCCTTCTAATCTTAGACTATGCCTCTAGTTTTATCACTTTCTTTCCTTGTGAATAAGCTTCCTTCCCTCACCTTATTAACCCCCTTCATGTACTTAAATGTGCTATTATGTCCCCCCACTCCCTTCTCTAGTCTCCAAATGGGTACAGAGCCAATTCCTCCATCTCACTCATAGGGCTTCCTATTCATACCATGCACCATCTTGGTTGCCCTTCTTGAACCCTTTCAATCCCATCTATGTCCTTGTATAGGTGAGGTCTCCAGAACTGGACCCTGTACTCCAGGTGAGGCCTCATTATGATTTTATAGAGAGAATCAGCACCTCCCACTTTCTGCTTGTTATGCCTCTCTCATGCACACCAGCATTCTATTTGCCTTGACTGCCACCTTGCTGCATTTGTTACCCACCTAAAGGTTCTTCAAAATTATAATCCCGATCCCGCTCCTGCTCAGTTGGCTTAAATCCCAGTGTGTAAATGGCTAGCAGGGTTTTTCACCCTGTGTGCATAAGTACACTTTTGGCATTGAATTTCAGCTGCCATGTTTCTGACCACATTTCTAGAATCTTCAGATCCTCCTCATGGCCTCCACTCCCCAAGGTGTCTCACCTATTGCAGATATTTGTGTCATCTACAATAGGCCCAACCTCCTCCAGTCCTCCACTATATCACTGATATAGATATTAAAAGGATGGGTCTGAGTACCGACCCCTGGGGCACCCCGCTCATCACCTCCTCTCCCTGGAATGAACCCCATTTACCACTGGTTCCACCACTGGAACGCGCCTGTTCCAGTGCATCCATCATTAGAGCGCCACAAATTTAATTTCGCCGTCCGGAATATATGCGGGAGGCTGTGCCCCCACCCCACCCTACTTATATATACTAACTCCAGGGGGGGCAGACCTCGGAGAAGGGGTGGCGATTTTTTAATTTTGATGCCCTTCTGAAGAGCGCACTCAGATCGACGCACAGATGGCCAGAAGGGTTTACGACCACCCTCTGACTTCTGTCCTTCAACCACCTTCTTCCACCCACCTAGTTATTTTCATCCCACCCCAAGCTTTCCAGCTTATTTAACAGCCTTCTGTGGGGACAGTGTCGAAGACCTTTCGAAGTCCAGCTAAGTCACGCCACCGCCCAGATCAACCACCTTCATCACCCATTTGAAAAACTCTATTAGGTTCACCCAGCATGACCTCCCCTTTGTAAAGCCATGCTGTCTGTCATCCTGCAGTCCACTGTCTACCAGATAGTTTACTACCCTTTCTTCTATTAGTACCTCAGTCACCTTACCCACCACCGAGGTGAGGCTGACCAGGCACTAATTTTCTGCCTCCTCCCTACTGCTCCCCCCCCCATGTAGAGGCACCATGTCAGCCTTCTTCCAGTCTCTTGGCACCCACCCTGTATCCAGTGACAAGTTAAACAGCCTCATCCACGGTGTTACCAGCTCCTCCCTTAGTTCCCAGAGTACCCTAGGATGCAAGCCATCCGGTCCCATTGCCTTGTCCACCTTCAGCCTCCCAAGTTCCTCTCTTACCCTGTCCTCACTGAACAGACTGAGATCCACCCTTATGTCTTCCCCTCCCCTCCCCTCCCCTTAACTCAGGTCCCCTTCCCTACCTCTCCACTGTAATGACCGAACAGAGGTAGCTATTAAGCACCTCTGCCTTCTCCAAGTCCTTCTCCACTTGAACCCCCCTCCCCCCTCACTCGTACTATCCACTGCTTCGCCTTCCTCTTCTCCCCACATACCTAAAAAAAGTTTTATCACCCCTTTTGGCCTGCCTAGCAATTCTTTCTTCTGCATCTACTTTGGCACTCCTAATTTTCTGCCCTGCCAACCTCAGATTCTCTTTGTAAGTCTCCCTGTCCTCCTTCCTCTGGGTTTTCTTATAAATTCTGAATGGCCTTTATCTTTCCCTATTTGCCCCATCACCTCCCTGGTAAACCAGAGTGGCCTCCTTCTTTTTTTGTTCTTTCCTACCTTCTTTATGCAGATTTCAGTGGCTTTCTGTAACCCCCCAAATAGATTTCCATAATTCCTCCATGTCCCCTATTTTCTCATTCCCCTCCATCTCTTCCCTAAATATGTCCCTCATTCTGGTAAAGTCCATCTGCCTGAAGTCCAGAACCTTCATGCTGATCCGATTGTTTCTTCCCCATCCTTACCCTGAAACTCACTGTATTGTGGTCGCTTATACCTAGGCTGTCTCCAACAGCAACTTCTTCCACACTTTCCCCATTGGAGATGGCCACATCCAGTATGTTATCACCCCTGATGGGCTCCCAACCAGCTGTTGTAGGAAAGCACCTGGAGTGCATCAAGGATCTCTCTGCTTCTGGCTGATGCTGCTGACAGGATTTCCCGTCCACATCAGAGTTTAGGTCTCCACTAGCAGGAGCTCTCCTTGAGTGCCATCCATTGAACTGCCTGCAACAGCTGCCTATCTATGTTCTCCTCCTGCATAGGAGGTCTGTAAATCACATCAGTCTATGATGCACCAGACCGTTTTTCCGGTGTGACCCACAGGACCTCTGCCTCCCTTTGCACCTCCTGCCCTTCCATTGTCCAAATGTCATCCTTGATATACAGTGCTACCCCCCCTCCTTCCAGCCCTGTCCTTTCTAAAAAGTCTGTACCCTGGGATACCTACCTCCCAAGTTTGATGCTCTGATCACAAGGTCTCAGTTATAGCCACGATGTCCAGGCCCTCTTCCACCATTATGACCTCCAAATCCACCTTTTTGTTCTCCAAACTCCTGGTGTTTGCGGATAATTCTTTTCATCATATACCCACTTCCCCCGTCATCCCTTACTGTCTTCCCTGCCCCATTATGCGGGGGAGTGCTAGCTAGGTTATTTCTTGCTGCTCCCCCCTGTTCAGTTTAAATGCAGTCTGTCCCTTAAGTAGCTGTCCAATTTACCCTTCAGGACCCTTGTGCCTCCTTGCTCAGATGCAGCCTTTCTGGTGCATAGAGTTCTGTGGTATCCCACGTCCAACTCCATTCTCCCACAAGACCAAATCCATTGTCTTTACACCACCTCCTCAGCCATGAGTTGAATTCCTCAATTTTCCCCTTTCCATCCTCACTAGCTTTTGGCACTGGCAGGACTTCACAAAAAGAGACTGTGTTCCCCTCCTCTTTACAGAGTCTTGCCAATTTCTTGAATCTAGCTTGCACTTCCTTCACACTGTTCCCCTCCAGATTGTTCATGCCCAGATGCACCACAATATGGGAGGATCCCCCATGTTTCCTGTCTAAGGTGTGTATGAAGTGTTTGGCCTTGAGCAACGTCATGCCCGACATACACTCAGTCTTAATAGCACTTCCCCCCTCCTCCCTTCCCCCATTTGATACCTCTAATTATGGAGTCCCCAATATTAAGACAACATTATCCTCCCTCCCCCTGCAGTCTATGGATTTCCCACTAATCTGTGCCCCATCAAGTTTCGCCCTTCATCCTCTACTGCGACCTCCCCCCGCGCAGCACCCTCTTGCCTACGCCCTAACCCTTGTCCATCCCATTTGCTGGGGTGCCTGATGCTGTCCTCCTTCCTTGGCCTTGTCCTCCCCTTATCAGTATCCTCTTGCCCTTTCCCCTCCTGCACCTCTATCCTTCCCTTTGTTGGGTGTCCTATCCCAAGTGTCCCGTTTCTTCCCTCTCCATTCCATTTCCTGTGGCTGCCCCCTGGCTTGCCAGTGCACTCTATCCTCCTCTCACCCCCTTTCCCTCCTGCCCTTCCCTGAACAATGGCCCTTACTTGCTTTGCTCTCCAATTCCTCCTGATCCCTCTGCTCCATCATAGCTGATAAAGATGAGTGCCTTTAAAAAGTGCCTTATTTTAGTATATATCTGGGGCCCTATTCTCTATCACAAGGGGAATACCTTAATGGTCACAATGACCACAGAGTAACACTGATGTACTTTCCTAGCCTTTCACTGCACCAAAATATATTGTGACCGTGTAAGGAAGGGGAAGAATCATCAAACAAATGGCCCATCAAAGCATGGTGCCTCTCACATTGCCAGTCACAGAGTTTTACCATACTCTAGCTCTTACTGCTGTAATAGGCAGGCAGTAGTCTATAATAGGCAGGCAGTAGGTGTGTCACACTCTACAACTAACAGACCTCAATTTGGCAGGACACAGACAGTGATGTGGGATCAGATGGAGAATGGTGCCACACAAGGCAGCAGGATTAAGGATGGGGGGGGTATTCCGTGGGATGCCAGGGAGTGCTGAGGGTCCTAGTTGTATAAAATGAGCCACTGGCCTGCCAGAGAGACCATGGAGGATGAGGTAAAAATCAAAGACAGACAGGCCTACAAAAAGGCTCTCAGGTACTGGGCAAGCATGTGAGGGGAATTTCCAACGACAGAACTGTTCTCCAAATCATCGCAGCACTGCATAACGCCATGCAGCTGGCACTACACCATACTAAGGGTGAAAGAAGTTGGTTACGGGCAAATTAAGTTCAGCTTTGATTCCCACCCCCACCCCTCCGACATTGGTTTGGTTTTGGTACTTCAGTCAAAACACTTTCAGTCTAGCAGGCTACAGGTATGGGTATAAGACACCCTCCACCTCCCTCCCCTATCCAGTCAAGCCCCTCTTAACTCCTTCTTACATTCCCCCAGACTCTTTGTGTAACAAAATAATTGTTGTCTCCTGGGCTAGAGGAGCCAGTATTTGTTTTATTGGTAATTTTGGCACCTCTGCCCAGCATGGTGGATATACCACCATTGGGCCAAATGTACCGGCCATCATGGTGCTCCAGCAGAGGATTTACCCCCTTTTACTTTCCCCCAGGGCCCTGACAATTCCCAGGCTCATGGGGATGGAGTGTGGGGACCAAGGTCCTGGTAGGAGCATGATGACACAATGTCTGACCAAACGCATCTCAACATCCCTCTCCTTATGTCTCTACAGCTGCTTCACCTCCTGTATACCTACTGCAAGGCAAGCGGTCCCTCCTTGGAGGAGGAGAGTATTCAGAGGGACACTCAATCTTCCTCCTCCCCCAGCCCTGGATGACCTAGTCTGGTCCCCAAACCCAGGTCGTTGGTGCTATCGCTGGCCAACATTTCTTAGAGTCTGCTGGAATGGGGGAGAATAAAGGTGGGAAGAGACTGGGTCTGGGGTGAGAGGGTTGGCCACTGACTAGCCCTGGTCACCTAGAAAGAACTAGAGATTTCATCAATTTTCTGAATGTTCAAAATGACCCCAAGTGCCCCCAAACTTCAACAGCCCAGAATCAAAGTTGAAAGTGTTAAATTTCAGCTTTTTCACCAAATCAAAATTTGGTATCGCCTCACCCTTATGCCATACTGCAATTGGAAGCTGCTACCAATATATTAGCAGGCTCAAACCCACTGCTGACAACTGGTGGCTCCATTTTCATTGCAACTTATTCACAGGGGGACTCCTCTGCACACACCCTGCAACTATGAACATGATTTGTGTATAACCCCAAAGTGTGCCAGCACAAAGGGGCAACAGATTTCACCAAACAACCAAAAAAACCAGCAGCCCACTAGTACGGTGGGGCATCTGACTGTAATCCCACAGCAATCAAGGAAAGTTATGGCTCCCACACCACACCACCCACTAATAACAAATATACCAAGGTACTAAGTATGAAGTGATTTTTTACTCAAGGGTCATAGCCAGAAAGTGTATACTCACAAACAACAGCAGGTCCGAAAAAGGGCCAGTGTTTCATGTGTAGCACCTTTTCAAGGTGTAAAAAACATGGCACAGTGTTTCATTTTATATGTGTAAGAAACCACGTGATCACTAAATGAGCAAGATGCAAATTTAAAGAAACAGTGCATAAACAGCAATTTTAAAAATCAACTTACAAAAAACAAGCAGTTGCATACCTAAATATACAGATGGATATTACACAAAGTCTTTTGGTAACTACATTCATAGCTTGGTTACCACAAAAAGTGCAAGAAACAGATATAGCAGCATTTTTGAGCAATCACTATTAAATAGCCATATCGTAAGATGCTAAAGATTCAAAGTCCATTTTGCAATTCCTGAGCTTCAGTGATCCTCTTTCATGTTTCCATGCTGATTCTGCTTCTTCCATCTGGTGTAACAGGTCCAAAAGATATTTACATTCATATGTAACATCCCCCCCCCAGTTGGGGAGTGTTTTTTGTGGGGCACTGAACTAGTGAGTTAGGCTACATTGGCCCAAGTATCTAAAGGGTCAATCCCTCTGCCGCTCATTGGGGCCTGCTTCTGGTGGGAGGTCATTGGGGTGCATGGGGGTATTTAACCAGGGTTTTGGTGGGCTGGGAGGAGGAAGAGGAAGAGAGCGAGGAGAGTGGAGAAGGGAGCTGCAGGAGTGGGAGCGATAGCCCACTCTCACGGGCTTGGCTGTTCATTGTGAGTTTGGGAGGAGCACACATTGCTTAAGCCTCCCCAGTGTGAGAGAGGGAGGCTCTGGGTTGCTGGCAAGGCACAAGATAGAGCCAAGATAGCCTATAGTCAAGAGAGAGAACAGAAGCCTGCTACCTGAATGCCCAGAAGCATGATGTGGGGTAGTGAAGGTTTAGAGAGGACTGGGCCCCAGGAAGTGTTGCCCTTATCTCTTGAGGATGGTTGCCTAGCTGGTGTCCAGTTGGAGGATGCAGAGGTTGGGAGTGGAGCTGCAGTAAGTGAATGGCTGACTGCTCCATAGGGACTATGTCTGAGAGATAGATGAGAAGGAGTGATGCTGTCAAGGGAAAGCATGCTGCCTGAGGAGTGGGGAAACCATATCAGTCCCATAGTAATGCTGCCTGTGAATTCTGGAGCCATATTGGTTCACGGACAATACTGTCTATGTACTGTGTGACCATAGCAGTCCTGAAGTGAAGCTGCCTTGCTCCCTGTATTAATTCTGTTGCTCCACGGAATTGACTGTTAATTACATGTAATCCCCTTTGTTTGTTTTACTTTGGTGTGGACTCACTTATTTTGATAAACTGTTGTACCTCTAACCTGTTTTCTTTAGCTCAGCACCCAAGAAGATGCCTGTACCCCAGATGGACTGGTAAGACCTGGTAAACATAAGCCAGCTATGGAATAGAGTTCTGCTGTGGTCGTCCCCTCCCCACGGACTTTGCTACCAGCATACCCCTAGACAACAGGGAGCGGGTGGGCTACACATATAAGGTACAAAAAACTGTAGATAGATAGATAGATAGACAGACAGACAGTCAGACAGACAGATAGATAGAGTTCATTAAGACAAATGCTGTCTGACATCAAACATTTCACTCAAATCAAAAACATCATTAACAGAGTCTAACTTGAACATCCAAAATGTTTCTTTCTTTCTTTAGCAGTAATTTATCCAGATTATCTCCTTTTTTTGATGGCCAGCATAAATTGATACCCATTAATACAAAAACATACTACTGAACATCCAAGGAGGTCAGAAGGTAATTGAAAACTACTGGAACATTTTACGTGTAGACCAAACTCTGGAATCATATGATAGGGCTATTTAAAAGGGGTCATTCACAACTGCTGCATTATCTGTTTTTTGCACTTTTTGTAGTAACCAAGCTATGGATGTAGTTAACAAAAGGCTTTGTGCAATATCCATCTGTCTATGTATAGATGCAATTGCTCAGTTTTTATTTGATTTTTAAAATTGCTGTTTATGCACTGTTTCTTTAAATTTGCATTTTGCACATTTGGTGATCATGTGGTTTCTTGTACATATAAAATGAGACACTGTGCGATATTTGTTTATGCCTTGACAAAACTCTATACATGAAACATTGGCACTTTTTTTGGACATGCTGCTATTTGTCAGTATGCACTCTCTGGCTATGAGCTTTGAACAAAAAGGCCCTTTACACTTAGTACCTTGGTACATTTTTTTGTAGCGGGTGGTGTGGCATAAGAACCCAAACAGACTGTATTACATTTTGTGCCACAACACCTTGTGACTGAGAATAAGATCCCTGCTCATTGAACGTTTGGTTTAGGCAGTCTGCTTCTATTCTGAGGTTCAGTATTCAACTCCTCTTTTCCACCAGGCTGTACAAATTCCAGTGGCTAGGTAGCTAATGGGCACTTACAAATCTACCACAGCAGAGCCAGTTCGAGTTCCAGATGGGCACCCTTCTTGTTTTTATTATCACCACTTCACTATAGGGACTGGCAGACAACCAATCAATCAAGCAGTACAGTCCCTCAGCGCAAACCAGTCTCACACTATACAATTTAAGTTCCAAGTGTTCTTGCTTTAGCCACATCACCAAACAACACCCTCCAGAACAAATCCAGTGCTTCTCCCTATATGTGGGTTTCTTCAGGGAAGAGAGTCTTGTTATAGGCAGGTCTTCCTATACAAACAGTATGAAGTGACCTACATTTTCTGATTTTAGTCTTTCTCATAGTTAATAACATTTCTCTTTTTCTTGCTAGGAGGGAATGTATTTGTCATAATCACTTAGTGAATCAACCATCGTCTGGCAAAGCATTACTCTTGGTCAGGAGGGCATTGTTTGGTAAGGTGAATAAAGCAAGAACACTTAGAACTTAAATTTTGTAGTGTGTGGCTGGTTTGTCCTGAGGACTGTACATTTGGCCATTTAAAAATCTTCACTGGCCACTACAAATGATGCTTAAATGGCAATACAGCCACTAGGTTTGGGGTGCCCACCTGTGCAATTACATGAAAGCACCACTACTGCACAAGCTTTGGCCACTGCTATACTTTTATTGTTTGTTTATGCCCCCTTCTTCTCTGGCTTTCCCCTTCCACCCCCCTCCTCTAGTACTCCTAGCTTACCCCCAAGCTGGGGCTGTCAGGATTCCCATGACCCTTTGGAAGTGTGCTCCAGCAGAGGAGAGCTAGTAAGTGATGTATAGCTGTGAATAGGTGCCCAGCTTTTTCTGCCTCAGCTAGGGTGTATTTTGAACTTCTGTCGTCCTGTCCCCAGGAACATCTCAAAGCAAGGATGGTCAGGCATGTGCACCCTATGCATGATTATATTGTCATCAGGAGGCATCCCACCCCACCCAAAGCAGCTCCAGCTTGCTACACCCCATGTAGTCTCCCAGGTAGTGGTAGTAGAGCACAGCACACCATCATCCCTCACCAGAGGAGGAGCGTGACCTCTGTAATGCTTGATCCTCTTCACCCTGAACAGCCCCTAACAACCCTGGCTCATTCCAAAATGAGGCTCACCAGCGTCACAAGCGGTAGCACTGCCGCTGTGCCAATGGGCCATCCCAAGCTTTGGCCACTCTTATATTTAGTGGCCAAATGATCACCAAACCTGAGGATTCTTTACACCTTGGTTTTTATTAAACATAAAACTACAGCAATTTTGTAGCCCAGCTATGCTCCATTTGTTCAGATATAGCAGAAACTCACTGGGCCAGCAAGAGTGTACAGCATGCAGGGCCATCAAGTTGGGATGACAAAGGATATTGGAACTGTTTGGTTTGGTGTGGCCTGAAGTGTTTGTCCATCCTTTCCTAGCATGTTTCCTTGTGTTCTTCCCCCATATATCCTGACAGTACTATACCTTGCCATCTCAATGAATGCATGCATTGCTGGCAGGGTCATGTGCAGGGCAGTCAGAAACACAACTGAGTCTCCCCTACTGCTTTTGCTACAGCACGTAATTCAAAACATATCACCACAATATCTGGCAGGGACTTCCTCCACAGCTACTAACCATCCTCCAGTTCCATTGTCTGTCTTTACAGCTGACAAACTGAAATCAGATGAGTCTACTTGAAGCAAAAATTGAGCAGGGGGGTGATTTAAGAGACAGCATACAGACAAGCAAAATCCAGCATAAACAAACTGGGGAATTCATTGCTCTTCCGATTACCTTGCCCAGTGCTAAGCTTACAGATCTTGGGGGTAACTGTGGAACAAACAGTATGCAGTTGAAACCACTGAGGGCTACTGTATGTAGATACAAGTTAATGGGTCTTGATCCCTGTACACAGCAGGTTCAGATGGATTTCAAACCGATGGGAACATGTTGCTCATTGCCATTCTGGGCTCAGCAGGGATGACCTGTCTGACAATCCTCTTTGCATTCCTCATCGTGCTCCAAATGAAGAGGGCCAACTTCCAGAACAGAATGGTTCAAGCTTTCCAAAATGGAGTGGTAAGTTTCCAGTAGCTTTTTATCTCAGAACTTTGTGTGGTGGGAGCAGAAATGCATATGATTTTGTGTGGTGGGAGCAGAAATGCATATGCCTACAAATAGCAAATAATGGCTCCATATGATAACAGCCACTATATAATGGCAACCGTCATTACGGCAACTCAAGTAAGGCGACTACAGTAACGGCAACAGTAAATCACAGAGAACATAATTTAGGGCAAATTTACACCACCACACTCAGCTGCCCAGTCAAGTCTCTGTACCTCCATCTCGAAGGTGTGGATCCAGCACCGGATACCAACTACTGTAGCCTGAAGTCGGTCAATTGCTACTCCTCACTTAGACACTCCAGCAAATGACAGTACACAAAGCCAGCATACAGGAGCAATGGTTTGCCCTTCTGGCTGACTTCTACATATGCCCCCACACAGTTCACCTGTTTAAAGCAGGCTGTGCCCCGAACCCCCATTTCTAAATAACCTACTCCAAATTGAACATGTTAAACTTAACAAAGGAAAAGGATAATGAAAAAGCTTTATGCCTATATAAATACTCTAAAAAGAATGGATAACACACTTGGTCCAGTTAGAGTAAGAGGGGAAGAAAAAAGTAATCTAGAGATGATACAGTGGCAAAGACCTTTAATGAGTACTTCTGCAGTGCCTATAACACTGGATCCAGTGCAGATAATATACCAACATTAGGAGAAAAGCAGAAAGTACACTACTTTTGTACAGAAAAGAGGTCCTGGGACTGTTAGACAAATTGCATGCAAATAAATAATCAGGACGAGACTATCTACATCCTAAATTTTGAAAGCAATAAACATTTTTATTGCAGCACCCTTGCACATTTATACAACATGTCCTTTAATACGGAAAAATCCATCTAATTGGGTGTCAGCAGCAGTTGTACCAATTTTGAAGAAGGGGACAAAACAGATGCAACAAACTATCGCCCCCATTAGTCTAACGTCCAACCTGTGTAAAACAAAGGAACCACTAATAAAAAACAGATTAGAAGAAATACTCAACAATATCTGGTTCAAAGATACTAACCAGCATGGATTTAAGAAAAACAGATCTTGTACTACTAACCAGCTGTGTTTTTATGACAGAGTCAACAAGCATATCACGGCTAATATACCAGTAGATGTGATCTACCTGGACTTTCAAAAGGCATTTGATAAAGTCCCACATTCCATACTAGCACATAAACTATACTCACTGAGTTTAGAGAGAACGGTGGTAGAATGGATCAACAACTGGTTGTGTGGGAGAAATAAAACAGTTAGAGTAAGGGGGATATATTCAGATGAGGGTTCAAGTCACTAGTGGGGTCCCACAGGGGTCGTTCTTGGACCAGTACTTTTGTTCGCTGTTTGTTAGTGATATAGATAAGGATGTTGATGGGTTGGTAGCTAAATTCACAGACAACATTAAATTAGGTGGCCCCATTAGTAGTGATGAAGATAAAACTAAACTGTTAAACAATTTACAAAGAATTGAAAACTGGGCTACACTTAACAAAATGGCCTTCAATATGGAAAACTGCTCCCTGTTACACTTGGGAAGAACTAATATTAAACATGGGTATAAACTGAACAATAAGACAATTAAAGACGTCCACCATGAGAAAGACTTTGGAATATTTATCGATGATGAGCTAAACTTTAGCAAACACTATGTGAAACTAGCCCAAAAAATGAATTACTTGATAAACAGTGTTAAAAGATATTTCGTCACTCGTAGTAAAGAATGTATATTACTGGTATACAGAGCATACAGAAGGACCCACATGGACTATGGAACCCTGCTCTGGAGCCCGTATCTGTGGAAGGATGTGACAGGGTTAGAGAAGGTACAGCGTAGGGCAACTAAGCTAATACAGGAAGTGAAAAACAAACCATACAATGATAGACTAACTGATTTGGGGCTGTACAG
The DNA here is from genome assembly GCA_016271365.2 of Neoceratodus forsteri. Taxonomy (NCBI): domain Eukaryota; kingdom Metazoa; phylum Chordata; order Ceratodontiformes; family Ceratodontidae; genus Neoceratodus; species Neoceratodus forsteri. The sequence goes on from CM057453.1 coordinate 966,595,758, forward strand.
TCTGGAAGACAGATGCAAGAGAGGTGATCTATTAATGATGTACAGAATGGTAAATGATGTAGGACTACTGTCATTAATGGGTTTAGGACTACAAAATAAACCAATGGAACTAAGACGTCATACATATCAAATTAAATTTGACCAATGTAAAAATAATAAGAGATCAAATACATTTTCACAGAGAGTAGGTAGGACTTGGAACTCACTACCAGCTGAGATAGTTCCTAGTTAAAATATGCAGATCTTTAAACTAAACTTGATAAACGCTTGTTCTATAATGGGAACCCTTGACCCGTCTATACCGGTAGACATACTAGATGGGCAAATCGCCTTCTTCTGTCTATACACCAGTATGATTACCAGTATGATTTGGAAGCAGGCCACTGTTGTGCCTGTGTATAAGTCAGGTGACTATGCTGCTATCTCTAACTATAGGTCCATCTCCCTGTTGTCCCCCCTGCCAAGACTGAAAAAAATAACATCAAAGATCAACAGCTCGATTCAATTTCCAGGCATAATTTCCTGACCAAGAAATAAAATGGGTTTTGTAAATTCATAGGTTCATAGGCATTGCAAGTCAGTAGCCATAGGCCATTATGACTTAACCAGTTGTATTTATGTATAATTGAATTTCTTGCTTCCCATGTAGTCATCAAGTGCAGTCTTGAAGGCTGTGAAGTTTTCATTCATTGCAACATTTTCTAGCAATCTGTTCCAGGTGCCCACCACTCTTTGGCTGAACCATGCTTCCCTTTTGGCCATTTCATAAAACTCTCCTCTCAATTGACAGCAGTGAAACCTATTTTCCTATCTGACTCTTTTCATTCAAGGCCTATGCATTCCTTAAATACTCATTATTAAAGGCTTTGAATACCATGCAGGAGTCACCTTGAATTTTTCTATACTCTAAGGAGTAAAAATGTAGCTCCCTCAGCCTTTTGTTGTATGGTCTGTTTAACAAGGTCTTAAACATTTTGGTGACTCTTCTCTGAGTTCCTTCTAGCATTTTTATACTGTTTTTACAGTTTGGTGCCCAAAACTGAACACATTACTCCAGCTGGGGGCATGCCAGTGATGCAATGGTAGTACAAATACTCGCTGTCCCTATTCTTGATGTTTCTGGAGATGCAACCTATTATTTTATTTCCACTTTTTACTGCTTCCCTACATTGTTCATCTGATGTGAATTTCTTTGTTATTATAACTTCTAAGTCGCGTTCTCTGTCACTTCCTATGAACCTTTTCCTGTTTAGGTAATACGGTGCCATCAAATTCTTCCTTCCAAGGTACATGATTTTACATTTGTCCAGATTTAGTGCAAGTTTGTATTCTCTCACCTAAAGTTGTAGGTTGTCTGTTTCTGTCTAGAATTTTTTCTGTAGCCGCATTACTATTTACAATTAGTCCCAATTTGAGGTCATTAGGGAATTTGCAACTCCAAGTTGTTGTAGATGTTTTAATACTGGAGATATAAATACTGAACAAGGTAGGTCCCAAGACTAACCCCTGAGGGACACCACTGGTCACCTCCTTCCATGAGGAAGTGTGTCCTGCTAAACTAACCCTCTGCTTTCTTCCCTCAAGCCAAGATGCTACCTAGTTTAGATTATTAGGATCAAAACTCATACTATGGAGTTGTCTGATCAGAGGTGAATGTGACATGGTGTAAAATGCCCTTGCAGAAGTCCAAAAATAGGATGTCTACTGGAAGGTCTTCATCTAGTACTTTGCTAAATGGGTCAAAAAAATGTAATAAATTGATCTGGCAAGACCTCCCCTTTTCAATCCATGCGGTTTATGTCACCTAAACCATGTTTATTAATATGATCATGTATCTTCTCCTTAAGAATCTCCTCCAACAGTTTGCTCACTACTGGGTAAGGCTAGTAGGTCTATAGTTTGTGATGTCATTTTTGAATCCATTTTCACGTCTGTGTGTGCAGAGCTCGACAGACATTTTGGGATCATTGAAGGAGAGAAGGGACCATCAGTGGAAATGGTCCCTGTCTTCTCCTTCAGTGATGCGGTCTGCGGTCCACTCATAGTGTTTCCGTCTCCTCCTTCCTCCGCTGATGGAGCTCCCCTCCATGTCATGCTGCCTCATCCCCTAGGCGCAGTAATTTCTCTGTTTGTTCTGCAATTGTGGAAGTGACGTGGTCTTTCGGCCGCCATTCTCCACAGCTCTGCTGCTGCTCCACCAGTGCTCCAATAGCACTGAAAATCTCACCACTGCCACTGCTCTGCTGGCCCTGTACCAGCACCAGAAAGCTCTGAGCAACTGTATCAGCTCTGACCAGAACTTGTTGTGTATTGGTATCATTGTAGCCATTTTCCTAGTTAATACCTTACGCTTCTAACAGTGAGGTTGTGAATATGTTGGCCAAAGGGCCTGATATTTCATCTGCTGAAGCCTTTAGCAACAGTAGATGTAGTTCATTGGCCCAGGTGATTTATTTGGATTTAGGCTGGATAACTTTTTCAGTACTTCATGTTTGGTTATCACTATGTAAATGTCATAGTACTAATACCGTTTTGATCGAATTGACTGAGGATCTTCATGTGGCCCTGGACAGAATGAGTACACTGGCTCAGCCTTCTGACCTTTCTAAGATGTTTGATTTGGTTGATTATGACCTGATGATAACAAAACTTCTGGAGATGGGCCTGTCAGCTGAGACTGCCACGTTTCTCAGATTATCTGGGCAATAGATCCAGCGAGTAAGGTGTATTATGACACCCTCTCTGAGAACTGTCTTTTAATTCTGGGTTCCCTAGGGCTCTATCCTTGGTGTCCTGTTATTTAAAACCCCTTGAAGGCTAGTGACGCTGAAGCACAGGGGTTTCTGTCCGTGTATTTTGGCAAAAATAAATGCTATTTAGCTAAATTCGAACTTGTCTGGAGTTGCTCCTATTTCTCTTTTTCATGTCCTGTTATTTAATTTGTTCATTAACAACACTTCTAAAGTCTGTGACTACTCCAGAACCTTACTGTATGTGGAGCAATGGTTATTTTTAAACACCAGGATTTGTCTTTCCTTGAACAATGTCTGCAGCATGACTTTGAAGTCTGCAACTGGTTTTCTGCCAATAAACTGATAATCAGCACAAACAAAACTAAAACAATGCTATTCAGATGTAGGCAGAGACTCAAAGGCAGTCCAGCCATGCATCACCTCACCCTCTGGGGACTCTATTGAACAGGTGAAGGTGTTTAAATATTTGTAAATTATTCTTGATCCACTGTTGTCAGTTTCTGTTCATATTGATGATGTGGTTGGGAAAAATCACCAACAGCATGGTTTACTTTATTGGAACATGAACAACTACACAATGGCAATTAAACTGATGTTGTTCTGGAGTTTAATAGTATCAGTTATTGGCAATGGTGCGGTGGTGTATTCTGCTGCTAACAAAGTTGACTTTGCGGAAATCTCCCTGGCTTCTAACTGGGCTGGAGCATTTGCACTTGAACTCAGGTATGATGTTTACATGTGTGATCTGTACATTAACCTAAACGGGTTGCCCTTCTACCACCTAGTGCCCTTCCAGTTGGCTCTGCTGTGCAATAAGGCTACACTAGGACTCATGCCAATCAACATTCAATAATTATTTACCTATGTAACCAATGGATACACTACACATGCAGTGCGTGGTGGTAGGCTTCAAACACTGTTGAGGAGGAATGTCCTTGGGCAGCAGTCTTTCCCGTACAGAGCCCACAAAGCATGCAAACTCATTACCTACTGACTTTTGTGAAATTTCTTCTCAATTTTCCTTTAAAAAACTTATGAGGTCTTACTTTTATGATCAAATGTTGAGTAAGTGGAATTAACCGGAGCGTGTTTCATTATCACATTATTTAATAGTCTTGTACACTACCGCTCATTAGTTACATGCTGTCCATTGTTGAACCACTGCTTTATTGTATTGTATTGTGTATTACGTTCTATGACTTGGACACCTTTGCAAAAGGCTCTAACCTCAAGGTCTTCCAAATATGAATGAAATGGAAAAAATGAAAATGAAAATAAATGCAGTTCCACTATAGCAATGGAAAAACTTAAAAAACTTTTAAACATTTTCAGATTTTTGTTTACATATAGTGGTGCCATACAAGGTGTAATGCAGAGTATCAAGCTACTGCATGACAAAAGGGATTAACTGTCATTGAAATTATCTTCTTTACTGCATTAACTCTACTGCAGTATGCTGTTGCATTGCATTGCATCCTGATTGACACCATTATATAAGCAAAATAAATAGCAATGGCATGATTTTATAAATAAAATGTGTTGCCCAAGTGGTCTGATCACATTACATAAAATCTTAATTTCTCTCTGGAGTGCCCCTAAATCTGCCCATGCACTCACAGGGAAATACAGTAACACTAGACCAGCATGGCTTTCTTTTTAAACTTTCCTTTAAAAAATGAAAGAAAAAATGAAACCTTTATTTCAAGGTTAACCCTTGCTCAAAATTCCTAGATTTTCTAATTCTGTTGGCAGCGTAAATTAAAATACAGAATCAAACAAATCCATGATTCATATCATCATTATTAAAAATGCATTCCTTAGACAATATCAGTAGTAAGTTTTAAACAGATACCTACTTTTTAATTCTTCTACTTTAGAAATCACTTTCTTTCCCAAAGTAAAGTCCCAGCAAACATACTGGCGTCTTTGTAGATGCACTGCTGCTGAAAAGTACAACTTCCAGTAGCACTGCATCTACAGCAAGAGAGACCAGGAACCAGGCTCAACAGGTCTTTCTGATAATGCACAAAGCACGAAAAATGCCAGTGGTAAGTAAAGAAAATGACTTATCAGACCGCTTTGTCAAATGGAGATGTGCATACATCAATGCAGGCTACCCAAGGCTGCCCCCAGGCATGTTGTTAAGTATGTGCCCTGTATACCCTAAACTGCCAAGCATGTGTTGAAATTTAGGACAGGCCTTACCAGGCAGTAGACAGCCAGGCTGAAAACTGTGGAAACAAATGTACTTAGCGTATCGTTTTAAAGGTCATAGGGCAGCCCTGAGGATGTCTATGGGGAAATGGAATAGTTTTCAACAGCTAAAGTGTGTGTTCATATGTGTGTGTGTGTGTGTGTGTGTGTGTGTGTGCATGCATGAGTGTGATAAAGGGGTTATTTTATAAAAATTAAAACACTAAACACCTAAGGCTAGTGAGTTTGTAAGCTTGGACGCCAGGGCTGGATCAAGGCTTGTTCATACAATAACATTGCTTTCTGTTAGTTGGCAGAGGAAGAAACTTAGGTAGATGGTGTGGTTAGTTTTTGTTGCAATATCAAATGTAGTGTTGTTGTTTTTTTTGGGGGGGGGCACCATTTTAGGTTTGTGACAGACCAGGTAGAGAGAGAAGGTACAGGCCATGCTTGTGTTGGCAACCAGGTATGAGTGACATGGCCTGTGAGTTCTAATATGATTTGTCAAGCCCAAGTTCCATGTTGTGCATTTTGCAGGGTTTACCATACTGCCACATGACTAGGTTTTAACCAATCAGGTAACTTGAGTTTCCTTAAATATTTTTTCACCTGTGTTACAAAACTGATATATTGGAAAACTGTAATATTTATTGTTTTTCTCTTGGATGTTATTTATAGCCCTGTAGTGATATATTTTATGTATCAACTTACACCAGGGTGGTGTGCTCAAAGAATTTGTCCTAGATTCAAACACTTCTATTTTCAAAATCAAACTCCTGCCTGAAATGAAAGGCCCTCTGGTTTATATATGTCCAGAAAAGATGTAATTACGGCAAACAATAACACAAATCACACTTCCAATTTTTTTTTGGTACAAATCAAGACTTTTGTCACAAACTGATGCAGTTTTGAAAATAGAAACAAGGCTGCTAAAGGACATTCCTGTGGACAGAGACACAGCATGCATCTGCCCTTTTGAAAATCCTGCTCAGATACTTATTGGATCCTTACAGAGAGTTTTCTACACTGCTTCTGAATATTTGCTGCTTGATTTGTAAAAATAAGTGTAGAAAAATGATCTGCTCTCCAGTTGCAGAGGGAAGAGCCAGCTGTCCAGTTCAACTCAGGCACTCTGACACTCAGCAGGAAATCCAAAAACAGCTCACAGCCCATTGTGTACCCAGTCCTTGAGTGGCATGACATCAAGTTTCAAGACGTGATTGGGGAAGGGAATTTCGGGCAAGTTCTAAAGGCTCGCATTAAAAAGGATGGGCTACGGATGGATGCTGCAATAAAACGGATGAAAGGTGAGGTGTTTGCCCTACAAAACTTCACATGATGGAGTTGCTTCCTATCACTGGTTGTGGTGTAATATTGTGCCAAGCTGCAGTGAGTAGACACTTCACATTTGTCACCACTGCAACTCAGTGGAACTCTAAAAGACTGTTCTTAAACAGTAGCTGACACTTTCAGGATAACTTTCACAAACTGTAATATTTAGATACAGTTCCGCTTGTATTTCACATTAGTTCTGTATTCCTCTTTCTCATTATTTGTTATTGAGATCATTTGCATGAAAACAGGTTCTTTGCTCCTAAACAGTTAATCTATTCCTATTGCTTTCTGCTACCTGAGGTCATATGCACTACTTGTGACATCACAGTTTCTCTCATGGCAACAGACGCGATGTCACAACAGAGGACTATGACTTGAAGAAAGGAATAAGCTACAGAGGAACATGAACTGTAAGGGAACTCTACAGCATAAAGATCATATATTTATGCAAATTGACTCAGTAATAAATAATGGAACTGAATATATAGACTATATATGGAATGCAAGCTGAATTGTACCTAATTATTATGTTTTTCAAAGTTTTCCTTGAGGTGTCAATAGCTCTTTAAGTATCTATGGCTTTGTGCTTTAGACCAAACACTTCTGAGACTAGTCCTCAATATTTCCTTTACTGTTTATCAGATAAACTGACAGTTTTCATTATTCTGAGCTATGTGATCAGTACCTTTGAGCTACAGCAGCTGCACTGTCCATCATACATCAGACATGGTCACAAATGAGCCTTTTTATTTAAAGCCCTGCCAGGTAGGGTTGGCCTCATATTTTCTTTTAAAATCCAGATGATCACACATTCGGATCTTGACTGTATTTTAAGAAATCATGCTGAACTTTGGAAGGTTAACAGTCAATATCACTGTCTACCCAAACTCTGCTCCATTCATTAAGACCCATCTGGCAGCTATAACAAGAAAAACTATTGTGAAAAATCCAAAATGATCAGTTTTTAATTTAATCATAGTTTTTTATAAATAACCTATAGCAATAACTACAATATTTTACAACACACAATGTATGGGATGTTTCTATGTTTTCCCAGAATATTTGCTATTGGTATGTTCTGAAAAGAAATAATAACAATATAATAAAAAAACTACAGGAGACATGTAAGTTTAAAATCTGGAATTCTGCATTCATTTTTCCTAAATGAATTGTTCATTGCATTTTCTTGCACAGTGGCGTTCAGCCTCTTTTAGACAAAAACTAACAATTAACTCACAAGATTTGGCAAGACAATGAGTTGCAGAAGGATCATCAAATATTGAAACTTAAAAAAAATACTGTCCCAGCAAAATGAATGACATACATTTCATACTCATCAGTTGCATGATTCTTCTGAAGCCATCTGCATGCAGAAAAATGTTTTCACTCTAGAATGAATGTGAAAACAAACACTGTTGTGCTGTCAGAGTGTGTAAAACATACAGTATGCTAGCTGTGGTACCTAATTAGGGACTGCGGATGAGGGGGACACACTGTTATACCACCAGAGACAGAGGGAAATAAATACATACACTGACAGAAGCCAGGAGTAAACAAAAAAACACACTGTTGTACCATTAGAGACCAGGAGGTGAACACATAATGTACAATGTTGTATTATCAGAGACTGGGGTGAACAAAAACTGCACACTGATGTAACATCAGAGAGCTGGGGTAAACAGAAAAGTCACATTGTTGTACAATCAGAGAACAAGGGAGAACAAAAAATGTACACTGTTGTATCATCACAAACTAGGGGTAAGCACAAACACACACTGTTGTACCATCAGAGACAGGAGATGAACAAAAACTGCACTCTGATGTACCACTAAAGACCAAATGTGAAATAAGAAACACAGTGTTGTACCACCAGATACAATAGGTGAACAAAAAACACACTGTTGAAACATCAGAGCATGGAACAAGCAAATAGGTCACAATCGTAGAGCAGGGTAAGAAAAAAGCACACACACTATTGTACCATCAGAGACTGGGTATAAACCAAAACTACACACTGTTGTACCATAACTGACTAGGGGTACACAAAGCACACACTACTGTACCATCAGATACCAGGGGTGAACAAAAAACTCACAGTGTTGTACCATCACAGATAAGAGGTGAACAGAAAAACACACACAGTTGTACTATTGAGACCAAAGGTAAACAAGAACTTACACTGTTGTGTAATCAGATACAGGGAGTAAACAAGAAACACACTATTAACATACACTGTTATACCATCAGAGATCAGGGGTGAACAAAAAACTCACACTGTTGTACCTTCAGGGAGGCAGTATAGGGCAGTGAGTTAAGGCTCTGAACTACAGATCTGGAGACTTGGGTTTGAATCCTACAGCTACATAGGTGCATACTGTGTGATCCTGAGCAAATCACTTAACTTCCTTGTGCTCCTAGGTTGCATCTGGAAACAAGCTTCAGCTTGGTGTGCTACCCTTGGTTAAACAATGTTCTCTTTCCTTTACTGTGGTGAACAGGAAACATGCATTGTTGTACCATTGAATACTGAGTGGTGAACAAAAAATGCACACTTTGTTGTGTTGTACCATCAGAGACCAGGTATGAACTACAAAGACACATTGTTGTACCATCACTGACCAGAGGTGCACAAAAACATGTCCTATTGTACCACAACGGAGACTAGGGGTGAACAAAAAAACATTAACTGTTGTACCTTCACTGACTGAACAAAAACACTCACTGTTATACCATCATAGATCAGGGGTGAACACAACTTACACAGTTATACCTTCAGAGACCAGAGGTGAACAAAAACATACACTGTTATACCATCAGAGACCAGGTGGGAAACAACAAAACACACTATTGTACCATCGCTGATAGACATGCACAACAACACACACTGTAGTACCATCAGAGACCAGGTTGAACAAAAAACACACACTGTTGTGCTATCAGAGACAAGAGTGAACAAAAAATATACATACCAGCAGTATCCATGGGCTACAAAAAATGTACACTTTTGTACCATTAGAGATAAGTGCTGAACAAAAACACACACTGTTGTTCCATCAGAGACCAGGGATAACACAAATCTCACACTGCTTTACTCTCAGAGAGCAAGGGTGAACAAAAAAACACACACTGTTATACCATCAGAGACCAGGGGTGAACAATGTTGGAAAAACCAAAAGAATATCAGCTGTTAAACTGGAAATAAAAAAGACTTAGTCGTTGTACAGTAATTAACATATTTTTCAAGTTAATAGTAGATATTGGGTATACTTGTTGATGTATACTGTCATATGTAAGTTCTATTATATAATTGGCACCTAAAATAAAGATTAGTGATTAGCTGAGACCCATCACATGACTGTGTGATGATCTAGCTTGCCACATCGTCATCCTGGTACTTAACAAAAACAAGGCACTGCATCAGCATGTGGTCAAAAAGCAAAACAAAATGGTTAATTAAATGCACGCTGAAAATAGAGTTAAAAATCGATGTTTCAACCTTAGGTCTTCTTCAGGAATTATCTAAAAGAGAAAAAAAACAAAGTTATCCTGGTACTTAGCCTCACCACAAATCACTATGCCACTTGATTTTTGAAAACTCGACTGACAGCCATTTTTGTCCCTCGCTAACTAGTCACTGTACCTTTGTACCCAGCACCAAACTAACAGCAGCATATCACCCAGCATCCCCCACCCACCAGCAAAGCCACCAATCAAGACAAACTCAGCATATTTCAAATAAATGGAATTCCATTCCTTTTTGTGAAGCAAGAATGTTTCCTAACTTTTAAAAGCAGCTTTATAGCAGTTTTTTCCCTTTACTTTGAAAAGCCATGTTTGGTCACCTGTTTGCCTCATGCTCATGCAGTTACACTCATTCTTCCTTGGCCAGTATTTCACATGTAGAAAAAACCTATGAATTTAGTCATTTTCCTCCTCACTGACCAAAGTAATGGATTGGGGGCCCAACAGCAAATCCTACAGATCTCCAATGTGGGTCTATACCACTGCTTCCATGAAGCTCCCGAATCAATCTCCATCAGTATCTCAATCATGATCTGTAATTACTTGACCTTTCTCCTCACTCACCACCAAACATATTACACAAATGCAGCGACCTTCCAACATAAGTTCTTTACATCTGTACCACCTTTACTTCAATTCCAATTATGCTGATATTTTGCGGGTGGGGGGGGTGGTGTCCTGGCTGTAGTTCAGCCACAGTTCTATATGGCAGCTTCAAGAAAGGTCCCTACCTCCTCTCCCTCACTCTCTGTCTCTCCCCCAAAGTCTTTTCTTATCCACTCTCTGTCCTGTGTCTCTCTTAACAACCATACAGGTTTAATTTAAAAATCAGTAGAGTATCACTGCAACACATTACATACAGGATGGATGGTAGCACTGTGAAAGATGGAAAACTATAAGTCGTATACTGTACTGGGTCAAAATACCCAGGTCAAAGCATTAAATACAAACAAGTCCGGTAGGTAGAAGGACTATTTTAGGTAAAAATCCCACATTAATCCTAAGTTTTTAACAATTTTCAAAATATTTTTTAATAAATGTGCATTTCTTACAGTGAAAGTCCATTTATAAGTGCAATAACACACCTAGGGTGTGCATTGTGCTAGATCGCCATGCTTCCTGGCTGGTTGAAGGCACTCAGACTGTGGCCTCATGTCTCACAATGCACCCAGGGCATGCGGTGATCTAACACAATACACACCCTGACGCGTGTTATTGCTAGCAAAACCACTTGATAATACAGGTTTACCTTCACTTTAAGTTAAAAATAATCTTTCCATATCAGTATTTTATTTCCTGTTTTTACTTTAACTATAGTGGCCACTTTCTGTAAGCCCAATACCCACTTTAGGGCATGCAGTGTGCTGAATTAATTCACTTCCTGGGTGTTGAAGGACTTGACTGCACTTTGTGCCTCCCAATACACCAGGCATGCATTAATTCATCACAGTGTGCAGCCTTTTGATTTGTTGATTATTTACTTTTTCCTCAACCAAGCCCAATTTGACCCACTGTGGTTAAGAATGGCTTGATCTGTTACATCTAGTAGGCTTGCTAAGTTTTCCCTGAAGATTGTAGGATTATAGGACTTGCCTATGTAATGGATATTAAAAAGAATGCCCAGCATTTGCACTTCAGATCCAGTCCTTGCCTTTGTTAAGGAAAGTCTGTTTTGTGTTTTTGTTTGTTTGTTATGTTGCTGCTAGCAAATCCTCAGCTGTTTTATCATTGTTTTATTTCTTTCTCAAATATTTGCTAGATTATGCCTCAAAGATGACCACAGGGACTTTGCGGAGAACTAGAAGTTCTTTGTAAACTTGGGCCCCATCCTAATATCATCAATCTACTAGGAGCCTGCGAACATAGGGGTAAGGTTGTCCAACCTGTACATTTCATTGAGAAGAAAAGTCATATTAAACTATGTCAAAGAAAAAATGGCTAGCCATCATTGGAGAAGTTTTCAAAAGCGGTGTTTGAAATATCAGTGAAAGATTAATGAAAAACAGTTTTAAAATACAAACTTGAACTGTCTCATTGGCAGTGTGGTAGTGCTACCACTCAGGGTGTTGGCAACCTGGTTCAATAACAAGTCAGGAACCTTGCAAGAAGGTCCAGAGGAGGGCTACAAAAATGATAGTGGGTCAGCAGGGTAGGGCATACGAGGAGAAGTTGAGAGCACTGAACATGTACTCCCTGGAAGACAGGAGACAGAGGGGACATGACTTGGACTTTCAAGTACTTGAAAGGGATGAATAAGGTTGATAAGGAGAGTCTCTTTAAGCTGAGTGGCAACCATAACACTAGGGCACAGTCTTAAGCTGGAGGGTAGGAAGTCTAGTAGGGAGGTCAGGAAGCACTTCTTCACTGAGGAGGGTGGTGGACACTTGGAATGCACTGCCAGAAGAGGTCATCTTGTTGAAGACAGTGGGCAGCTTTAAGAGAGGCTGGGATAGGCATAGGGGGAAAGTAAGGATCATGGGTAGGGAGGATGGGAGGAGTGGGGAGGGAGGGCAGGGATATTAGCTCAAGCTGTGGACCCTGCAATATAAGCAGACTTGATAGACCAAATGGCCTTCTTATGCTGGCTTCTTCGTATGTTCGTATGAACCTCAGGAGCCGGACAAAGGGAGGAGGATCAGCCATCCCAAAGGACTCTGTCCTCCTCCAGGAAGGTAGGGCAGCAGCCTCCGCTACAGCACTGCCTCCTGGGGATGACAGGTGGTGGTGCAGCTGGAAAGTTTAATGGAATGGAGGGATGCTGCCTGGCTCTGGTGTGTGACTATGCAATAGTGTGCATGCATACACCATGAAGTTCTAGACAGCCATGTCCTGAGGAAGAGAAGAAACAAAGCAAGAAAATCCTGACATGTGGTAACATGTAGCCATCATTCTCAGGCCCCCACTGCTCTTTTCTTCCCAAAGTCCCCCTACCCACTAGACAGGCCTGAGGGAGGTCATGGCTGATGACACTCCAGTAGAACCCACCACAGAGGAAATACCATCCATGAACCTACTTGAAGAGACCATTTATGCTACAGAGACAGATAGCGGATGGAGCTTTGAGGTAGACTGGCAAGGCTGGACCGAAGTCGTGGGGGTGGCAGAGGTGGGCAGAGTCAATGGGGAAATAAAACATCAAATGTGCTGTAACCAAAGGTATCACAATTCTTTTTTCTAAATGATCATTTGCTTTTTAAAATATGCATTGCTTTGTTTTACTGATAATGTGATAAATTCATAAAGTTCTTTTTATTTCAATTTGAAATATTTACTCATCACAAAGTACTGAAATGCCATACTGGGGACCTCAGGGGTCAAGTTTCGAGCAACAATCACATCAGCTGTGAAGGGCACCACTTGTGTGTGCTCCTAGCCAGAGGAAGGGTGCCACAAAGTGGCCCCAATGAGGAGAGGGAAGGGGAGACAGGGAAAAACTAAACACCACCAATGGTAGCTCTGACTTACCATATGGTGGTACATTGGTTATTTTCATTGCTGCTCCATTCCTCATCTCTCAGATCCACAACATTTGAAAATGCTTTAGTAAATATTTGTTATTCCTACCTCGTTGACATTCGTGTGAAGTTCAATTTTTAAGTAATATGATATTTAATTTGCATCAAACATTTTCAGAGATTTTTCAGGACTTTCAGAGGGAAGATGTTTTTCATAGTCTACCATCTGTGCACATATTTAGCCAGCTGTGTGGGAATTTTACTTCTGATGGCTGTAAACCAATTAGAATGTTCACAAATGTATTTTTATTTTGAATTTGCACATGCCAGGATAGTCTCGTTTAGTTGGAACATCTACTTTTCAAGAGGGTTTTGAGGGAAGAGCTGCAAAAGCAGAGTGCATACAGAGGAGACTTGAGCTTACAGAATCAAATATAAACCATACTCTATAAAAGCTGGCAACATCAGGGACAAATGCTGCTGATCTTTAAAAACTGGCCACATGCAATGGAGAACCTTGACTAAAAAAGTCTCAGTATAGTGAAACAGTTGAGGTATTTCTAGTGGTGTTCAAAAGTCCGGTTCTGTAAATGCTTTTAAAGATGATACAGCAGAGGGTAAAGAGGGTTGGATGTGGACACAAATGCAGGTTGTGTCTGTATCTGCATTCATCCACTTGCACTCAGGCAGCCCTGCATCTATTTTCACAAGTTGTGTCTGTTTGTGACAAAAGTCACTATTTGTGACAGAAAATGGATGCAGTTTTGAGTTGCATCCAGTTTTGGACATACTGTAGCTACGTTTGTTTTTGGATGCACATTTTGGATGCTGTTAGGCCACCTAATAGATGGTCTAACAGGTTTGGATGCAGCTATATTTTCAATTAAAATTTTATATAAAAAATGCCATTTAAAATGACCTTGCATAAACAGCAAATGTACTGTATCTGTCTATATTGTTATATTATTATAATCACTTTTATTCCACGATAGGGATGAATAACATAATCAAATAAAATGTGCTATTCTGCCCTGTTACTCACGTCTAGGGTGGATGAATTCTTTGCACTGTAGCCCATGTTATTTTCCCTATAGCTGTCATCATGTTGGTTCTCTTGCTATATCAGTTTGAGTCACAGTCCATTGTGTGAGTATAATTGTATAAAATAGAGAGCATTCCATGGGGCATTTAGGAATAAGCTTTTTATTCACTCTGGTATGTTGTCAATACTGCTGCCCTAGCACTCTTGGCTCCACTTTGCTCTGCTACTCATTACTAGGCAGTATTGTTGGCAGTATGTCAGAGTGATAACAAACATTCCTGGACACCCTATGTAATATCCCCTATTTAGACAACTAGAATGGGAAAAAACTGTAAATAAATCTTGTCTAGCACTAATGCCACACATACATGAGAAATAACTTATGTTTATGTATTTGTGTCATCAATGACATACAGCGCCATCCACCAGGATCAAGCACAGTATCCTCAGATTTTGCTGAGATATCTTGCAGGATACTGCAGGAACTCAGTGTAACCTAATAGTAAATACTTCAGTTTGTCAAGCAGTAAACTGTGATGTCTCAAACAGATTGGTTAATCCTGGTGGATAGCACTGTACATAAAAAATAGCCTTTTATTTCTTAAGTATTATGTCATAACATTCTTAAATCAGTGCAAGAGCAGCTTTGACAATGCTTGCTGACATCACAAAGGCCTTACTGCTTTCAAAGTTTTCAGCAGCAGAACTGGGTCAGAAACACCAGTGCAGCATAGTACGTATCCCTGTAAATCACTACTAGTAAGAAAAAGAGCCTCATCATAAACTCAGCATGTCATCACTTGAGTCCCGGTCTTATATGTGGAAATAAATGTGGTTATTGCAGATTAAAATTATTCAAACAGCTTGAGTAAAGCATGCAGCCATATAGCGGTTCTGTGGCACTGTGAGGTGAGGGACTGCTCTGATATGTTGGCAATCCAGGTTCACACCCTGAGCCTGAGAAGGTTGGTCAGGAAGGCTGACAGGAGGGCTATGAGTGTCCAATTGGATGCTCTTTCCTGGGCTAGAGAGATTATATGGTGTAACTCTTACAGCAATATCTACAGGAGGCATGACAGTGGTGTCACTGGTGGTATGGGAGATCACATGTCACCAGGCACCCTTCCCAGAATAGTCATGAGCACATGAATGTATCATAAGAGGACATGGGAGGGTCATACAGGAAAGATCCCACTCACTGGAATGGCATGAAGGTACAGGGCCCCTTTCAGCTCATGGACATATAATGGGCAGTCCCTCCCCATCACCATTCAGACATTGAGTTCCTTATCATCCTGCATCCCCCCCAATAAGTGGCAGTTGCATGGAATGGAAGATACCTACTGTGGAGGGCAGACTGAGGGATGAGGTGACATGGATGATGGAATCTGTACTAGAAGGGGCTCTGTCACAAGTACTTGAGAACCAGGGCAGGATGCAGCCAATGACCCAGGACCAAATGAGGCCCAGTGAATAAGGGCTGAAAAAAAAGAGAGTGTGCAGTCATGAGGTTAGTTGAATGTGTTTACCTGGTGTGTGGAAAATCCAGGTACACAAGTCACTGTAGAAATGCTTGTTATGATATATTGCATATTTCCAGGATTTTGAATTGCTATCGCTATCTATTTTCGTGCAGGGTATTTGTATCTTGCTATTGAATATGCTCCGCATGGAAACCTGCTTGACTTTTTAAGGAAGAGCCGTTTCTGGAGACAGACCCAGCTTTTGTAACAGCCAACAGCACTGCTTCCACACTCTCTTCTCAGCAGCTCCTGCAGTTTGCTGCAGACGTGGCCAGAAATGGATTATCTCAGCCAAAACAGGTGTGCTTCCAAAGAGCTGGTCTTCAAAAAAAAAAACTTTTCACTTTTCTGAACTCTTGAATCAGTTTTTAAAGGCCTGTGGGAACAAAATGTTTCTTTGTTTTTATATCTCATAGAATCAACTTTTGTATATATCAAAATACGTGCTGCAAAATTGGGGTCAGCCCATGACACTGGTAGTAGCATGACGTGCTACAAAGCAGGAGACTTGGGTTACTACTATGAGCCCTGGACTTGTGCAGTATGCCGGCAGAAAAAGATGCAGCATTCTGGCAGGATACTGTCTTCCTCAGAGGGAGAGATGACTGCATTGGAGCAACATTGCCCCATGATGGAAAAAGAGAGAGAGAGAGGTTCACTGCCAAATTAGCAGTGATAGATGGGCAGGTAGGATGCTGACAGGATGCTCACACATGGGCTTGAGCTCTGCCAAGCCAGTGTCTGAAAGGATGGGGCTTGTTGGGGAACCACCTTCCCAGGCTATATATGAAGGCTGAAGGTGGTCCATTCCCAACCTCCATGGCTGTAACATGCATGTTCCCATTGCTGGTGGCGGCCACTGTGGAAAACTGGACAACTGGAGAATGGCGGCGAGTGGATGATCTGGAACTTGGGGTGGATAAGGAAACGTGGGAGTGGAGGTGGGGGGGTCAAAATGCATAAATGGAAAATTCATTCATTTAATTTCATTATCTTATTCATATCTAAATATGAACAAAGATGAACTCAATTGAGTCAAAGGCTCATTTACAACGAGGTCTCACATCAGTTTTGTTATGAGATAGCACAGATAGTAAAAGTCAGTAAATAATTTTGCAATAAACACAGGTAATAATACCATAAAAGATAAGAACAATTGCAGGAAATGAAAACAAAATAATTACAAATATTACAAGCCAAAAAAACAGTTTAAGATGTCTAATAGCAACACAGATGTTCTTTAGCTTTATTATCAACCCACTGTTTTATCCTACCCCAGCCAATCTTAACAGATGCAGGTCTCAAAGTATGTGCAATACTATTATAAACTATTGGCCTGTGATAGAAGAATGACATTCTATCTATTTTCAAATTACATGTGGGACCACTAATTCCAGTCCTATTGCTGATCTTAAAGAGGACTGCATCTGTCTGTGAATAATCTTCATTTTTCATTTCATTTATTTTTTATACTGGAGGCATGTGAGCAAAACTGCCAATTTTCACAAGTGTCCAGTGACAAACAAAACATGTAAATACATAGCACATTCAAGAGTAACAGAACACAGAGGTAATAGCATACAGTCAAAGTGTATTTACATACAAATCTGTCAGACAGGAAACACTCTAGATTATTTTTTAAACAGTGTCGATGTCGGACGTTGAGTCAAGCGTGGAGGCAGGCTATTGAAGAGTTTAGCACCCCTGTATAAGAGGTATGCTGATCTTGGGTAGTGTGACAGAAGGGAATTGAAAAGGGGTAACCTGAGGTAAGTCTAGTAGTCTTTGAACTTGCAGATCTCTAAATGATGGAAACAATACTACTAAGCTGACGACCCCAGATAATTTTGTATTAGAAAGTCAGGATTTTGCTGTCAAATCTATCCTCTAACAATAGCCAGTTAGCTGTCATGTAGAGGTTGCAGTGGTGGCTCATTCTGGGGAGACCAGTGACAAACCTAAGAATGTTGTGATATGTAGCCCTTAACCTGCCAACATTTTACTGAGATAGGGAGAAGGAGTAGTTCAGAGAGCCATAGTCTATTACAGGCAGCAAGAAGCTGTTAGCTAGCAGGGCCCTAGTTTCTCAGCTGACTGATATGATATTCATAGGTTAAGTGACAGTCATATCTAAGCATTTAAACTTGGAGGATCTCTCAATTAGGTTACCATCAATATCTCTGAGGGTGAAGTCGAAGTCTGCAGCTTTCCTAGTACCTAAGAATACCATTGATTGTTTTTGTTTTTTGGCATTGAGGACTAACCGCAGGTTGATAACCAGAGTGTGGAGCTTGTTGAACTCATGCTGAAGTTTGTCAATGAGGGTGGAAGGACTCTAATCTTTGTAGAAAAGTGCTGCATCATCAGCATAGAGAATAAGCTTGGTGTACCTGCATATCTGAGGGGTTGACACAAGAAATGAACAATAGGGTCACAAAGATAGAACCCTGCAGTACTCCATATTTAGTTCTATCACTATAACAATCTTAGTTGAGATATACTCTGGAGTTGCCCCAAACGTCTTTATACATAAATGAAAGAATTTGACTATTTCTATGGTCATTCAACATCTGCCACCCCAAATCAGCATACAATTCGTAAGAGAGAGAGTTGCATGAGGGCGCTGAGTATAGAGCAGGCAAGCTCTTGTAACAAACATCAAGTCTCACCAGCTCTCCCAGCCGCACCTATATACCACGATATCCCCATAATCGAGAACTGGAATGACTATTGTATTCACTACCCATCTCTTAGTCTCCTGGGACATATACAGTTTTGCCCAGTAAAGGGCTCCTAATCGTTGCCAACCTTGTTCAACGACATCTCTATATGAACATCCCATCTCAAACTGGAGTCCAACCACATACCCAAATATCTGTATGAGTGAACTTGCTCTATCCCAGAGCTATCTTCTGTTTTGATGCTCAAAACCAATTTTTCAGTTTTATGCATACTTCGATTAAATAATGAGGCAGTATAGAGCAGTGGTATAAGGCTCTGAGCTGCAAATCTGGTGACATCCAGCTGACCAGACCTGGGTTTGAATCCCACAGCTTCCACTTGCATACTGTGTGACCCTGAGCAAGTCACTTAACCTCATTGTGCTCCCAGGTCGCTGCTGTAAAAAAGCTTTCAGCTTAGTGTGCTATACCTGGTTAAACAACTACATAAAATAAATAAATAAATAAAATAGACAGTATTTTAGGGTTAAGAACTAGTTTGTGATTTTTAAAAAAATCATATTTCATCAAAAGCATCTTGTTTATTTTGGATTTTTTCTGCAACAGTTTGTAACAGATGTATACGTAATTGTATAATCTGCATATAAGTGATACAGAATTAGTAAATCTGTGAAACTCAAGTCATTCATGTATATATCAAATAGGACTAGGTATCACATTGATACCTGTGGAACTCCGGTGGTGATGGGTGCAAGATTGGGTGAAAAGTCACCAATGGAGACTAGTTGTTTCTTTCCTCAAGATGAGATTTAAATCACTTAGTACAGCCTCAGCCATGCCCACTGAGGCCAGCCTGGAAAGGATGACAATCGGTTCAAAGTGTAGCGCACTCTTCCACAGGAATGACAGGACTAAGTTGGCGAGGCTAAACTATTTTATTCTATCCAAATTTCAAACTTGGTACATACAAGCCTCTTCATTCATTCAAATGCTGGTGAAATCACAATTAAAAGCAAGCCCTGTGCCCAAAAGTCAAGCTGCCAGCACTTCAGCTTGTGACTGAGAGCCACCCCGATGAAGGTTCGGTTTATGAGCGAAGGACTGGGCATTTAACACAGGACTGCTTTAATTGTGATTTTCACCAGCATTTGAATGAATGAAGAGGTTTATGTACTAATGGGCATGGCTGGAGGCTGTACTAATCCACAAAGATAGCTTCCATTGGTGTCCTCCTGTCCAGGGCAAACTAGATGTCTCTGACAACTTTTGCTAGGGCAGAGGCTGTACTGTGGTTGTCTGAATCCTGGCTGAAATTTATTCATTTTATTTGGGAATTCTAAATAATGCTTTAATTGAACTGAAATCCGCTTTTTCAAAAATGTTTGATACTTGGGGTAGGAGGGATGTAGGGTGGTAGTTTCCTAATTCTGATTTCTGCCCAGATTTATAAATATATTTCCTAGTAAAACTTTTGAAATAAATAAATGGGGGCTACTTTTGAGTACTTCCAAGCTTCGTGGAATTCTCCTGAACTAAGTGAGAGATTCAAAGTTTTGGTTAGGGGAAGAGCAATTATTGGTGATGTATACTTCAGTAGTCTGGACAGAATACAATCCAGATCAATAGCTTTGGTGGTACCTAATTTCTAGAGTTTCGACCTCACTTCCTCCATGGACATACTTGTAAAAGAAAACTGGTACAGGGAAATATTTTGATCCTGCTGACTAACCATTAGTTGCTTAAAACAGCAAGCAACAACCAGGGTTCCAAATGCTATAGAATCTGATCATAGTCTGCCTGCTTGACCCCAAATTTATGTATTCCAATTTCTGGTTTTCCTTATGTGATATGACTCATTGACTCTGGCACACAATACAATTTACTAATGTCAGTAGTGGGCCTACATCCACAGTGTATCTTCAGAACAGTTCCTTGACAATGCCAGCCAGTATCCCACAACACACAACAAGGCACTAGTTCAGCAGCTTACAGGCCACGAATTCGTGGCCTCAGTCTGTTCTAGTCTCCCTCGGGGAGCATCCATGTTTGGAGCACTCAGACACAGAGACTCAGCAATATACCACACTGGTTTCACTTCTCTGATTCCTAGCACTTGGAATGGAATAGGGATCTAAATCATAATCCCCTTGATGCAAGTGGGAGCAGTAAACACTAACAACACCGAGCATCACAGAATGTGGAACTAACTTCTGAAACAATACGCTGCTGAAATGAGTATTTTGCAATCAGTCCATTAGTGCAGTGACTGGGAGCCATTTGCCATTTCAGTAACACAGATTCACACCCAGAGCCCTGGTTGTTAAGTGCTGCAAGCAGCAGGAAGCTGTGGTAGCATCTATTTGATTGCTGTCAGTCTCTGAGAAGAAAAGGCAGGTCATCCTACTGCTTGGCTGCCATTTGGTGGTACAGCATCTGCAGGGCCTCCTCCTTTGATGGCTGGGGATGCAGGCTGGCTCTGGAGAGGAATTGGGTCATGCACCAGGAAAATGCAGGCAAGCACCAACCTCAGGAAGATGACACATTACTCCTGGGTCCTCCCCTCAGTGCTACAAGGTAATAGGCTGGGGATGGAGGGGCATGCCATACCCTAAAGGCTCCACAACAGTGAGCAAGCCGTGGAGGTCGGGTTCACATGTAGGATGTGTCCTGGGTGTTTTGTTTCTCTTTTCTTCATTGATGTCTCCTGTGTTTCAGTTTATCCACAGAGATTTAGCAGCAAGGAATATTTTGGTTGGAGATAGTTATGTAGCAAAGATTGCAGACTTCGGATTGTCTAGAGGGCAAGAAGTTTACGTCAAGAAGACTATGGTAAGACTGGAAAACTTTCAAAAACAATTTTTTTGGATTTTCAAGTTAAAAACAGAATTACAAATACTCAAGACAACATGAAGAAGCAATAAACACTTAAGAGCTAACCTAGTAACAGTTGATTATACAGTGCTCTTGTGCTCAGTCCCTGTTATTCAGATAGTGGCAGGCTGAGGTGGTGAGCAGAGGATCAGTCATTGTCTCCAGCACTGCCAGTGGCACTTGAATGGCTATGAATGGGTGAGTTTGGGGGACAGTGGGTGAGGAGGCGGTGCTGAATGGGGGATAGGAGGAGGAGGTTATGAATCCTATGGCGAGGGTTAGCCAGAGGAGTGCCATAGCTACGGGAGAAAGGATAGTGTACTCAGGGATCAGACAGGAAGTGGGTACCACTAGACTACCAGAAGTGCTTATTTTATTTCATGGGATTGAATCAGGAGGGGGATCACTAGACTGCCAAGAATATTTTGTTACAGATCGGATGAGTGTGAGGCAATTGCTGAGACTCTGCACAATACCTCCATGCTTTTGTGCCTGTGGAGGCACTGCTTGGGAGATTGATAATGGCCACATAATGGACCCCTAGAGCCTTGCATGCCATGTGTGGTCATAAGCATGCCACCAGCTGAATATGACTCCCAGGAGCAAAGGTGGTATCCATTTGGGATGTGCTGTCCCCTCTGCTCCTGAGAGTCTGTTGCCAACAGGAGCTATAGTACCATCATGTCTATGTACTTCACATGGTGCAAACCCAGTCCCATATTCATACAGGCATTATACCACACAGGTGCACTGCCTGGGTGAATAGGGGCCCTGATATCTGCACACTATTTCATGTGGGCTACTATTTTTTTACAGTGCCAATGGCTGCCTTTGAATTATTGGTCCTCTGTTTTACTTGCATAATTTTGTAACCTTTTAAAACATAGTTTTATTATATTTTAATTTGAATGTACAGTTTATCATATTTAGAAATCCCTCTCTTAGAATCAGTATAATATGTTTTCCATAATCCAAGTCCCAACGCTAGTCACTGTGAGTCCCATTTTGGTGGTAAAGTAAGGATTTATTTTCAGTAGCCCAGTAGAAAATATGTTGTCTGAGAAAGAATTAATTGCATGGCAATGAGTACATATTACTGAGTACTGAAAGACAATAACAGTACAGTACAGTTTGCATTAATCTTTTACAGTTTTTAGTTTTTTTTAATATAGTTTACAATTCATTGGCAATTCACATTGTGTTGTTTTACAACATTTCAATAGAACATAAGCTTTCTTTACCCTTTTTATATATTTGGCAAATTTCAGCATGTGAGTAGCCTTCCTAACCTTCCTACTGCACTGTTTTTTTTTGTGAACCCTTTGAAACAATCTTGTTTTTATTCCTTTTTTGGGATCCCTGGTTAATGTTCCCTTTTTTCCCCTTCTGATATTCATTACTAGATCTATTGATCAGTTCCGGAACTCAGTGGCACCGCCATCAGTTGAGCCGGAGACCCTTACATCAGTCACATCCTTTGGTTTTTGCATTGTTTGCTGCTCAATAACTTTCAAACTGAAGGTTTGGGCTAATAGACATAACAGATCACACTGTGGCACTTCTTAAAGAATTAGATCAGACACCACCACTTCCAGAAGCTCTATACTAATACAAAACCTCCACTATATCTATTTTTTTTACCAGGAAAAGTAGTCTAAGAGCTTAGTTCCTTCCCAACCACATCCTTGGTATGGTTAATACATGTGACATAAGACAGACATAATTTGCATTTATAGTTATAGAACATTGAAGTGACTACAAAGACAGAACATAACTTGTATTAAAAGAACCTTGTATCATGTAGAAAAACAACATAAAACTTACATTTATGAAAAACTTTATAATGTGCTCTTTGTTCTGGGAATAATGCGTACTTTAAAACCATGGGTGAAAATTAATTAGGCTAAGGTACAGAAAACACAGATATAGATCTCATGCTGTTCTGAATTCTCCATTGAAACCAGATGCAGAGTGCAGCAGTCTCAGTGTCAAAGGGAGGTTGTTTCAGGTCTTTCAGCCTAAGCGAGAAGGTGCTCAGAGCTGCACAGATTTTGACAGAAGGATTTTGAATGCTTCCATAAGTGATGGAAGGAACAGGGAACGATTCTCAAAGCTCTCCAGAAAGAAGCAAGGAAGCAAGGTGCCTACGTCAAGAAAAAAGACACAAGTGGCACTTTTTGCAAGCAAAAAAATGCCTAGGCTATTCTCAAAAGCAGCTTGCAACAAGCGCGGAGCTGCTTGCAGCAAAGGGATCTTGTGCCAGCCTTGCATCAAAATGGGCTACAGCATGGCACTGGGGGCTTTGCAGCAGATGCAGACTGCCACATCCCTAAAATTACATTCCCAAACCACCTGCGGAGGGAACTCGAGCACATTTACACCAGTCAAGGACTGTGTAATACCGCTGCCCTCTGGGAGTTACGCCAATGTTCTGCCAGCTGATACCCCTTGTACATATGCCCCCATCCCAATCACAAATAATATTACTTATATTGCCCTGGTGGCTAGCAGCCACCCCAGCCCGATCCCGAAATATTAATGCAATAGCCCTGGTGAATCAAAAGGTACCAAAGCCCTAGTCCCCAAAAGTATTCATCAATAACCCTGGTAGGCTAGCAGACCCCCAACCCTGATCCCAAAGTATTAATAGAAATAGCCCTGGTGGAATCGCGGACCCCAAAGCCTCCAGAACCCCATGTTTTGATATATGAACTTATCATTGGTGGTCCAGTGGATTTCCAAGCCCAATCCCTCAATACATACATTGATTGACATACCTGGTGGTCTAGTGGATCCCCACCCAGCAGTGCCCTACCACCCACTCTCCCCAACCATACCCCAGCTGGCAACTGGCACAGACCACTGCTCACCACTATGGCCAGCCACTGACTGAGCTCTGTATGAGTGCGTACTGTATATAGTACATGCTCAGTGAATAACAGCTGCTGTCAGTCACTGGCGTCGCCTGCAATGCGCACTCATCTGGACTCAGTCAGCGATGACCATGGTGTTGAGCAATAGGCTGTGCCAGTCGCCAGCTGGGATATGGGTTGGGAGGAATGGGTGGTAGACACTGCTGGGGTCCACTAGACCACAGCTCTGTTAATAATGCATGTGATGGGGGATTGAAGCTCACGAGGATCCATTAAAACACCAGTTATAAGTCAAAATGAGGGATCGAGGCTTGGGGGGTCCTCTAGCTCCACCAGGGCTATTTCATAATACTTTATGGATTGGGGCAGAGAGGCCTAGCCAACCTGGTACTTGAACTGTTATGATCAGGGATCGAGCTGGGGGCACTTGCATCCTTCCCCTGTACACTGCCGCAGGCTTGTGGCAACCTGTCCAGGTGTGCCCTGTGTTTGGTGCATGGCTAGGGTTGCCATAAGGCATGGGACTTTGCCACCGGGATCCTGTCTGATAGGGAATCGGGTGCAGGGTCACCGGCACATCGGGGATCAGTGCAAGTTGCCTTTGGCACAGCTTGCGCCAACCTTTTGAGAATTGACCCTGGGGTGTTTTACTCAAAAAAAAAACTGGCAGCATATTAAATATATGGAGCATAGTTTATCACTTGTCTAAATAGCAAGGTTTTCCACTGATCATTGTTTCTTAGCAGTGGGAACATCATACATATTTGTGCACATAGTAGATAGTGGGGCAATCAAGGCAGGGGTAGTACAAATCTACAGGTATTGTTGATGGTAGTGTTGAACTGCTTTAAAACCTCGTCAGAGACATGCAGTTATAGAAAATAAAACTGTACAGCATTTGTCTCTGCTTCTTAATAGTTGTTCCTACAAGTGCCTGGGAGACATCAGGGCCAGCTTGGACTCTAGTGCAGGATTTATTTCATTCAGGGACTGTACTGGTATGAACATTTTGCCATTGCCTTGCAGGAGCAGGATTACTCCACTGACTCAGCCACTCTGATCGTTTGCTCCAATTGGGATCTAGATTTGGGAAGCGGGCGAGGTCTGTATCAGAGCAGGCATCTTTTGAAACCTGCCGCCACAATTCTGCAACTCAGTTGGGGCAACAGCTGTTTAAGTACCTGAGAACTGTCAGGGCCAGTCAGGCCTTAGTGCAGAACTTATTTCATTTGGAGACTGGACTGATATGAACATCTTGCCAGTGTCCTGCAGGAACAGCCTTACTCCATTGACTCAGATCCTCTGATTGTTTGCTCCAGTTGGGAGTCAGATTTGGGAAGTGGGCAGGGCCTTCACATAGCACTTCTGAGCTTTAGCCTAGCAGTCCTTTGCTGCAGTCCTTTAGCTGAAGGGGTGTAGCTCAGAGACATCACACTATGGGAGCATCAGTATGGTGTGGCAATCAGCAGGAGGCACTGTACCCATGTATGACACCCTGAGCTGCCCCTTGTGTACATGTGAAGTAGAAGGTGTGTTCAACTGTGAAAGTGCAGCATCCAGCATCAAGGCATCAAATATTGCAAGTGATCAGTGGGTTAAATAATATTTAAGAGAATGATTACACTAAGGGTGGGGTGGGGTGGGTAACTAGTAATATAAATTAAAAAAAAAGAAATGGGGGCTAAAGGGTACATATTGCTACGCTAGTCCTTTAAAACAATACATGGTGCTCTTAGCTCTTTATTCTGAACTTAAAAATGTGCACTGTTGCTGGGGTGCATAAATTAACTTTCATAGGCTAGAAGGATTATTTCAGATTCAATGTCTTCTAAATATGGTAAATTGATTAAGCGTGTTTCAGTTACTAAAACCAGAATTGATGTAAAAAGGCATAGTAAGGAGCCACTACTTAATTAGGTGGGGATATCGACCAAGTGGGATAGTCCCAAAGCTTTCCAGATAAAGTGGGTAGAACAGGGAAGTCAGGTTCAAAGTGCAAAACACAGGATCAGATAAAAGTAAGAAAAGGAAAAAGAAAGCAGGTCACACAATCTAGAGTAAGTTTACAAAATAGTTTCAAGGAAGCAAAGGGTGAGGTAGTAGTACCACAGGAGCAGGAAAGAGGAAGAGCATAACGGAACTGAACAGACACTATACAAAAGTTAAGGATCATGGCAGTGGTGCAGGGGCAATTGCTGTGGTGCAGCAGTCTTTGGAAAACCTGCTGGAGTGAGGTGCTGCCCATGTACTCCCCTCTCTGGGTTGTGGGCACAGGTTGCTGGACTCTGGCCAAACTGGCAAAGGTATAGAGGGCCTTCAGCCCCATACATGGGCCACTGCTCCCCCAGAGGATACCCAGACAAAGGCAGAGTGTATGGACCATGGTGGGCTCTGGGAAGGCAAGGGTGGGGTTAGAGGGAAGAGTGTAAGCTCCTCCACATATACCATTGCCAAACATTTTTGCCTTACTGGCAGAAAGGGGCAACTAAGATGAGGTAGCCATTGACGTGGTAATGGTGGAGGTAGGGGTATTCAGAAGTGGAGGCCACAAGGAGGTGAGGAGGGCCCCCAGCAAAAGGAAGCAACTGTTGGTGCAGAGCTCAAATGTGAGGGGTATTGACTTGGCAGCAGGCAAAGGGAGACCAGGGAGGTGAGGTGCTTCAGGGAGTGTCTCAGCTGGGAGGGATGGAAGCAGATCTTGAGGATCACTAGGGCAGCAGGGACTGGTAGGGATCTTGATATTTTGTCCATATTGAGGCAAATGATACAGCAAGGAGAAGTAGCAGCAGTGAAGGGAAACTAGGCAGCTGGAAACAGCCTCAAGCAGGTAGCAGCAAGCATAGTGGCTTTTTCCAAAGTGTTACCTGTGTCAGCAGAGATAGGCAAGAAAAATCCACACTAAGACATTTATGGAATGGTTGAAGGCATGGAGTATGGAGGAAGGCTTTGGGTACATCAGGGACTGGGGACCAGCCTGAAAGAATCTAGAGTCTATAGGGCTGATAGCCTGCATCCTTCTAGGAAGGGACTACAGTCCTTGATGGAAGGTTTAAATGCTACATGGATGAACATTTAAACTAGGCGCGGGAGGCAGTAAAACCATAGGAGGCAAATTTTGCTTCTCCCAGGATAGTAAAGTGTTAAGGAGGGACTATCCAGGGAGAGAAAATTCCTCTAGAACAGATGTGCAGAAAGGCAGAGAATGGGACAGGAAGGAAGAAAAGGGGAATATAAGTCAGGTAGGGGAGGACAGAGGATTGAAGGGGACCAGGAATGGTGAAAGTAAAAAGTGAAGGGGTGAGCCAAGGGGTAAGTCAGTTAGCAACACGTGCAGAAAAGGAAGGGTGAATCAGGGCAGCAGACAGGGAGGAAAAAAGATATGGAAAGTGATGTGCACTAATGAAAGGTGCCTTGGAAATAAAATTCCAGACCTGGAAGTCACCATGGCAGAGGCTAATCTGAACATGGTGGCCATAACGAGGTCATAGTGTACTGAGTTACACAACTGGGACATGGCCATACAGGGCTACTTTCTGTTCAGGAGTGCGGAGGAAAGGAGGAGAGGTTATATTATATATGAAGGAGGGTATCAAGGCCATGGAGGTAACAGGGGTATAAAGAGAAAAAAGGAGGAGCTGGAAGTGCTGTGGGTCGTCTGGAGACAGGCTCCACTATCCATACAGGGATAATGTACAGACCTCTGTCACAGGAGAGGAAAGGCATAAGGCACTTGGGAAGCCATAACCATAATAACAATAATAAGGAGGTGCAGAAATCAGGCAACTTCAGTCTGCCGGATGTGGAGTGGAGCCTTCCAACTGCAACTTTGACAAGGAACAGGCCATCCTGACTGCTTACAAGGGGCTTTTCCCAAGCAGCTAGTCAAAGAACCCACTGACAAACAGGGACAGCATTAGCATTGAAGACATCATGGTAGGTCGTCTCTGGGTTCTAGTGATAACCATAGAATGTGGTTCAAAATAAGGACAGTAGCACAGGTAAACAGCATGAGGACAAGGATTCTGGAATTTAGGAAAGCAAATTTTAAAGAAATGGGAGTCTACCTCAAGAGCTGTGTAAGAGAGGTGGAAGAGTGCCAGGAGGGCAGAGGCACAGTAGGACAAATAAAGGAGGACATACAAAAGCAACCAATGCATTCCTAAAAGAAGTGAGCAAGTAGAAGAAAAAAGAGATATTATTGTTCTCCAAAGACTGAAGCAAGGGCAGTAAGAAAAAGAGTTGCATTCAAAAGATATTAGGAAAACAGAGAGAGGGAGGACAGGTAGGTATACTTAGAAAAGCAGAAGGAAGCAGGCGAAGAGGCAAAGAGAGCACAGGCACAGACAAAGGAAAGGATTGCCAAAGGGTGTCAGTACAGGGATAAGACCTGCTTCAGGTTATAAGTTAGAAGAGGAAATAAAGGGTAGGGACAGTAAGCATTAGAAAGGTGGAATGTGGAGACTATGCAGAAGGGACCAAGAAAACTGACATAAGTCAACAGGTACTTCTGCTCAGTCTTCACAGTGGAGGGTGGCGAGTAAGGACTGACAGGGAGAAGCAGAAATAGAGTGAGGAGGAGGAGGTGAATACAGGTCCATTTTCAGACAGAAGAGTACTGAAGGGATTTGCAGCCTGAAGGGGACAATGCTACGGTATCAGACAAATTAATCCCAGGATAATAAAATAATTAGGAGGTGCTAGCTACCCACTGACAGCCTTGTTCAACTAGAAGCAGGAGTGTTTCCAGAAGACTGGAGAAAGGCCGACATTGTCTCCTACATAACAGCAGCAGCAAGGAGAAGGCTTGTAACTATATTCCAATCAGACTAACCTCAGTGGTGGGAAAATTAATGGAAACACTACTGAAAGGAATATTGTAGAGTATCTTGAATCCAGTGGGCTGCAAGTCCACAGACAACACAGATTCATGGGTGGGAGGCCATGCCAAACTAATCCAATAGATTTATTTGACTGGTTGACCAGTGAAATTGATCAGGGGAGGAGAGTGGGCGTGGCCTATTTAGACTTTAGCAAGATCTTTGACAGGGCATTGCATAGAAGGCTGATTAAGAAGTTGACCAACCTGGGAGTATGAGTGCCTGGCTTCTGGAATCCATTCCATCAGCACCTAATTAGATTTTTGGTATTTCTGATTCCAACTCCAGTTTTGTTCTGAATCTGATTAAGACAATTAGGAGCAGAATAGGAAGTTCTGACTCTGCATCCAACTCTGCTTCTATCTGAATGGGAACATAACAAAGCCCTTCGCCACCCTTGTCTCCTTTCCACTTACCTTAAGTAGATTTCACTGCTGGGCTGAGATCTATTCTAGAGGCTCTGATGACTTCTTAGCTGACAAGCTGGACTGGTATGCCCTTCCTGCTATGTCCACTCCAACCTGCGAGCTGTTCTAAGAACCTTCTCACCTCCTTGCCCCTACCACTTATGCCCAGTACCCCAGCTCAACCAGCTCCCCCACTCAAAGTCCAATACAGTAATACCCCCTGGCTCCTTCGTATGAGTATGACCTGAGTGATTCCCTCCCATCCTGTTTCCCACTGATTCCCATCCCAATCAGCAAGTACCCGACCCCTGTTGCTGTTGGTGGCACTGTGGCAGTAACAACTTATGCACGCAGCAGGTGAAGGCATTAAATTCTAGCACATATTTGTACTTTGTTGCTACTAGTTTGCTTGCAGCAACCATATAGTTTAAATGCACCCAATGAGTCTAATTAGGAGGGACCCCCATTCTTTCTCTGGTTCTGTCCCTGCACCAGTATGATGTCTGGTATTGGCTGACTTAACCCCAGGGCATTGTGCCGGTCAGCCACCTCCAAGGTCACTCAGGCACAGCTGGGGGCTTCTGGGAGATGATTTGGACTAGGGCTGGGCAGGGAGAATGGGGAAAAGAACGGGGTCCCTCCTAATTGAACTAGTTGATGAGTGCATTTAACTCAGATGGTTGCTTGCCTGAATGCACACAACCAGAACAGACCAGTTTGGTTGTGGAGTTCAAAAGAAATGTCCATGGTGTGATGTCAGAGAGGCTGGGCCAATGATGCAGACAAGTGGGCCAGCCTGCCAAAGACATTTCTGTCATGTTTTACTCTGAGTGAGGCAGTCTTATTTGAGTAGAAGCCACACCATAGCAGTCCACTCTGTGAAGACTCAAACGATCCCAGTTGGGGTAGCCTAAAACTGTCTATTACTACTTAGAATTTAGCTAGATGTTTGTTAGGTTATTTGGTGTAAATTATGTGTTTTTAAATATTTTATTTTTATTTCTGTAGTGTACTGTATTCCTTATAGTCTTTAGTGTGTATAATCCTGTACCATATGTAAATAGTGTTGAGTACTAAATGTTGTTTTATATACTTCATGCTTTCTGTGACTGGATTTTTAGTTTTAGATAACCTCATAATTGGCAAATCAGTGATCTGTTTCCAAAGAGGCAGGCTACTAAGCTATATAAAGCAGAGTGTTCTCAGCTGTGACTAAAGGGTGGTTCATTTCCCTCTGGGAAAAGTCACTGTACTGTATGAGCAGTGGCTGTGGTGGGATTCTGACTTAAAGATACCCCAAGTAAGACTCAAGCTGGATGGTTGCAGCATACCCAGGTGGCCATTCAGGCATCTGAAAGGTTTTAAAAACTGGTAGCAGTACAGACTGACTTCTCAAAGAGAGTCTGTCTGTGATAGATATAGTGAGAAAATATTGACCCAGAGGAATTAATTTTTGACTGACAATAGTTATGTTGCCTAAACTCAAAGACTGAGGGCTGTATGGCTATTGGAAGTCAACAGTTCATCCCAATCTCAGTTTCACATTATCATTAACACACAGATTGAGCCAAGTCTCTTAGAGCCAATATATCAGTGTTATTAAGACTCATCCAGGATCCCAACTTATTATGTGTTGATAATAGACTTCTAGCATTCAAGTGTATTATTTGTAAGCCACTTGAAGATCTACCACAGGCAGTAACGGTATCTGATTGGGGTCAAGTGTTAATTTTAATGTCCCCAATAGGAGAAGAATTATGATTATCATTGTGCAGTCATGAGTAGTTGAATGTGTTTACCTGTGTGTGGAAAATCCAGGTACACAAGTCACTGTAGAAATGCTTGTTATGATATATTGCATATTTCCAGGATTTGAATTGCTATCGCTATCTATTTTACATGCAGGGTATTTGTATCTTGCTATTGAATATGCTCCGCTGGAAACCTGCTTGACTTTTTAAGGAAGAGCCGTGTTCTGGAGACAGACCCAGCTTTTGTAATAGCCAACAGCACTGCTTCCACACTCTCTTCTCAGCAGCTCCTGCAGTTTGCTGCAGACGTGGCCAGGGGAATGGATTATCTCAGCCAAAAACAGGTGTGCTTCCAAAGAGCTGGTCTTCAAAAAAAAAAAAACTTTTCACTTTTCTGAACTCTTGAATCAGTTTTTAAAGGCCTGTGGGAACAAAATGTTTCTTTGTTTTTATATCTCATAGAATCAACTTTTGTATATATCAAAATACGTGCTGCAAAATTGGGGTCAGCCCATGACACTGGTAGTAGCATGACGTGCTACAAAGCAGGAGACTTGGGTTACTACTATGAGCCCTGGACTTGTGCAGTATGCCGGCAGAAAAGATGCAGCATTCTGGCAGGATACTGTCTTCCTCAGAGAGATGACTGCATTGGAGCAACATTGCCCCATGATGGAAAAAGAGAGAGAGAGAGGTTCACTGCCAAATTAGCAGTGATAGATGGGCAGGTAGGATGCTGACAGGATGCTCACACGTGGGCTTGAGCTCTGCCAAGCCAGTGTCTGAAAGGATGGGGCTTGTTGGGGAACCACCTTCTCAGGCTATATATGAAGGCTGAAGGTAGGGTCCATTCCCAACCTCCATGGCTGTAGCATGCATGTTCCCCATTGCTGGTGGCAGCCCACTGTGGGAAACTATGGACAACTGGAGAATGGCGGCGAGTGGATGATCTGGAACTTGGGGTGGATAAGGAAACGTGGGAGTGGAGGTGGGGGTCAAAATGCATAAATGGAAAATTCATTCATTTAATTTCATTATCTTATTCATATCTAAATATGAACAAAGATGAACTCAATTGAGTCAAAGGCTCATTTACAACGAGGTCTCACATCAGTTTTGTTATGAGATAGCACAGATAGTAAAAGTCAGTAAATAATTTTGCAATAAACACAGGTAATAATACCATAAAAGATAAGAACAATTGCAGGAAATGAAAACAAAATAATTACAAATATTACAAGCCAGAAAAACAGTTTAAGATGTCTAATAGCAACACAGATGTTCTTTAGCTTTATTATCAACCCACTGTTTTATCCTACCCCAGCCAATCTTAACAGATGCAGGTCTCAAAGTATGTGCAATACTATTATAAACTATTGGCCTGTGATAGAAGAATGACATTCTATCTATTTTCAAATTACATGTGGGGACCACTAATTCCAGTCCTGTTGCTGATCTTAAAGAGGACTGCATCTGTCTGTGAATAATCTTCATTTTTTCATTTCATTTATTTTTTTATACTGGAGGGCATGTGAGCAAAACTGCCAATTTTCACAAGTGTCCAGTGACAAACAAAACATGTAAATACATAGCACATTCAAGAGTAACAGAACACAGAGGTAATAGCATACAGTCAAGTGTATTTACATACAAATCTGTCAGACAGGAAACACTCTAGATTATTTTTAAACAGTGTCGATGTCGGACGTTGAGTCAAGCGTGGAGGCAGGCTATTGAAGAGTTTAGCACCCCTGTATAAGAGGTATGCTGATCTTGGGTAGTGTGACAGAAGGGAATTGAAAAGGGGTAACCTGAGGTAAGTCTAGTAGTCTTTGAACTTGCAGATCTCTAAATGATGGAAACAATACTACTAAGCTGACGACCCCAGATAATTTTGTATTAGAAAGTCAGGATTTTGCTGTCAAATCTATCCTCTAACAATAGCCAGTTAGCTGTCATGTAGAGTTGCAGTGGTGGCTCATTCTGGGAGACCAGTGACAAACCTAAGAATGTTGTGATATGTAGCCCTTAACCTGCCAACATTTTACTGAGATAGGGAGAAGGAGTAGTTCAGAGAGCCATAGTCTATTACAGGCAGCAAGAAGCTGTTAGCTAGCAGGGCCCTAGTTTCTCAGCTGACTGATATGATATTCATAGGTTAAGTGACAGTCATATCTAAGCATTTAAACTTGGAGGATCTCTCAATTAGGTTACCATCAATATCTCTGAGGGTGAAGTCGAAGTCTGCAGCTTTCCTAGTACCTAAGAATACCATTGATTGTTTTTGTTTTTTGGCATTGAGGACTAACCCGCAGGTTGATAACCAGGTGTGGAGCTTGTTGAACTCATGCTGAAGTTTGTCAATGAGGGTGGAAGGACTCTAATCTTTGTAGAAGAGTGCTGCATCATCAGCATAGAGAATAAGCTTGGTGTACCTGCATATCTGAGGGAGGGGTTGACCACAAGGGCGAACAATAAGGGTCCTAAGATAGAACCCTGCAGTACTCCATATTTAGTTCTATCACTATAACAATCTTAGTTGAGATATACTCTGGAGTTGCCCCCAAACGTCTTTATACATAAATGAAAAATTTGACTATTTCTATGGTCATTCAACATCTGCCACCCCAAATCAGCATACAATTCGTAAGAGAGAGTTGCATGAGGAGCGCTGAGTATAGAGCAGGCAAGCTCTTGTAACAAACATCAAGTCTCACCAGCTCTCTCCCAGCCGCACCTATATACACGATATCCCCATAATCGAGAACTGGAATGACTATTGTATTCACTACCCATCTCTTAGTCTCCTGGGACATATACAGTTTTGCCCAGTAAAGGGCTCCTAATCGTTTGCCAACCTTGTTCAACGACATCTCTATATGAACATCCCATCTCAAACTGGAGTCCAACCACATACCCAAATATCTGTATGAGTGAACTTGCTCTATCCCAGAGCTATCTTCTGTTTTGATGCTCAAAACCAATTTTTCAGTTTTATGCATACTGATTAAATAATGAGGCAGTATAGAGCAGTGGTATAAGCTCTGAGCTGCAAATCTGGTGACATCCAGCTGACCAGACCTGGGTTTGAATCCCACAGCTTCCACTTGCATACTGTGTGACCCTGAGCAAGTCACTTAACCTCATTGTGCTCCCAGGTCGCTGCTGTAAAAAGCTTTCAGCTTAGTGTGCTATACCTGGTTAAACAACTACATAAAATAAATAAATAAATAAAATAGACAGTATTTTAGGGTTAAGAACTAGTTTGTGATTTTGAAAAAAATCATATTTCATCAAAAGCATCTTGTTTATTTTGGATTTTTTCTGCAACAGTTTGTAACAGATGTATACGTAATTGTATAATCTGCATATAAGTGATACAAATTAGTAAATCTGTGAAACTCAAGTCATTCATGTATATATCAAATAGGACTAGGTACCACATTGATACCTGTGGAACTCCGGTGGTGATGGGTGCAAGATTGGGTGAAAAGTCACCAATGGAGACTAGTTGTTTCTTTCCTCAAGATGAGATTTAAATCACTTGGTACAGCCTCAGCCATGCCCACTGAGGCCAGCCTGGAAAGGATGACAATCGGTTCAAAGTGTAGCGCACTCTTCCACAGGAATGACAGGACTAAGTTGGCGAGGCTAAACTATTTTATTCTATCCAAATTTCAAACTTGGTACATACAAGCCTCTTCATTCATTCAAATGCTGGTGAAAATCACAATTAAAGCAAGCCCTGTGCCCAAAGTCAAGCTGCCCCAGCGCTTCAGCTTGTGACTGAGAGCCACCCCCGATGAAGGTTCGGTTATGAGCTGAAGGACTGGGCAGCTTGACTTTTGGCACAGGACTTGCTTTTAATTGTGATTTTCACCAGCATTTGAATGAATGAAGAGGTTTGTATGTACTTAAATGGGCATGGCTGGAGGCTGTACTAATCCATAAAGATAGCTTCCATTGGTGTCCTCCTGTCCAGGGCAAACTAGATGTCTCTGACAACTTTTGCTAGGGCAGAGGCTGTACTGTGGTTGTCTGAATCCTGACTGAAATTTATTCATTTTATTTGGGAATTCTAAATAATGCTTTAATTGAACTGAAATCCGCTTTTTCAAAAATGTTTGATACTTGGGGTAGGAGGGATGTAGGGTGGTAGTTTCCTAATTCTGATTTCTGCCCAGATTTATAAATATCTTTCCTAGTAAAACTTTTGAAATAAATAAATGGGGCTACTTTTGAGTACTTCCAAGCTTGGGAATTCTCCTGAACTAAGTGAGAGATTCAAAGTTTTGGTTGGGGAAGAGCAATTATTGGTGATGTATACTTCAGTAGTCTGGACAGAATACAATCCAGATCAATAGCTTTGGTGGTACCTAATTTTAGAGTTTCGACTTCACTTCCTCCATGGACATACTTGTAAAAGAAAACTGGTACAGGGAAATATTTTGATCCTGCTGACTAACCATTAGTTGCTTAAACAGCAAGCAACAACCAGGGTTCCAAATGCTATAGAATCTGATTATAGTCTGCCTGCTTGACCCCAAATTTATGTATTCCAATTTCTGGTTTTCCTTATGTGATATGACTCATTGACTCTGGCACACAATACAATTTACTAATGTCAGTAGTGGGCCTACATCACCAGTGTATCTTCAGAACAGTTCCTTGACAATGCCAGCCAGTATCCCACAACACACAACAAGGCACTAGTTCAGCAGTTTACAGGCCACGAATTCGTGGCCTCAGTCTGTTTCTAGTCTCCCTCGGGGAGCATCCATGTTTGGAGCACTCAGACACAGAGACTCAGCAATATACCACACTGGTTTCACTTCTCTGATTCCTAGCACTTGGAATGGAATAGGGATCTAAATCATAATCCTTGATGCAAGTGGGGAGCAGTAAACACTAACAACACCGAGCATCACAGAATGTGGAACTAACTTCTGAAACAATACGCTGCTGAAATGAGTATTTTGCAATCAGTCCATTAGTGCAGTGACTGGGGAGCCATTTGCCATTTCAGTAACACAGATTCACACCCAGAGCCCTGGTTGTTAAGTGCTGCAAGCAGCAGGAAGCTGTGGTAGCATCTATTTGATTGCTGTCAGTCTCTGAGAAGAAAAGGCAGGTCATCCTACTGCTTGGCTGCCATTTGGTGGTACAGCATCTGCAGGGCCTCCTCCTTTGATGGCTGGGGATGCAGGCTGGCTCTGGAGAGGAATTGGGTCATGCACCAGGAAAATGCAGGCAAGCACCAACCTCAGGAAGATGACACATTACTCCTGGGTCTTGTGCCTCCCCTCAGTGCTACAAGGTAATAGGCTGGGGATGGAGGGGCATGCCATACCCTAAAGGCTCCACAACAGTGAGCAAGCCGTGGAGGTCGGGTTCACATGTAGGATGTGTCCTGGGTGTTTTGTTTCTCTTTTCTTCATTGATGTCTCCTGTGTTTCAGTTTATCCACAGAGATTTAGCAGCAAGGAATATTTTGGTTGAGATAGTTATGTAGCAAAGATTGCAGACTTGGATTGTCTAGAGGGCAAGAAGTTTACGTCAAGAAGACTATGGTAAGACTGGAAAACTTTCAAAACAATTTTTGGATTTTCAAGTTAAAAACAGAATTACAAATACTCAAGACAACATGAAGAAGCAATAAACACTTAAGAGCTAACCTAGTAACAGTTGATTCTACAGTGCTCTTGTGCTCAGTCCCTGTTATTCAGATCGTGGCAGGCTGAGGTGGTGAGCAGAGGATCAGTCATTGTCTCCAGCACTGCCAGTGGCACTTGAATGGCTATGAATGGGTGAGTTTGGGGGGGGGGTGGACAGTGGGTGAGGGACGGTGCTGAATGGGGGTAGGGAGGAGTGGAGGGTTATGAATCTATGGCGGGGATTAGCCAGAGGAGTGCCTAGCTACCAGGGAAAGGATAGTGTACTCAGGGATCAGACAGGAAGTGGGTACCACTAGACTACCAGAGAGTGCTTATTTTATTTCATGGGGATTGAATCAGGAGGGGGGATCACTAGACTGCCAAGAATATTTTGTTACAGATCGGATGAGTGTGAGGGCAATTGCTGAGACTCTGCACAATACCTCCATGCTTTTGTGCCTGTGGAGGCACTGCGCAGAGTTGATAATGGCCACATAATGGACCCCTAGAGCCTTGCATGCCATGTGTGGTCATAAGCATGCCACCAGCTGAATATGACTCCCAGGAGCAAAGGTGGTATCCCATTTGGGATGTGCTGTCTCCCTCTGCTCCTGGAGATCTGTTGCCAACAGGAGGCTATAGTACCATCATGTCTATGTACTTCACATGGTGCAAACCCAGTCCCATATTCATACAGGCATTATGCACCACACAGGGTGCACTGCCTGGGTGAATAGGGGGCCCTGATGGCTGCACACTATTTCATGTGGGCTACTATTTTTTGTACAGTGCCAATGGCTGCCTTTGAATTATTGGTCCTCTGTTTTTACTTGCATAATTTTGTAACCTTTTAAAAACATAGTTTTATTATATTTTAATTTGAATGTACAGTTTATCATATTTAGAAATCCCTCTCTTAGAATCAGTATAATATGTTTTCCATAATCCAAGTCCCAACGCTAGTCACTGTGAGTCCCATTTTGGTGGTAAAGTAAGGATTTATTTTCGTAGCCCAGTAGAAAATATGTTGTCTGAGAAAGAATTAATTGCATGGCAATGAGTACATATTACTGAGTACTAAAGACAATAACAGTACACTACAGTTTGCATTAATCTTTTACAGTTTTTAGTTTTTTTTAATATAGTTTACAATTCATTGGCAATTCACATTGTGTTGTTTTACAACATTTCAGTAGAACATAAGCTTTCTTTACCCTTTTTATATATTTGGCAAATTTCAGCATGTGAGTAGCCTTCCTAACCTTCCTACTGCACTGTTTTTTTTGTGAACCCTTTGAAACAATCTTGTTTTTATTCCTTTTTTGGGATCCCTGGTTAATGTTCCCTTTTTTCCCCTTCTGATATTCATTACTAGAACTATTGATCAGTTCCGGAACTCAGTGGCATACGCCATCAGTTGAGCGGAGACCCTTACATCAGTCACATCCTTTGGTTTTGCATTGTTTGCTGCTCAATAACTTTCAAACTGAAGGTTTGGGCTAATAGACATAACAGATCACACTGTGGCACTTCTTAAAGAATTAGATCAGACACCACCACTTCCAGAAGCTCTATACTAATACAAAACCTCCACTATATCTATTTTTTTACCAGGAAAAGTAGTCTAAGAGCTTAGTTCCTTCCCAACCACATCCTTGGTATGGTTAATACATGTGACATAAGACAGACATAATTTGCATTTATAGTTATAGAACATTGAAGTGACTACAAAGACAGAACATAACTTGTATTAAAAGAACCTTGTATCATGTAGAAAAACAACATAAAACTTACATTTATGAAAAACTTTATAATGTGCTCTTTGTTCTGGGAATAATGCGTACTTTAAAACCATGGGTAGAGAATTAATTAGGCTAAGGTACAGAAAAACACAGATATAGATCTCATGCTGTTCTGAATTCTCCATTGAAACCAGATGCAGAGTGCAAGCAGTCTCAGTGTCAAAGGGAGGTTGTTTCAGGTCTTTCAGCCTAAGCGAGAGAAGGTGCTCAGAGCTGCACAGATTTTGACAGAAGGATTTTGAATGCTTCCATAAGTGATGGAAGGAACAGGGGAACGATTCTCAAAGCTCTCCAGAAAGAAGCAAGGAAGCAAGGTGCCTGCGTCAAAGAAAAAAGACACAAGTGGCACCTTGAGCCAAGCAAAAAAATGCACCCTAGGCTATTCTCAAAAGCAGCTTGCAACAAACGCAGGCTGCTTGCAGCAAAGGGATCTTGTGCCAGCCTTGCATCAAAAAATGGGCTACAGCATGGCACTAGGGGCTTTGCAGCAGATGCAGGCTGCCACATCCCCTAAAATTACATTCCCAAACCACCTGCGGAGGGCAACTGTCGAAGTACATTTACACCAGTCAAGGACTGGTGTAAATGTTCTTCGGCGTCCTCTGGGAGTTACGCCAATGTGCTGCCAGCTGATACCCCTTTGTACATATGCCCCCATCCCAATCACAAATAATATTACTTATATTGCCCTGGTGGCTAGCAGCCACCCCAGCCCGATCCCGAAAATATTAATGCAATAGCCCTAGTGGTAAGATGGTCCCTGAGCCCTGGTCCCCAAAAGTATTCATGCAATAACCTGGTAGGCTAGCAGACTCCCCAACCCTGATCCCAGTAGTAATAGAAGGTGCCCTGGTGAAATCGCTGACCCCAAGCCTCAACCCATGTTTATATGAACTGCTGCCAGGTCCAGTGATTCTGCCAATTGCTGATATACGGTTCAGCAGTGCCCTACCACGCCATTTGGTTCCTATCTCATAACCGGCATAGACGACTGTCATCACTATTTACCACCACTGTGTTTGTGGCGATTGTATAGCACCAGTGGTACTGTCAGTCACTGGCGTGTACTGTATACATGCACACTCTACAGGGCTCAGTCAGCGACTGACCATGGTGTTGAGCGATGGGCTGTGCCAGTCGCCAGCTGGGATATGGGTTGGGAGGGAATGGGGTGGTAGAGCACTGCTGGGGGGGTCCACTAGACCACCAGGTATGTTAATAATGCATGTATTGGGGGATTGAGCTCAGGGGATCCATTAAAACACCAGTTATAAGTCAAAATGGGGGATCGGGGCTTGGAGGGTCCTCTAGCCCACCAGGGCTATTTCAATAATACTTTTATGGATTGGGGCAGTAGGGGCCGCAGCCAACCTGGTACTTGAACTGTTATGATCAGGATCGGAGCTGGGGGGACTTGCATCCTTCCCTGTACACTGCTCAGGAGGCTTGTGGCAACCTGTCCAGGTGTGCCCTGTGTTTGGTGCATGGCTAGGGTTGCTATAAGGCATGGACTTTGCCACCGGGATCCTGTCTGATAGGGAACCGGGTGCAGGGTCACCGCACATCGGGATCAGTGCAAGTTGCCTTTGGCACAGCTATGCAACCTTTGAGAATTGACCCTGGGGTGTTTTACTCAAAAAAAAACTGCGCATATTAAATATATGGATATAGTTTATCACTTGTCTAAATAGCAAGGTTTTCCACTGATCATTGTTTCTTAGCAGTGGAGACATCATACATATTGTGCACATAGTAGATAGTGGGGCAATCAAGGCAGGGGTAGTACAAATCTACAGGTATTGTTGATGGTAGTGTTGAACTGCTTTAAAACCTCGTCAGAGACATGCAGTTTAGAAAATAAAACTGTACAGCATTTGTCTCTGCTTCTTAATAGGTTGTTCCTACAAGTGCCTGGGAGACATCAGGGCCAGCTTGGACTCTAGTGCAGGATTTATTTCATTCAGGGACTGTACTGGTATGAACATTTTGCCATTGCCTTGCAGGAGCAGGATTACTCCACTGACTCAGCCACTCTGATCGTTTGCTCCAATTGGGATCTAGATTTGGGAAGCGGGCGAGGTCTGTATCAGAGCAGGCATCTTTTGAAACCTGCAGCCACAATTCTGGGGCAACAGCTGTTTAAGTACCTGAGAACTGTCAGGGCCAGTCAGGCCTTAGTGCAGAACTTATTTCATTTGGAGACTGGACTGATATGAACATCTTGCCAGTGTCCTGCAGGAACAGCCTTACTCCATTGACTCAGATCCTCTGATTGTTTGCTCCAGTTGGGAGTCAGATTTGGGAAGTGGGCAGGGCCTTCACATAGCACTTCTGAGCTTTAGCCTAGCAGTCCTTGCTGCAGTCCTTTAGCTGAAGGGTGTAGCTCAGAGACATCACACTATGGGAGCATCAGTATGGTGTGGCAATCAGCAGGAGGCACTGTACCCATGTATGACACCCTGAGCTGCCCCTGTGTACATGTGAAGTAGAAGGTGTGTTCAACTGTGAAAGTGCAGCATCCAGCATCAAGGCATCAAATATTGTAAGTGATCAGTGGGTTAAATAATATTTAAGAGAATGATTACACTAAGGGGTGGGGTGGTGGGTAACTAGTAATATAAATTAAAAAAAAAGAAATGGGGCTAAAGGGTACATATTGCTACGCTAGTCCTTTAAAACAATACATGGTGCTCTTAGCTCTTATTCTGAACTTAAAAATGTGCACTGTTGCTGGGTGCATAAATTAACTTTCATAGGCTAGAAGGATTATTTCAGATTCATTGTCTTCTAAATATGGTAAATTGATTAAGCGTGTTTCAGTTACTAAAACCAGAATTGATGTAAAAAGGCATAGTAAGGAGCCACTACTTAATTAGGTGGGGATAACGACCAAGTGGGATAGTCCCAAAGCTTTCCAGATAAAGTGGGTAGAACAGGGAAGTCAGGTTCAAAGTGCAAAACACAGGATCAGATAAAAGTAAGAAAAGGAAAAAAGGAAAGCAGGTCACACCCAATCTAGAGTAAGTTTACAAAATAGTTTCAAGGAAGCAAAGGGGTGAGGTAGTAGTACCACAGGAGCAGGAAAGAGGAAGAGGCATAACCGGAACTTGAACAGACACTATACAAAAAGTTAAGGATCATGGCAGTGGTGCAGGGCAATTGCTGTGGTGCAGCAGTCTTTTGGAAAACCTGCTGGAGACTGAGGTGCTGCCCCATATGTACTCCCCTCTCTGGGTTGTGGGCACAGGTTGCTGGACTCTGGCCAAACTGGCAAAGGTATAGAGGGCCTTCTGCCCCATACATGGGCCACTGCTCCCAGAGGATACCCAGACAAAGGCAGAGTGTATGGACCATGGTGGGCTCTGGGAAAAGGCAGGTGGGGTTAGAGGGAAGAGTGTAAGCTCCTCCATATACCATTGCCAAACATTTTGCCTTACTGGAAAGGGCAACTAAGACGAGGTAGCCATTGACGTGGTAATGGTGGAGGTAGGTATTCAGAAGTGGAGGCCACAAGGAGGTGAGGAGAGGCCCCCAGCAAAAAGGAAGCAACTGTTGGTGCAGAGCTCAAATGTGAGGGGTATTGACTTGGCAGCAGGCAAGAGGAGACCAGGGAGGTGAGGTGCTTCAGGAGTGTCTCAGCTGGGAGGGATGGAGAGCAGATCTTGAGGATCAGTAGGGCAGCAGGGACTGGTAGGGATCTTGATATTTTGTCCATATTGAGGCAAATGATACAGCAAGGGAGAAAGTAGCAGCAGTGAAGGGAAACTTCAGGCAGCTGGGAAACAGCCTCAAGCAGGTAGCAAGCATAGTGGCTTTTTCCAAAGTGTTACCTGTGTCAGCAGGAGATAGGCAAGAAAAATCCACACTAAGACATTTATGGAATGGTTGAAGGCATGGAGTATGGAGGAAGGCTTTGGGTACATCAGGGACTGGGGACCAGCCTGAAAGAATACGAGTCTATAGGGCTGATGGCCTGTATCCTTCTAGGAAGGGGACTACAGTCCTTGATGGAAGGTTTAAATGCTACATGGATGAACATTTAAACTAGGCGCGGGAGGCAGTAAAACCATAGGAGGCAAATTTTGCTTCTCCCAGGATAGTAAAGTGTTAAGGAGGGACTATCCAGGGAGAGAAAATTCCTCTAGAACAGATGTGCAGAAAGACAGAGAATGGGACAGGAAGGAAGAAAAGGGGAATAAGTCAGGTAGGGAGGACAGAGGATTGAAGGGGACCAGGAATGGTGAAAGTAAAAGTGAAGGGGTGAGCCAAGGGTAAGTCAGTTAGCAACACGTGCAGAAAAGGAAGGGTGAATCAGGGCAGCAGACAGGGAGGAAAAAAGATATGGAAAGTGATGTGCACTAATGAAAGGTGCCTTGGAAATAAAATTCCAGACCTGGAAGTCACCATGGCAGAGGCTAATCTGAACATGGTGGCCATAACGAGGTCATAGTGTACTAAGTTACACAACTGGGACATGGCCATACAGGGCTACTTTCTGTTCAGGAGAGACAGAGTACGGAGGAAAGGAGGAGAGGTTATATTATATATGAAGGAGGTATCAAGGCCATGGAGGTACAGGGGTATAAAGAGAAAAAAGGATGAGCTGGAAGTGCTGTGGGTCGTCTGGAGACAGGCTCCACTATCCATACAGGGATAATGTACAGACCTCTGTCACAGGAAGGAAAGGCATAAGGCACTTGGGAAGCCATAACCATAATAATAATAATAAGGAGGTGCAGAAATCAGGCAACTTCAGTCTGCCGGATGTGGAGTGGAGCCTTCCAACTGCAACTTTGACAAGGAACAGGGCCATCCTTGACTGCTTACAAGGGGCTTTTCCCAAGCAGCTAGTCAAAGAACCCACTGACAAACAGGGACAGCATTAGCATTGAAGACATCATGGTAGGCAGTCTCCTGGGTTCTAGTGATAACCATAGAATGTGGTTCAAAATAAGGACAGTAGCACAGGTAAACGGCACGAGGACAAGGATTCTGGAATTTAGGAAAGCAAATTTTAAAGAAATGGGAGTCTACCTCAAGAGCTGTGTAAGAGAGGTGGAAGAGTGCCAGGAAGGGGCAGAGGCACAGTAGGACAAATAAAGGAGGACATACCAAAAGCAACCAATGCATTCCTAAAAGAAGTGAGCAAAAGTAGAAGAAAAAAGAGATATTATTGTTCTCAAAAGACGAAGCAAGGGCAGTAAGAAAAAAGAGTTGCATTCAAAAGATATTAGGAAAAACAGAGAGAGGAAGACAGGTAGGTATACTTAGAAAAGCAGAAGGAAGCAGGCGAAGAGGCAAAGAGAGCATAGGCACAGACAAAGGAAAGGATTGCCAAAGGGGTCAGTACAGGGATAAGACCTACGCTCAGGTTATAAGTTAGAAGAGGAAATAAAGGGTGGGACAGTAAGCATTAGAAAGGTGGAATGTGGAGACTATGCAGAAGGGGACCAAGAAAAACTGACATCGTCAACAAGTACTTCTGCTCAGTCTTCACAGTGGAGGGTGGCAGGTAAGGACTGACAGGGAGAAGCAGAAATAGAGTGGAGGAGGTGAATACAGGTCCATTTTCAGACAGAAGAGTACTGAAGGGATTTGCAGCCCTGAAGGGGGACAATGCTACGGTATCAGACAAATTAATCCCAGGATAATAAAATAATTAAGGAGGTGCTAGCTACCCCACTGACAGCCTTGTTCAACTAGAAGCAGGAGTGTTTCCAGAAGACTGGAGAAAGGCCGACATTGTCTCCTACATAACAGCAGCAGCAAGGAGAAGGCTTGTAACTATATTCCAATCAGACTAACCTCAGTGGTGGGAAAATTAATGGAAACACTACTGAAAGGAATATTGTAGAGTATCTTGAATCCAGTGGGCTGCAAGTCCACAGACAACACAGATTCATGGGTGGGAGGCCATGCCAAACTAATCCAATAGATTTATTTGACTGGTTGACCAGTGAAATTGATCAGGGAGGAGAGTGGGCGTGGCCTATTTAGACTTTAGCAAGATCTTTGACAGGGCATTGCATAGAAGGCTGATT
This sequence comes from Neoceratodus forsteri, assembly GCA_016271365.2. Lineage (NCBI taxonomy): Eukaryota > Metazoa > Chordata > Ceratodontiformes > Ceratodontidae > Neoceratodus > Neoceratodus forsteri. The sequence continues at coordinate 966,640,538 of CM057453.1, forward strand.
AAGAAGTTGACCAACCTGGGAGTATGAGTGCCTGGCTTCTGTGGAATCCATTCCATCAGCACCTAATTAGTTTTTGGTATTTCTGATTCCAACCCAGTTTTGTTCTGAATCTGATTAAGACAATTAGGAGCAGAATAGGAAGTTCTGACTCTGCATCCAACTCTGCTTCTATCTGAATGGGAACATAACAAAGCCCTTCGCCACCCTTGTCTCCTTTCCACTTACCTTAAGTAGATTTCACTGCTGGGCTGAGATCTATTCTAGAGGCTCTGATGACTTCTTAGCTGACAAGCTGGACTGGTATGCCCTACCTGCTATGTCCACTCCAGCCTGCGAGCTGTTCTAAGAACCTTCTCACCTCCTTGCCCCTACCACTTATGCCCAGTACCCCAGCTCAACCAGCTCCCCCACTCAAAGTCCAATACAGTAATACCCCCTGGCTCCTTCGTATGAGTATGACCTGAGTGATTCCCTCCCATCCTGTTTCCCACTGATTCCCATCCCAATCAGCAAGTACCCGACCCCTGTTGCTGTTGGTGGCACTGTGGCAGTAACAACTTATGCACGCAGCAGGTGAAGGCATTAAATTCTAGCACATATTTGTACTTTGTTGCTACTAGTTTGCTTGCAGCAACCATATAGTTTAAATGCACCCAATGAGTCTAATTAGAAGGGACCCCCATTCTTTCTCTGGTTCTGTCCCTGCACCAGTATGATGTCTGGTATTGGCTGACTTAACCCCAGGGTATTGTGCAGTCAGCCACCTCCCAGGTCACTCAGGCACAGCTGAGGCTTCTGGGAGATGATTTGGGCTAGGGCTGTGGTGGAGAATGGGGAAAGAACGGGTCCCTCCTAATTGAACTAGTTGATGAGTGCATTTAACTCAGATGGTTGCTTGCTCTGAATGCACACAACCAGAACAGACCAGTTTGGTTGTGGAGTTCAAAAGAAATGTCCATGGTGTGATGTCAGAGAGGCTGGGCCAATGATGCAGACAAGTGGGCCAGCCTGCCAAAGACATTTCTGTCATGTTTTACTCTGAGTGAGGCAGTCTTATTTGGGAAGTAGAAGCCACACCATAGCAGTCCACTCTGTGAAGACTCAAACGATCCCAGTTGGGGGTAGCCTAAAACTGTCTATTACTACTTAGAATTTAGCTAGATGTTTGTTAGGTTATTTGGTGTAAATTATGTGTTTTTTAAATATTTTATTTTTTATTTCTGTAGTGTACTGTATTCCTTATAGTCTTTAGTGTGTATAATCCTGTACCATATGTAAATAGTGTTGAGTACTAAATGTTGTTTTTATATACTTCATGCTTTCTGTGACTGGATTTTTTAGTTTTAGATAACCTGCATAATTGGCAAATCAGTGATCTGTTTCCAAAGAGGCAGGCTACTAAGCTATATAAAGCAGAGTGTTCTCAGCTGTGACTAAAGGGTGGTTCATTTCCCTCTGGGAAAAGTCACTGTACTGTATGAGCAGTGGCTGTGGTGGGATTCTGACTTAAAGATACCCCAAGTAAGACTCAAGCTGGATGGTTGCAGCATACCCAGGTGGCCATTCAGGCATCTGAAAGGTTTTAAAACTGGTAGCAGTACAGACTGACTTCTCAAAGAGAGTCTGTCTGTGATAGATATAGTGAGAAAATATTGACCCAGAGGAATTAATTTTTGACTGACAATAGTTATGTTGCCTAAACTCAAAGACTGAGGGCTGTATGGCTATTGGAAGTCAACAGTTCATCCCAATCTCAGTTTCACATTATCATTAACACACAGATTGAGCCAAGTCTCTTAGAGCCAATATATCAGTGTTATTAAGACTCATCCAGGATCCCAACTTATTATGTGTTGATAATAGACTTCTAGCATTCAAGTGTATTATTTGTAAGCCACTTGAAGATCTACCACAGGCAGTAACGGTATCTGATTGGGGTCAAGTGTTAATTTTAATGTCCCCAATAGGAGAAGAATTATGATTATCATTCTGCATTTTCATGGTCATAGGGTATATGTTAATAGTCAGCTATGTAGCTGAAACTTTTTTATCTTTGGTATATTACTTTTTAACCCTGTTCTACTGACAGTGCTAATGACGTATGCTGTTAACAGATCAGCACACAGTAACGGGTCAGAATTATTATTTAGAATATTTCCTATTGGTATTGTGAGGCTGAGTAGGTATTGGCCAATTGAAATATTTCTAAGGGCAAAAATAAATACACTAATTAATTTGGAATCCATTTTGTCAAGTACAGTTACAGTATCCTGGAGTATGTTGTGTAGCCTTAGAAAGGTAGCAGAAATTTGATAGACATCTGCTCACATCTCAGATTGGTGCGTTTAGGAGCTGGGGCAGTGTACTGCTGTCTCCTTCTGCTGATCACTTATGCTGGGGATGCTTATACATGTAGGTGATTTAAACTTTCAGGTCCCACCCTATACCCAAAAATGAACAGCTGATTGGCTTAAACACTGGGCTGGAGTCCTGATTAAACACAGCACAATACCATGGAGTACCAATTTTGGGATGGAGCTAATTTTTCTGTCTGTTGGTGGGTCAGAAGTCACATTGGTGGCAGCTTCTGCTGCTGCTGCAGAGGAGTAATGTGAAGTGGCTCCTGTCACTTCATCAGTACAATGGACTTCAGAGACAAAGAGGGGAGATCAGGAATTTAAACCTTCAGGCCCCTCACCCTACCCAGTGAAGCAGCTGATTGGCCAAACACAGACTGGTTGGCATCCCGATTGATGCATCTGAATTCCACAGGGAGAGCCAGTGTGAGGCCAGCAGCAAACTCATCTCTCTGTTGGAGGGTCAGGAGGCACTTTGACAGCAGCTTTTGCCGCCGTGTTGTGGCATTGAGTGACTTCTTCACTCAGTCAACCGGACAGGCTTTTGGACTATACGGGAGAAGTGAATACGGTAGTGAGAATGCAAAGCAAGGGTACTCTGGCATCAATATATTCAGCTAAGAAAACATTAAAAAATTCGAAAATACAAAAGAATGCAATTTGCTAATTAATCTTGATGGCTACTTTATCCACTTGCATGTGGACTGTACATCAATAAACATTTCATTCCTATTTCTGTGATTTCAACAGGGAGACTTCCTGCGATGGATGGCAATTGAATCCCTAAACTACAGTGTGTACACCACAAATAGTGACGTGTAAGTAGATGTTTTATGGTTTCATAACCAGACTTGTAGGTGCAGTGTAGCCTGACAGGATGCAACGAGTGTCTCGGTGACTATAAAAGGAATAAACTGCCAATGAAATTGCTTTGTTTAATGCCATAAGTCCACTGCAGAATGTTGTGTATTGCATTACATTCTGGTGGGTACTGCTGTACTGTAACTTGGGGGATGTATACAAGCCTATCTGTTTTTCTTTTCTTTTCTTTAAAACTTTTCTTGAGATGGATAAACAGATATCCAGCTTTTAGTTGTATGTAAAAGAGCATTTCCTCCCTACCAATAATGCAGAGCAAAAAGAAATGCAGTTTTTTTTGTTGCTCAGTATGTGATGGCAGGCACTGCTCTCCAAACCAGAGACAGTTACAGCACCAGCATATCTCAGTATTTGTCATCCTCTATGTAATTTATTAAGTCTGAGGTATGAATTTTAAGACTAAACACGTAAAATGTACACTTTGAAAGAAGCAAATGCTAGATTTGTTCTCCTCATAGTAATAAAATAGTGTGGTTGCAGAAATGAGTTTAGGTCCATTTTGTCTGCTCCCTCCTGCCCCACAGCAGTGACATTTTGAGTAGTGGCACACAGCTTAACTGCCGGAATGTTTTTCCTACTCATGCTGTGTTAACTCTCAATGCTATTCTCCCTAAGGGATTTGTGTAATCCCAACAGTGCAAGCTTCAGCTACCTCACTGGATAGACTGTGTCACATGCTGATCCCCCTCTGTTTATGTTATGGAAGCATTCAAGCAGATGCTTCAGATACCAGCAGATGACAGTGCATCCAGAGGCAAGACTACTTGGATTGTAGCCTGGAGACAGGCCTAGCTGACGTGCACTAACTTATCCCAAGAACTGCAACAGAGAGTCTGTGACCTCAATATTGAGGGAGAACCTTTTGTAGGCCTGATGTAGAAACCACCCTTCAGAAAGCAAGTAAATCTAAGGTGAATGTCAAGTCCCTATTGAACTCTGCCAAACAGTCTACCTTCCAAGCTCAGACATGTAATCAGCACTTTTATTCCCACCCAACCCCAGGGTGCCAGACAGGTGCCAGCAAGAACCTTTCCTGGCAACCAGGCAAGGGCAAGGGACATGGCAAGGCCTCAACTGCCTCGACTTTGTCTTACCCCAGTCAGTGAAGAGGTCAGCAGAACTGAGTCTTTGCTTCTACCCATTAGATCCCCTCAGACCTTCCCGTGGGAGGAAGGATTTCCCAGTTCTACCCAAAGTGGTTCTCCATCACCTCAAGCATGTGTATGCTAGATATCATCAGGGAAAGCCTGACTCTGGAAGTTATATCTACTCCTCCTCCTCTCAGTCATACAGTAAAGTGCAGGGAAGGAACTTCAGAGCCTTCTGCTTGCAGAAGTAATAGAGGAGGTTCTGGAGACTGAGTGGACTGCTAACTCATCTTGGATCACAAAGGCTGGAACAAATTTTTGAGATACACATAACTAAAGATGGTTTCTTTGAGGCAAATACTCCCTTGTCTTCATGAAGGATGTTGGGTCTGCTTTACTTTTCAAATCCCAATCAAATCATCCCACCAGATGTATGTCCAGTTCAGAATGGAGAACAGAACATATTATTACAGAGTCTTGCCATTTTGACTGTCATCTGCTCTTAGGTTTTTAACACGTGCCTGTTAGTGGTAGCAGCCTTCCATCTTAGGCAAGAGGTGGCAGTGTATTCATATTTAGACTACTGACTACCAGAACTAAACAGATCACTCAAGATAGCTGCAAGCAGCCAAGACCTCACAGTGGATGTATTTCAGAATCCTCTGAATCTAGGGAATTCTGTACTTATCTCCACTCAGAATATCATGTTCATTAGTACAGAACATGATTCTACCTTATACATGTCTCTCCTACTCCTAGACTGAGACTCAGACCTGATGCTATTTTATCGTGTCCATCCAGAAAAGTCAGCATTGCACAACCAAAAAATTCTCCCAACTTCTGGGTTTGATGGCTTTGTTCACATTTTTTGTCCCTTTGGTATGACTTCATATGATACCAATTCAGGGGAGGAATCGTATGGATTGCAGAGTACAGGTAACTTCAAAGCTGGTGGAAGCACTTCTTTGCTGACAGGTGAAACAGAATCTCAGAGTTGGTATTCCAATGCAACCCCCTCATCCTATACTCCACCTGACCACAAACACCTCATTAGCAGGTTGGAGAGCCCATCTCAATCAGGAGAGGGTACATGGGACATACTCCAAAATGAAATACTTCCTGCACATCAGTGTCCTGCAGCAATAGGTGAGTAATCTAGCTTTTCAGGAATTCAGTCTGCTGGTTATGGATCAGACAGTTCAGGTAAATATGAACATCCACTGGCTGCACCTGAAGGCCTAGCTCCTGAAAGGGTAGAAATCCAGGGTATGGGACAGCCAAAGGAAATCAATGATGCATTTGCAATTTCTAGAAAACGCACTACCAGAAAAGCCTATTATATGCCTTTAAGCAGAAAAAGTTTTCCTTTTGGTGCAGCAATCTTACCATTTCCTACATTACTTGTCTGGTTTCTGGAGTTTTTAACTAGCAGCTGTTGCCAGTTTCTCCATGGCTTAAAATGGCCTCCCTGTAGGTGTTCTTGGCAGCTATATCAGCATATAAGTGCAAAAAAGAGGCTTTTTCGATGTTTTCTTAGAGTGCTGAATCATTCATACCCCTGCTTGTCATGATCATGTCGCTGTTTGGGACCTTAGTTTTGTCCAGGTTGTTGAGTCTTGCACCTTTGACCCATTAGACTCTTGTTGTGACTTAAAGTTTTGTCCAGGAAAACAACTTTTTGGTTGTTCCAACATCAGCTAGGACAGTTAGTAAGTGTCAGACTCTTTGCATTCATATTGAATATTGGATCTTTCATAGATCAGGTTGTCCTCAGAACTCACTTGAGTTCTTGTCTAAGGTTGTCTCAAAGTTCTATGTTATCTAGTCCATTTTAATCCCTGTTTTCATTTCCAGACCCATACCAGCAGAAGTGAAGTGACTATTCACCATCTGGATTTCAAAAGAGCTCTACATTTTATTTGAGTACAGCAAAGCCCATTAGGGCTCAGCCAAACAAATGTACTATTATCTATGGAATTGCTTCTAGCTTGGTGGGAGATTCATGCAGCCACTAGCTAGGCAGCATGAGGATGCTGCACTCCTCTTAACAGCCACACCACATGGCATTTTTACCTCTTGATAAATTAAGTCAGAAGGATAAAAAATTGCTCTGGTGTTTTGACTTTTATTTTTCTCCAGTATTGTTCACCCATAAAATTGACCAGTTGAGCTGATAATTGATACAGCTTGCTGCAAAGCACGGCAACAGTTGTTCTGGAGAAGGGACAAAATGGATTGAAGAGGGCTCAAGGCAGGTGAGCAGTGGATACTCCCATTGAACCGAGAATTGGCAAGGTAACATCAGAAAGGCAGCTCATTGTCTGATTCTGAGGGACAGAGCAACAAAAGAGATAGCAACTGGAGAAACAGAGAACAGAGCAGCTACACTCGGCAAAGCTAGACTGAGAATGCAGACCGGCCAGGAAGCAAGTTCAGTAAATGAGTTACTGTTGGTTCCATAATAATCCTTCTCTGCTTGAATTAATCTTAAAAGACTGATAGTTGTCAAACTGTTTGCCAAAAAGGAACCCCTGTTTTCAAAAGTTAATTTATAAATAGACATAACTGGAGGCCAGTTTGCGGGATATTCTAGAGCTGGAAAGTACTAATATTAGTATATGTAGACTGTAGAGTCTGATACAGAACTTGCTATGATAAAGGGCTTACAAAACTATTTTAAAATTCTGAAGCTAAACAGCAAACAAAAACAATACAAAACCAAGACTCCCCAGGTCAGTATAAAAGGGGCACATCAGACTCTGCAAAGAAAAAGCTATAGCAGCTGCAAAAATCATTTAAAACTGCTGCAGTCTAGCAGGACCCTCCACCATTGAAATGTGGCCTGACACTCAAGCAGAAACATATTACAAAAAAGAAAAAAGGGCAGAGCAGCACCCAACTCTAATAAAACCTCTCAAATGAGTCAAGGGATGGAAAGTAACACCACAAAATTAAACAGCACACTAACAGAGAATTTAATTACTTCACCAGATTCAGCTAAGCAACCAGAGGAAGAAACAGATTTTAACCTCAAACAGCAAGAAGATTCTGGAAATGTAAATGAATCAACAGCAAGAACTAGTCAGCAGGATAGAAATTCTGATCCCCCCAGCTTGGGCACAGCAACTAATAAATAACTTTAGTATGCTACAGTCTTCTATTGATAAACTACAGCATCTCCCAGATTCTGTACAGAATGTATCTGAAGCAGTATATTGAATATGGACTCTAAATTTGAACAATGAGTAAAAAGATACCATACATTAATTAGAACTGTGACAATTAAAATTAGAAGATTCCATGACTCCCATTTCAAAGGATGTGACAAAAAAAACAACAACAAAAATTCTGCAGAAACAGTATGACTGTCAAATGGAAGATGGATGACCAAGAGAACCACTCCAGATGGAGAAATACATGCATTTTGGACTGTTAGCCAAATGGGAAAAAGACACTTCACTGCAAGAAATATTCATGTAACGTATTTCTATGTTATTAGAGTCAGATATTGATTTACTTGCGATTGACTGGGTTCACTGGCTTATGCTGGGAAGGGGGGATGGAGGAAGAGGGGCTAGACCAGCTATTGTGAAAATGCTGACATCTGAAGGAAAAGAAAGAGGGTTGAGATTTATTTTTAGAATGAACAACTTTAAATTTAAAGAACAGTCAATTTATTTAAAACATGATTTCTCAAAATCATCATAGGACCAAAGGAAACCCCTTTTAAATTGAAGGTCTTGATTTAATAATTAAACTCTCTTTTACACTAACATAACAGAAGCTGTGCAAGACCTTAAAATTTGACTGCCAGAGCTTTTCACCATATTCGAACAGGGGTAACAATTTCTCCCAGTCTAAAATATTTTTGAGCCATGTGACTATGGCTGGAGGTAATTGATAATAAATTAAGAAGTTAAAATTAAAGCAGCAGTGGGGGGGCTAGCACAGGGTGAACAATTGTTTTCAAGTTTAATAAGGGTATGCCTGATTTAGATCATTGGCATAGGAGAGGGAAGGCAGTAAAAAAGGGGGTAAAAAGGGAAGTGGAAAGGTTGGGTAGGAAAAAATAACAAGGGAACATAACAAAAAAGATTGGTACAGTTGGAGATTAGTTAAAAAATTACTCTGAATTAATAGCAGGTGGCTATCATTTACAATACGATTGGGTTATTTAAAGGTACAACCTGGAACGTGAATGGGGAGAACTCACCTATTAAAGGATATAGAATCCTATCCAGAATTAAAAATTAAATCTTGATGTGGTGATGCTGCTAGAAACTTTCCAAAACAGTAAGGTGACTGATAGACTGAAAAAATGGTCTGGGCAATTGTATCACTCACAAAGTACAAACAAAAAGTGCAGGAGTGACTCTACTATTTAACAAGACCTTTAAAAGGAAAGTAGTTGACTCAGTAACAGACAAACTGGGAAGAATGGTGCTGGTGAGGGGAGAAATACATGGGATAGATATTATTTTTAGTTCAATATATGCCCCTTTGAGGCTATTGAGCTTTTTCAGCAGACATCGGTAAACTGTTATATAGCTGGAGCTGCAATACTGTAATACATGGTGGGGATCTTAATTGCATATTAAATGGTTCCATAGATAATACTTTCAAGGGTTCTAAATGGGATGAGTACAAATCAAGGCTTTTCCATGGTGTTCTAGATTCTCATAATCTAGTAGATGTATGGAAGGAATTACATGGCAAAGAAAAGGACTATACCTATTACTCAGCCTGACATAAAATATACTCTAGGCTGGACTATATTTTTATGTCCAGAGAACTTGTAACAAACAGTTTTGGAATAATGGCCAATATAGAACCCCTACTAATTTCTGACCAGATACAATTAATAAAAGAAAAGATAACTGGAGGTTTAACAACAATTTATTAACAGATATATATTTTAAACAAAAAATTGACAAAGCCATAAAAAATTGTTATTATAGACAATGCTTTTTCTCAGAACAATATTATAGGCTGCTGGGGCACACTTAAGGCCACAATAAGGGGTTGTATAATTTCAGAGGCTTCATGGAAAAATAAACAAAGAGCACATATGTCAAGAAAGGTTGAAGAACAACTTAAATAATTGGAAACAGCACTTAAAATGGAGATAAAACTAAACAACAAAAATTACTTGAACTTACGAAATTAATAACATCTACAGAGATTTTTCAAGTCAAACAGAGTTGGGCCAGGAGTAATCATAACTGGAAAACAAACAGTGAAATAGTAGGGAAAGTGCTAGCCAAAAGAATATAGGCCACAGAAAAAACATCAGATATAACTCTAATTAAAACTGCAGGAGGGAAAATCTTAACTGAACAAGACAAAATCACTAAAGAACTTTCATTTTTTTTCTCAGTTTTATATACTTCTGATTGTTGCCTTATGGATTCTGAGATTACATATTATGAAAAATACTGATTGTTTAGGATATCTAATTATGATACAAAAAACTTGGTTAAACCTATTGCAATTTCAGAAATCTTGAAAACCTAACACAATATGACAAAAGGCAAATGCCCAGGACTGGATGGATATACTGTGAAATTTTATCTCACTTTTGAATCAATTATAGTGCCTTTGCTAAAAATTGTACAACCAAATACAGACAACACATAAACTCCCAGACTCATTTTTCAAGGCCTATATTTCACTAATACCAAAACAGGGTAAAGACTATAGTAAAGTAGAAACTTCTAGATCAGTGGCTATTTTCAATGTAGATTACAAAATCTATACTAAAATACTGAACAACAGGTCATTATTGATATTAGACCCTCACCAGATGAGCTTGATCCTAAACTTCTCTACCTTTCTGCTCCTGCAATTGCTTATCCTATCTCCCTAATCCTTAACCTGTCCTTTATTTCTGCCCAATTACCCTTATCCTGGAAACATGCTGTAGTCCTTCCTCTCTGCAAGGGTGGTGACACATCCACTCCTGGCAACTATCACCCCATTTCCCTCCTTCCTACCCTTGCCAAACTTCAAGAACATTTAGTTAGCTCTCAACTATCACCCTTCCTCTCTGATTCCTCTTCTTCACCCTTCCAATCTGGTTTTCAGAAGAACCACTCGACATCCACCCCCCTCCTCAGGCTTACTGACTCCATCCTTTCAGGGATGGACGATGGCCTGATCACCATGGCCATCTTTGTTGACCTAGCCAAAGCTTTTGACACTGTTTCCCATCCCCTGCTTCTTGATTCACTCTCCTCAGCTGGCCTTGCTCCATCAGCCACCAGCTGGTTTAAATCCTACCTCATTGGCAGGACCCAATCGGTGAGAATCCTTGTTTTCATCTCCCCTCCACTCCCATCACCACTGGTGTCCCTCAGGGCTCAGTGTTTGGTCCCCTATTCTTCTTCATTTTACTTAATGATCTTCCCACAGCCTGCTCATCCTCTTCTATCCACATGTATGCTGATGATACTGTTTTGTACAGCTCGAGCAAAAACCCTGCTGCTGTGGAATCCAACTTACAGCATGACTTCAATCAAGTTCAGCTCTGGTTTGCTTCTCACCAGCTTTTTCTAAATGCCAAGAAGACAGTCTCAATGACCTTTGGCACCAGGCAGAGACTCTCTAGGCTCCCGGCCCTACCCACCTTCCACACCCTTGATGGGAACATCTTGGAGGACACCTCCTCATTTAGATATCTGGGGGTTTGACTGGACCAGCACCTCAACTTCTCTGTGCATATCAATGCTATCCTGAAGAAACTGTGCCCCAAGCTTGGTGCTCTGTACAGGAATCATAATTGCATTCTGCTGACTGCAAGGTGCGAAATTGTCCAGAAGATGACACTCCCCATCTTTGACTACTGTGACATAGTCTATGGTGCTGCTCCCAAATCTTCCCTGACCAAGTTGGACACTCTCTGTAACTCCTTCTGCCGCTTTGCTATCAACTTCCATTCCCACTCCCACCACTGTGAACTCTATCACTCTCTAACCTTCCTTCCACTATCTCACAGACGCATCTCTCACTGTGCCAAACTAACCTCCAAATTCTGGTTCGGGAGGGGCTCCAACTCTATCTCTCATCCTCTTTCTCTCTCCACTCCACCTCCCCCACCCACTCTCTCAGATCAAATGATGCCCACACCTTGATGGTTCCTTGCCACTCCACCCTCATCGGTCAGACTGGTTTTTCCCATTGTTTACCTAAAATCTGGAATTCTTTCCCTCCTGAAATATGACACTCCTCTTCCAACTACTCCCTTACCTCTGCCCTACAAAATTACCTTTCCTCAGCTGTTCCTGCTTTAACCCTCCTTAATACCTATCCCCAGTTTCTGCCTTCCTACCATGACCCCCCGGCAGGATTCTCAACATCCTGAAGGGAAATCAGAATGGCTACTCCTTCTCCTCATATTCAGTTCTTGCCTCTCCCCCTCTCTTCTCCACCTGCCCTTCTGGGTCACCAGTGTGCACAACCTCTCCCATCCTTTTTACTCCAACAGCACTTGTGTACTACTACCTCGAGCCTACTTCTGGTACACTCATGCATTATAAATGGTTCTATCACATTATTACTGTTTTATACATTTATATGTTGTTTTGTATTATTTTGGACATGTATTGTAATTTACCCAATGATTCCACTACTGTTTATTGTACAATACCTTATGTTGCAACTACTGGACAATCTTACAATGTTGTATTGTTTGTACTACCCACACTATTGTAACTGATCATCTTTCACAACCCTATGTAACCCTCTTCCCCAGGTCACACCATGAGATGAGCAACTTGTTGTTCAGTGTGAAACATTTCAATAAATAAAATAAATAAATAAATAAATAAGATCACATTATCCATAAAGACCAGACAGGATTTATCCTAAATAGAACCATTGAATCGGGACTTAATAAGATATAGTTTATTACTGAATATCGTACAGGATCAAAAACACCAGCAGTCTTCCTTTCATTAGACGGAAGCAAAGTTTTCAATATGTTGGAATGGAAATATCTTTTTGGGGCAATGAAAATTTTCAACTTCCTAGATAAATTCATAAACTATATAAATATATTTATAGCAGACCTACTGCACAAATAAAATATTCTTTCGGACCCAAAAGAGGAGTTAGGCAGGGATGCTCCCTGTCCCTTTCTTTGTGTATTACTGGATTGGAACATTTGCTCTGTGAAATAAGGGCAAATTGTCAAATAAAAGGTATTAAGGTGGCCCCACAGGAGACCAAAATTAATGCATATGTAGATGATTTGTTACTCTTATTACAGGATCGAGGGACAAGTTTATGAGAACTCAAATAATAAATTAATAGGCTTTCAAAAATAGGATATAAAATAAATGAAAAAAAAATCAGAAATAATTACTTTTCATTTGGAACAACCAGGGAATCTGAGAGACATTATGAATATAGCCATACAAGAGAAGGGAATGAAATATTTAGGAATTAATATAAGCACCAAACTGGAAGGTTTCTATGCACTAAATCAAAAAGAACTATATACATCTTTAAAGGACAGATTTTTAGGGTGGAGTAAGATCCCATTATCATTATGGGGAAAATTCAGATTATAAAGATATTGGCAATTTATTTTATATCATATAGATTACAAATTATCCTTGCACCAATGCCATCTATCTGGTTTAAAAAAAATTACAATTAATTTTGGAAAATTTTCTGGAAGAATAAATCACCTAGGATTTCATGGAAAAGACTGTGCTTATCCAAGGAACAAGGAGGTCTTGCTTGCCCAGATATAGAGGTATGCCACATGATGTATATATAGTAAAGCTGGCAATCAAATGGGCATTTGATGAAGAAGACAACATGGGACCTGAGACTTCAAATGTAATGGCAAGAGAGCTTTTACTGAGACAATTGACATTAAAAATGTTTTTCACAGCAAAAAAAATAATTAAATCTAGGAGTGTTATAATTAAGAATCTCAGTCACATAATTGTCAAATTTACTAACAAAACCAAATGGGAAACTAATGCATCACCACTGAATGAAGTTTGGCGCAATCCAAATTTCAGGATGAATGGCAAGATGCTTTATAAAAACTCCTGGATAGAGAAAGGACTAAAAAAAATTACAGGATTTTTATGAAAAAGGTATTAAATTAAAATGGGAGGAATTTAGAGAAACATATAAACTACATAACCATCAATATTTATATTTTAGTCAATTAAGTAGCATATATTCAAAAGACTAAAAATGGTGGGAAACAGCCCCAAATTATAAGGTGATGGAGAAGGAATTGCAAGACATTCTTAATTATAAGACCAAAAACTTATTTGCATGGTTAACTAAACTGCTACATGAACCATTTATTATGGTTTACAAGGCTATATTTCAGAAATGGGAAAAATAGTTAAAATGTACTTTTACAGAACAACAATAGTCCCTGACATGTAATTCAGTTTCAAAATATAAACTTACTAGAGGCAGGGCCATTCAATATAAAGTTTTGAACTGAGTATACTCTTCCCCATACAGTCTGCACACGATAAACCCAGAGGTATCAGATTTATGTTGGCATTGTGGGGCTAGAGAAGCAAACATTGTTCACCTCTTTTGGGAATGCCAATTAAGTTTTACCTGGTAGCCCCACTCCTCTGCAATTCTGGATCAAGTAGGATTTAATTTTCCACAGTGGAAAGACCCTAAGACAGTGATTTCAGAGATGTATAATGACTACACAGTACAATCAAAACATAGATTAATTCTGAAAGCCAATATCATGACATTTAAAAGATTGATTCTTAAAAACTGGAAATGTTTTACAGATTCACTGTCTTTTCCAAAAATGGAATGGAAACAGTTATTTTTCAGTACATTGTATAACTACAAATACTTTCGAGATTGTAAACCACTGTGGAAAATCTTTAACAAATATATTGGGGACTGGGGTATAGAAGATTTTATTGAATAGGGTTAAAAGCATTTATGTCTTTCTCCTAGTTATAGTAGATATGTACTTTGTACTGTATATGATGCTGCTATATGAAATGTATGATATTTATAGGCTTAATGAATGCTGACAGTTAAGTTATATATCCCAACCAACCTGTGATATGTACGATAAACCTGTTCTAATGCTAAATATGAAATATATGAAAAATAAAAAATATTATTTGCAAAAAAATCTATGAAACTGCTTCTACAGGCCTCCTTGTTGCTATCTTATTAAATTGTTTTGTATATCTGCCATTGCTGCACACTAGTCTTATACCCTGTGCCAGAGGCACATTCACCCACTCGACAAGGGGTGCAGTCACTTCTGTGGCAGCCTTTCAATCAGCCGCATTCACATAAACTATCAAGGTTGCCACCTGGTTGTCTACCTTCACCATTACTTTTCACTGCAGTGTGGATCTTCAGTTCTGTAGGGATGCAGACTTCGGTTATAGTGTGCTGAACAACTTAATTACCAAATAACTCCAGAATGTCCCTCCTCCAAGTGATACTGCCAGTAGTCAATGCTGTATGTGTGGCTATGGGCAAATCTTTGTTGTTAGAAGAAATGGTTACACACCTGTAACTTTCTTCTAGAGTTATTTATCCATAATGATACACCTCCCAACCACCACCCCTGTCTGGGCCATTTGAGATTTGGTGTACTATCAGAGAACAATTTGTTTTTAATCTACTGGTTGTTGCTTATCCCTTTAGTGGGGGAAAATCTGACCATTTAGAGGAACTACTTGCAAGAGGTTGAAATGGTCGTATGGTTGTGGTTTGAATCTGATTGTACGATTCTGGGTTCTGGTGCATTGCACAAGAATAATGCTATGTGTGTGGTATAGCTATGGATACATAGCTCTAAAAACATAGTTACAGGTAAGTTAAACCTTTCCTCTCTTCTCTAAGCTACATAATATGAATATATCTAATCTGTCGTTGTATTTCTTGCATGCTATGCAATTAATTAGCATGATAGCCCTGTGCTGGATCTTCTTGATCTCTTCAATGTTCTTTCAGTACTGTGGAGACCAAACTTGTATGCAGTTCTCCAAGTGTGATTAAACTAAGGCCTTGTGGAGGTAGCACCTCCCTTGACCTGATATTTACCCCTCCTAATGTATCCCAAAATTGCATTTGCTGTCTTTACTGTGGCAGCACATTTCCAGCTTAGCCAGCTTAATCTCCACAGTTACAGTGTATGCCGCTTACAGCAGACTGATTGGTGTTATTACATTCGTTCACTGAAGCGGTGTCTGCAGTTGCCAACAGTAGCGAAGGAGGTTACACAGGCGTATCATATCAGCTAGTGGCATAATGATTCTGCAATGCATAGCAGCATTTTTACAAGTACAGTACAGCTTCGTTTATGGTGTCTCACAGTCTTAAGCGCAGTGATGCTGTAGTGTGCTTCATGAGCATTTAGAGAAGTCAGCTTTTATTTTCCTGGGCTTTCGGTTGAGGGAATGATGTGGGTGTGTGGGGTGGTGGGTGGTGTTTAAAACTCTGTTAAACTCTTTTTACTTCACTTTAAAACAGATGGTCCTTTTTATTCTTTGATGAAGAACTTTGTTATTCTGGTTTGTACTGAAGGCACCGACCTGTATTTTGTCCATCCTTTTTCAATGTGTTGAAGAAGCTCCCAGTTAGGTTGGATATCTGATCATTGTGCCTGCCTAACATCACTGGCAGAGACTGTGAGGGTTTCCTTCTCATCTTTGTCCTCATCTTTGGTTACATCTCCAGAAAGGGAGAGGGTAGATGCTGGCATCATGAATGATAAAACGCGAGCCACTTCATCTTATTCCTGCTCAGGTTAAGGATCATTTTCCCCTAGTCTTGACAGTGCATCAAATTCCACCTCAGAGAGCCCGTCAGGTGGAGAGATTGTGTCTTATGCCATGGCATCTGCAACTTCAACTGCATCTTCATTTTGTTCTGGGGCAGAAGAGTCTCTATGCTTAATCCCACCTTTTAAAAGCAGTTCTGTATTGTTTGTTGTGAGACAGAGTCCCACAGTTTGCAGCAACAACACAGCATCTAGCAGTGTTATGCATTTAACGCATTCCACTGCTGTCAGCTCTGCCCATTATCCATTGCTGCCAAAACTCAGACACTCATTTCATGCACATAGTGCCTCTTCATGGAGTAAATCATTCCCTGATCCAGCAGCTGGATAACTGAGGTGGTGTTAGGTAAAAGACCAGTTTAACTCATTCTCCCGGAGGCCATTTTGGGTCGGGCTTAGCAATGGATGATTCCGATGCCATGTGATGGCTATGGGACCGAAAGAGTTAATGTTCCAAAGGTCATGAACATTAGGATGACCAGTAAAATGATCAAGCAGCAGTGCTATTTTATGCCCTCTAAGCCTACGGTCCCACCCCTAATCCACTCAGTGAATATCTCACCAGTCATCCATGCCATGCGATTGTTGCGGTAAAGCACTGGCAAGTGGACAACCGCATGAAAACACCTGAGCTGCGCTGACTTTCCTACAACAAGAAACTGGCATTAATAAGTGCCAGACATATGCAGCAGGCCATTACAGACACTCACCCCTTTGACTTTTTTTGTCCAAGTGGAGCGGATTCTTTAAAACTTATTGTTCCCTGCCCCACACACCTGAAAAACAGGCCTGTCTTGTCCACACTGTAGATTTTGAACAGACCATACCCAGACAGTAAATCCGGCAGAACATCCTGTACCCACAAGCTGGCTTCAATCTCATCTGCGTTTTGCTTTTCACCATGTGCATGGCAAAAGCAGATGTTATTGCAGATTTTCCATCATTGGAGGCAGCAGTCCATTGGATTGAAATCTGTTTGCTGAGAGCCACAGTTAGCTGCTTAGCCTTCTGTATCAAAAGAGAGTCGCTAACCATAGCATCTTGGCTCGGACATCAGTAAACCAGATTAACAGGGCATCCTCGATCTCCCAGTCCTTACTGTCTCTTTTCCTTTTTCTATCAGCATTTTGATTTATATGCCACTGATCCAGAATGCTCTCTCTCTCTGATGTAGCAAATCAGAGACAGTCGATTTTGGGATGCCAAGCCATTGTGAAATGTCCCGCACACTCAACTGCAGCAGTATTCAATCTGCCTCAGCAACTCAACTTTCTTGAAAGGGGGATACCTGGACACCGTGAGGAAGCCATAACACAGCACGTGGCTACAATGACACAGACAGATGATGAGAAGAGGGAGAAATGAGTGGTAAGCATTAGTTATACATTTATAATGTGCCTAATTAACATACTTAAACAAACCACCAACAAGCACTGTCAAATCAGGTGGGAAATGGCTGTTTAGTAGAAACAAAAGCTGCTGCTGACGTATTTTAGTGCCCGTGGTACATGGCATGCATAGTTCGCATTAATCATATGATTTTACATTGCGGCTATGGGAAATGTTTTTGGCAGGGAGATTTTGACCGCGGAAAGAGATTGTCCACAGTAAACATGTCCGCACAATGTGGTACCCACTGTACTTCCCAAATCCTTTTCCTCATTTGTTCTGTCCACTACAGTGCTTCACCACACAAGGTGTATGTGTTACCCAGATCTCTCACTACTAGATGAAGCACCTTACTTGTTCCCAGAGTAAGCCTAATCTCCTTTTGCAGCCTATGCCACCAATGTGTGCAGAACTCAGCAGAATGCAGATCTGTGTACATAGACCTTACAAAAGCATTTGACACAGTCAGTCATGCTCTCCTTATAACATCCATCATGGTGCTGGGCCTCTCCCAAGAGAAGCCACCTCCTGGTTCTCCAACTTTCTTAGTGGGAGATCTCAGAGTGAAAATCCTTGATACTCTCTCCTCCAGCAAACCAGTTTGCTCTGGGGTCCCACAAGGGTCTATACTTGGACTACTCCCGTTCAGTCTCTTCCTTAACACCCTTCCCTTTGCCTGCTCTGGTAACCTGCTTCTTTATGTGGATGACACCGTTATCTTCTCTAGCCACCCTGATCCCCTCCCTCTGGAAAGTAATCTGCAAAAGAACTTTCCCAAAATTGAAACGTGGTTCACCCTCCACAAACTCATCATAAACTACAAAAAGACCAAAGTGATGCAGTTTGCTAACCCCCAGAAAAAATATAAAGGTCAGCCTCTAAGTAGCCTTAATAGCCACGTCAGCCACTTGATCAAGTCAGTAGCTTTAAATACCTCAGTATTATTCTGACTCCTCCCTCTCCTACCTAGAGCATGTCAATCTGGTCTTTAAAGCTGTGAATACAAGACTAGACCTACTCTACAGGCACAGATCATGTTTGACACCTGACGCACTCCGATTTGCCATTATCAGTTCAGTCCGTTCCATTGTTGACTATGGGATAATTATTTATGGCACTACGACCAACACCACACTAAGAGGATCAAGATCGCACTTAATAATGCTTGTCATCTAGCAGTTGGTGGGCATAGGCTCACACCACAACTGCGATCTCTATAACCAAGCTAACTGGTAGAATTTTATGAGGAGACTACACTACCACATCCCTCTACTGGCTCGTAAGTTAACTCTTGGTCACTCTCAGCTTTTGCCCAGCAATTTCTCACTGTCACCCCTGCTCCTCCATAGCGTGAAGTTCCACTAAGGCCTCCTTCCTTGTCCCGTTCTGCAGGACATCTCAGGGGCAGCGAGCCTTTATGTATAGGGCTCCAGTCTGGCTAAATAGTCTGCCTTCTGAGGTTCTTTCTGACATGAAGATAGGACACATTAAACTTAAACTCCGGCAGCACCTCCTAGCATTAAACAGTTGTGACTGCTCCTAGCACCCCCACCTTTCATCTCCACCTGACTGTACTTCCCTCTGACTTGTTCCCCTCCTGCCCTTCCCTGTCTGCTCCTGCCTCCTTATTCACTGCTCCACCAATCCACTCTCTTCCTACCCTTGTCCTCCCCTTCTCTCTTTTCCCTTCCCTGTCTCTTGTGCATTATTGTTTCCCTTGCCCCCCCATAAACCGCTACTTCCTCACCACTAGGTTTGACAAAGTCCCCTGGACTGCCACTCCTCTGATACCTGTGCATCCATAACCTAGATCTGTCTTTTGTGATAGTACACTCTTAATCTCCACTCAACTGTTAAATTTAGTATTTTCATGTTTAACTTACTTCTAGTTCTCTGCATACTTGTGTTATACTTTCATTATTCTATTCAATTTTTGTTATATTATCTTCCCTCCCTTATAGGTACTTACTTCCTCCTGCAGACTGATGTATACTACACTTCCTTTGTCATGTATAGTACTAGGTATCCTGTGAGGTGGGTTATCCTCAAGTGGGTGCCTACCAAAAGCGACCCACTTGCAGTGACTGCCCGACGGTGAGGGTGTGGGAGGGGCGACCAGATGAGGAGGGTTCGTGAAAGGCGATGGGATGTCACTACGTGTAAATGCGTGTGGGAGGCGAGGGGTGGGAGGGTTTGTGAGAGGTGGTGCTGTGGTCTGCCGCTGAGCTGGCTCCACGGCGTGGTGGGGTGGGTGCTGGCCTGGGGTGGCGGGGATGCAGGGTTTGGTCTGGGCGCAGGCATATTTTGTTGCGCCTGGCCGAGATGGGATTTTATTTTTGTTACACAGATGCACCCCCCTAGGTTGATAATCTAAAAGTAGAGTGCGGGTGATGCCCCCCATGGGGGTGCTGGGATGTGCAGCCTCCCCATAAAGTAAATATCCTAGTCCTTGCACCATTGTTTCTGTTGCCAGGTGTGCACATTGCTGAAATTCAATTTTGGCGATGTACACTCGCCATAAGGACGATCGCCTTTCGGCAGTCGCCCTTATGACATAGAACCATAGTACTAATATGCTGCTGCATTGTGTTATTTGTATTACTGTGTTTACTGCCACCTTTTTTACTCCTGCTGTAATTACACTGCTTTGTTTGTTTCTTGCTTTGTTACCTTGTGTACTTTTGATGTGGAGCCTTTGAAAATGAGTCCCTGACTCAAAAGTTTGTAATTCTGAGATTTCAAAAAATAAAATAAAATAAATATAAGTACATTCCTTTCCTCTGCTGTCTGCTGTCATAGCCAATTTAATGCAATACAAGAATGAAAACACAAGAACTCCCTCTCCAGTGCAGACCTCCTTGAGTACAGACAGCTATAAACTCGTGCAAAGAGCCATCCGCTCTGCAAAAGTGAGTTCTGTCAGCATGCCCTACTCACCACAACCAGAGCCAGGGAGTTTCTGGCGGAACGTAAAGTCTTGGTTGGGGGTCCGCCAGAGCTCAGGTCGCATATATGCACATTGGCGGGGTAAACTGCAACAACCCCTCACAATTGCCAATGCTCTCAACTCCCAGTTCTCTAACCTGCCAGCTCTCCCCAACCAGCCACACGACTCCAAGGAATGGGCCTCCCCACCCAGAGGGGAACCCCCCACCCACCCTTTTACCTCAGGGTCATCTCTGTCACGGAGACCCAGAAGCTCCTTGCTGGCCTTTCTCCCCATACTGGGGCTGGGCATGACTCCCTTGAGCACAAACTACTCAGGCTAGGGGCATCCTTTCTAGCCCAACCCATAGCCCACGTCCTCAATGCATCACTTACCTCAGGTATAGTCCCGGACATCTGGAAGATGGCCAAAGTCATCCCTGTCCCCAAACAAGGTGACCCAAAAAACCCAAGGAACTACTGCCCTATAGCGATCCTATCAGCGATCAGCAAACTACTTGAAAAGGTCGTCACCTCACAGCTCATCCACTACCTGCAGACCCACAACCTACTCTCTCCCTGCACAGCACGGGTTCTGAAAAGGGCACAGCACCTCCACTGCCCTAGCAGCTGTCTCCTCCACGATCAGGTCAGCTGCTGACCAAGGCAAACTGACCGGGGCCATCTTCGTGGATCTCTCGAAAGCCTTCGACTGGGTTGACCATGCACTACTGTGCTCCTCTCTCCTGTCCCTTGGCTTCTTCCCCTCTGCCCTTGACTAGATAAATAATTACCTCTTGGGCAGGCAGCAGTACACCAGGTTCAACAAGGCCCTGTCTGAGCCTGCTCGGGTAAATTGCAGAGTCTCCCAGGGCTCTGTCCTGGGGCCTCTCCTGTTCTCCCTCTTCATAAATGAGGTACCCTCAGCCCCGGCACATGGGCACTCAACTCTGTACACAGACAACCTAGTCATCATGACCAGCTCCCGAGATATCTCTACCATCAATGCCAAGCTAAACTCTGACTTTGACCAAATCCAAACCTGGCTAAGGGACCACAAGCCTACGATTAACCTGCAGAAGATGCAGCCCATGCTCTTTGGCTCAACAGCCAAGACAAAAGCTGTCCCAGACCCACTAAAGATCTTAGGTGCCGATGGGACCCTACTACCAGTTGCAGATTCTGTCAAGTACCTGGGGGTGACACTTGACCCACAACTGGATCTGAATCTCCACATATGCAATACATGTAAGGCCTCAAACTGCAAGTTGGGCCTCACATACAAGCGAAAAAACTGCCTCACCCCAGCTGTCCGTCTCGCCTTAGCCAGGGGAGTCCTCCTACCCACGCTCTGCTATGGATTTGTTACCTTTGCCCATGCAGTGAAAACTAGTCTTGCAAAATGGGACGCAGCATACAACAGCGTATGTCGCTTTGCGCTCTCAGCTCCCTGCCTCACCCACTGCTGTGAGCTCTACTCCCAGCTTGAGTGACTCCCACCAGAAAAGCACCGCTCCTATGTCCTGGGCAACTTCATAGACAATGTTGTCAGATCTGCCACCCCCTCAGTCCTCGCTGAAGCCCTTGTTCCAGCTACCCCCCCTCCTACCATCTGAGATCCAGTGACTCTCATGCCCTCATGGTTCCCCAGACTGGCACCCAAATGGGTGACCGAGCCTTGCTGCGTACATGCCCAGGTTGTGGAACTCCCTTCCATCAAGCATTTGCTCCTCCCCTTCCCACCACAGCTTTAAAGCCTCCCTCTGGGGCTTTCTCAAAACAGCCTCCACCTGCCTCTGCACTAGACGTACCCCTCTGACCTATGCCACTCTGACTGGCTGAGTCACCACCTAACATATCTGTCAAAGGCAAGTGGACCACTGCACCTTATCCACTATCTGACCTTGCAGTTTGCTAGTAGGATTAGTCCACTCAGGCCCAACCCAACTGCTCACTCAGTGTGTGCATAGTTACTGATCTATTTCCACTTTCTGCTGCCTCCTCTATCCCAATGTGCCTCTTCTCTGTCTACCCGCAAGCTTCACTGCATCGCTGTCTGGCTTGTTGAACACTGCCAATCATGAGAGTACCAGATTGGTAATTGACCTGCTGCCTTCATTATTAACCCCAGTTGTTGCTTGTATTGACCTTGTGGCATGATGCACTTAAATGTAACCTTTACTTGTTTTTGGCTGATGTTCATGACTGTACCCTGTAATCTCCCGGGTCGCACCTGAAAATAGGCATTTGGTTGTCTAGTGTGCTTACCTGGTTAACAAAAGCAATTAAATAAATAAATGTCACCAGCAAACTATAGTAGCCTGCTAATACTTACTTCCTCTTCCAGGTCACTGATAAATATGTCAGTTAGCAGTGGAACCAGCACCAACCCCTGTGGTACTCCGCTCAATGCATCTATCAGTTGTAGGTAGTGACCGTCCACCACCACTCTCTGCTTTCTACCTGTGAACCAATTTGCTGTCCACATCCTGTATAGATCCCATATTTGCACTATTTTCTCCATGGGTTTTCCATGTTGTACAGTGTTGAAACCCTTGCCAAAATCTACCACATGGTCCCAATCCAACTCTCTGGTTAGGTTACCTCTTTAAAGGAGGCAGTCATTTTTGTTTCGCAGGATCTACTGTAAGCCCCCCCCCTCCAAAATCTTGACCCAAACCACCTATTAAGCTCTTAAGTGATACCCTTGGTGCCCCCACTGACATCTCATTCATGAGATACATACATTAATTTTGTTTTCATTTTTATAATTTACCCTTTGAAAAGCACATTGAGTAATGCTGCCCTTTTTCAAGTGTGACCAGCATTTATAAAACTACAATACAAAATATAAAAACGCATAATTACAATAAGATTATTTAGACCAACAAAAAAAACTGACCATCTAAAAGATTTGACAAATGTTTCTTAAAAAGAGGTACTGATCTATTGATCTTAATTGATTCCGGTAAGTGATTATGAGTGCTTGGTCCAACACAATCAAAAACTCTTTGCCCAAAACAAGTTTTACAAAGAGAAATTTTAACAGTATTGATTACTGGAATATAGTGTATGGTGGAACGTCGTTCTCCACCGAAATCGATCGTTTTCGAAACCTTGTAGTAACACATTAGTGACGTTCGCAGTACAACAGAATGATGTTTTCTACTGTACTGCGAACGTCACACTGTGTCCTCGCGCAGCATTTGACAGTTAGGGCTCACTGCATAGACAGGACACATGGCGAAAGCAGCAATATCGGGGGCAGTATTAATGGTTAGTGTGAAGACGTTCACAATGTAAATTCTTTTTTCCCTTCTAGTAACTGTTTTTTTTCAAAAAACGACGTTCCACCATACACTATAAAGAAAAGTGCATGGGGAACAGTTGACAATGAAGGTAGCTGTGCTGTCTGACACAACAAGCAGTGGTGAGTTTTAAAAGGAAGCCCAGTGATAAAACAACACAATGAATTATCAGCTACTTTCATCCTCGTTAACAGACCACTTTCTGCACCTGAATAAATGAACAATCCATAATCCAAGACTGATAACAATAAGGACTTTGCCAAGAGAACACAAGTTCCAGGCAGACAATTATTCTGGACCCTGTACAAGGATCCCAAATGCTGATGTATAGTTTTTACCGTTCACATGAGATTCATAAGACAGAGCACCGTCTAAAGTGACTCCCAGCTACCTAAATGGGTTGACTGTTTCAGTTGGCTCACCGTCAAGGATCTCAGGAAAAATTCACTAGTCCCCATTTTTTTTTGTTTTGTTTTGTTTTACTAAAAAGCAAAGTTTAGCTTTCCTGATGTTGAGGACCATTCCCTATGTTCTACTAAAAAACATAGTTCAGTTTTCTTGATGTTGAGGTAATTCCCTAGGCACTGAACTAGGACTGTGACTTAATTAACTCTTTCTGAAGGATATCATTTGGGGCCCCCTACATCCTTCCCTCTCTTAAAAGCAACTGTGTCATCTACATATAAAAGCATTTCAAGGCAGGTCATTTAATAAGAGGGAAAAGAGTAGGGGTCCCCAACATGGAGCCCTGTTGTACACCACAATTAATTTAGACTGAATGCATTGGTGCCCATAATCTGTTTATAGCCCAATTTCTCCTTTTCCATTCAGGGATACAGCTGAAAGTTAGGAGATGTTTTGTGTTGTCACTTGGTGATTCTATGCAAATTGTCTAATGTGGTAATAAGGTATCATTTGCCAAGGAAGAAATGTGATGCTATTTAAAATGTATGATATGACTGTCCTAAAGGAGATGTTGTATTATTGACTTTATGGAATCAATAAATTTAAGTTTAAAAATGTATGGTATGCACTGATTAGATAGGAATCAGTTGTTAGAACTGTATATTGCTCTGTTACTTCCACTGCTAATGGACATTTTGGACAGGATGAACAGTGTCTTGGCAAGGACATCAAGAGTTTGGTTGGGGAAGTGTGTAAGTACCCCTATTCCTGGGGATTACCCTTTGTAGCTGGGAGTCCCTACATTCTCTTTACCCTCCAGTTCCAGAGAATTAAACTGCTCATCACAGGGGACTGGATGGGTATTACTGGAGTAACAGCAAGGACCCAAAGCAGCAATGATTCACAGCGGAAGGTCATGTCAGACAAATCTAATTGATTTCTTTGACTGGGTGACAAAGTAATAGACCAGGGAGGGGCTGTGGATGTAGCCTACCTAGACTTTAGCAAGGCATTTGACACAGTACCGCACAAAATTAATAATCAAGTTAGCCAGCCTGGGGTGGGTCCCAGGGTGGTAGCGTCACAATAACAAACTGGCTGCACAACAGGACACAGAAGGTAATAGTGAATGGAACTCATTCTGAAGAAAGGGAGTTACTAGTGGAGTACCTCAGGGCTCAGTACTGGGTCCAGTCCTCTTTAACGTCTTTATAGGTGACATTGCAGAGGGTCTGGAAGGAAAGGTATGCCTCTTTGCAGATGACACAAAGATCTGTAACAGAGTTGATACACAAGGTGGGGTAGAAAGGATGAGAAGGGACTTGTCAAAGTTGGAGGAATGGTCAGATGTATGGCAACTTAGATTCAATATAAAGAAGTGCAAAGTAATGCACCTGGGAAACCAAAACCAGGAGAAAGAGTACACAATGGCAGGGAGGTATTAACAACAAAAATGGAAAGGGACCTGGGGGTAATCATATCAAATGACCTAAAGGTGGGTAAGTAATGTGAAAAGTCAGTAAGGAGAGCTGGGGGATACTGGGATGCATAGGGAGGCATCACAAGTAGAAAAAGGGAAGTGGTTATCCCTCTGTACAGACAGTTGGTGAGACCCCATCTGGAGTACTGTGTGCAGTTTTGGAGACCACATCTCACAAGGACATAGACAGGATGGAAGCAGTCAGAGAGGGCAACTAAAATGGTGCAGGGTCTGCATCAGAAACCATATGAAGAGAGACTGAGAGAGCATATGTATACCCTTGATGAAAGGAAGGATGGGGGACATGATAGAAACTTTCAAGTACCTCAAGGGAATCAACAAAGTCCAGGAGGTAGCATCTTTCAGAAAAAGAGATGTGCAAGAACAAGGGGGCACAATTTAAAGATAGAGGGGGGATGACTCAGGGGTAATGTGAGGAAATTATTTTTCACGGAGAGAGTGGTGGACGCATGGAACCACCTTCCTGGGGAGGTTGTGGGGTCTAAAATAGTTGGGGAATTCAAACATGCATGGGACAGACATAAGGCAATTATAGTGGGGAGTTGCAGGAAGTAGGCTGTTGGTTAACTAGAACCTGCAGCTTATCCAATAGGTAGGGAAATGGGCAGGCTGGGTGGGCCAAGTGGTCCTTATCTGCCGTCAAAGTCTATGTTTCTATGTTTCTATGTAAGGAGTCTGTGGCAAGAGTTGAGCCATGAGTAATGTACTATTTGGCTCTCTGATTCAACAGTGGGCACAGTGCCCTCAGCAGTAACCATCTCCTGGCCCCAGGACAATGAACAGGGCCAAGACTTGCATAGTCACCTCCAGTCAACAAAGAAATCCCCAAGAGGCTGCTTAGTAAACAGACTACAAACGTAAAACAACAGCCCTGCAGTATGTAGCCCTCTGACCCACGGTAACTACTAGAAAGAGTCAGAGGGAGAGCTCGCCAGTGACAGCATCCATCTACTGGCAGCCACCTAAATGAACTCCAAGACACTTCTCAGATACAGGACTTTTGTTGGCAGAAGTGGATCACTTGACCCATCCAGTCTGCCCAGATGGTCCCTGCCTTGTCTGTCTCTGCAGACCCTAACTGGTCTCTACTGACCCTCCCTCCTCCTGCCCATTTCCTAATATTCCTCTATGTCTATCCCACACATGCATGAAGCCTTGTATTGTTTTCACCTCCACCACATCTGCTGGCAGTTAATTCCAGGTGACCACCACTCTTTCAGTGAAGTAATACTTTCTTACATCCCTCCTTAATTTCCCATCCACTCTCTGGTGTTCTTCCTTATTTTAAAGAGACACCAATCTTGTACTCTATTCACCCTCATGAGGTACTTGTAGGTCTCTATCATGTCCCCTCTCACTCTCCTGTCTTCCAGGGTGTACTGTACATGTTGAGATTCCTCAGTCTCCTTGCAGGACTTTTGGTGCAACCCTTGCACCATTTTAGTTGCCCTCCTCTGGACTGCCTCCAACCTATCTATATCCTTTCTGAGGTGTGGCCTCCAGAACTGGGTGCAATACTCCAGGTAGGGTCTCACCACTGAGCAATATAGTGGCAAATCACCTCCCTCCTACTGTTGGAGATACCTCATCCTGTGCATCTAAGTATCCCACTGGCTCTAACCACTGTTCTGTCACACTACCCTGCCACTTTGAGACCAACAGATATGATAACTTCAAGGTCCCTTTCCTGCTTAGTGACTGACAGTACCTCCTCCATCCTATACTCATTTATTGGATTCCTATGCTCTAGGTGCAGGATTTTGCACTTTTTGGCATTGATCCCCAACAACAATGCTCTTGACCATGCCTTGCATTTCCCAACATCCTATGCATTCTTTCCACCCCTTCCTCATTGCTTACCCGTATTATAGATGTTGCTATCATCTGCATATGAACATATAAATTGCCAGCAGATAAAGGCCTTATGGTCTATCAAGTCTGCTTGATTGTGTAGCTAGCAGCCCTTATGCTGCAGTTGCCCCTCCTCCCTCCCCCTCTCCAGTTACCTTCCCCTTACCCTGTCCCATCCTCTTTTGAAGCAGCCCACTGTTCTACAGGATACCACTTCCTCTGGCACAGTGTTCCACCTAGACACCACCCCCTCCATAAAAAAGTGTCTCCTCATTTCCCTCCTGAACCTTATCCCTTCCAATCTCAGACTGTACCCTCGAGTATCCCTCCCCCTCTTTAATTTGAAAAGCCCCTCCATTCCCATCTTATTTATTCCCTTCATGTACTTGAAGGTTTTAATCATGCCCCCATCCCTCCTCTCCTCCAGGGAGCACATGTTCATCTCCCTCAGCCTGCTGTCATAGGGTAAGCCCATATATTTCAATAATAAAAACAACTATTTATTGGGGACATCGGGGATCAGGGTGGGTGGTCCACTACACCACCAGGGAGGTTTGACTTATAATAACAGGGGATAAGGGCTTGGGGGGGTGCTAGAACACCAGGGAATTTTACATATAATAATGAGGGATCTGGGCTTGGGTGAGGCTGCACTAGCAATCAGGGATGTGTTGGGTGGCACACAGCCGCCCAGCAATGGCACACCCTCTGGCTGTGCCACCTGTTTGCTTACACAGACAGGGTTTCCGTAAGCTGAGGGACTTTGCTGCCAGAACCTGCCCAATAGAGAATCGGGCACAGGGTCCCTGACTCACCAGGCATTAATGCAAACTGCCTTCTGCAGCTTATATCAATCTAAGGACCCTTGAGAATCAAGCCCCAAGGTCCATCAAGTCTGCCCAGAGTTGCCTATGCCCCAGCACCTATTGTCCATACAGGGTTTTATCCCTCCCAGTCAACCCCCTGCTTCCCTTCCTACTGCTTCCAACCTAAGCAACCACCAAATCCCTCACTCTGCCACAGCCATGCTAAAAAACATTTTTGGTCTTGGCTCTCACCACCTCCATTGGCAGACTGTTCCATGGTTCCACCACCCTTTCCATAAAATAGAACTTCCTCACATCCCTCATAAGCCTTTACCTGCCAGTTTCCACTTGTGACCTCATGTTCTTGGTGCTGCACTCCTGCTAAATAGTTCCCCACAGTTCACCTAGTTTATTCCCTTCAGGAACTTGAAGGTCTCTATCTGTCATCTCCTCCTATCTCACCTGGTCTCCAGTGAGTACATGTCTATTGCCTTGAGACAATCTTCATAAGATCTGCCCTGTTGGCCCTGAATCATCTTAGTCACCCTGCCTTGCAGTGTCTCCAAGGGGCTGGAGGCACACATGAAGTTGTAACTGTTTTCCTTTCAGCAGAACTGTGTGTAATAAAAGTACTTCTGACTCTTTCTATGTGAAGTTTGCGACTTGAGTTATTGTTTTTAAGTGGCAGTACAGCAGTCTGCATCACAGGTGTAGTTGTGGTTTTGTTAGAATAGTTACTCATTTCAACATTCTGTTTGTGTCTGCAGCTCACACAAATAGTTATTGCATGTCAGGGATTTTTAAACATAATGACCTGCAATAAAGCACTTTAGTTATTAATTTTGCATCATTTATATCTGAGATGGCTAAACACTATGTACTACATGGTTTGAGGAACACAGTTACCACAAACTTCTCCCTTCCCCCACGTTATGACTTATATAGTGCTTAACTGCTTATTTGGAGGAAAAAAGCCACAGCTGATTCACCCGCTCCCAATAATAAACAAATTGCATCAATGCAATGTTTAAAATAAGCATACAGTATCTGTGTCTATAAACAACAGACACCGAGGGTCAGATAGCAGGAGTGGCCAGCATTAATGTTATGTGAAATTGTGCGGGGGGAGGATGCGCAGGAGCGCAATTCTATCAAGTACATGAGCAAGGAAGACTGCTGTAACATAAAAAAATAGTCAACTGATTTAAAACATAAAATCCATGCAACAGTGAGTAATTCAGGTTGAAGAAGCAGTAATGATACATGTATGGGATCATTAAATTGTCTGTGTGTGACATAACTAAATGTTGGTACTGAAAGCTGTCAGTAATGTGACTCTTCACAGCGTGCTGGCCTTACTGAAATAAATAAATAAGCGTGGTTTAAGCCCATACAAAAAAGATTGTCAGTTCGTGTTTATAAATTTAATCAGACTAGGCAATTGAAGTAAGGCATAAAGAATACCTAATAAATTAACAGTCCCTGAACCTGTCTGTGTACAGATCCCACAGTGTTCAGATTTCCTCCCACAGAGTCACTTTCTTTTTCAGTGGGCTGTCCACACAGTGATCAGTTCAAGACAGTTTCAATCAAGAACTGCATGCTGCCGGTATTTTGTACGATTTGTAAAACATCAATCAGAGAACAAAAATGCATACATATGGGTTAATACACGCAAATTCATCACTCCTGTCACAATCATACAGCCAGACTAACTCATTGCACTATCTCTTTAACCTTACTTGTATTGAATTTCAACTGCCAAACCTTAGACCACCTCTCTAACCTTTGTAGATCCCTCTACATCTCCCTGATTCCTTCATCGCTATCACCCTACAGCAGATCTGCCGTCATCAGCAAGAGAGACACAACATGCCCCGAATGCCCTCTCCAATGTCTCTGATGATCATATCGAAGAGGACAGGACCAGGATAGACCCCAGTGGCACCCCCTTGTGACCTCCTTGCTTCCAATTTCACCCCATTTACCACCACCCTCTGCTGTCTTTCCTTCAACCCAGTTTCCCACCAATCTAATTTGTCCCTAGCTGTGCTCAGGTCCTCCAACTTCTTCAGCGATCTTCTGTGGCTGGAGTCAAAGACTTTTCAGAGCAGTAGAGTGAATCCACAGCAAGGCTCTTATCTACTACATGTGTCACCCAGTCAAAGAATGGTCCCTACCACAAACCCATACTGTTTGCTATCTTGTAGACCATTACTGTCTAGGTAGGCCTACAGCGTTCTCTTTGATCAGTGACTCCGTCAGTTACCCCTGCAGAGAAAGGCTAACAGGTCTGTAATTCCCCAATTACTGCTTTGTCCCCATTGCCTTGCATAGAGGGACTATGTCAGCTATCTTCCAGGCTTTGGAACTACCCCTGTCTAAACTGAGCTATTAAGTAGCCTTAATGGTTGCTCAGCCAGTTCTGCATCCAAATCCTTGAGCACCCTTGGGTGTATCCCAACCGACTATTGGGATTTATCTACCTGTAGGCTTTAAACCCTTCTGGACCCTTTCTCTAGTAAATACTGACTGCTTTATTCCAGGTATGCTCCTGACAGCTGCCTTGATGCCACTTTCAGGCAGGGTCCACTGTCTTCCTTGTGAAGACAGGCGGAAATGTCGTTAAGGCTGGCTGCTTCTTGTACATATTCTAGCACCCTTCACCCTTTGTAGCCTAACAATACCCCCCACTTACATTTTCCTTACTATATCTGAAGAATTGTTTTCCCACCCTTGACCCCTCTGCAATATGCAGCTCCAGGTCTGCCTTTGCTTTCCTGACAGTCTCTTTGTCGCTCCAAGTTTTTATTTGATACTCTCCCTTTCCTTCTCCCCTGCTTTTCTTAGTACCTGGTGAAAGCTTTTTCTTGGTCCTCACTGCTTCTAGACTGTGACCCTTTCTGAGAATCATACTGGTCTCTTGTACCTGTTTGTTTTTGCAATCCTTGTACATGACTTTGTTGCCTTGAGAATGGTTCCCCATGATTGCCCCTTATCTTTCCTCTACACCTCCCATGCTGTCCATCCTGGTAAATTTGTCTCTGACCAGCTCCTTCAGCCTGTTGAAGTCTGCTCTTCCGAAATCTAGGGCTATAGTTTTTGATAAGGGCATTCTGGTCGAGGCCAACTTGAACCAAATGGAGTTATAGTCCCTGGACAGTAGTGACTCCCCTACCCTCACTCCACTCACCATCTCTGAGTTGGCGAACACCAAATTGAATACGGTCACCTGTCTTGTGGGTTCTTTAATCAGCTGCACCAGCAGACAGTCCTGCAATGCATCTGACAGGGCCTGATGTTTGGTGCACTTGGCCATTGGAATGTCCCAGTCAGTCTTGGGCAGGTTCAGATCACCCACCACCACCATTTTCTTCTTCTTTACTCCCCTTGCCAGCTCTTCCCCAAGAACCCCATCTCTCTGTCTTCACCTTGTCCTGGTGGTCTATAGATCACCCCACCCATATTTGTTTGCTTGAGGGTGCCATGAGGTTTTCCCTTTGCTCCCCCTGAGATGTCCGTCCTTCACAGCCTCTTTGCCCTCCCTGACATATAGGACTGTGCCCCTCCTTTGCCTTTTCCTCTATCCTGTCTAAACATTTTGTAACCTGGGACTGACAAGTCCCAGAAATTATTCTCTGTGGCCCAAGTTTCTGAGATAGCTACAAGGTCCACTCACTGATTTTATTACCCAAACTCCTGGCATTCTGGCAGATGCCCTTCCATCTAGCTCAGATTCTCTTTGCTGTTTTGTGATCCTATACCTGCATGCCTTCCCATTCACCTTACCTTTTTGCTTTTCCTATTGCTTGCACCTCAGAGTGCTTTCCTCCTTTACCTGTTCCATGACTCCTTTTTGAACCTCAGCCTTATTTATACTCACCTTACTGCTACCAGTCCTCATTATAGATGGATCAATGGCTGGGTTCCTCCCCACTCCTTTTGGTACCCACAGTGAATTTAACTGTCTAATATAGATGACAAACTTCTGTCCCAGCTTGTTAGTTCCTCTCTTGTCAGGTGAAGGCTGACACCTTTGAAGATCCTCATGTCTCAGAAGTTCCCCAGTCCCCTACAAAGTGATATCCTTTCTCCTGACACCATCCTTTAAACTACCATTTAAGTTCTCTATCTCTTCCCTATACTCTATCTTTCCCTACCCCTTACTCCACAAGGGAGGCCTCAGAAAAGGCCAGGAAGCTGAGTGTCCCTGTAATCTGTCCCCAGCCTCTGAAGGTTCCACTTCACTTGCCCCTGGCCTGGTTCTGAGGTCATTAGAACCCAAGTGTGCTAGTACCCCAGCTTCCCCTCCACTATC
This sequence comes from Neoceratodus forsteri, assembly GCA_016271365.2. Classification (NCBI taxonomy): domain Eukaryota; kingdom Metazoa; phylum Chordata; order Ceratodontiformes; family Ceratodontidae; genus Neoceratodus; species Neoceratodus forsteri. The sequence continues at coordinate 966,673,174 of CM057453.1, forward strand.
CTCCTATTCAGTCTATGTCCCCGATGGCTAATGCCCCAGGAAGGCACCTGACCATCCCCAACCCTCCTTCCCTCAACCCACTACCCTCTCTACTCCCTTGATCATAGAATTCCTGACCATTAAGACTCTCCTAGCTGGCCGGCCCAGTGGCGCTGATGGTTGAGGTGCTGGATGCCACACCTCACACCACGCCAGTGACCCGAGTTCAGGAATGATCCTGGGTCATCAGGGGTCAGCAGGGGAGGAGAGGGACTGAGTGTCCAATGGACTGCTCTCCCTCTCCGGGGTGGGGGGTGTGCAGTTGCCAATGCTCTGGTGGCCTCTAGCAGTGGCTGGGGGCAATACAGTGGCACAGACAACACAAGGGGTGATATGGGGCACAGTACCAGCAGGAGCATGCCCGGAAGTGTGCACGCCCCATCCATTGGCATCATTGCACACCCCACTCACAAAGGGGACCAGAATAGGGAAAAATGGTGACCGGTCTCGGCGGCTTGATGGCCGTTTCTGTGGGAGGTGCCTGACTCTGAGGGCATTGCAGCACATTACTGGATCCAGTCCTGGTGGGTGAGCATGGGGGGGGGCTCTCCACAACCCCATTGTGGAGGGTAGAACTGCGAGCAGTCCAACTGGGAGCTGGGGTCCTCGGGACAGTGGCCTTAGGAATTAGGATGCCTGGATGCAGATAAGCAGACCAGGAGCCAAGGCAGAAAAAGGATTAACTAAAAAAAAAAAAAAAACTTTCATAGCTGCCTTCTTTTTACTGTTACTCGTGGGTACCACCAGGTCATCACTCCCATTTCCCTTGACTGATCCAGAGTCTTCCCTGGTAGTGGCAGGTACCTGAATCTCCTACAGGGGTGTAAAAAGATTTGCCATCAGGATGGTGTGGGGCTGACTGACCTCCTTGTGGCTCACCATGCCACCTTTCCTTCTCCCCCTCCACACCATTCTCCCCGCACCAGACTAGTGGGATATGGGCCATGGTCTCCAGCTGAAATGGTGCCGCAGGAGAAATATCTCTTCCCTTGCTGCTACCAGCTGAGCATGGAGCTCTACAAATATCCCATGAAGGAGACGTGAACCCTCCTCCAGAGGTAACCCTGGAGAAGAGCACCCCACAGTTCCTGCAACTGACTTGCACCCAGGTAAACCTCATGTGCTTTAGCTAGCTCTACCCCTCTGCTCTCCCTAATACACTGCTTCCGAAAGCAGAGGCAAAATCTTTGCTGTTACACAACTTACCACCAGTGTCCTGTAAGTGCAGCCTTTTATCCTTGTGCTGTTAACGTACCACCAGCGTCCTGTTAGTGCTGCCTTTTGTATGTGTGTTGGTATACAATATGCCACAAACCCCCTGTTAGAGCTGCCTTTTATCTCTGTGCTGTTACACAATTTACAAGCTTCTAAAAAAATATATTAAGCATTTTTATTGTTTTTGCAGATGGTCATTTGGTGTGCTACTATGGGAAATTGTAAGTTTAGGTAAGTTTGTATTCCAAAAGGTAGGTTTTCCAGCAAGTTTCAAATAAAGAAAGAAAGCCTTCAATATAGTATATATTCAATTACAATTCAGTAATTAAGAGAATTAAATAATCTGGTAAGGAATTAGAAGAAAGAAAAACATAGCAATCCCCAGTTCCCCTTCAACTGTGTTTCATTCACAAAGTAAGATACATGTTTTGAAGTTTTTAACAAATTCTGAAACCTTACCGCACTACATTGATGGATCAAAGCAGGACTGGGTGGTGCAGCCTCGGTGGTCAACAAAATTCTGTGCACCACCATGACCTACCTAAAGTACAAGATTTATATGTGTGCAACTGAAAGGTCACCTCATAGGAGAGCTATAATTCCAAGAAGGAAGTCCGTTAGTATGATCTGTCAGAATCTGTGAGAATCATAAATGTAACATAATGTATCGAGCAGCTGGTTTGTGTGTGACTGCATTCCTGTGGAGAGGTACCTGGATAAAGGTGTGCAATGTAAAGCATTTCCATGAGAGCAAAGAGGGCCTACCAAGCTCAAGAGACCCTCACTATGGGAAATCGAAAGGGTAAAAGTTGGCAGAGGGAGCACTGACTTGCAGTCTTGCCTAGAGGGACCTAGAGGTTGGAACACTAATGCAAATAGTCCAGTGGCACGGCCTGACAGAAAAAAAGAGACCCACTGGTGGCTAGCTATAAACCTTACACCTGGGATTGAGCATTGTGAGCCTGGATAAAAGCCTACATACCTTTTCTCCAAGCACTAACCACACATACAGTATATGTATCCCCCGAAGGGTTAATTGCAAGTCGCAGGATCCCCCGCCCAATAAAAAAAACTAATTCTACTGGTACTATAAGGAATATTTTACAGTACATGTATCTTATTAACCTAAAAAGAAATGTTCTGAAACATACTCTTTTTTTTTATATATATATATAAATATACATTTATTGGAAAAGTATGCACATCATTGACAAAGTAACATTCCAATGTGCAGGATTACACGGAATATAGAAAACATTATTCATTCATTGCATAAAGTCATGCCCTCCTTCAACTGCACGGCATTGAGGGTGGACATGACTCCATTTAATAAGCTTTCTCCTGAAACATTCTCTTTAATTAACGTTTGAAGTTCAGCCCATTGCCCTATAAATAGAAAATGTACCTGTTCGGAGTAGTAGAGCAGTAAAGTAATACTGTGGCAGTTCTGTTATTGGAGTGCCATGGCAATGTTGAATTCATGCTTTAGAAATGGATCAGCATAACCTAACCTAACCCCCACCCATCAGCAATGTCCACTAATGTCTCCCGATTGACTTGCAGGTGGTACTCCATATTATGGAATGACCTGCAGAACTATATGAGAAACTGCCCTGGGATATCGACTGGAAAAGCCACTCAACTGTGATGATGAAGTGTAAGTTTTCACACATAAAAATGTGTACAATATTTGGCTTTACTGACTGGTCAAATCACAGAACCGCAGTAGAGGGTCCTGAAATTGAAATTGTTAGGGAATTTTGTGTAAATGAGTTATGCTGGTACTAACTGTTCATTTTTTAGTGGAAACCAGAAAATGACTTTAATGAAAAAACAAAATGAGTCACTGTTGTATACAGTTTAGTTTAGTTTATTGTTCTAGGAATTACTACCTTTGAGCCAGAGGCTCTTTTACAAAGGTTCCACGTCAATTAGGTACAGTACAAAAAAGGTTACATAGATAACACAACAATTTGTGCTGTGTCAAGAGCGAGAAAACATATACAAATACATATCAAATAATTGGTGCAAAAGGACATGAGATATCAATAATCACATTATTATTACAAGAAAGAGGTCATGCCAGATTAGGAGAAACAAATAGGGAAAAAGTCCAGAACAGAGAGGGTAAGTGAAAGGTGTGGGGAGCAGACAATAGCAGGAGAAAAGGTTTCCCAGACATATCTTTGTCAAATAACGGAACAGGGTGGGTAGTGAGAAAATAGGAGGTTTAATCAGGGCAGTCACAGGAGCTGGAGGTGGCAAGGTGAGAGAACAGCCTTGATTTGAAAATACCTAGAGAGGTGGAGGCAGTAATATGAGTGCTGAGGGCATTTAGCCAGCTGGGGGCATGATAGGCAAATGATCTTTGTCCCTGAGAAGTCCGGCATCGGGGACTTGGAGGCTGGTGTTCTGATCTTCTGGTAAAGCGGGTGCTAGCGCTCAGGCATAACAGGTCTTGGATACAGGGTGGAGTGAGGCCCAGAGTGGATTTTTTCACCATCAGGCAGGTAAGGTACTTTATCGGTTTGAGGGTTGAAACCAACCTGAGTCAGCATAGAGTTCACATGTGTGGAGTGCGTCGATGTGCACCAGTGAGCAGCTGACAGGCCTTATTTAGGATGTTGTAATACGACTAAGTGCTGTAGTAGTGGCAGATCCATATATAACTAAGCCGCAGTCAGCGACTGAGATGATAGAGGATTGGATGGCAATCCTCAATGCAGAATGGGTAGAGAGCTGTCGGTTCCGATACAGAATCCCAATTAGCTGATTAATAGTTTTGCTGTACTATCAATGTGAGTTGCAAAGGTTAGGCCTTGATCAAAGTTGATTCCAAGATATTTGAAAATTGCCACTTGTTCAAGGGTATTTCCCAGGTATGTATTAATGATGAGTGGGACTTGCCGTTTCTTGTTTTGCGGGTTAGAGAAGAGCATGGATTTAGTTTTATTGTGGTTTAGAACCAGCTTATGTTCAAGGAACCACATCTCAACTTTGGAAAAAGCATACTGAAGGTTGAAGCGTAAGAGGTTAGGATCTTTATAGTGGCAAGAATCACGGCTATCGGCGGCATGAGATTATTTGTTCAGGGCAGGATTTGGGAGAGGAGTTTAGGAAAAGGCTGAAAGGAGGGGCCCAGGATGGATCCTGGGGAACTCCTGACTGAACCGGTTTTGAGTCTGAGAGAACTCCAGCTACTTTTACAGATTGAGGCGCTGAGCAAGGTAATTTTACCTAGTCACAGGACCCTGCGAGAGCCCTAGGGATAGTAGTTGTTTGATAAGTAGGCCATGGTGTACTGTATCAAATGCCTTGGTTAAGTCAATGTAGACTGCTCCAGTTAGGTTTTCCTTTGTCCATGGCATTGTGGATTGCTCCTGAGAATTCAAGTAGGGCAGTCGATGTGCTGTGCACTTTCCTAAATCCATGCTGCTGAGTGCATAGGATGTTGTGCTTTTCCAGGTAGTCTGAAAGTTGGTCCGCCACCAAGCGTTCAAGGGCCTTAGAGAGAGGTGGTAGTATTGATATCGGGCAATAGTTACCAGGCAGTGACTTATCACCACTTTTGTGCACCGGAGTGACAGCTGCAGCCTTCCATTTCCTAGGGAATTGGCTGTAGCAGAGGAAGATTAAATTTTTAAATTTACAGAACAAGCATTACGTCAATGCCGAATGTTTGCTTGCATGGTGTTGTTCTGGATTCTGCTTGTACACATTTTATTATATATAGTATTTACCAAGATAGACCAGATGAGACTAATAAGTCATTTGCAATGGGGTCCTGATTTTACACAGTTTTATACTACATTTACCCAGGACAGTAGAGGTGAGATGTGATATCTCATTTGTAGTGTGCTCCTGCTTTATAATGTATTTTTCCAGGGCAGATCATCTTAGATGTAACATCTCCTTTTCAGTGGGGTTCTGCTGCAGGACCCTGTTTTTACACAGTTTTGCAATATATATACACCCAGGATAACCCAGCTGAGATGCAATATCTTATTTTCAATTGGGTCCTGCTTTGACACATTTTTTTGTACTGTGTTTATGTAGGATAGCACAGCTCGGATGCTGTCTTGTTTTCAGTGGGATCCTGCTTTTCCTCAGTGTTAACTCTGTATTTACCCAGGATAGCACAGCTGAGAGGCAACAACTCATTTTCAACGGGACCCTGCGTTTACCCATTTTCATAATGTATTTACTCAGGATAGTCCACTGAAAGGCAAGTTACATTTTCAGTGGGGTCCAGCTTTTACAATATATTTTTCCCAGGATAGAGCAACATAGATGCACAGTTCGGTGAGGGTTCTGCTGTACTGTGGTCCTGCTTTTTCACATTTTTGCTATATATTTAACCAGGACAGACCAGATGAGATGCAGTATCTCATTTTCAGTGGTGTCCTGCTTTTACACATTTTTAGATTGTATTTATCCAGAACAGTCCAGCTGAGAGGAAATATATAATTTTCAGCCAGCGCCCACATTTTGACCCCGAATTTTCAACATAGTCTTTTTGTGACCTGACATTATGATCAAGGCAGGTAGAATTTTTAAATCCCATCTGAAAGGTGATTTTGCAGAGCAATTGCGAAAGCATGTTTTGGAGGGGATTTGAAAAATGCTACCTGTCATGTTCATGAAGAGGAGTAACACAAGGAATATGTTGAACATTAGGGGCCAAAACCTGCAAAAATAAAGTTATGAGTAAACATTGGAACAATTCAAAGCTTCTGAATAACAGTTGTTTTTTTTACATGTTGACCACACATTTTCAACAGTCTTTTTATGACCCAATGTTATGATCAAGACAAGTGAATATTTTAAATCCCGTCTGAAAGGTGATTTCACAGATGGACTGTGAAAACATGTTTCAAAGGGGACTTAGACAAGCATTTGTCAATGCCGAATGTTTGCTTGCTGGCATTGGCATTGGTAGTGTAGAAGTTACAGAGCTGCATAATAGGAATGGCAGTGAAGTATTGAACTGAAGCCAACCCCACCACCACCCTGCAGAGACTGACAGGCATTGGGGTGTGCCTTTGGGTCGTTAGGCATAACGGCCATGCCATTTCACCACACCCTACCTGCAGACACTAACAAATTGTCACGGTGCCTTAGGGTCTTTGGCCCTTATCGCACCCCATTCCATCAGGAAATATGGTGAGATGGGTGCGGTATAGGAGAATGGGGTGAACTTTGGGGCGAAGAGTCCAAGGCATACCTCGATGCCTCTCACTGGCTGCAGGGTGTGGAATGGTATGAGCATTACAGGCAAGAATCCCAAGTCACACCCCTGATGCCTGTAATTCTCTACAGGGTGGGGCGTTAAGGTTGGAAACCCTAACGCCTCAGGCATTCGTTGGTATTTTCACTCCAAATGTTCAACATGTTTTTTTGGTGACCCCCACCTCATGAACAGTGACAATATCAGTTTGTTAGCCGAAAGCTGCTTATGCACAGCGACTAAGAATTTAGCACCACAGGTGCAAAAACACATTCCGAACAGGATGTGAAAAATGACAGCTGTACTGTTCATGGGGAGGTGTAAAATATGGCAATGTTGCAAATCTGCAGTAAAAATATTAAAAAAACTGGTGAAGTCACGAGCATGCATAGAAACTGTGCAACACACACCCGTAATGTAATTAGTTTGGGGATTTTTTACAGCAGATTGTCAACACAGGCATTTTGGGACCTCCAATCATGAACAGTGTCACTGTGATTTTCTTTATCTGTCCCGAACAAAGATGCCTCACAGCGACCACACATCTCTGCGCTGAAAGTGTGAAAACACATTTTGGCCATGTTGTGAAAAATGACAGCTGTACTGTTCATAAGGAAGTGTGTAAAAATGCCACTGGTGAAAATCTGGACTGAAAATATTACAAAGTCATGAACTTACAAGGGTGCGTGGAAACTGCGCAATGCTCACTCGTAACACAGTCATTTTATGGACTTTTGTCACCAAATTTTCAACATAGCCATTTTAAGACCTCTGCTCATGAACAGTGTAACTGTGATTTTCTTAATCTGTCCCAAACATTGCTTTTGCACACCGACTGCGCCATTGTGCGCTACATGGGCGGAAACACGTTTTGGGCAAGATGTGAAAAATGACAGCTGTACTGCTCATAAGGAGGTGTGGTAAAATGGCAATGTTGAAAATCTGGAGTGAAAATATTAAAAATTTGTGAACTTACGAGCGTCCATAGGAACTGCGCAACGCACGCTCATAAAACAGTCATTTTTAGGAATTTTTCCACCAAATTTTCAACATAGGCTTTTTGAGAACCCACCTTATGAACAGTGGCAGTGGCAGTGTCATTTCATTACTCAGTCCCGAAAGGTGATTTCACACAGTGACTGCGAAATCACCCTCCGGGCCTGATTAACGCCATGACAGTGAGAGCATTCATGAGAAGGGGTCCCAAAAACCCCATGTTAAAAATTTGGTGCAAAAATTCCCAAAAATGCCTGAGATATGCAGCAAAGTTGAAAAAAACCCTATCTATCCCATTATACAGCTTACCAGCATTTCCTCAGTTTGCGGTCGGCTTTGAAGAGTGCAGACGTGTTCCCAGTCCACCGAAGATCGTCGCGCCGGAGTCCGGAGGTAAGTATGGGGTGAGGAGGGTGTGGGGAGGCAGGGTGTGCAGTGGGTGGGTGCGGGTGGAGGCAGAGACAGCGAGGGACCGTTTTTGTGTTTCAGGGTTTTTTTTTTTAAAAAGGACGACGATGCGGGACGTTTGCCATGCTGGGGTGGGCCCCCAGTGTAGCACAAGGATGGCTGTTTGGGGGGGCATGGAGCCAACGGGGGATTGGGCACCCCCCTCGGTGATAGCATCTGTTGCCATGCTGGGGTGGGCTCCCAGCATGGCACCCTTACTCTCTGTGGGGGACAGTGGAGCCGACAGGGATTGGACACCCCGTCAGCTACGATGTGTAGCCATGCTGGAGTGGGCACCCAGCATGGCATGTGGAACTCTGTTTTGGGGGCGCAGCACAGCCGACAGGGGATTGGGCACCCGCCTGCTATACAGTGTGCGTGGGCGGGCGAGCACGCGGCATGGTGTGTGTGTGCGTGTGTGTGGGGGGAGCGCGCGGCAGGCGATATCTTATCACTGCTCCTGAAGCATAAGCTCCCCTTTCAACTGTACTCCACTGCATTTTCGACTGCTGTCTTAGACAGCTCCAGCAGCCATTGGAGAACTGCGGCCGTGCCTGCAAACACACTGACTGAATTGGAAGAGGGCTGCCACACCTCTGAAAACTCGGATGATGGCACTATGTTTCTTGCACATGCGTGCAAGCAAACATAAAAATGACACTTGCCATGTTCATCAGGTGGGGTAACAAAAGGGCTATGTGCACATTTGGGACCAAAATCTACAAAAATCCCAAAGTTATGAGTAAAGGTTGAAAAAATTAAACATTTCCTCATAATTTTGTTGTTTTTTTACATTTTGACCCAACATTTTCAACACTGTCTTTTTATGATCCCACCTTATGAACTCGGCAGGTGGAATTTTTCAAATCCTATTCGAAAGGTGACTTTGTAGAGCAAATGCAAAAACATGTTTCATCGGAGATTTGAAAAATGACACCTGTCATGTTAATGAGGTGGGGTAAAAAGAGGGCTATGTTGAAAATTGGGGCCAAAATCTAGATTGCAGTGTTATGCATAAACATCGAAAAATTTAAAGTTTCTTCATAATGTCATTGTTTTGTGACATTTTGACTAATTTCAACATAGTCTTTTATGTCCCTCCTTCTGCACATGACAGGTGTCATTTATAAAATACTGGCTGAAACATTATTTCACCACACGTGCAAAAACACATTTTGGCCAGTGTTTGAAAACGACACCTGTCACATTCATGAGGTGGTGTGAAAAATGAACTATTTTGAAAATTTGGGTCAAATATTGGACAATTACCAAAGTTGTGAGTGAGCACTGAAACATTGCAACATACCTTCATAACATTGTTGTTTTTAATATCTTGACCCTAAATTTTCAGCATAGTCTTTTTATGACCCCACCTCATAAACCCAGTAGGTGAAAAAGTTTCAAATCCCACCTGAAAGGTAATTTCATGGAGGGACTGTGAAATAACCTTTTGGACCAGATTTGAAAAATGTCCCCTACCTTGCTCATGAGGTGGGGCCCCTAAAAGGCCATGTTGAAAGTTTTGGGGAAAAATATTGAAAAATGACCACGTTTTGAGTACAAGTTCAAAATACATTGAAATACATTGATCGCACAATACCTAATTTCCTCAGTTCCCAGTCCAGTGTTGAAGAGTGACAACATTTGTCCAGTTCAGAGAGGATTACAGCATTGGACCCCCAGTCGGTAGGTAGGTAAGTAAGGGTAGGGGTGTGTGCGGTGGTGGGTGCTGAGTAGGGGGAGGGTAACGACGGTGGTGGCAACAGATTTTGATGGACCATTTTCATTTTTACAGGGGTTAAAAAAAATTATGAGAGGTGGTTTTCAGCTGTCTGAAAGAGGCACGGGAAGCAATGGAGAGGTAGGCAGGATACTTGGTAGTGGGAGGGAATTGCTTTTCACGGACGGAGCACTGATGGACAATCAGGAGGGCAGGATACTTGGCAGTGGGAGGGAATTGCTTTTCATGGATGGAGCTCTGGTGGAAAATCAGGAGGTGGGCAGGATACTTGGCAGTGGGAGGGAGTTGCTTTTCATGGACAGGGCACTGGGGGACAGTTGGGAAGTGGGTTGGATACATGACAGTGGGAGGGAGGTGCTTTTCTGTGGATGGCGTATGGAGATGGATCAAGAGGTCGGTGGAATACTTGGCAGTGGGATGGAGTTGTTTTGCACATCTCTGTCTTCGGTGGGAGGGGCTCAGAGCTGATTATGAGGCTGCCAAGCTGCTTGCTGGGTGGGTTCATGCAGATGAAAGCATCGAGGTGCTCTCTCAATGGAGCACTTTGGTTCATTCAACTGCAAGACATTCCTGCCCAGCAAGCAGTGACCAGCATCATTATCAGCCTGTCTGACCATTGGCTTGTCACTGTCACGCCCACTGCAGCTTGAGCTGTATTGGACCCAACAGTGGCTCACCTCTGAAATGTGGTTCTATGTAACAAAATGTTTGCTGTGCACACATGCACATGCAAACATAAAAAGTAACATCTGCCAGCCTTTAAAAAATAATTTCAGGCACCATGCTAACTCTTTGACTCTTTCTTTAATTAATTTTCATACAGAATATTTTTTTTTCAAACCAAGATTTCCACTTTTGAAATACTTAGCTATCCCATCTCTGAAAAAAAAATGGGAATATGCCAAGTGATCCCCTCCCAGTAAAAGACTGCATCCAGTGTACGTACCTGCTATAAAAATACTCCTTGCTATATACAGTGTAATACATTCTGTTATAATTTGTAGCCCCTGTATTTTGTATACTGTATTTTCTGTTTGGTGGGTTTATCCTCACTGTGAAGCATTCTGAGGTGCACTTTTTGTGCAGACATTCTATAAAAAATAAATTATATTATAGAATGAAGAAGGGTAGAGGTTGTCTTTGCTGTCAGGGTACCTGTCCTCGGCAGCGGGTGGTGATGACAGATGTTAATTAATGGGTACAGCATAGCAGCAGATGAGATGGTACAAAAGAAGCTGCTGTGCTGTAATTTCTCAGGTAATGATAGATGCATGATGCAGTGAGAGCTGTTAACAGGCTTTCATTTAACTCCACAATATAGGAACACTGGGACGTGAACGTGAAGAGATTGTATTATACAGAAAACTGGTAGTAGTCACTCCCAAATCTTGTGCACTTAGCTGTGGAGAAGGTAGTGTGGTGTGGTGTGGTGATTAGAGCAAAAACTGGGAAGAGGTGCTTTCTGGTTCAAATCCCACCACAGCCACTGTCTCACTCTGTGACATTGAGCAAATCATTTGGCCTCACTGAACATCAGTTCTCTCCCAGATGTAAGATGGGGGTAGAAGTAGGACCTACCCTCTCCCCCCCCACACACACACACACTAAAAAGATAATGTTTTACACCTCAGTTGGGCTGTGGTAGGAAAATTATGAACAAAAAAGATGTTCTGACTGTTTGCCTGACATTATTTTTATAAAGACATCTCTTGTCCTGACAACATCCAAGTAAGACCCATGCTGATAAAAATAACGCAATTTTTCTCAGAACTCCAAACCTGTATTTTCTGTGGTTAAATGAAGGTCACTCCTTTATTGTGTGTTGTTTTTTTTTATTCCAGTTTGATCCAAGAGCAGGCCTTTTTTTTCTACACAGATTTACGTCCCTGGCCAGCAGCAGTCCTCCTCAGGGATATATCCTCTACTCCGGGATATACCCTGTTCAGGCTTGTCATCATTCCAGTGGTGGCTGAAGATTTTCTCCCCATTTTGTACTTCCTTGCCTCCCTCCACCCCTTGATATGGATCAGCTGTCCTGTGGCCTCAGACAATGCAGCACACCTGGGAACATGTGCCACCCCTTGTGTGGGAGCAGCAGTCTGCCCAGCCCACCACAAGGGGCCGTTGCATCTCTGGACTCCTGCTGTCCTCACCACAAGCTACTCTGCACTGCCAGAGGCAGCTCCTAGCCCTGGCCACCATGATTCTGGGTCTGTGTATCTGCTGCTGAACCCAGGTCACCAGCACAGAAGCACATAATGCTTCCCCTGGGTCATCAGGCCACCCATACAAGAATAGCTCATGCTGCACACAGTTTCTCTCCCCCCCCACCCAAATGATGGTCACTACAGCTGTGCACCCTTCCTCTGAATGGTAGGCCAGATGAGCACCTGCCTTTACAGCCATTGTCACCACCGCTCCTTGGTTGGCAGTGGGGGCTTCCCCAAATGCCAGGTGACCCACACCATCTCTTCCTCCTTGGGTGTCAGGCACCTCAAGTTTGTGATGCAGTTGACCCTAGCCAGCCTCAGTGTGGGGTGCCAGGCTCTCATGCAAACCGCAGTCTCCCAGGTGGCACTGCCACCATACCACTGGGCTGGTCCTTCTGCCCATTTTCAGTGGGGGCAGTTTGGTCTTGCAACAGTATAATGGAAAAGCACATCCAAGGCTCTAGACAACTGCATTCTGGAAGTCACAATTAGGTGAAGAAACGTTCAACATGTTAAAAAAAATTCTTATTTTACTTTTGATGCCTTTTTATCATTTTCTAGTCATTGCTTAGCTTGATTTTTAATAAATTTATACTATTGTGTGGAACCTCAGGAAATGTCAAGTCTCACAATATTTCATGTTTCTTTACCTTTGTGTACAAAACTTGCTCCTTTGAACACACGGGAAGAGATAGGAGTGATGAAAGTCAGTAGCACTGGATAAAATGACCAGTTAGACAATGGCACTGCCCTTTTTCCTTCAGAATTCAAAATGGCACTCATGGCAAGGGTCTGTACAAAACTGACAGGAAAAATAAAGAATACAGAAAGGGCTTGTTTAACACAACAATTGATAAATAGAACATTTTTAACAGTGCTGCTACTTTAAGTTAAAATATTTCTCAGGTCCCATATTTTAAAAGTTAACAATATTATATAAGAGACTGATTTTTGGAAATTAGTATAAGCTATTTCCAGTAAAAGACCTTTTCTTTCAGAAAAGTCAACCAATCATGTTTGACTTTCATGGCTGCAAAACTGGAGGTCACCTGATTCTTCTTTTTTCACCTTTTAGGAATCAAATAATTCCCTCCCCCAGGCAGCACAAAAGATCTACTAAGTGATGGATATTTCCCTGGTTCACTAGTACTGCTGCTTTTAAAAATGGGAATAACTTTTCATGTTTGGACCCATGGAAAGTTTCGACTTCCCAAATAAAATGAACTGAGAATCCCTGAAACAATCCCCATGATGGTGCCTGTGTGTGTGTGTGTGTGTGCAGTCGCTACACACCACTGGTGCTACACAGATCCAGAGAGCTATTGGCAGAGTTTCCAAACCTGCTGGGAAATAATTGGAACAACGTGGGGAAAGAATTGCAATGGGATTGCAACAGATTGCATCAACTGCAACATAGGTGACAGCACACCGTCATCATCACATCATCCAAATCACCAGCGATTCGGTATGTGGGAGAAAACTGTAAATGAGAATTAGTGTTGCAAAGCAGGACTATAAGGTCTACTACAAGGGAGAAAAGGTAAAAAATGAGACAGAATACTGAAGTGCAACTTTTTAAATAATTCAATCGGGGCAGGGGAGGGCTAGTACCTTAAATAATTGTATATGTAGCCAAAATGCCACTCACCATAGACTAATGTAGGAGCCTTGAGCTGTTTTCATTGCTTGTGCATGTTTTAAGGTGCTTATTTTGCCATGTGTAATTGTAGGTTATTTTTGGTTAAATTAATACCACACATAAACGACGTGTCGGTAAAGTAGCTAACCAATAAAAAACAATGGGTCACTGTGGTATATCTTACTTTTTGTAGATTCTAATATATCGCTCTTTTGGCAACTCGATGGGTGAATAAATGCAGTTGATGATATTGAGATCTCCGAGAACTGGGAAAAGTAATTGCAACTGGTATCAGTCATACTGTGTACTGTAGGATCTATCCATGATCTACATTTAATCTGAGCTGGGCACAAACAAAAAAAGTTATGTTTCTCGTTACTGTTATTGATATGTTTTGTTTGCTTAAAAAACCTTGACAGAATCAGCGGAAAGAGAAGTGAATTTGCTGCTAGCCCCACTCTTCTACCATGTGCCGCTGGGCAAGTCAGGGCATGTATGATGCTGTTGGGCTAATGCATACATACTGTAGCATAGACAGGGATGGAGATCTGTTTTCTTCCTCCCTTCCACCTAAAACAGTGCACCTGTTCTTAGTTTGGAAACTTAGATAATGAATATGAGATCCCATGGAGGGAAGGGAGGGTAAATGTATGGAGTAGTTCTACTTTTAATAGCTGAAACAGACGTGAGCAAGTGATGAGAGGTGGTGATGTGGGTGGTGTGAGAAAAATTGTGGTTTGGCTTGGGAACTCTTGAACTGTGGTCCAGTGCTGAATCACGTGCTTGCGCACGCGCGTGTGTGTTGGGAGGGGTTAAGAAGAGGATACTAGGTGTTTGTCCCCTTTGCTCTGAAGCTAGCCCCGACCCCCTTATTGTAAACTTAGCCATGCGTGTGTGTGAGGGGGGAGCGCATGCGCAGGCAGTAGCTTCTCACTGCTCACTGAAGCAGTGCTCTGCCTTTCAACTGTACTGCATTGCATTTTCAACTGCTGTTATAGACAGCTGCAGCATTCATTGGCGAACTGTGGCTGCGCCTGCAAACACATTGAATACATTGGAAGATGCGGGTGCCACACCTATGAAAACTCGGATGATGGCACTATGTTTCTTGCACATGCGTGCAAGCAAACATAAAAACTGGAGATTAAGAATATTATGGAGACATGGTGAAGCATAGAAGATACATGGAGTAAAAAATAGCAGGATATACTCTATTTAAAAGGACAGAGCTGGAAGAAAAGTAGGAGGAGTTGCCATGTATATTTCTAATACATTATGGGTTGAGGAATTTGTATTGTCTATGTCATCTGAAATGAAACTATCTGGTTTAAAATTGGAAAAATAAATTGCAGGAACTACATGTTACTGGGGATCTGTTATAGACCACCTAACCAATCAGAAAGTATGGATGAGATATTAATCAAGAAATAGAGCAATTTATAGATAAACATAAAATCATCTTAATGGGGATTTCAAACTATGGAGAATTTACTGGAGGACAGCTGATGGTGGGACCAGGCAGGATGAGTTGTTAGCCAAAATGCTAATTGAACTAAACTTGGAACAATATGCTAATGAGACAGCTAGGGTGTTCTTATGTCCTGGACATTGTTCTAATAATCACAGTGAATTAGTAAGAAACTGTAAGACTAGAGAACCTCGGGGGACAGCAACCACAAGATGGTCTCCTTCAGTATGGATATGGAGGTCAGGAAGGTCAAAGGAAAGACTAAATGTTGTTATTTTGGTAGGGCAAACTTCAAAGCCATGAGGGAGGAGTTCAAAAGATGGAACTGGAAAGGGGAGCTACTGTAGTAGACATTGATATAGGCCAAATGTGGAATATACTAGCAGAAACAATTAGAGAATTGGAGAATAGATTTGTGTCCCCATAGAGTTAAATATAATAAAGAAGAGAACTATCAGTATGGTTAAACAGGAAATTGCTCAAGAAAATTAAGAAGAAAGAATTATTTAGATAGGCAAACTCTAAGGGGGACCCGTCCTCATGGATGAATTATAAGATTGCAGCTCGGAGTTGCAAAATTAATATTAAGAGGCTAAGGAAACAAAAAGAACTTGACATAGCTATAAAATCAAAAGACAATAATAAGACTTTTGGTCCTAAGTAAGGTCAAAAAAGGAGATACAAAGGTAATGGGGCCACTAAAGGACACAGATAAAGTAATAGATAAGGAAGATCAAATAGCCGGCATCCTAAATAAATTATTTGGCTCTGTATTTCAAACATCTAAGCTACTATAAATGTACTAGAAATGCTGTACCACAGGAAATTTACCATTTATGGTGGAGGAGCATCAAACTTTGAAACACCTTAATAGCCTAAGAATAAACAAATCACCAGGTCCGAACAGTTTAGATCCTAGGGTACTTAATGAACTGGGACAGGAACTCACTGGACTATTAACCCTGATATTTAATTCAAGCTTGAATTGTGGGGGGGGGGGGACTGCCTGTAGCGTGGAAGAAAGTGATTGTGCCACCAATATTTAAGAAGAGAAGTAGGGCTCTGGCAGAAAATTACAGACATGTGAGTTAGACATCTGTGGTGGGAAAGCTACTGGAGAAACTTATAAGAGACAAAATAAATAACTTTATAACTGAAAACAACTTATGGGATAATACACAACATGGATTTTGGCAAGGGAGATCATGCCTGAAAAATTTAGTGAAATTGCTTGAAAAAGTTAGCCATGCTCTTGATGTTGGAAAAACAGTGGATTTAGTAAAGCATTTGATACTGTACCACAAGTAGAATTATTCAGGTGTCTATTTAAAATCAGTATCAGTTCTAAGATAATGCAATGGATAAGGTTTTGGCTTACTGACAGGATGCAGATTGTCAGGGTACATGGCTATGAATCTACAGTAGGTTGAAGTGACTAGTGGAGTGCCTAAAGGGTCAGTCCTGGGGCCAAGTCTTTTCAATATATTCATTTCAAGCATGCAGGTGTCTCAAGGTGGGTGGATGACAAAATTTGCAGATGATGCAAAAATTGGATATGTACTATAGTTGATACTCAAGAAATGTAAATAGACTTCAGGGGAAAATAAATGAGTTATACAGGTGATCGCTTTTAAGCGAGATGAAATTCAATCCTGAGAAATCCACAGTAATACATTTTGGGTACGATATTCCAAAAACAAAACATACTATGGGAGGCACAAGTTTAAGGGATTCAGGCAGCAAAAAATGTGTGAGTATTATGGTAGATGTTAGTGTTAAACACTCAAGGCAGTGTGATTTGGTAGCTAAGAAATGCAGCTATATACTGCCATGTATAAAGAAAAAAATTAGCAGTTGGTATAGCGAGGTGATCCTGCCTATCTATAGGTCTATGATACATCAACACCTAGAGTACTGTCAGCAGTTTTGGGCACAAACAAAATATGAATTATATAATCAGACTGGAAATAGGCCAGAGGAGAAAACAAAGATGATTAGCAATAATGAAAGGTGAAGAAGTTTAGGACTGCATAAACTTGAAATGAAAAGACTGAGGGGGACATTATAACAGTTTAGAAGTCATTAATTGATCAAAACTTGAGAAAGGGTTTACATCTAGAGTTTAACGCCATGAAGAAAATAAAGGGCATACATTCCAATTGGTAGGTAAAAACTTTAAAACTGAGAGAAGAAGGAGTTGTTTCTCCCAAAGGGTTGTGAGTATGTGGAACTGCCAACCAAAAACGTTTGTGGATAGTGAATCTCTACAGATCTTCAAGCAAAATTGGTTCCATATTTACTGGTGAGGGAAATAAATGGTTACATCCGTTTTTAATTAAACAGCAGACAAAGCTAGATAGGTATATAACCTCCTGTTATCTGTAATTTCTTATAAATCCATGAAAATAAACACAAATGTAGTTTAATAATAGAATGAAGTCATTCCAGAGGTTGGATTCACTTTGTGTCTCATAAGTCTTGATCCTATATACTGTATGGTTAGAATAACTGATGGAAACCCAACCCCTGATCATACCATAATATTCTGAACTTCTGTCTTACAATTGTATGATTTGCCTCACAGTCTCTGTCTTTTCCCCCAACATTTTGAAGGACACTGGCCAACATCTGAGAGATGAAAATTTGAGAGGTATAAATTAATACATGTTTATAAAACATATTCAGGGTCAATTTTAACACATATTTTCTTGTCTGGACCATACTGCAAATTGGCCCAGGCTAGTGCAGTTACCCCCATACAATGTGATCAATGCTGGGACTACTTCCAGGTTCAGAATCTGATGGGACATTTTCAAGGGAGTAATTAGGATCAAAGGGAGGCAGGGGAGAGCAGTTCTGAAAGTGCAGAGTAAAATAATGTAGGAACAACAAGACAGACTTAATGGACTCATGGACTTTTTCTGTCTTTAGCCATCGATGTATTTCCATATGCATCTAAGTACATAATAGAAACTATATTGCAGATGCACCACTGACTGTACTGCAGTACATGTGCACAGAAAGACTGATCATAGACTTTCAACAGAACAGCTACCAACAGTGATAGCCAACAGCTGTTCCGGACCCATCTCTTTCTGTGGATTACTGCAGAGCAAGTGAAGAATGACATTAAAAGGATATGGGGCTTGAATGCACTGAAGAAGAAAATTATAAAAACAAGTTTTAGTATGTTTACATAACATTTAGTATTCTATTTCTGTTTCTATTTGGAATGCTTGGTATTTAAAATATCCATTACAGTCGTGTAAACGTGTACTCAAAATACTGCGAGTCTGTTCTGCATATCAGTATTCAGAATATCATGGTGGTCCATGTGTACTCTGAACAGAAGCAGAATACTATGTCATGTAAATGCTGTATTCAGAATATAGGTGAAACAGATTGACAGTATTGTGAATCTGTGTGTTTATATGACTAGAAAAGGTATTTCCAATATTATCTAGGAACAAAGTACCACTCTATGAAGCTCATCTGTGCCAGGTAAAGTGGCAGTCCAAAACAAATAAAATCAACACCAGACATATTAAATTGCTCAAGTGCAGTAAGTGTTTTTTTACTGTGCTTGAGCACTTTAATAAAAGTAGTGCACTGATCTTTCCTGAAGTTTGGTGCTGGTTGTATTTGTTTGTTTTGGATTCCCAATATTATACAGAATACAAACAGAAAGCTAAGTGCCCTATAAACTATGTACAATACTACTGGAGAGGAGAGCAGTTCTGATACCCTAAGAATGTAAGTGAGACCAGTCTTACAACTGTAAGATTGGTCTTGGCAACGGTGCTAATATATTAGTGACTGGGCTGGATAATCTGAATTTGTGTGTTTACATGACTGGAATAGGTATTCCCGATATTATACAGAATACTAAGTGCCCTAAAACTATGCACAATACTACTGGAGTGCCTATTCCAGTTCATGTAAACATGCGTTTAAAATATGCATTTGGAATACCTAGTATTTGGAATCCTCCAGGATCTGGAATACTAACTGCCATGTAACAGTACTGAGTGATTGCCCCCTGATGCCAATACCCAAGGGAATTCAGTCCATCTCTTTTGCTTTCCAAGTGGACACCTGAATTACTTGCATTAAAGTGTTTCTTGTGACTACTCTGCAGCTGTATATAGAGGCTCTAAATACTGTATATTATGCATAAACAGTAACACACAACAGAGTGTGGGTAGCAATGTAATTAATGCATGCTCAGGTACATTGTATGGCACAAGCCGTTTACACAGAGCACCTTACGCACCTGGAAGTGCAGTTATCACATAACTACTAACATCCTGATGGGTTCTATGTGATAATGGTGACCACCAAAGGGCAATCATCATTATGGTGAAGTCGGAGTGCCGAAAATCAATTTCGGCACTCTGACACCCTAACACCACAACAAAGCGGCACCGGGACTTACATCTTTTATGTTTATGTGGGTTCTGCCCACACATCCCTGATGGGGCATCACCCCTCACCCCCCACTTAAGGATTCTCAACCCAGGGGTGCATGTCAGGCAGGCAAAACTTAAAAATAAATTCAGACTGGGCGTAATAAAATGAACCTGCGCCCGGACCTGAACCCAGCACCCTATGTACTGAAAGCTGCAAGCTGACCCACTACACCATGGAGCCAGCCCAGCAGCCTACTGCAGCACCACCCCCTCAACCTCCTCTCAATCCTTGCCGAGCGTGATTGCTCCCACCCCCCCACGCAGGTACCTGTATCAACTTCCAGTCACTAGGGTCACCAACCCACCCTATACGGTAGCTGTAGCTGCTGGGTTACCACTGTGACATATGTCACAACTGAGTCTCCTTTTTGGGGGTTGTTCAATCGCAGTCACCCACATCATGGTATATCCCCCGATGTATGTTTTTCTGGTTATAATATAGGGGAGCTGAGAAATCTTAAAAATAAAATGCCAATGTTTTATTGTATTAAAAACGGGTATTTCTTTTTTCCATAAAAGTGACTAGTAAAAAGTAATCCATCTCCACTAGTCTATTATCTATCTCTCCACACATTTAGTAACTGGAATGCTAGCTTATCATGGAATGCAGAAATTCAAACTTTTGCAGAAGTCTACTGGCAGAATATTCACCTGTCCCCACACAGACCCACACAACAGAAAGCCTCAGTAAAGGCATGGTTTGAACTTTATCTAGGCAGGGGAAATTGCAAAGATTACCATGGTAGGCAGGTAAGGATAGAAAAGGGGTTTTGATAATCAACAAAAAAGAAGCTTTAAAAAATAAATCTATGAATAGTACTTCATTTTTTAAATTGATATACAGTGGATTTCTAATGTATGCACAGGCCCAGGACAAGCTGAATTTGTGCATGCAACTGGAATGTGCATACAACCAGAACACTCATAAAAATGAATGGGTGCATATTGAAGTCAATGAGGACCCATTTACAAACCTGCCTCACATGCTCACAAATACACGTAAGCCATCTTAAATGCTGTTAAATATTATTTTAAAGGAGTAATCCACCCAAAACTTCCAAAAAAATATGTTGTTCAAAGTGTTTTGATTTGTATGTTAAATTGTTGTGTGTCCTTCCCTCTGTCTGCTATTAAGAGTTTTTCTGAAATTAGCCTGCTAGCTTTAGGGTAGTTTTACGACACCTGGAGATCTCCATCTGAGATAGCTTAATTGTATTTCTTTGTCCTAGATTGCACCTTGCCTCATGTGACAGTGATGTAGCAGAGACCATAAATCCAGCAGAAAGCATTGCTTTACAATCAGTTCACAACAGTAGAGATGGCTATATTTTAAAATCTATAGAATGCAGCTTAGTGACTACCCTCATCGTAAAGATCTTACTGTCCTGAAGAACTTTGCTGCAGGTAATTTTTGTGCAGCTTGTAAAGTTTCCCAGATATTTAGTTTGCTTGGCATGTGTGTGCTGAATGTTGGGTCTCTGCTACATCACTGTCACATGAGACAAGATGCACGGTGGGAACAAGGAATACAATTAAGCTGTCTAAGATGAAGATCCCCAGGGGTCGTAAAACTAGCATAAAGTTAGCAGGCTAATTTAGGAAAAAATCCTAATAGCAATCAGAGGGAAGGAAACACTAGAACTTCACATACAAATGAAAACACTCTGCACAACATATATTTTTTGCAAGTTTTTGGTGGACTACTCCTTTAAGCAATATGAAAAGTGACATCCTTTACCATATCACATACATTTTTTTTTGCTAAACTGAACACTCACTGATGCTGACCCACTTCTGCTGCAGCATGCGAGAGTGAATGTGGCTGTCAGTGAGTAGCATGAATTTTGAAGTCATATCCTTTGCCATCAGCCCATCACTCTCTGTGAGTTAATCAGAACAGAAAACTAACAATCACTATCAGTATGGTGCAGTGGGGAGGGGGGTACAGGTTTAACTGGGCTCTGGCATTTGTCAGGTGATTAGTGGATTAGCTACGGGGACAATCTAGTGGCTGCAAGGGTATGACAAAATGCAACTTTCAAAGAGGTGACAAAGACCTTCTGGGAATCTGCTGGGGAGCATGTCAAGATGAGAAAAATGTGCATATAACCGAAAAACTGTGTGCATACAAACAAAATAATTAACATTGCTGGAATAGGGTAAGAATCGGGACTTCAGTTTTTTGTGCATACATTCAAATGGCATATAAGTGGAATCCACTGTATGTGTGTAAGAAGGGGATTATAAAGGAAAAGAAGATTTGGGGAGTTTCATTTTTAGGGCATTGCTGACTATTTTAGTGAGATTAAATGTGACAGCCATGTTTGTAATGGCAGTGAGGATATTTTTAGATACATTAGTATGCTGTGTCCTGGTTGCCAGCACTTTTTTTAACCAGTGATAGTGGTCTGACACTGCACAGCTGCTGACCAATCAGTACTCCATAATTTCCCTACACATTTTATGAACTTTAGTAAGAATGGCTTACAGCTGTTTATTCCTCAGTGGTTATTGATATTTCTCAATTGTATAACCACCATGCTACTATTGCATTAAACTGTGTTGTCTTTGTACATTCTTTCCCTCTTTATACCCCCTGGGGTCACTCCTGAAATGAGCATCTGTTCAGTATAACTCTCCCAATTAACAATTTTGAAATAAATAAATTTATAATTAAATAATGCAGTTTTAGTCTGTTTGAATAATATAGCGCATGGAGATAAATATTAGTTATTTATCATCAGAAGGCACAAAATGGCTGCCTTGGAGACTGAGTTGACTGCCATTGGTCCAATAAGGCAGGCTGTAGCAAGCTCAGAGGGTGGAGGTTACAGGTACAGTATTTTGCAGACTAAGGGTAAGGAAACATTTATCAGGTGTATTGCACTTTTTTGGAGTATGTTATTGAAAAGTAGACTGAATGGAAGTATAAAATAGCTAAGAAAGACAGGGGAATTACATTTGCTAAGGGCAATTATCTCATCATGACTACATGGTGAAAGGATTGCCTATCCAATTAAAAAATCTCTTATTTGAAACCCCCAGTACAAGGTTTTAAATTTCTCTCTCTCTACTTTTATTTTTAAAAAACATTTTTAAACTGTGATAAGAAACGTTGAAAATTCCCACCCAAAAGTCACAGATGTCTGAACAAGTGAGAGTAAACTGAACTATAGAGCACGCCCTCAAACTGGGGGTGGGGCTAAATAGGGAGAAAACATTTCAAAGCATTATAAAATGGCAAGAGAAAATCTAGGTGAACTACTAGAAACACAAGGACCAGCTGTCTACCAGCATCGCAAAATACATACTTTTCTAAAAAATTACAAATGCATAGGAACTACAGTACAGTCCAAAAGCTCAGTGGTGGCAGAAAAACATTAATAGCATTACAAGACACCTACTGCAAATAGGGTTTCATGGGAAAATCAAGATCACAAAATCAAAAAAACATAGGGCTATAGTTTAAGGCCTTATCTGCCATATGCTGTGCTTTGTTTTGTGCATAAAATAGTTGATAGGGGTGCAAACAGTGAAAGCATTCAAGAATGCATGGGATAGGCATAAATGAACCCTAGTAACATCAGGGAAAGGGTAATCAAGGGACACTTGAGGGTAGGGAATAGGAAATATGAGCAGACTAGATGGGCCTGGCAGTCCTCATCTGCCGTCAGATTCTACGTATCTATGTTAACACTGTTTTGTCACGTTTAAAAAATGTAAACAAATCTGATAACTCTTTCAAAATGTTCACTCCAGTAGCAGCTTTAGATAGCCATGTCATGCTTGTGTGATGATGCAGTCGGAGTGAAAGCACTCTGGAGCGATGATGGAATGTGTATAGGAACCTGTTAAATATAGTTCTTTTAACACCCTTGGATTGTATATATGGGTAAAATCCTTCACAGCGCATGTGTGATACCTCTTCACACATGCACAGTAAAGGATTTTACCCATATATGCAATCCAAGGTGTTAAAAGAACTATATTTAACAGGCCCCTATATACATTTATTTATTTATTTAAATGTTTCACCAGGAAAGGCACACTGAGCAACAAGGATGCTCATCTCACAGTGCCACCGGGGAGGGGATTACAGAAGGATAGCAGAGTATACAGTAGTGTGTCATGGATTAACTGTTACAATGTGCAACACTTGTGTAAATTTTGGTTACAAACATAGGGTTAAATCGATAACAGGCACAAAATACAGTGGTGTACAAGACTAGAGAGCAATAATGCTCTGAGGAGATCAGTTGGAGACAGTGACAACAGTATTTAAGTGCAAGTAGACAAGTGCGCAGGTTGGGGGTATAAGGCAACATTCATAGTAGTTGCTGCATGCCACTGGACGCCGTTAAGGAAAGGTAGAAGCACCGTGGCAGGGGAGCATGGGGTGAGGTAATGGAGAAATTTACCATGTAGAAGCTAGACAGGGCGGCAGATAGAGAGATCTCAAAATCAAAAAAACATAGGGCTATAGTTTAAGGCCTTATCTGCCATATGCTGTGCTTTGTTTTGTGCATAAAATAGTTGATAGGGGTGCAAACAGTGAAAGCATTCAAGAATGCATGGGACAGGCATAAATGAACCCTAGTAACAGCAGAGAAAGGGTAATCAAGGGACACTTGAGGGTAGGGAATAGGAAATATGAGCAGACTAGATGGGCCTGGCAGTCCTCATCTGCCGTCAGAGTCTACGTATCTATGTATCTACGTTAACACTGTTGTGTCACGTTTAAAAAATGTAAACAAATCTGATAACTCTTTCAAAATGTTCACTCCAGTAGCAGCCTTAGATAGCCATGTCATGCTTGTGTGATGATGCAGTCGGAGTGAGAGCACTCTGGAGCGATGATGGAATGTGTATAGGGACCTGTTAAATATAGTTCTTTTAACACCCTTGGATTGTATATAGGGTAAATCCTTCACAGTGCATGTGTGATACCCTCTTCACACATGCACAGTAAAGGATTTTACCCATATATGCAATCCAAGGGTGTTAAAAGAACTATATTTAACAGGCCCCTATATACATTTATTTATTTATTTAAATGTTTCACCAGGAAAGGCACACTGAGCAACAAGGATGCTCATCTCACAGTGCGACCGGGGGGGGAGGGGATTACAGAAGGATAGCAGAGTATACAGTAGTGTGTCATGGATTAACTGTTACAATGTGCAACACTTGTGTAAATTTTGGTTACAAACATAGGGTTAAATCGATAACAGGCACAAAATACAGTGGTGTACAAGACTAGAGAGCAATAATGCTCTGAGGAGATCAGTTGGAGACAGTGACAACAGTATTTAAGTGCAAGTAGACAAGTGCGTAGGTTGGGGGTATAAGGCAACATTCATAGTAGTTGCTGCATGCCACTGGGCGCCATTAATGAAAGGCAGAAGCACCATGGTAGGGGAGCATGGGGTGAGGTAATGGAGAAATTTACCATGTAGAAGCTATACAGGGCGGCAGATAGAGAGTGGTTGGAGGATGAGTGACAGATTTGGGCCGGAAGATTGTTCCAGAGTTTGGGAAGGTGGTAGGAGAAGGTGGATTGGCCCTCTGAGGTATGCCAGTAAGGAATTGACAGTAGTCTGTGGTCAGTTGACCTGAGGGCAAGAGAGGGGTAGGCGGAGCTGCTAGAGAGGAGGCAAGGTAGTGTGGAAGGGAACCGAGCCAGAATTTCTTTGTAAATTTAGCACTATGGAGCAAGTGCCGGTTGATAAGGGAGGGGAAGGTCAGCAACCGGTAGAGCTCGCGGTGATGAGTGCAGGTGGGGGGCATCGAGGTCGAAGTGGCAGAAAGCATTGAAGAGGGGGTCAAGTCCGGATAGTGTGGACTTGGGGGAGGCACCATAGACTATATCACAGTAGTCGAAGGTTGGTAAGATCATTTTCTGCACAATTTCATGTCTGGCAGGAAGAGGGAGGCTACTGCGGTTCCTGAAGAGAGCACCGAGCTTGGGGCAGAGTTTCTTCAGGATAGCATCGACGTGGGCAGAGAAGGATAGGTGTTGGTCAAGCCAGACCCCTAGGTACCTGAAAGTAGTTATGTCCTCAAGGACTGTCCTGTCCAGGGTGTGGAAGTTTGGGAGGGTGGTGAGCCTGGATAGCCTCTGCCTGGTGCCAAAGGTCATGGAGACTGTCTTTTTGGCATTGAGGGAGAGTTGGTGGGAGCTAAACCAGAGCAGAACTTTGTTGAAGTCAGCCTGAAGGGTGGTAGCAACCTCCACGGGTGTCCATCCAGAGGTAAACAGGACCGTGTCATCTGCATATATGTGAATGGAGGATGATGAGCAAAGTTGAGGCAGGTCATTGAGAAGGATGGAAAAAAGGATAGGTCCAAGTTCAGAACCTTGTGGGACACCAGTGTCAATAGGGAGCGGAGGGGAGGTGGAATCTGCGATTCTTACAGACTGAGTTCTGCCTAACAGGTAGTCTCTAAACCAGCTTGTGGCAGGCCCTGATAGGCTGACTGCAGAGAGGCATGATAACAACAGGGGATGAGAGATACTGTAGAATGCTTTGGCTAGGTCAACAAATATGGCTGAGGTGATAAGTTCTTTGTCCATCCCAGATAGGATAGAGTCGGAAAGCCTTAACTGGGAAGTGGCCGTAGAGTGGTGCTTTCTAAATCCAGACTGGTAGGGAGTGAAGAAATTGGATTCAGTGAGGAAATTAGAGAGTTGGGAGAGTACGAGGTGCTCCTGTAGTTTCACAAGGGCAGGGAGGAGAGAGATGGGCCGGTAGTTAGCAGTGGAGGCGGGGTCACCACCTTTAGGCAGGGGTATAACAGTGGCATGCTTCCAAACCATGGGAACAGTTACAGTGGCAAATGAGTGGTTTAGGAGGTTTGCTAGTGGAGAAGCAATGGCAGGGACTGATAGGTAGAGTAGTCCAGTCCGTCGGCTGACTTGACGTTGAAAGGGTTGAGGGATCGTAGGGCCTTTTGAGCCTCAGTAGGAGAAATGCTTCCAAAGTAGAAGGTGGCCTCACCGTGGGATACTGGTGATTTAGCATGAGTGCTTAGAGGAGCAGCAGTGGGCAGGGAAGCCAGGATGGTGGAGACACACGAGGTGAAGTATGTGTTGAACTCAGAGGCAACTGCGAGTGGGTCAGTGAGAGGAGTGCCACTTGAGACCAGAAGAGGGGTAGGGTTTGGTGAGGGGGTAGAAAAGGGATTGAATGACTTTTCAAAATTTGGAATGCCTGCTTAGATTGGCATTGAGGGTGGAGCTGAGGTACTCAGCTTTGGTTAGCCAGGTGGCCTTAGTGCATTTATTACGGAGCATCCAGTAGATGGTGTTATCACTAGGGAGGAACAAGGATTTGTAAAGTTTCCACGCCTTGTCCTGGGCATTTTGACACATTATTAGTTCGGGGGAAATCCAGGGTAGGTGGTTGCCCTGAATCCTGATACGCCGCATAGGGGTGTGTTTTTCCCAGATGAATGTGTCTCTGAAATGTGCTAGAGAGTCATCGATATTAACATTATTAGTGTTTGGGGACCAGTTTGCATGAGCTAGGTCTTCTAGCAGGGGGTCCAGGTTTAGTGATTTGTAGGAGCGTTCTACCAGGAATTTAGGGGGGTTTGGGCAATGGATTTTGCGGACTAGGCAGGTTATGTGGTGGTCACTTATGCAGTCGGGTAGTAAGCCAGCCTTGAGGATGCGGTGAGGGTGGAAGGTGAGTGCCTAGTCGATTAAGGAGTGATTGCCAGTCTTGTGATTTGTACGCATGTGCTCAGTGATGACCTGGGAGAGATTTAAGGCTGCTATCTCTGAGCGGGCTTTGTTTAGTGAGACAGCCAGTCAGTTGTGATTGAAATCTCCCATGATGTGAAGTTCACTGGAGGGGGCGAGGGAGACTTGGTGACTTATAAGGTCAGTGACAGTAGTGGCAGGGGTACCAGGATGGCAGTAGACACCAGTGACATAAATAGGCAGCGAATAGATGAGGGACAACTGTAACATTAGCAGTTTGTAGACTTGGGGCATGGTTTTAGCTAGTGTTACAGAGAAGAATAGGTTTGAGGTGGTGTAAATGGTGACAACTCCTCCTCCTCTAGTGGGGCGGTCAATGCGTGAGACAGTGTACCCTGGTATGGCAATGGATGTATTCTTCAAGCTTTGTTTTAGCCAGGTTTCAGATAAAATGATAATGTCAGGAGCATGTTGGGCTGCAAGCACTTGGAGTAGGTCAAGTTTAGAGGCAAGGCTGCGAATGTTTAGATGAAGCAAGCGCAGGCCGTGGGGGAGGGAGCCAGATTGAATGGTAGCGGTGGCTGCTGTATAGGTGTTTACCGCTGGGCCAGTAGGGGTCCTGGAGTGACCAGGTCCTAGGTTTGGATGTATGTCACCTGCAGCAAGGAGAAGAAGTATAATAGTTAGATACTGTGATAAAATTTGTTTGTACCAAGCTGTGGTGAGCAAGCGTTGCCTAGGAGGTGTTTTGGTGTGGGCAGGGTATGCAAAGTGAGAGGCTATGAGGTGGAAGGCTGACCAGAGGTGGGTGTAGAAGAATAGAGAGGAGCAGGGGCGGAGTGGGTAGCGGAACCAAGTAGGGCCCGGTAGGGAGAGGGTTGCAGTGGGGGAGGACTGTGTGGGATAGGTTAGCACAGGCAGAGGGTAGGGATGGGGGTCATTAACCACCACTAAGGGGAAGGATGGGGGGTAGGCAGACAGCGATGGAGATAATGAGAAGCAGCTTCATAGCTGGGAGGGAGAAACTGTCAGTATACAGCAAGGCAGCAATGGGTAGGTTGGAGGCCTTGAGGAGGCAGGGGAATTGGTAGGAGTGAAAGTGGAATGACAACTTGAAGGCTTGGTGGCAACTATAGGTTTAGAGATCGGTGGGGCGATAGGCAGGAGAGAGGAGAGAGGGAGCCAATGAGGTGTGCACAGCTGAGGTGGGAGGGGCTAGTGGTGTATTTAATAGGTGGCCTGGGTGGGAGGCGGGGTGGGAGAAAAAAACATTGAAAATGTAGCTGGTGCAGTCTGGACAGAAAGCTGGCTAACAGGTGCACCAATCGGGAGCTTAGGGCAACATGCCCTCTCCCAATCCAGAGCCTCGAACAGAAGAAGCACTAATCTCAGAGCCGCCAAAGCGTGCCAGCTGAAGAGGTAGATTCAGTGGTAGTATCTTGTGTGGAGTCCATGTGGGGGGGCCAGGAGGGCGGACGGGAGACAGCTTCTTTGTCGGCAGCGGCGGCTGTGGTCACAGCCAAAGGCATCGCTTTGATCTGGGAGCACTGCTAGGGGTGCAGGCAGACCTGGGGAATAAAAGAAGTGTACAGTGAATTTTAAGCAGAATTAGAGGGAGGAGAGCTGGGGATTGGTGGCAGACCGTCAATGGGGGTGGAGGTGCTGAGAGGGAACAAAAGAATAGTTCAACAATGCAGAAGTGGGATGGAGTGAGGGTCCAAGGGACAAAGGAGGAATGATTTATGTAGACAGAGAAGGGAGTAGCGTGGGGAAGGGGATAGGAGACAGGTATTGGATCTGTCTGGACTGAGGACAGGAAAGAGAGAGCTGGGAAAGGATACAGCCAAGGGTACAGAAAATGGCACTGAAGACAGGGATTAAGTGAGAAACAGAGAAACAGCTAGAGAGAGGAGGGAAAAGTGAGGGCTGAGGCACAGGGCAAAGAGGCAGGCAGAGTAGTACACAGAGCTGAGCTGGAAAACAGGAGTTGGATACAGCTTCACGCTATGTAGTAAAGGCAGGCAGGAAGGTATACAGTGCTGAGTTACAAAAACAGTAGAAGGCAAATATTACAGCAGCAGTAGTAGGTTATAATTGCAGTTCTTATTATCTTGCACAGACTTAGATTTACTTATGCAGTATGGATTGCAACAATTCAAGTGAGAACAAACATTCTAGATTTTAGCAATGCAACAGTTTAACTGGCCAGTGGAAAAGATCAAAAAAGGACTGAAAGTCACTATTACATGGCCACGTCCAACAAGCAATGCAATTGGAAAAACCCCTGTTCAGAAATGCACAGGGAAAGTTAAAAATATAGCTGGTGCAGTTCAGGCAGAAAGCCGGCTAACAGATGCTCCAATTGGGAGCTTAGGGCAACCCGCCTGTCCAATCTGGAGACTCGGGAACAGAAGGCGCACCAATCACAGAGCCACCGAAGCATGCCGGCTGAGGAGGTAGATTCAGTGATAGTATCTTGTGTGGAGTCTGTGTGGGGGGACCATTAGGGAGGTCGGGAGACAGCTTCTTTGTCGGCAGTGGTGGCTGTGGTCATGGCCGAAGGTGCCGCTTTGATCCGGGAGTGCCACTCGGGGCACGGGCAGACCTTGTGTGGAGTCTGTGTGGGGGGACCAGGAGGGCAGTCAGGAGACAGCTTTTTTGCAGGGAGCAGCGGCTGTGGTCACAGCCCATTATCACTCCGTACTGCTCTGTCTAGGATGACATCATCACACAAGCATGTCACGGCCATCTTAGACCACTACCAGAACAGCATTTTGAAACAGTTACCAATTTTTTTTATTTTTTAAACACGACGAAACAGGTTAAAACTATTTTATGCACAAAACAAAGCACAGCATATGGCAAGTAATGACTTAGACTACAACCCTATGTTTTTGGATTTTGCACTTTTGATTCCTAAATTAATCTCTTTATTTGTTCTCTCACAGTTTAGCAAAGAGTCATGGAAATTATGATACCAGCCTAATGTTTTGCACCAGGGGGCGCTTCATCAGATATTTCCTGTGCATGTCATTTTTATGTTCGCTGTGTGTACGCACACAGCGAACATTTAGCTATGAGAGTGGCTTTGGAAAGGTGTGACACTGTCAGTCCAATGCATAGTGTTCTGTAAGGGGCTCATCAGTGTCACATCAGTCATCAGCTAGGCTGATCATGACACTGTTCTGGCTTGTTGTGTGGAAACTTCATGTAGTCCAAAGGAGAGATCTGACCCAATCATAAGTCAGCTCTTTCCTTTGACCTACATAACACCACCCAGCAAGCACAGCTGATATGTCATGCTCAGCCTGCTGAAAACCGTCCCTCATAAATTGAATTATACCCTCTAAAAAAGAAAACTGTCCATCAATGTCTGTTGCTTCCTTCACCATTACTGTCCTGCCACCCAACCCTCCCTCTCAGCACCCACCACCCCACATCCCCACACAAGCACAACACCAACACTGGGGTGGCCCAAGTCCCAGTGTCACCATGTGAAATAAACAAAACCATTTCTCATAGTTTTTTTTAATATACCCTATAAGAAAGAAAACCATCTATTGATGCCTGTTGCTGCCGCCATTGCTGTCCCTGCACCATTCCTCTCAACTGTCCCCAATTACGAGGAATGTCCCTCATTTTACTCCTCAAAATAGCTCTGTCCCTAATCCATCCTTCATAGAGAAGGTGATGTAAATTCAGACTTAAGGCAGAAATTCATAATATTCTTAGATGCTAAGTCAAAAATGAACTTTGTTGAAGTAAACACAATGTTTTCAACAGTGGTCTGAGCTAGTATCTCCATGTTTGAGGATGAGTCCCTCATTGTCCCTCATGTTGGGTGTCCATGTCCCTCATTTCAGTGACAAAAGGTTGAGAGGTATGCCCCCACCCGACCATCCCACTCAGCACCCACCCCCACAAACATTACACCAAATCTGGGGGTGACCAATCCCCAGTGTCACCACCTGAAATAAAGAAAACCATCCCTCGTAGTTTTTTAATACACCCTGTAAAAAAAGTAAACTGTCCATTGATGTCTGTTGCTGCTGCTACTGTTACTGTCCCCCCCACCTGACCCTCCCACTAGCACCCACCCCTTCACACACACCCAAGCCCTTACTTACCTACCAGGGTTCAAACACTGTAATCCTCTCTGGACCCCAGACTCTTCAATGCCAGGCTACAAACTAAGGAAATCAGGTATGCAGTTCAATGTATTTCAAGGAGGGTTTGAACTTGTTGTCATAACTTGGTCATTTTTGAATATTTTTCCCCCAAATTTTCAGCATGCCTTTTTGGGACCCTGTCTCATGAACAATGGCAGTGAAATCAGGCAAATCTGACCCAAAAAGTGATTTCCCAGTCACTGTGTGAAATCACCTCTTGGGCAGGAGCTGAAAATTGTTTCTGCCCTTGTTCATGAGGTGGGGGCATAAGAAGGCTATGTTGAAAATTTGGGTAAAAATAAAAAACAACAAAGTTACGAGCCTGCATCAAAATTTATGAATGCAGGCTCATAACTTTGGTCATTTTTAGTATTTTGACCCCAAATTTTCAACATAGCCATTTCTTCACAGCACCTCATGAATGTGACAGGTGTCATGTTTCAAATCCTGGCCAAAATGTGTTTTCATACCCGTGGCACAAAATCACCTTTTAGGCAGGGTGTGAAAATTGTCTCCACCCTTGTTCATAAAGTGACTTATAAGAAGGCTATGTGGAGTTATAAGATGGATATGTTGAAAATATCGGTAAAAATATATGAGAAAACAACAAAGTTATGAGTCTATGTTGCAATTTTTCAATGCACAATCATAGCTGTGGTAATTGTCAATATTTTGACCCCAACTTTTCATCATAGTCATTTTTACACCCCACCCCATGAATGTGCCTGCTGTCATTTCTCAAACTCTACACAAAATGTGTTTTAATACTTGCGACGCAACATGATGTTTCAGCCATTGATTTGTAAATGACATCTATCATGCTCTGAAGGAGTGGTCATAAAAATAATATTTAGAAAATCTGGGGTATAAATGTGAAAAAACAACAAAGTTATGAGGAAACGAATTGTTCCAGCATTTACTCATTTTATTTTGGCAGGTTTTTGCCCCTAACGTTCTACATATCCCTTGTGTTACACCCACCTCGTTAACATGACAGGTATAATTTTTCAAATCCCCTCTGAAACTTGCTTCCATAGTCACACAGCAAAATCACCTTTTGGATGGGATTTTAAAAATTCTACCTGCCTTGATCATAATGTCAGGTCATAAAGAGACTGTTGGACATTTAGGGTCAAAATTTGGGAGCCCTCTTCAAAGTAGATCTTCCTCTCAGCTGCCCTATCCTGGGTAATTACAATCTAACAATGTGTAAAAGCGGGACACCACTGAAAATGAAACACTGCATCTCATGTGCTCTATCCTGGGTAAATGTGTATTAAAAATGTGTGCACGCAAGATCTGGTACAACAGCAACACCAGCAGCGAACATCTAGCATTGACAAATGCTTGTTTTACAAAGGTATATACTTTGTGAGGTTGGTAGAGTGCTGATCCTTGTGTTTCTTGTGGTTAATTACAGTATGAGGCACCTCACAGATCTCTGAGCTGTCTTTGTGCTTGTTGTATGAAATATCTGGATGCGTCATTGCTCTAAACTGGTCACCTGACCATGCATTAAGTAAGCAATAATACACAAGAGAGTGTACATTAAAGCATTTGTAATGCATATCCCAGAGTTTTGTGAGGTATGAGGCTGATAGCCAAGAGTCCAGATAAACCCTGGGAAGTGCATCATAAATGTTTTAATGCACACCTTGAAATGTATTACTGTATTTATAAAATGGATTTGGGGTGAAAAACAGTTTTGCAGACATGGAAAGGAGATTGGAGACCTGACCATGCATGAATAGTGTTATAGTAACTGGTGACCCCCTATAATAGCTGGATATGCATTCCTGATAAAACGTCATAACAACTCACTGAATTCTCTAATAACTGTATAGCAAGTTGTTACAGCATTTTCCTCCTCACGCTCTCACTTCACTGTATTTGTGCGAGTAAGGCAGTTGCTCAGTGACATGCTCGCTCACAGAAATACAGCCTAGTTTTTCTCTCTTTTGAAAACCAGTTATTATAAAAAATAATGCCTGTGCAAAGTTTGTATTATGAGGAATTGTTTACACACCCTCAGTGTATGATATTGTCATAAACCCCTAGAGCTTTGCTCCCAGGGTTTGTGGATTATCACACAACTCAGGTGTGTGAAAAATCCTCATAACACACACCTGCACAGGCATTATTCTCAATATAATAAATGTCTCCGCCAATAAGATGCCTACATTTTTTTTGCCATTTTTTATATATCCCGATAGATACACAATATGGTCTGCACTCTCATTTCACCAGTATGTCCTCAAAAACAGTTTTACTATGCACTCGACAGCCCTGTGGAACATCCCGACAGCGATGGCCGCATTGCTGAAATGTCGGCATTGCAGTGTTAGGATACACTCCCATGGGGCTGCACCCCATGCCCCCCAGTCTCTAGGATTCTAACTCCAAATCAGAGTTGGACTGAAGCGATACATCCTGCAGGCAGTCTCGGGTAGCAGAGACCATCACAGCGATGTGTGGGTTTTGCCTGATTCCTGTCGCTGTGATGGTCTTTGTGATCAGGGGTTCACTGCAGCGATGGTATACCCTCAAAAACATTTCTTTCACACCAAATCCATTTTATAACTGCAAATAATATACTTTGGGTGCGCATTAAAGTATTTATGGTGCACTTTCCAAGGTTTGTGAGGACACTTTGCCTTCAGCCTCTCGCCTCACAAAATCTGTTAGGTTTTCATGAAAAAGGTTTCAAGGCACACCCTGCTTGTATTTTTGCTTACCTACTTCATAAAGATGGTAGTTAACATGTGGAATAGCCTACCCAGTGAGGTTGTGGAAACTAGCACTGGCTCAGGCTTTGAAAGTAGGACTAGACACATTCCCCAAGAAGAGTGGCACTGAAGGTTAGAGTACTGTATCTTTCTGGTTGTTAAGCTTTGATGTGTGTCTCAAATTGGGTATAGTCACTGCCATGCAGCATGAGGGGTGAACAAGATGGACCTTACTGTAAGCCCCTTCCATAACCTCAATACAAAGTTATTATTCAGAGATGTAGAATTATGGGCAAGGCCACTTGTTTTTGGTTTTTACCTGAAAATCTGGTTACATTCCAGAATTTGGACTGCCTGCACACTGGTAAAAACAAAGAATTTCAGAGAACTTGGTATTTGTACCAGATCAGTAAATCTACAGAACCTGTATTTTTCTTATAATTGCTTCCTGTACTATTTTCAATTTGCTTCATTTAATGTTCAGTATATTAAGCCTTCTTTCCTTCTCATTGTCTATACACATACTAAAAGAATGAGAGTAGAATCCCAGTAAAATCTGGAAATTAAACTAACAGTCACCGGTGCAATTCCAGGAAACTGAAGTCTTGAAAATGGAATTTCATAGAATTTGAAACATAGAAACATAGACTTTGTCGGCAGATAAGGACCGCTTGGCCCACCCAGTCTGCCCATTTCCCTACCTACTGGATAAGCTGCAGATCCTAGTTAACCAGCAGCCTACTTTTTTCTACCCCAACCCCCTAGAATTGCCTTATGACTGGCCCAGGCATGCTTGAATTCAACCACTGTTTTAATCACTGTAAACCAGTGGCCTTGATTGTGGTTAATAATCACAATTCATAAGCACATTGTAAGCTGCTCGGCAATACCTTACACGTAAAACCACAGCCAAGGCTTGTGATTGGTGGTTCACAATTACATACCCTGTCATTTCTAATTACTTGTTAAGATGTACTCAGGATGTAGGAAGCCCCTCTGTGCATCAGCAGCATCACTGCTCAGAATGTAGCAGCCCATGGTTGCACCCAAGGTCGGGACTCCTAGAGCATCCAAGAGGACTCCACTCCTCCAGGAAAGGAGGTTGGGCAGTGCAGCTGAGTATGTAATGTGGGTGGGAGGAGTGGGGCTGGTTGCAGACTATGATTTGCTACCAGTACCTGGGATACCATGGGTGGCAGTGAAGCTGGGCATAGTAATGTGGGTGGGGAGGATACGAGGGTTGGTTGCAGACCATGATTCTCTACCAGTACTTGGGATACCAGGGGTGGCAGTGAAGCTGGGTATAGTAATGTGGGTGGGAGGGGGAGAGGGGTGGAGGGTTCTTACAGACCCTGCTTTGCTACCACTGCCTGGGGTACCACGGGTGGCAGTGCGGCTGGGTATAGTAATGTGGGTGTGAGGGAGAGAGGGTTAGTTGCGGACCATGATTCACTACCAGTATCTGGGATACCACAGGTAGCAATGCAACTGAGTATAATAATGTAGGTGGGCAGGAGGGCTGGCTGCAGACCATGCTTCTCTGTCAGTGCCTGGGATACCACTGGTGGCAGTGCAGCTGGGTATAGTAATGTGTGTGAAAGGTTGGGGGGCCAAGGAGGGAGGGTTGCAGGACATGCTTCACAATCACTACTTGGATTACCATGGGGAGGGAGGGAGGAAGGAAGGTTGGTTACTACCACTACCTGGGATACCATGAGTGACAGTACAGCTGAGTGTAGTAATGTGGGAGGGAAGAGAGTGGTTGTGGACCCTGCTGTGCTACTACTATCTGGGGTACCATGGGTGGCAGTGCAGCTGGGTATAGTAATGTGGGGGAACAGGAGGGTTGGTTGCAGACCCTGCTTTGTTACCAGTACCTGGGATACCACAGGAGGTAGTGCAGCTGGGTATAGTAATGTGGGTAGGGGATGGGAGGGTTGGTTGCAGACCCTGCTTTGCTACCAGTACCTGGGATGCCATGGCTGTCAGTGCAGTGGGGTATTTATTTATTTAGCTTTTGTTGACCAGGTAAGCACTCTAGACAAAAAATGCCTATTTTCAGATGCAACCCGGGAGATTACAAACAGAAAAATATGCAGACAATATAACAAAGAAAAAATGTACATGCAATGCTTAGAAGGCATAGAAACATAGAAACATAGAATTTGACGGCAGATAAGGACCGCTTGGCCCACCCAGTCTGCCCATTTCCCTACCTGATGGATAAGTTGCAGATTCTAGTTAATCAACAGCTTACTTCCTCCTACCCCCCCACTAGAATTGCCTTATGTCTGTTCCATGCATTCCTGAATTCTCCCACTGTTCCTGACTCCGCAACCTGCTCAGAAAGGCTGTTCCATGCATTCACAACCCTCTCTATGAAAAAATACTTTATAACATTACCTCTGAGTCATCCCCCCTCTATCTTCAAATTGTGCCATCTTATTCTTGCACATCTCTTTTTCTGAAATATACTACCTTTTTGTACTTTGTTAATTCCCTTGAGATACTTGAAAGTTTCTGTCATGTTTCCCCTCTCCCTCCTTTTCTCAAGGGCATACATATTAAGCTGTTTTAGTCTCTCCTCATATGTCTTCTGGTGCAGACCCTGCACCATTTTGGTGCCCTCCTCTGAACAGCCTCCACTTTGTCTATGTCTTTGCGGAGATGGAGTCTCCAGAACTGCCTTGTAGTACTCTAGATGGGGTCTCACCAACTATCTGTACAGAGGGATAACAACTTCCTGCTTTCACTGTTGATGCCTCTCCCTATGCATCCCAGTATCCCCCAACCCTCCTTACTGCCTTCTCACATTGCTTGCCCACCTTTAGGTCATCTGATATAATTACTCCTAGGTCTTTTTCGATTTTTGTTGTTATTATCTCACCCCTCATTGTGTACTCTTCCCCTCTGTTTTTGTTTCCCAGATGCACTACCTTGCACTTCTTTGCATTGAATCTGAGCTGCCATGTATTTGACCGTTCCTCCAACCTTGCCAAGTCCCTTTTCATCCTTTCCACCCCACCTTGTGTATCAACCCTGTTGCAGATCTTTGTGTCATCTGCAGAGATACATACTTTTCCTTCCAGGTACTCTCCAATATCACCTATAAAGACATTAAAGAGAATCAGTCCCAGTACTGAACCCTGTTGTACCCCACTAGCTACCCTCCTTTCTTCACTGTGGATTCCGTTTACTATTACCCTTTGTGTCCTGTTGTCCAGCCAGTTTTTTATCCATGCTACCACCTTGGGACCCACTCCAAGGCTGGCTAACTCGTATGTTAATCTTTTGTGTGAGACTGTGTCAAATGCCTTGCAAAAATCTAGGTAGGCCATATCCACAGCCCCTCCCTGGTCTACTACTTTGATCACCCAGTCAAAGAAATCTATTAGGGTCATCTGACATGACCTTCCTGCTGTGAAACCATGCTGCCTTGGGTCCTGTGCCCCACTGGCCTCTAGGTGCTAAGCAATTATTTCCTTCAGAAGTGATTCCATTATTTTCCCTACCACTGAGATCAAACTAACTGGTCTGTAGTTTCCTGCCTCTGCCCTGCTCCCACTTTTGTAAAGTGGAATCACATCTGCCCTCCTCCAGTCCTCAGGTACCACCCCATCCTCCCATGATTTGTTAAAGAGAGTAGTCAGTGGCGTTACTAGTTCTACCCTTAGTTCTTTTAGAATTCTGGGGTGAATCCCATCAGGCCCCATTGCTTAGTCCACCCTCAGTTTCAAGAGTTCTTTCAAAACCCTTTCTTCTGTGAATGGACTGGTATCAACCCCCCTATTCAGAGTGTTTCTCTTGTTGTGTTTAGGTACCTCCCCCTCCTCTTCCGTTGTGAATACTGAGCAGAAATATTTGTTCCGTATCCCTTCTTTTTCACTGTCACGCTCTGCCCACGTTACCTCCCCTTTATGAAGTCTCTGTATCCTTACCTTGGTCTTTCTTCACTCCCTGATGTACCTATAAAAGGTTTTATCCCTCTTCTTAAAAAAGTTGGCTATCTTTTCCTCAGTTTGTGCCTTTGCTATTCTGACTGTCTTCCCTGCCTCCTTCTGCTTTAACTGATAAAGTTCTCTGTCCTGCTCCTTCTGTGTTTCCTTATATTTCCTGAATGCTATCCTTTTCTCCTTAACCTTCTCTACCACCTCGTTTGAAAACCATAGCATTTTTTTTCCTTCATTGTGTTTTGTTGATTTGCTTTATACAAAGGCTTGTTGCCTCTGTGATGGCTGTTTTGATTACTCCCCATTGTTCCTCCACCCCTCCTTCTTGCCCGTTTGCTAGTGCTTTTCTGAGGCATTCTCTCATTTTCCCAAAGTCAGCCCTCCTAAAGTCCAATACTCTTGGTTTTATATGGCTTGACTCTATGGCTGTGTTTATTGTGAACCACACTGTTTGGTGGTCACTTGTTCCCAGATGGCTACCCACTTCTAAATCTGAGATCCTTTCTCTTTCCCCATTTGAGAGTACCAGGTCTCAGATTGCTCCCTCCCAAGTGGGTTCCAACACTAGCTGTCTGAGGCATGCCCCCTGTAGGGCATCAAGAATGACCCTGCTCTTGGATGTGCCTGCAGCAAAGGTACTCCAGTTAACATCTGGCATATTCAGTCCTCCCATCAACAATATCTCCCCTTTTGCTGCCATTTTAAGGATGCCATCTATTATTTCCTTGTCCATTTCCTCCCCCTGAGATGGGGGTCTGTACACAACCCCCATGCGGATTGTGGTGCCATTTCCTGTCTCCTGGGTGACCCATAGTGACTCATCAACTTCCTGTTTACTTTTTAGTTCTGTTGCTTTAATCCCTTCCCTTATATAGAGAGCTACTCCTCCTCCTCCTCTTTTACCCACCCTGTCCCTCCTGTAGATTGTGTATCCTGGTATGCTGACATCCCAGTCATGGTTCTTTGTGTACCATGTTTCAGTGACTGCCACAATATCCAGGCATCCCTCTTCCATCAAGGCCACTAGTTCAGAGAGCTTGTTACACAGACTGTGGGCATTGGTACTCATCGCCTTCCATTTTTTGATGGCCTTACCCCTTTTAGCCCCATCCCTGTCCTTACTGCCTTTGGTTGACTTATCTGGGAGGTCGACTTATACAGGAAAAATGTGCAAAAAAGCATAAACATAAGGTTGAGGCTGTAGTATAGTAAAGGGATATCCAGTGAGTATAGCGACTGAATATGAGCGACCGTCAAATGGTGACTCATATTCAGCGCTATCCCCATGGGCTAGCCTGCAAGGGTAGTGACCCTACACAAAAGTGAGCATAGGGAAGGGGCAACAGGAAAGGTGGGGATAGTGAGAGGAAGGGGAGGGATAGGGAAAGGGTTTGTAGGGGAGTGGTGAGTCTGCTGCAGCTGAGCTAGCCATGTGGTGTGGTGGTGAGGGTGGCTATCTCTGGCACAGCAGCTACTGGGTTCAGAGTTGGGGACCAGGAGACGATATTTTGCCGCTGCCTCTGGCTACCTTTATTTTTTTGTGCCGCAACTGGAGTGTCACTCCCTCCCTGTCATGCACCCTCCTGGAGTTAGGAATCTATAGTCAGGGGGGTGTGAGGGGCAAGAGGGGCATAGCCCCCCCTGCAAAAACACTTAGTGTTGTTGCCAAATGTTGGTTCACCTGCATGTGTATATCATCAATTTGCTTTTTAGTAATATACACTCTCCATAACAGTAATCGCTATTTTGCGATTGCTATTATGACATGAAACCCAGTAAAGGAGGCTTTGACTAGAAACATACATTAGATAAGGCAAAACAAAGGTACAGTGAATAGAAGATTTTAAGTAAACAATAAATGCTTAAGTACCAGTATGTTGCAATTGTAGGACACCACTCATCATGTATAGTAATGTGGGTGGGGGATGGGAGGATTGGTTGCAGACCTTGCCTCACTACCACCACTAGGGATACTGTGGGTGGCAGAGCAGCTGGGTATAGTAATGTGGGTGGGAGGGAGTATGTGTTGGTTGCAGACCCTGCCTTACTACCACTACCTGGGTACCATGGGTGGCAATGCAGCTGGATATAGTAATGTGTGCTTGAGGAAGGACACTGGCTGGCCCTTTGCATTGACACACTGATACGTGCTGATGCTGGTGTGTGTGTGTGTGTGTGTGTGTGTGTGCATGTGGGCACACATGTGTGTTTTTGTGTGTGTGTGCCCTTGGAGCCACCACCAGCTGTGTCCTAGTGAGGGACCGGGGAGAAAGGAGGAGTAGAACCTGACCCGGTGGCAGAATTATGGCATCAGTACTCTCAGGCCCCATGCCTAGCCATGTTAAATTTATTCCCAGAGTTTTTATTTTTATTTATTTAGTTTTTGTTGACCGGGTAAGTGCACTAGAAAAATCCTGCCTATTTTCAGGCACGACCCAGTGGAGGGGGATACAGATGAATGCCAACTGACCTTGAACCAGATTAAGCTGTTGGGCAGCCCTTTATGGCTTGACCATGGGGAGGGTCCGCTATAGTAAGGGGGTTGTCAGGATTGGGAGGTCACCAGGAAAGGCCTGTAGGGGACAGCCAGTGAAGTCAAGTGCATAAACACAATAACAAATTAAAAAAATGCACCCAAGAGCCTATAAAATGCAAGCTGAAAGAACCGAATAAACTTCAGTTCGTGTTTTTTTCTGAGCCTATGACATATCTGCCTTACTTCACACCACCGTGCAGAAGGCCAGACATTAGATCTTCTATCTTTGACTAGTGGAGATCAGAGCATATCATTGAGATGACATACTCACTCAGCTTCCAGAGTGGGGGAGGGTAGAGAGTGCTGGGGAGGAAGTTAAATAACATAGAAATATAGACAATGACAGCAGAAAAAGACCATCGGGCAATCCAGTCTGCCTGCAATGCTCTATAGTAGTCCAAGACCTGTTGTCTATGTGTTTTTTTTGTCCACACTGCCCA
Organism: Neoceratodus forsteri; assembly: GCA_016271365.2. Lineage (NCBI taxonomy): Eukaryota > Metazoa > Chordata > Ceratodontiformes > Ceratodontidae > Neoceratodus > Neoceratodus forsteri. The sequence goes on from CM057453.1 coordinate 966,714,151, forward strand.
CTCTCATGTTTACTGGCTTACTGCTATCCCCACTGAGTAACTACTAATTCCTTAACTCTGTACCTGCCATGCTTGAAACCACTGGCATCCACCACCCTCAGCCAGTAGGCAGGTCCATGGCTCAACCACTCTGTGTAAAATAAAACCTCCTTACATCCCTCCTGAATCCCACCCCCCCACCCACCAGCTTCTTCTCATTTCCCCATGTTTGAGGTTCACTACACTTGTTGAATAGTTCCTTGTAGTTTGCTCTTGTTCATTCCTTTCAGGAACTTGAAGGTCTTTCTCACATCGCCAATCTCTCTCTTCTGGTCTCCAGATCAGTGGTTGTTTCTGCAACTTAAGTGAAAAAGTCAGAAAAGGTCAGGAGCTCTACTCCTAGCTGTGGGATTGACAGCATGTAAATGTTTGCACTTTGGGTAGAGGGAAATCCAGTAGGACTCTTTGTAAAACCTTGAGGGATGCTATCATATATTGCCCCGAGAAGCTGAACCACCTCCTGGAGCAGGAGTCATGGGTCATTCACATCGCAGATTGCCTGCCCCTACGGTAGTATTAGTGGGCTACAAGGAAGGGCTCTGGTATCTACATGAATAATTGTTTTCTGGGAGGCCAAAATATTGGGAAAATGTAAGTAAAAAATAAAGTAAGATGTTTTTATTTGTTCAAGGTATGATTTGATGAGAAAGTGTTGGCGGGAAAAACCTTATGAAAGACCATCCTTTGCTCAGATACTGATTTCACTAACCAGGATGCTAGAAGAACGGAAGGTAAAACCTAATCACTAAATTTTTTAATATTTGTTTTTCTTATTTATATTTTTATTGTTTTTTTTTTCAAAACACATACACCATTATAGAAGACTTTTGATTCAGGGTAGTTATGCACGGTACTGAACTTGACAATTACAGTTACAAATAATTCCTTTACATTTGTCAGAAATATCAGTCTGTAAGGGCACTTTTGCAATGTATTCATCTTTTCTGAATAATGTCCACCAAACTGTAATGACATGCATTGTTCATAACTGAACTATCAGCTTTGTTTAGTGAAAGAATGCTTCAACATTTAGCACACACATAACTTTTTTTAGGATTTTATTTTTCATTTTTTTGGCCAGGAAAGGCACACTGAGCCAAAGCTTGTTTTCAGGTACATCCAGGGAGCACAGGAAGGTTAACTGACTTGCTCAGGGCCACACAGTATGTAAGTGGAGGCTGTGGGATTCATACCCATGTCTGCTGGGTCTCCAGGTTCCCAGCCTGGTGCTCTCATCTAGGCTATACAGCCTCCCTGGTGCAGCCTTCTCTGGGGTGGACCAGGGGAGTAAGGGTTGACCTAAGTGGTTCTGGCAAAGCAGCATTGAGGGCCCTATTTTCAAAAAAAGTCTCTTCCCCATTTCATGCCTTAAAGAATGAAGGGAGGGGGGTGTCAAAGGGCCAGATGCAGACACAAATGTTTTTTCTGCCTGTGTCTGCATCAGCCCAAATGTGCCAAAACACTGGAGTCCTATTTTCAAAAGGGTCATAGATTTTTGTGACAGTTTCTGCAATTTGTGGCAAATTATGTAAAACAAAAATGGCGGATGCATCCAAAATGGTACATGAATCAAAAAAGCATCAAAAAATGGTGTATGTAAAAAAAAAATGGTGCGTGCATCAAAAAATGGTGCATGTATCAAAAAATGGTGTGTGCATCAAAAAATGGTGCATGTATCAAAAAATGGTGCATACATCACAAATTGTATGCATCAAAAAATGGTGCATTCATCAAAAATATGGTGCATGCATCAATGAAAGGAGACTGCATCAATAAAAAGTGCATGCATCAAAATATGGTGTTTGAGTAAAAAAATGGTGCAAGCATCAGAAAATCGTGCAGGCATCAATAAAAGGTGAATGCATCACAAATGGATGCATGCATCTAACAAACTGTGCATGCATAGAAAATGGTACATGCATCAATAAAAGGTACATGTGTCAAAAATGGTGCATACAGCAATAAACTATGCATGTGTCAAAAAATGGTGCATGCACTAATGAAAGGTACATGGTGCATGCATCAATAAAAGGTACATGCATCAAAAATGGTGTGTGTGTCAATAAAAGGTGCATGCATCAAAAAAATTGTGTATGCATCAAAAAATGGAGTACCATAGCATTTTTTTTTCCTTCGTTGTGTTTTGTTGATTTGCTTTACACAAAGGCTTGTTGTCTCTGTGATGGCTGTTTTGATTATTCCCCACTGTTCCTCCACCCCTCCTTCTTGCCTGTTTGCTAGTGCTTTTCTGAGGCACTCTCTCAGTTTCCCAAAGTCAACCCTCCTAAAGTCCAATGCTCTTGCTTTTGTATGGCTTGATTGTATGGCTGTGTTTAGCGTTTACCACACTGTTTGGTGGTCGCTTGTTCCCAGATGGCTACCCACTTCTAAATCTGAGATTCTTTCTTCATCCCCATTTGAGTGTACCAGGTCTAAGATTGCTCCCTCCCGAGTGGGTTCCAATACTAGCTGTCTCAGGCATGCCCCTTGTAGGGCATCAAGAATGACCCTGCTCTTGGATATGCCTGCAGCAAAGGTGCTCCAGTTAACATCTGGGATATTCAGGTCCTCCATCAACAATATCTCCCCTTTTTCTGCCATTCTAAGGATGCCTTCTATCATTTCCTTGTCCATTCCCTCCCCCCGAGATGGGGGTCTGTATACAACCCCCATGCGGATTGCGGTCGCGTGTCTTGGTTACGCTTTACTCAGATCTCTTCTTTTCATGTTCTCTGGTGCTTTCTTTTACTTCCTCCTTCCATGCTGCCTCAGATCAAAAGCACCTTCCCCCACAGGAGAGGCAAAGTTGCTGAAATGTCAGTGCTTATTCCTCTTCTCCCTGGACAAGATATTTACACTTATCTAAGTTGAGGCTGAAAACCCAGCCAAGACAAATCCCAACTGTTATATGTGCCTCTCCATACTTATGAAGAACAGGAGTGTCAGACAGCTCCCTAAAATTTTCATAGGCTTTACCTACACAGTGAGCTGGTACCCTGTTAAAGCTAGGGGTAAGGGAGTGTAGAAGTTCCAGGATTCAGGGCTTTTCTTCCATACTTTAAACCTTTAGTAACTGGTCTCAATCAGATGGGATGGGGTGAAAGCCATAGTTATAAAAAGGCTAAACACTATCTACATGATTTCCAAAAGTGATGATGAAGACACCGTTCCCAATTTTGGGTTGCACCTGCAAAAGTTACCAAAATATTTGAATGCTAGTTTTAAATATGTTGACACATTTAAGATAATTCACCTGATTTATGACACAAAAGTCATACATGCATCATTTTTTGACATATGCATAATTTTCTGTACACAAATTGCTCCAATTATGTCATAAAATTTAGACCATGTTTTATGCGGTCTAATTTTTTTCAAGTTCTGCAACTGTGGTAAAAAGATGCCTCAAATACCAGCCCAGTGGTGTAGAGAGATGAGACGCTATGCATCTTACCTCACCATGCTGGTGACCCATGTTCAGGAATGAACTCAGGTCACCGGCAGGCCAAGGAGGGAGAGGATTGAGCATTCAACAGACAGCTTGCCTCTCCTCTGCCGAGGTGGGAAGGCTTGCTGGCTCAGCCCTTGGCTGCCCCAGGTGGAGGCCTGAGGCATCAATGGCAGCTCGAGCAGAGGGGCCAGGGTTCCATAGTGTGTGTACGCTTCCATGTTCATATATTTATGTACCACCACAGCAAGGGGGAACTAAGAGAGAAAAGCAAAAAATGGGTTGGTGCAGGCTACATGAAGCCCTGCCTGCCCACCTCTGCCCTACACCATCACCAGTTCACCCATCCCAACCTGAATGCTTCACCAGCTGGGGGGAGGACAGCCCTTCCCTTCCCTTCCTGGCCACAGGGCTTAATCGGTGGGGGATACAGGGTTTGGTGGACCAGGGAATGCATGCTAGGCAAGAGGGGGAGGAGACAGGGTTGAGAGCCTGCCTGCAGCAACCCACCATGGAAAAGAAAACTCTATGGGAAAAAAAAGATGCTGCAAGTCTGGATGCTAATTTGAACATCGAGCCCTATGACATCTACAATAATTACAGTATAAAATGTAACTCTTTCCTTCCTTTTAGCTGTTCTAAACCTTCCCTTCACTTTAGATCCATACTATTTTTACCTGCATTATGACCAGGGCCCCCCCTTGAGAAGTTCTGTGCTCTGTGACAATCCACATAAGTGCCACAGATGTAAACTACAAGTCTCAGTTGCACTCACAGTTGATGTCTTCCTCTAATGCTCAGATGAGACAGAACACATTGCAGAATTAGTGTGAACTGCCATTTCTACTGGGATTTGTATTTTGTTCCTGTTGCACTCACGTTTGTCATCACAGGACGTGCAGCTTTACAAGGGGAACAGGGACCCCTAAAGACAATTCTAATTAATATGGATATTAAGCATAGTGGATATTCAAAGCAGCTGGGTGCTGGAAAAGAGTCACATTTTCAAAACTGACAGTGCTTACATAATAGTATTAGGGACTGGGAGCAGAAAGATACACTATGGAACTCACACATGCTCATCACAGGACTGAAAGGGACAATCCACATCTGAAGACCTGCTACTGATGTGGATCCCTAAATCAGCAACAGATCCTGCCAGTAAGTAAATTCCAAACAATTTTGCAACACCAGAGCAAAAGACAGGTATTTTTCAAATGGTGCTGAGGGAAGGTTGATTTATGGAGTATACTCATTTTTTACATAAATTATCTTGGCTGGGGGGGTTGACTTATCTGGGAGGTCAACTTATACAGGAAAAATGTGCAAAAAAGTTACACTACAAAACAATGCAATTTTAAGCAGATGTGTGAAGAATCCAAGTCCATTTGCCCATATAAAGCCTACCAGGCAGCATCAAGGGGCTCATTATGAGACTTCCCGTGTAGCTTCAGCAGGTAATGTAGGCACTGACTGCGGTAAATAAGTTGCAGACTGCACTTGCACCACACATGAATACTCCCAGGAAAATCAGCAAGCGCAAACTTCCAAACAAATCGCCAAAAACAAAGCAGGCTACAGAAACTCCTCCATCACAGACAACTGTCTACTTGTCATGGACTGCACAACACCTTCAGAATGTACTGTACCAATGACACTAGGCGTATTGCTGCATTAAGAATGTAATTATGTGAGTTTCCTGAATATATGTCAGGAGCAGTCATACAAGCAGACCTTTTATGCTATCAGCTATACAATTAAATAAATGCAGAATTTTGATAAACCTGTCATGGAATTCATACAGAAATTGCAATATTTCTCACAGGGGTCACTGAATTTTAAAAGAATGTGTAGCATGTCATGGGAGTGCATGATACCCTGGCTACCTAGAGCTAACAGTATCCTACCATACAGAAGTTTTAAACCTGCAGTCCTAATAAAGCAACTGTGCAAGTGATGAAGATAAGCAAAGAGTATGGTTACGGTGCTATAACAGGATTACCACATTGCTCTTTTCATTTGTTTCAGACCTATGTCAACACAACACTGTATGAGAAGTTTGCTTATGCAGGAATTGACTGTTCTGCAGAAGAAGCTGGTTGAAAAATGGGTGCAGATAAATAATCCCCTGACAAAACACCACCTACATTGGCAAATGAATGACCTATTGGACAGTTGTATTCAGAACATCATTACGTACATTTGTGTTCATTTATGTGTATACCTGAAATTAAAGCAACATGACTTCAATATCAATCTACAGGAAAGTATATAAAAAGGAAAAGGTCAAAAACAAATGCAAGGACAAAGTATTTCTAATATACATTATATATAGTATGTACAAAGCTTTTGTAATGGATGCATTTGCACCCAACATTTGTCTAGTATATCCAGAGGAGGTAGGATCTATGTGTTAGGTGCATCTGCGTGAAGGCAGGGGCACAAAAGTAACGACAATCTTTTGTAAAAAGTAAGAAATTTCTCAGAATTTTACCTAGCAAATATCTTTATTCTGTGCCTTTATTTAAAGTCATTGTACTGTCATGGAACATATGGATTTTATGAGGATGTTTGCTGCTGAAGGTAATAAGTAAATATTCAATCTAGTGGCTGGCTGGTGAAATTCCAGGGCAGTAAGTACAAAGGCAATTGTTACTATGAATGTTGCATTGGAATGGAAAATATTTTTTCATTTAGTGGATTTAATCAACTAAAGAATGTTTACAGAGCCTGTGAGAATTATTTTGTAAGAAAGTACATCTGTATACCTCCTAAATCTCAATTCTACACTTGCCAACTCTTCCCCACCAGCTGTGAACTAACCCCCCCCACACACACACACACACATAGAAAGCACTAGAACTGCCTATAAAAGCCACATAGGGCCTGTTATATGCAAAGTTCTTGTCCATTATGACCAAACAAACATATAGTAACTTTAATACATTTGGTTGGGGAAATACAGTTTTGTCCATTATAAATGACTCTTCATTACAACCATGCTCGTTATAAGTGGAGTGCACTGTATTATAAATATTTATATATTGTGCATAGATATTAGTGTAATGTACATACGTATGAACCCAAGTGGAAATAAATTAGCAAAAAATATACAGTATCTCCTCAGTTGCCTTTTATGTTTTTATACTGGTTGAAGTGTCCACCCCTAAGTAATGTACACTAGCAACCCAGAGCTATGAAAGTGCATAAAGCAAATTTTCATTGTTGCTAAAATAAATTTGTTTTTGGTAGGTATGGATGGAATAGCCCTATTGAAATTAGACTCCCCACCACCACTACCACCACCAAATCTAATGTGAATTGGTGGACCAGATAAATAAGGACTCTGTGCTCTGCATACTGTGTCTGGGTCTACCAAGTGCTGCACCTCTAGAGTATGCTTTGATTGCCTTCCCCCAGCCACACCAACTTCAACAGCTACTTTTTGAGTGCTTACGAAGCCTACAACCTCCAAGGAAGGGTTCTAAAAGGGGAGTCTTTAGGTTAATCCCATGGTTGTCTATCTGACTGACAATTGCCCATTACACTTGTGGCATAAGCACTCACTTTCCTTTTCTCTAAATGTTGCTCATAATTCCGTAAGTGTGCAATGGGGTTCCATGTTTTGTTATGCATTTTTATTGCTGTTTCTCAATTTTTTTCCCACATTTTGCAGTCAGGACCCATCAGAACTTAGGTCCAGATCCTGGTTCTGGTAATAATGGTTGCAATCATTTTGGATCCATCCACTCCTAGCATGTAATTAGTTCCTGACCAGTAAGGCGGTATATAACATTTGTGAGTGTAGGATGGGCACTACCTGTATTTTGAATACTGTAGTACACATTCTAATGAAAATATTTTTTAACCAAATAAAGATTGTACAGTGTCACTGATGTGCAACAGGTGTTATACTTGATGTGATACAAGCTGTCCATTTACTAGCCCAAAAGCCAGGGATGTGGGAGAGATAACCAATGAACTTAAAAATGGAATGGAAGTTGCCAGCCTACTTTAATTTTCATCTTGCTCCTCCTGTGCAAAGAGGACACTTCCATCTTGTCACTTCATACATTAATGTCATGCTGCTGACAAAAATACTGGCTTTACCATAAATACAATTCCAGCACAGGCAGAGGCAATGCTAACCAACAACAATATGTAGTAATTCATTTTCTAGAACATATCAATGTGTGCAATCCTCATATTTTTCAGGCTTTGGTTTGCCTATTAGCACCTAGAGCGTAACAAAAGAAAGAAAGTGTCAAAATAACATTAAAATAGCAAAACAGCTGGCTCCATGATGCCAGATGATAGGGGATCACCTGGCACACTGGCGGCCTGGGTTCATGCCCGAGCCTGGGGCGTCAGGAGCAGAGGCCGGTAGGGACGGCTCAAGAGCATCCCTTGGATGTTCTCCTCCCAGGGTGAGGGTTGTGGATGCATTGCCCTTCAGCAGCTCCTCATGGCTGGATTTGGCCTTGTGCTTTATGGCATGGGTGACCACATGTCTCATGCGCAGGCAACAAGGACATTGTGGCATGCATCCAGCAGGGGCAGGGGAAACAGAACAAGGAAAATGGCCACCCATGCCGGCCAGATGATGGCAGCCTACCTCCCCCGGCCATAAAGCTGGGAAGCCCCTGAATTGCACCCTGCTGCCCAACCAAGATGCAAGTGGTACCAAATAGTACCTCGATCTCCTGTTCTGGATGCCGCCTACGGGCAGAGGGCCCCCTCCAGGTGAAGGGATACGTCGGGACAGTTGGGCGGCAGGGCAATGGATGGCAGAATGAGAGAGGGGAGGAGGGTGAGACTTGGCCACCCAAAGGAGTGGGTGGCCGGGTTGGAAGGGGGATAAACAGAATATGCAAAAAAAAAATATAGCAAAACTGCAAATGCATCCATTCATAATTGGGTTCAGTTTGTCTAACTATTGTATGCACTAGATTAGGTGGAAAATCAATGCCTCTCAGCATTTTCTCACCGAAATGGTGGACAATCCATGTGGAACAGAGAACAAGAGTAAAACAAAATGAGCGGTGTCCCGCCCTCATTTTAACTAATGTGGATTTTTTTTCAATTATTGTTTTTGAGACTGTGACTAGTCCCCATATAGTAGAACTTCACCTGGTCATTACTGGTTGGAATTTGATGATAAAATCAAAATAATGTGGGACCATTGAGATGTACTATGAAGTCTCTACATTATCGGGGTTCTTCCACTTAAAGCAAATAGTTCCAAAGTAGTACATACCTTCATCAAGTACAGCTGGTTGCACGTGCTTGTTAGTCAGAAGATTGTCATGCCATCCAGGTACAAATTTCATTTTTTATTTAAAACTCCATGCTTTGAAACAGATTTACTTTATTATCAAGTGCTACAGACACAGACCAAGAGCTTCTTGTACTGGTGCCATGGGCCTGTTTAACCCCCACCCAGGTATGCCGTTTCCATCTTGACAGCACTACCTGGTGGGCTGGGTTCGGGAGAAATATGTCATTCAGCACATTGGCTAGGTTTGGCTACTCTGCAACAGGGGCACACAAGTAACTCCAGACACAGGGAGCAATAACTGTAATGTCCAATACCAGAAGTGGGATTCTAAAGTGTGGCTTTTATTCACATCCAACAGAATAATAGAGCATAGATGGACCCCCACGGGGCTACACTTCTGGTAATGCAGATTTATAGAGATCAGAACACATTCACTTTCATTTTAGCCCACAGGCTTTGAAACACACTGGGCACACAGCCTGAACTTGTACTCTGCTCTGGGTTTCCCTGGCTCGGCTCCCTTGCCAGCCACTTGGACTACCTTCCTTCCATGGCTCGTCTATCATGCCAGCCCTTTGGACGCTTTCCATATAGCATGGAAACATTTACTGGTGGCTCCCTAAACCACCTATGCACACTTCTGGCTCCATCAGGGAATCTTCCTCATCAATCTCACATCTGGGTACTTTCCTCAGGAACTGGCCCAAGTACCTGAGAGAAAGCAACAGATGTCCCAAAGCAAACCCGTAGAGGTGAATTTGGTTACTACTGATGGGGGGTCTCCCACCTCTCACTCCCATAATTCATACTCGGCCATTCCTCTGGACTGTAACACCTCATCCTTGAAAACACTTTGCTGTGTAGATTCTCTTTAAATGTATTCACAGTCAATCTACTGTCTTTACATCCCATTTGTGCTGAACTTGAATGTACTTAATAAGTGGCTACGTCCATTACTCTAGACCCCCCCACAGAGTTAAGCAGTCCAATCCCCACATCTTCCAAACCGTACTTGACTGTCTTTTCCTGACCCCACAGTAACAGTCACTTTAGTTTCATCTTGTTTCAGGTGAAAACACATTGGCCCTTTAGCAGAGCAAACTCACCCCTTGGTTGCAGGTGCCCCACAGGCATTTTCTCTTCAAAGAAATCATGTCCAGAACTTCTGGTTCCTCAGCACAAACTTAACTCAGGCAGCTTCTTTTTCCCTAGCCGGACCAGGGGAGTTGCCCCTGGAAGCAGGCTGATTCCTTCCCCCCAACCCCGCAGGGATGGGGCTCTGAACCACTGAAAGCAGTCTCTACCACTTCACTGGGCTCTTCTTGTGTTCCTCTTCAGGTAAGAACACACATCTATAAAAAAAATAGCTCTTTGACAGAGCTTAGAACTCTGAGGGCCTGCTTACAGCAGAGCACTTCCTTCCTCTACTACAAACTGCAACAGACTGACTTCAGATTTCCCTACATTCTATCCTAACTTCCCTAGCTGCAACATTCCAGTGTGGCTTATACAGCTGCGACAGTTCTAAAATGATATCATCCCTCAGTCTCAGCTGAGACTGAGAACAGAGTGAGACAATGTGAAATCCATTTAACTGGAGTTTCACAAGCTGCCTTCCCTGCCTACCACTAGGTCTAACTGGGATTCTTGTAACCCCGGGTAACAGGGGGGTTATACCTGCTTATGAGTTCTGGAGCAAATGCAATTATCTCTAGGTCCAAATCCCACCAGAGCCACTGCTCACACAAAATGCAGTACTCCTTATCAAAGGGCAAATGACCCACCCCTTCTGTTACAGCTGAGAACACTTTTGCTTTAGATATGGTAACTGTAGCCTGCTTCTGTGGAGATGGATCACCAACTTCCAATTTACCCCTGATTATCTATACTTGAAATAACTCAGTCACAGAAAGCATGAAGTATCTAAAAATAGCAAACAATACTCAATGATGTTTACATATGTTGCAGGATAATACCCACCGAAGATTATGGGGAATACAGTGTTTCTACAGAGAAAGAAATAAACATTTTTAAAGATAGAGGACACACAGAAGAATCTAACTCAAAGATATCTGAATTCTGAGTGAAGATGCTTAGCACCAACAGGGAACTTGGTGAATTATGGCAGGCTTGAATCTGTGATGTTGCAAACTGAAATCCCAAAACATAACTGGCTCTAAGAACAACCTCATACTCAGATATCATTGACCGGCCGGCCCACTACACCTGCATCATCATACATGCCTCTCTGGTTTTCACATCCTGGATCAGTTCTTTAAACTCTGGGGACCACCATTTTTAACAACAAGACCAAACTGGTTTTGTTATTTCAAGCTTGGTTTTGTGGACTGCAGCCTGGGTCCTTTTTTTCCCCATCTGGCTCAATCAGTTGGGTTCCTTATCATTCTGCCCTGGCCCTGGTTATCTTCAAAAGATATATTTGTGTTATTAAAGGGGAACATCCCTTTGAAGAGTAACGTCAGAACAAAAACCTTTTATAAGGCAGGAACTGGATTGCCTTACAAAAGGTATGTTTACACTAGTGGATCTGCACCATTGCCAGTGATGCAGATGAGTTACAAATCAACCAGTGAAACAGCTGCAGGAGCATTGCAATCCATTTGATTGCAGTGCAAAGCATTCCGTGTTTTGGTAGGAATGCATTCTCTGGTGCAGCAGTTTTAAGCTAGCATGCAAACATGCTGCTCCACCTTCACCAGTGTAGCTCCATGACACCTCGTGCCACACTCGCGTAATAAACAGGTTGCCCTAAGCTGCTTTAAATGTCCTACCGGAAGTCTTCTTTCAATGATGCACACCTCTCAATGTGTGAATGCAGCCTGCAATGTTTTAGGAAGAGTGGTGGCTGAACAGAGCAGATGGTAGCACACCAGCAAACATATGTATGTATGCACCTATTGGTTCCTCTTAGCCAAATTCCCCCAGGCATGGGCTACAGTGAATTGTAATTTTCAGTTTCCATCAGACCTTCCCCCTCAGCAGAAACACGTTACAGTGGCAAGATGATAAAAAAAAAAAACACACACAATGAAAAAAATATACTGTAAGTTGTCACACTGAGTTTAACAACCACCACTATAGGTAGTACACTGAAAAATAAGTATTTCAAGTTGAATAAAATTAATTCAGAGAAGTGTTTACAGAAGTTAAAACAAGCTTCAAGCTGCCATTTTTATTTTATAGACATGTGACAGAACATTGACAATCAAATTTGTAGTCATAATGGAGGGATTAGCATACAATCCTGTTATTGCGTCAACTGTTCTTTTCATGATAGAATATTGGGATAGTAGTTTTGCATTCTAGTTAACTAAGGGGTAACATTTTCAGTATAATAAAGCAATAATAGTATACTGGTAGGGAGTTATAAGGGAATATTGTGACCTCAGTGTTTATGATCTCAAAGATAAGGTTATTACTGAGTTAAAACCCCACCGGTATAGCTATTATACAGAGAGAAGTTTAAAATTAAAAACATGTTACAGTACTTGCAATGCCCCCCCCCCCACAAATGACTGATTTGGCCACCATGTAGAGCTGCTCACAAGCAGAAAATAAACATGCAGAAATAATCCTTACTCTGTACATTAGTGACAAACATTGCTTCCCAACTGGTGGCCAGCCACTCACATAAATCTCAAGCAATTCAGAGCAACTCAGCTCAAGCGCTACCACTGTCTCCTCAAACTAGCACTACTGTTATCATAAATTATTGCTTCTTAACCACCATATGCCAATTCACAAAGTAGATGGCCAGTTTGGAGCCATAACTAAGCAATAGCCTTTTTGGTCACCCCCCACAGATCCACCACAGATAAAACTGTCTAGGAATGGTTACATAAAACAGTGGAAGCCTGGCACTAAATACTCAGCATACAGCAGAAAATTACAATATCTAAAGGAATATTATAAATATCAACGAGATCCAGCACATTTACTCAGTATAAGGTATTATACAGTAAGGTGAGGACAAAATCAAAAATTGTGAGCACGTGCTCCTAGGATAGTGACATTTCCCTCCAGCAAGAAGACTACACTCCTAGATCAAATGTGTCTGAGGGGTGTAGAGATATCTTAATACATAGTACATTTTCATGCAAACTCTTATCAAAGGTAGACACGCATTATAGTAGATAATTTCCCAGTGATCTGTCATATGGGACATCATTAGCTCTTGTTCTCATCTAGTTAGTTGTAAGACAAGTAAGAAGCAATGGAAATGCTTTATAAAGACTACAGAGCAGGGGACTTCTATTGTGGGGGCCAGTCTGATGCATGCATAGTTCAGGAGCTCCATCTGATCATGGTCCAGTCTATCATTTATTTTGGTTACCTGCATTGTTTCAGACCCAGTTCCTACCCTGTAGACAATAGCGGACTCAGAGAGTAGGATTATGTCAACCAAAACCAACCACTGTGCCTTAACTCCAGAGCTCTCAATGAGTTAAATTGGGGTTCCTCAGCCTGATGATCCAGGGAATTCTCAGAAGAATATCTTGCAGCAAACCTCACATGTTGATAATTAGCTGAATATAATGGAGGAAAATCTGCTGGGTTTGGAGGAAGAGGAGGAAACACCATCTTGGGCTTAGGTCCTCATGCTGCATATTCTATGTCCTCTGTTCAGACCACTTTAATACAGTTTGGACAGTTGCAGATGGTGACTACATAGGTGTAAATCTGGATGGGGGTGACACCAAGATTTGGGGGAGTGGAAGGCCTATGCCAATACCCCCCCAACACACACACACACACAACCTTCAGAATCAAGGGCATTGCCAGACTGTCACACTGAGGCCTGTAAACTCACTTTATACTGCACACCATTCCAAAATGTGATACTAAGTTCTACACTCTATTTCAGGATTTCACTCTTTATCTCTTGCTTTCAACAATAACCTAACCTTTCCTGAAAAAAAGCTGATGGTGACTTCTGTTTACATGCTGCCATGGTCCTCCTTTAATCTTATAATGCTGTGAAACTGTCCTGACTTGTTATTGCTGCCAGCACTGCCTCCAACCAAGTCATCACTGCATTGTACCAATGTTCCTGCAATGCCAGTGTTGAGGGCTGTTCATTCAGCTGTCAAAACATGCAGCTCTGTTTATGACCTTGGGTCCTCTTTGATGGTCTGTTTCTGTTAGCATTATTTTTTAACATTTATATTGTATCATGCATACTGGCATGGGCACTTCTAACAGGTACCATATGAGGTGTCAAAATCCTAATATTCCACTGTCCAATCAGGTGTTGCTATACAAGAACATCGTCATTCATCAACAGTACTGTTGGGACACTGGCTGAAGAGAGACCAAGACGATCACTGTAGGACCATAGATACACTACCCTTATGTATTCTTGTAATTTGGGGACTTCAGATGTTTGGGAGGTTTGGTGCTAGAGGGCGAATAGGGTGGGGGATTGTCATTTGAGTTTAAAGGCTGGGGTAGTTGATGTGGAGGGAGATAGAAGGGAGAGAGTGGTAGGGTGGTGTGTAACCTGATGTATTCAGGGGTCAGGTCATTAAAAGGGTGGGGGAGGTGGGGATCTGCCATGGGGTGGGGATGGGGATTTATATGAACACTAAACCAACTGTTGGGATTTTGGACTCAGATATCCAAGGATAGTCCAAAACTGAAATCAGGTTGATGGGATCGGAAGTTGCAGTATCTGATCAACTCTACTAGGAAGTCTGTTAAGTCAGTGTTTAAACCCATATAGGCCAAGATGCTGCAAGTGTCTGCAATTAAGAGAAAGTCATTGCAGTCATCAAAACAGATTACAGTAGTGTGTGTCTGATGGGGGCAGCAGAGAGTAAAGTCGCAGAAGGAGTTGAACAAGGTATCCAATTTTGACAGGTGCTATTTTGAAGCAGTAGCACAGATAATATCGCAGTAGTCAATTATGGGTTCAATCACACATTTAGTTAGGCCTTTTCTCATACCAGAGAGATTGGTCAGTAGTTACCAGGAGAGTTTGTAGAGCCACTGTTATGGAGTGAGATGTAACTGCACGTTTCCATGGGGGGGGGAAGATCCCTGAAGTGAGGGAGCAGTTGAAAACATGACCTAGGAAGGCAGCTATGGAGGGTGCACCCAGTTTTAAGAACTTGTAAGGGATTTCATCAGAACCTGGATGTGAACTGGGTTTCTATGAGATAGCTCATATAGAACATCTGTAAGAGTAATGTGGGAGAAAGCAAAATTTATTTGGTTTGATGAGAAGTTCTGAGTGTGTGTTCCAGAATTTGAGCCAACAAGGAAGGGAGGACAAATTAATTTACGACCTTCCATGAGTTTGGTCTTTTGAGAGTTGGCAACAATATCAGGGCCAGAACAGATGGTTGAGTTAACTGGGAGATTAGGAAGGTGAAGTGAGAGAAGAGTGATCTGTAAGTAGGCTATTTACTGTTTTCTAGAGTTTAGAAGAAGATGAGTTGTTGAGGAATTTTGAGTGGAAATAATTAGTCTTGGCTTTCCCAGTGATACTAGTACACTGGTTATGAAGCCTATTGTAAGTGAGCTAATCTGTGGGATCACCTGAACCAGTAAGAACAGACCAGGCAGCATCCCTGAGGTGAAACAATTCAATGAGCTCAGAGGAGATCCATGGGGATATGGGCTGCTCTTACTCTTTCTTTTTTGAAGGGAGCATGAGTGCTGCAAATAGACAGGAAGGTTGAGAGTAAATACAATAAGGTCTGTTCAGGATCAGAGGAACAGTACACCAAACTTATGGTTGCATTTGGGAGATCAGATAGGAACTCAGCTAGGAAGAAATTTCTGAAAGAACCAGCATGAGACTAGGGGAGAGGGACTAAGGAGACCTGCTCTTATGGATGCAATAGGTGATACAGTGGTCACTAACAAGACCAGGTAGGGTAGCAGAGGAAACAATAAGTGGGGCGGGATGATAGAGTAGTCAATAAGGGAGTGATTTGAAGATTGGTTGTTGTACCTGGTGGGCAGTGCTCCAGGTACCTTTGGAGGCCAGGTAGTAAGAACTGCCAAATTTTTCAAGTTGGTGGTATGTGGGTGTACCATGCAGTATGTTGCGATGCAGTCCCCTTCCTAACTGGTTAGATGAGTACGTACATTTGAAACAAAACTATGAAAATCTTAACAATCTGAAAGGGACTAGAATACAAACACACATAGGTATATATTTGACATCATCAGCAATGATGATTGCTTTCATTTGTATTTTGTAACAGACAGACATTTAATATTATGCAGATAAACAGACATAGACATTTACTATTATACAGATTTTAATGGGGTTTTTTCTAGGTCATTCAGAAACACAGGCAGAGAAACAGATAGACAGACAGACAGACAGGGAGACAGACTACTATAGAAGCAGCCAGTTACAATCATCCTCATCTCATCTGAATCTGACCCTGAATTTCTTTCATTATAAATAATGTTCTTGAAAATATTAAAAGCAACAGATGTCAGACATCTACTGCTTCATCTTCAACATTGTTTTAAAAATGTTTGCAACATTTTACAAAAAATCTTTTGAAGAAAAAATACCTATACAGTATTTTGTTTCCTCGTGTAAATTTATAAAGAAGAGTTAATGTTAGAAGGGAACACAGTAATAAATGTATTACTAAAATTAAGTAGTAGAATATCACTACTAAGCATCACTTCACCACTAGCCAAATGCTAGAAGAAGTTGTACTGGGAGCTAGTACAATTTTTTTTTCACTGGCCCTTCTGTCATGTATTGGAGGAGTAAAGAAAACCTAAGTGCACCAGTGGGGTTGGTAAAATGTCCATGTGTGTCTAACAGAATTTCCCATTCATTCACCCAGCTGCTTTTGTGGTTCTAAGAAAAATTATAATTTTGATCCCTTAAGTTCATGCGTGCAGCCATTTTAATTCTTGTCAAATGCTCTTCACCATTTTCCTTGCATTCAGGTGGATCAGTGAGAAACGTGCTGAGGGTCAGAAGATAAAGATTGAAGGGAACAAGCAAGGATGGAATTCTAAATGTCTGGACTGACTGGACTAAGTCACAAAACAGGCTCCCACCATACTGTGAGGTTCTCATTTTATGCCCCCCAAAAGAGACCCTCTCCTATGGAGATGGTCCAGTAATGCCCTTTAAGGGGTTTAATCCCACAGGGTCTGATGGCGATGCTGGGCCTCTCAGGTATGATGAGTGCTTGCGAAGAACTAGGGCAGCTGGTTACAACCTATAACAGGGCTGTGACTGAAGCCCTCGACTCAATTGCACCTGTCCATGTTCAACCTCTCGCTTCACAATAGGGATCTCCTTGGTACGATGAGACTCTCAAGAAGTTGAAGATGAGAGGTCGAACTTTGGAGTGACAATGGTGAAGATCCCAATCTGGGAAGGATGAGCTTATATTGATGTCCATTATAGGGATTATCAATCAGCAATCTCCTGTATGAAAGCAAAGTTCCTGACCAGGGAGATTGCTGCAGCAACAGACCAGCTCAACTCTTCCGGACTGTCAACAGGCTATGTAATCTTGCCTGACTTCAGTCCAGGAGAGCTTTTTTTACAAAAATGGTGGGATGAGATTGCTCTGTTCTTTGCTGATAAGGTCTCCTCCATCAGATCAGGGACCCGGTCAGTGCCTTCTAGTGGGGCATGCAGTGATGGGCCAGGGGTCACAGGCCTTTGGTTTGTCTGGCTCTGCTTTGACAAGGTGGCAGTCATAGATGTTGTGAGAGTCATCCAGGAGTTGAAGCCAACCTGCTGTAGTTTAGACCCAGGCCCAACATGCCTTTTAGTGGGCTGTGTTGAGGTCATCGGCCCAGTCTTAGCCAGGATCTTCCAGTGTTCTCTAGTGACAGGGGTCTTTCCTGGGCCCCTGAAGGAGGCAGTTGTAAGACCACTCCTAAAGACACCATCACTGGACCCAGACTACCTGGCCAACTACAGACGATCTCTAACCTTTCCTTTGTGGGAAAGGTTATTGAAAAAATGGTTGCCCTTCAATTGGAAACCCATTTGGCAAATCACAACATCTACTACCCTTTCTAGTCGGGATGCAGGAGAGACACAGCACCAAGACAGCCCTGGTGTGGATCTTTAATGATCTCCTAGTGGCGAGGGATAGAGGAAGGCATTCCATCCTTATCCTCCTCGATCTATCGATGGCATTTGACACCGTGGACCATGGGGTGTTGTTGGAGTGCCTGCGGGACTGTTGTGGACTGACCGATACAGTTCTCAACTGGTTTCAATCATTCCTTACTGGGAGGATGCAGCAGGTGGTGTCAGGAATTTTTTCCTCGGTATCCCTGCCCCTCCCATGTGGGGTCCTGCAGGGCTCCATTCTTTCCCCCATGTTATTTACGGTCTATACACTACCACTAGGGGACATTATAAGATGGCATGGGCTGAGTTTTCACTGCTATGCAGATGACACTCAGCTATACCTATCTTTGCGCATGAGCAGCAGGAGGCAGTCTTAGCAATAAATCAGTGCCACGCCGAGATCCAGGACTAGATAAGGGCCAACTGGCTGAGGTTAAACCCGAATAAGACTGAAGTACTAGTGGTGAAAGATGGTTTCCAAGGGGCATGTGAACAATCTGGTTGAGTCTCTGGGCTTAGGCTTGGTGATTACCAGTTGCATACTTTGGCTGGGGTGAGAAATGTTGGTGTGGCTCTGGACTGCGGTTTGATGCTTTTTTATTAATTTATACTTTTTTTATGCCCCCTGCATCTCTGGGCCAGTACTCCTGGCTTATCCACCACAGCCCCCCCCCCCCGAAGCCTTGGTTTAACCTCCAGGCAGGAATGAGGACAGCCAGCTTCACCCCCCCATCACGCCAGTCATTGGGCAGGCTAACAGAGGTGGCACATGGAGACTAGAACCAGGGCCAAGCTTAGTTTCTTGTTTTTCTGGTTGGGGAGGCATGACGTGCAATGACGCCATGATGTATGCACGCCAAGTGTCTGCACGTCTCCCAGCCTCAGTCGCTACTCATGGTAAGCCACACTCATGGTCACCCAGGGGCACTACCGAGGGGCACAATGAGGCATGATCCCACCTCCCACTCCAGAGAGGGACAGCATGCAATTGCCGCTCAATCCATCCCCAACCCCGGTCGACCCTCCAGCTACCCGACCTCACTCCTGAACCCGGGTCACTGGTGCCAAAAGCAATAGTGCTACTGCTGCACCTGCAGGCCAGCCCACAGCTTGACACTTAAGTCTCAGCTGTCAGCCTTGGTTCAGAGTGTCTTTTACCATCTGAGAAACATCCCCAGGATTAAACACCTGATACCCCCCAGACAATCTGCCATCACTGGTTCAAGCTTTGTGATTTCAATTACTGCAATGCCCTCTACCTGGGGCTATTGGGGTTGAACTTTGCCACCTGCAGCTAGTGCAGAATGCTGCAGTCAGGTTGTTGACCGGTCTGTTGAGATCGTGTCACGCTACACCTGTGCTGTGCTCTCTGCACTGGCTACCTGTTAGGTGGTGGATCACCTTCTAGGTCGGCTTGCTGACCTATAAAGTCCTACACAGTCAGGGCCCAGCTACCTGCAAGACTGCCTTAGGCCATACTGCCCTCATATCCACTCCACTCAGCCGACGAGGGATTCTTAGAGGTTCCATAGTGTTTGGCAACATCTGTTGTATGTGCCTTTACCTATATGGCACCAACCTCTGGAACTTTCTCTCTCATGAGATAAAAGAGCTTACTACCATAGAAGCCTTCAAGAAGGAGCTGAAGACATTTTATTTAGGCAAACTTTTCAGCCTGATTAGAGCTAGCTATATTAAAATGAATTACCCGGATAGTTTTATTGCTGTTTTATAGTTGATATGCTATTTTAACTGTGTTTTCGGTCTAGCTTGTAAAGTGCCTTGATTCTTAATGAGAAAGTGTGCTGTATTAAATAAAATTTGATTGATTGATTTCCTCCAGGGTGTACATACTAAGATCATTTAGCCTCTCCTCATAGGGCTTTAGATGTAGGCACTGAACCATTTTAGTTGCCTTCCAGTGGACCACCTTTACTCTGTCTAAGTCCTTCCAGAGATGTGGGGCAGGATTCGTGAAACTCTGAGAAATACCCGCAGCTGTGGGAAAACCGCGGATCTGCAGGTTACCCACAGCGGCGGGTATTCACAAAGGTGGAGCGGATTACAACTGGCTCCATGATCTACAGCTGACTGTGGGTGGTGTCATCAGGGAGATTGCTGTAGCTGTGGGAATGGGCTACGGCTGCTGGAAGCAGCCATACCTCCCTCTGCAACTGCTGCGGCTATGAATCGGAACCGCCGCAGCTGTGGGTGATTCCGGTCCACAGCAGCAGTTTCGGAGGGAAACTTACAAAAAAAGGCTTTGTGAATCCTGTCCATGGTCTCCAGAATTGAACACAGTACTCTAGGTGAGGTTTCACAATGCTTTTTAGTGGTATCACCACCTCTCTCTTTCTGCTGGTGATACCTTTCCCTATGCACCCTAACATCCCACTAGCTCTCCCCACTGCCTTGTCACACTGTTTGGCCATCTTTAGGTCATCAGATATGATTACCCCGAGGTTTCTTTCCTGGTTGGTGATCATCAGTACCACTCCCATCATCTTGTACTCTGCCCCAGGGTTTCTGTGCCCCAAGTGCATGATTTTGCACTTCTTCGCATTGAAATTTAGTTGCCACACTTTTGACCACTCCACAGACTTTCTTAGATCTCTATTCATTTTTTCCACACACACACACACACACCCCTCTCCCCCGAGTGTCTACCCTGTTGCAGATCTTTGAGTCATCTGCAAAAAGTCATACTTTCCCTTCTAGCCCCTCTGCAATGTTGCAAATAAAGACATTTATTTATTTCAAATGTTTCACCAGGAAAGACATACTGAGCTTAGTATCAGCTCATTTCCAGATGCATCGTGGGGGAAGGGGAAATGGGAGGCAAAGCATAATAAATTCGAAACAATAGTTACAATCAGGGATAGTACAAATATTAGCTAGTTAGAATAGAATAATATTTGCAACAAAAGCAATCAATAACAATGGTCAACTTTACACATTTTACAAATATAGCTAGTCCTGGAAAAAGCAGAGGAATAACAAATTTTGGCGCACCACTGGACTATGCTGGAGGAGGCAGTGGAAACTAAAAACAGAAGGTTTCAGCATGGGAGTAGTGGGAGGGTATGGGGGGAAACAGAAGACAAAGCGGAGAAGGTGGGGGGATGTTGGATGGAGGAGCAGAGGTGGAGATCAGGTACAACTGCAAGAGATGAAGTCATATAGAAGAGAGAAGAGAGAGTGCAGGAAAGGGGCAGAGAGGGGGAGAGAGTTACTTAGTTTAGGAAAACAGTAGCAGAAGACAGCCTGGCCAGCTGTGGATGCCCTTGAAGGGAGTGCAAGGCAGCGAAAGCTAGTGTTGCAAAGGGAGTAGGAGAAGAAGAGGGGTGGAGAGGAGAAAGGAGAAGTAAGGGGAGCAAGCCAGTATTTAGCAACAAGGGATGAACAATGTGTGAGGCACCTGGCTTCAAGAGAGGAAGGAGAGGGAGGTGTAAAGGAGCAATGATTAGTGCGGAGGGGGCAGTCCAGGCAGAGCAGCAGAAGGAGTGAAAGAGAAGATCCAATCTGGCAAGAATGCACTTAGGAGCAGCACTGCAAACAATGTCTCCATAGTCGAGAATAGGAAGAATCATTTTATTTATTTATTTATTTATTGAAATGTTTCACCAGGAAAGCACACTGAGCAACAAGTTACTCGTCTCACAGTGCGACCTGGGGGAAGGGGGTACAATGAGGATAGAACAATAGTACATTCAAGTACCATAAGCCAACAGTTATAAACAGTTGCATAAGGCAAAAGCTACATACAGTGTACATACAGTAGGCAAATTGAGAGAACAATATTATGTGCATGGGGATGGGGAACAAGAGGACATTGCAGGCATGAACTGACTACTAAAAAATAAATATAAGTAGAGGAGTAGAGCTGACTTGAAAATAGACAGAACAGAAAAATATAGCAATTGAAACAATCAGAGAAGTGTAGAAAGTAGTATCAAGGGCAGGAGGTACAGGTGGTTCTAAAAGTGCTAGGGGAAAGGGAAATTGGGTAAAGTAAGCAATCAAGTGCAATAAGTGTAAACGGAAGGTGGAGGGAGGAGGAGGGGAGGGAAAAGCCAAACCCATAGACCCCTTCAGGATGCTGAGAACCCTGTAAGGGGTCAGGGAAGGCTAGTAGAGATGGGGGAAGAGAGGAGGTGGATGGCTGTAGGAACTATGAAAAGGTGAGGCAGAGGGAAAGGAAGTCTAAGTTACATCTAGGACAGGCTAGGAGTAGAACAAATTGGGTGTCTGGGTGAAAGCAAGGAAGGTGGTTTAAGGAGGGTTATAGTAAGAGCAGCTAGGTGAAAGATAGTTGTGAAGGGCAGTGCTGATGGAGTAGGAGGAAGAGGAGTGACGAATTTGAGGAGGGAGGAAGTTCCAGATTTTTGGGAAACGGTGAGAGAAACTTGACTGATCAGTGAGGGTGGAGTGATGGGGGACCACCAATGTATGGGAGTCAGTAAATCTAAGGGAGTGAGAGGGAGGGGGAATTTCTGTAGAATGACTCTGAAAGCCAGCAAGGAGGTGCACCCATAGTTTCTGTATAACACACCTAATTTTGGGTGCTGCTTTTTGTGGATGGCATCCACATGCCCAGAAAAGTTGAGGGACGGTCAAGCCACACCCCAAAGTACTTGAAGTAGATAACATCCTCAATGGAGGACCCATCTAGGATGTGAAAGGAAGGGAGGGCAGTTAGCCCGGAGAGCTTTTGTCTAGTACCAAAGGTAATGGAGACCATTTTTTGTTTTCTGTGTTGAGGTACAGCTGATTTGATCAGAACCAGTGCTGGGTGTTGTCAAAGTCCAGCTGGTGTCTGGTCATCAAATCAAGGTGGGGAGGAGCCAAAGAAAAATATAACTATATCATTTGAGTGCATATGTTTAGATGCAGTGGTGCAGGCAGCAGGAAGGTTGTTGAGGAAAATTTAGAATGGTACAGGGCCAAGTACGGATGCTTGAGGGACATCAGTGCTGAGAGGAAGGGGGGGCAGGTAATCTCCAGTTCTAACCAACTGAGTCCTACCCACAAGATAGAAGTGGAACCAGTTAGTAGCGGGGACAGAGAGTCCAGCTGCTACAACATTAAACAACATTAAAGAGGACCAGTCCCAGTACTGATCCTTTTGGCACCCTGCTGGCCACCCTCCCTTCCTCAGTGTGAACTCTGTTTACCACCACTCTTTGTCACCTATCCTCCAACCAATTTCTTACCCAGTTTACCACCTTTGGACCTACTCCCAGGCTGTCCAGTTTAATTACAAATCTCCTATGTGGAATGGTGTTGAAGGCCTTACTGAAATCAAGAAAGGCCACATCCGCCGTTCCACCTTGATCTAATTCCGTGGTCACCCAGCCAAAAAAATCTGTCAGATTTGTTTGACACGACCTCCCCCCGAGTCAAACCATGCTGCCTTGGATCCTGTAAGCCACTGGATTCAAGATATTCTACAATCCTTTCCTTCAGTTGAGATGCCATGAATTTCCTCATCACCAAAGTCAGGCTGACTGGCCTGTAATTGCCAGCCTCCTCCCAGCTACCACTTTTGTGAAATGGGACTACATCTGCCCTCCTTCAGTCCTCCAGAACAACTCCTGTCTCCAATGAGTGATTGAATAGGGCTGTCAGAGGTGCAGTCAGCACCTCTCTGAGCTCCTTCAATATCCTTGGATGCATCCCGTCTGGCCACATTGCCTTGTCCACTTTCAGATTTGCAAGTTTCTTCAGGACTCTCTCCTCTGTGAATGGATTAGTGTCCACTTCCCTTCCTTCAATGTTCCTGTCCCATATCTGTGGTCCCTTGCCTTCCTCTGTGAACACTGAACAAAAGTATTTGTTCAGGATGTTCCCTTTCCACACACTTCCGCCCTTCGTTCCTTAGTCTTACAATCCCTCCCCTAGTCTTTCTCCTTTCGCTTACATACCAAAAAAATGTCTTGTCTCCTTTCTTTACTGCCTGGGCTATTTTCTCATCTGTTTACATGTTTGTACTCCTGACTTCTCTCCTGCTTCCCTCTGTTTCTCATTGTACACCTCCCTATCCTCCTCCTCTGTGTCTCCTTATACTTTTTGAATACTAACTTTTTGGCCCTTACCTTCCCAGCTACCACATTTGAGAACCATAGCAATCTCTTTATCTTCCTGCTTTTGTTTATTTGCCTGACGCAGAGATTTGTTGCCTTCACTATGGCAGCTTTTAGTTTCACCTACTGTTCCTCCACTCCATCCAACTTCTTCCCCACCAGGGCATCCTTGAGGCATTCCTCCATCTTTGTAAAGTCAGCTCTCCTGAAGTCCAGGACCCTCACCTTTGTGCGGTTCGATTCTGCCACAGTACTTATAATGAACCACACCATATGGTGATCACTGGTCCCCAGGTGGCCCCCCACCATGATGTCTGCAACACTGTCCCTGTTAATACCAGATACCAGTCATATTAAACAGAATCAAATCTGCTGCCATTGTAGCTGTAACCTGTATGGCATTGCCACTGCCATTGCCACCAGGTGCTGCACAGGCTATGCAAATTGACTATGTTTGATTTAGAAAAATATTTCTGGTAAACAGTTGTTGGTGCTGTGTGTCAGCCACTGCAAAGCAGTCAAAGCAGAAATTTTAATGATTGACCAAGAAAATATGTGATCTGTCACCGTTGCCGGTAACTTGCCTAACTGGGAATTGAACCCAGGCCTCAAGAATACTTGCCCAGTGTGGTGCTGCCTGTACACTAAGTTATCAGGCTCACAGGCCAAAATAAGCTTCCCACAGTCATTTTATTTCTCAGATTTACAAACTAATTCTAGCTAGCTGAAAAACTTATGAAATTCTGATAAAAGCTGAACTGACATCCTGTTTCCACTTTCAAGATTATTTTCATTTGTATGCAAACTGACCAGGGGTGGCAGACCTAGGGGTCAGTGGTGTCAGCAGACCCTGTATGCTTGTAGCTGAGGGTCAATCAATTCATTGTAGTGGTGGCGCCACGGGGCACACCAGGGCACGTGCCCTGTGATGAAAAATCTGTGCCCCAGTTACGTTGCCCGGTGGTCCAACTAGTCTCTGTTGCCGTTCTCATCTAGTGTGTGCTACATACAGTGTCCGAGCTCTAAAACTTTTTTGTTGCATCTCGTCTGCACGGACATCCTCCTATCAAGCCGGACTCCCGAGCATAATTTGAAAACTCGCTGCACGGGTTCGGGGCACATTATCATGGAGCTAAGTCAGGCTTGCAGACTCAGGAAGCAGCCAATGAGAGAACTAAAAAAGAAGTAAAGGGGAGTAGGGGACCAATCTAGAAAGAGGAAATCCGAAGAGAGATAACATGAGCCAATGAAAGCTCTGATTCAACAGCCAATCAGGATGCCCATTGAGTGTTTGTTCCAACAATAAAGAAGCATGGACACAAGACCAGTTTATCTTTATTTGCCAAGAAGACTAGCGCTGTGATTCAGAATCTTCCTTCCTTGCTTCATTTGCTGACGTGCCGCCTGCCTAATCTGGAGTTTATCTGCCGATTATTTATTTAATTTTTTGGGGGTCTTGGGACAATCAGCCCTCCACCGCTGAGTTGCCGACCCGGAGTCCCGCTGTCCTGGTGGGCCAGATCTGAGTGGAGGAGCCACAGACAAGACTCGGAGTCATCAGACCAACCCCAACACAGACCAACCCCAACCATCTCCTTCCAGGCTTTATGCAAACTGCATTTGCAATCCAGACCTCAACAACGGCTGCCCCAACAATCGAACTGAGACCTTTCCTCTCCTGCACCAGCTGCATCATGTACTGTACTGGTAAGGAGAAAGGATGCATTTTTTTTTACAGTTGTTGTTTGGTTTGGGGAAGCCAGGGGCTGTCGCTTGACTGAAAGGGGTTGGGAGAGACTCGAGTTTAACTTACAATAACTAAAGTGTACTGAGATGTTTGGATGGCTAGCTTGGGGAAGGAAAGGGGGGAAGCGGGAGTTAACTTGCTCTATGCTGTTATGCTGTATTTTGGGAGGGGATATATAAATATTTTTTTACAGTTGTTTGGGGAAGCCAGGAGTTTGAAAAGGGTTTGTTCTGGGAGAGAGTTTAACTGCATAACTAACTAAAGAAGTGTCCAGAGATGTTTGGATGTCTGACTTGGGAAGGGGGGAAGGGACTGTGCTGTGCTGTTGTATTTTGTGTGCTGGCTGCTGGGTGGGGGTGGGTCGGGGAGCTGGGGTGTTGCTGTTGCCTGATGTAATGGAGCAGTTGGTGTTGCATGGGGGAGACTTGGAGCCCTCTGATGTGGTTTTGTGCTTTGGCCTGTGATTTTATAAATGAAACTACTGTGTTCTGTTTGTGGAGTGTGTCTGGATGTGGGGGAGCTATATATATATATATACTGTATATATATATTTTTTTACCTCTCCTGTACCTCTACTGGGCCTGGTTCAGACTCTGCATACCTCACATACCAGAAAGGATGGTGAAAGGGGGCATTTTTTACAGCTGTTGTTTGGGGAAGCCAGGAGTTTGAAAGGTGGTGGGAGAGAATCTGTAAAACTAGTGTCCTGATGTTTGGATGGCTGACTTGGGAAGGGGGGGCTGTTCTGTTTTGTGGGTTGGGGGGTTGCGGTTTCCTAGCATAATGTGGCAGTTGGTGTTGCATGCGGGGAAACTTGGAGCCCTCTTATGTGGTTTTGTGCTTGGACCTGAGATTTTAAAAATGGAACTCCTGAGTTCTGTTTTTGGAGTGAGGGGAGGGATGAAGTGGCCTGATGGCTGGCTGGCTGCTGGGAGAGCTTCATTTTTTGGGGGGGGGGGGTGCAGGAATATACACACAATTTAATTTTGGTTTCTATAGGTGCACTGGCTGCCAACTGTGGTGCCCACCCAGTGCCCTGGTAACCAACAGAAGCTGGAGCCGCCACTGTTTTGGTCCCCTACAATTCAGTAAGTGGAGAAGCACAGTTTTTAAAGAAATGGCTGGTGATTCTTTTTCAACAGCAGGCAGGCTGCTTCTAAAATTTTTATGTACTTAGTGGCCCCGATATTCAGATGTGCGCCTGGCAGTGGTGCATGTGGTGGTGCAGTGCAACTGAGTTACGCTGGTGCAACTCAGGGATATATTCAAATGAGATGAGCCATGGCACACCTCTTCTGAATATATCTGGTAATGCGCACTGTGCAAATACGATGCACTGGCGCATGCCCCCTCAGACAGGGTTGAATACCAGGAATGGGAACTGCACCAGTGTAATAGAGTTACGCTGTATGCAAATTCCTGATATTCAGCCGGCAGTATGCAAATGGAGACATAATGTATGCAAGGTGCAATTGGGGCTATTTGCATGTCATTATGGCCCTATTTGCATAAGTTGTGCACAGCTGGCCAGAAAAATGCACATGGTGCCCTGCACAGCATGTGGTGCTGCCAGAGGGGTTCTAGTGGCACCCCTCACCCCTTCTGTAGCTCCGATTGCCGAAAAAGAAATGTGTAGTAATTCCCTGGTAGTCTAGTGGTACTTTCCTCCCTCCCTAAAGCTCGATCGCCGATTATAATTCCCTAGTAGTATACTGGTACCCCCTTCCCTCCCTGTAGCCCAATCACCAAGAAATACATGTATAAAAATACCCTGGTGGTCTAGTGCCACCCCACCCCACCCTCCCATAGCTCCGATTGCCAAAAATAAAATGTTTAATAATTCCCTGGTAGTCTAGTGGAATCCCCTACCCCTCCCATAGCTGTGATCATTCGTAAAACCATTGGCAATACATCCCTAGTGGTCCAGTGGCACCCCAACCCCCCACCCACACAGGACCCCTGCCCACCCAGCTCCCCCTCCATCATCGGGTGGGCAGCAGCAAAGCCACCCGCATTCTTCCACAACTGCCCTCCAAATGACAGCTTACAGTAACAGCTGCAAGCCCATTGATCCACATTGTGGACCAACGGGCTTGGAGTGCATACTGTAATAGTTATTCACAAATATGTGAATGAATGACTTCATTCACGTATTTGTGAATGAGTATTACAGTATCTGTGATCAGGCAAACCTTCCCCTCCAGTTCAACAGTGATGTCACTGATAAATACGTTGAAGAGGACTGGACCAGCACTGATATCTGTGGAATGCCACTGGTCACACCTCCCTCAGTTGATAATGCCCCATTAATGAAATCGCTTTTGGTCCTATTCTGCAGCCAGTTTCTAATCCAGTTTACTATTTTCTGTCTGACTCCTGTGTGTTCTAGTTTGTTAGCAAGTCTCCTGTGGGGAACGTAGTCAAAGGCCTTGTTGAAGTCTAGGTACACCACATCCACCGCCCCACCCTGGTCCACTGTTCTGGTAACCCAATCAAAGAAATCAGTCACGTTTGTTTGGCATGAGCGCCCTGCTGTGAAGCCATGCTATTTGAAGTTGAATTTTCCAGTTTCCTTTAGGTAGTCAACTATTCTCTCCTTTAGTAATGACTCCATAATTTTTCCTACTATAGAGGTCAGGCTGACTGGGCAGTAGTTTCCTGCCTCTTCCTTGCTACCACTTTTGTGCAAGGGCACAACTGTTGCCCTTTTCCAGTCTTGAGGTATTCTGTCACTTTCCAGAGATAGATTGAACAGCTCAGCTAGTGGTGCAGCTAATTCTTCCCGAAGCTCTTTTAGTATTCTGGGGTGGATACCAACTGGCCCCATGGCTTTATCCACCTTACGTCAAAGTCATCTTTATTTATGAAAAATACTTTTCCAGAACCAAAGCGCTTGTACACGAACACTAATAAATATTTATATTATCTATTAAAAAATACAGTAAAAAGGCAGCAAAACTAACAATCTCCATCAAATGCTGAACTAAACAGATAAGTCTTTAAAGCAGATTTAAAAGACTCAGTGGTCAGGCACTCTCTCACACGATGAGGTAGAGAATTCCACAGGGTCAGGGCCATAAAAGCAAAAGATCTGGCCCCTGAGGTATTCAAATGGACCCTGTGACTTTCTAGCAATCCCCTGTCAGCAGAGTGGAGTGGATGGATGGGGCGATAGGGGCAAAAGAGATCTTGCAAATAACGTGGCCCATGTCCATGTAGGGCCTTATAGGTCAACAAACCAACCTTGAAGGTGATCCTCCACTGCACCATCAGCCAATGCAGTCTGCAGAGCACAGGAGTGACATGGCTAGATCTAGATAAGCCAGTCAACAACCTGGCTGCAGCATTCTGCACCAGCTGCAAGTGGTGAATGTTCACCCTTGGCAACCCTAGGTAAAGAGCATTGCAGTAATCAAGGCGCGAGGTCACAAAGGTGTGGACCAGTGTTGGAAGATCATCAGGTGGAACAAGGTGTTTTATCTGGGTGATATTTCTCAGATGGTAGAATGAGGTCTTGATGACAGCAGACACCTGAGATTTCAGTGTCAGCCCTCTGTTAAGCATAATGCCAAAGATTCCGTACTCATTCAGAGGTCATCAACTGGCTGCCACCCAGGAAAAGACCAGATGGTTGGCCATAAGATAACCCCTCTGCCTGATGACCCGGGTCAACATCCAACACCTCAGTTTTGTCAGAGTTCAGCCTCAACCAGTTAGCACTCATCCAGTCTTGAATCTCAGAGAGACAGTTATTAAAGGCTGAGACAGCTTTTTTTTTTTTTTAACCAGGGGAGACACACTAAGCTGAAAGCTTGTTTACAGGTGTGAACTGGGAGCACAAGGAAGTTAAGTGACTTGCTCAGGGTCACATAGTATGCAAGTGGGGGCTGTGGGATTTAAACCCATGTATCCAGGTTTGCAGTTCAATCACTGTGCTATACTGCCTCCTAAAGCTTCAACTTGTTCAGGTACAAAGGACATGTATAGCTGAGTATCATCTGCATAACAATGAAAATTCAGCCCAGACCACCTTATAATGTCTCCCAATGGCAGCATGTACACAGCAAACAACATGGGTGATAGAACACAACGCTGCGGCACCCCACAGGACGGGGAGATGGGCCAAGAAACAAATTCCCAACACCACTCTCTGAGTCCTGCACATGAGAAAAGAATGGAACCACCTGAGGACTGTACCAGACAGTCCACAGATCAGCTGCAGGTGTTCCAATAACACACCATGGTCCACGGTGTCAAACACTGC
The DNA here is from genome assembly GCA_016271365.2 of Neoceratodus forsteri. Lineage (NCBI taxonomy): Eukaryota > Metazoa > Chordata > Ceratodontiformes > Ceratodontidae > Neoceratodus > Neoceratodus forsteri. The sequence goes on from CM057453.1 coordinate 966,744,110, forward strand.
AGAGAAATCAAGGAGAACCAAGATTGAACAGCGTCTCTGATCTCTCACTATCAGGAGATCACTAAATACTTGAACCAGTGCTGTCTCAGTACTATGTCTTTTCTGAAATCCTGACTGGAGAGGATTATAGACATTGTGGGTGGTAAGAGGATCCTCCAGTTGCAACGTAGCTACCTTCTCAATAACCCACAAAAGGCAGGTTAGAGACTGGTCTGTAGTTTGCTAGATAGTCCAGGTCTAGGGAAGCTTTCTTCAGAAGCGGCGTCACCACCGCCTCCTTCAGAGGGTCTGGAAACACCCTGTCTCCAATGAACACCAGACTATCTCAACTAGGATTGGTCTAATGACCTCCACACTCCCCCACAAGGAGGCTGGCTGGACCAGGATCCAAATTACAGTAAGTCAGTCACATACCCTGGATAATCTTGACGATGTCTGTGATCACCAGCCAGTCGAAGTCAGACCAGACAAACTGGATGCTTGTAACCTCCCACTGACCACCGCATGAGCTGTACGGATCTCTGACCTGATGGTGAGTGGTGACAACCTTATCTGTGAAAAATCGGGTAACTCATCACACTTAACCTGTGAAAATGCTCTCCAATTCTGAAGACAGGTTGGATTGCACAACCTGTCAACAGTTTGGAAGAGTTGAGCTGGTCGATTGCTCACTGTGGCAATCTTCCTGGACAGGAACTCTGCCTTCTTACAAGAGATCGACGATTGATAGTCCTTATAATGGGTCATCAATCAAAGGTTGTCCTCAGCCAAGCCAAATTTCTGTCAGCATCGTTCCAACCTTCGCCCCGCCCACCTCATCTCCTTCAAGGTCCCATCAGACCAAGGGGACCGAGGACGAAGGGTGAGTGGGAGATCTCAGACAGGAGCTATGGAATCCAGGCCCCTGGCACTGCCCTATTATAGGCCAGTACAAGGTTCCCTAGTTCCAAGCTTTCTCTCAGCGCACTCGATAGGTCCAGCACTGCCATCAGACCCTCCAGGGTCAAACCCCTTAAAGGGTGGTACCAGACCATCTCTGTAGGGCAGGTCTATTGGGGTGAGCCTCAAAACTTAACCCTATAGTGTGACCAACCGACCAGTTCCACCACCAAGTCAGACATCTCCATCCTCAGTAGCAACCCCAAGTCCAACGAATGACCACAATTATGGGTAGCAGCAGCAACTGCCTGTTGAAGCCCAACAAGATCATCAGTTACAGGAAGTCTTGACCAAATTGCAAGAGTTTGTTGTTGACCCAGGCATTGAGGTCCCCTAGAACCAACCATCTGGGAGACTCCAACATTATGTCGATGATGAAGTCTGCAACTTCCTGCAGAAAATCCTTCTTGCCCACGGGTGGATGGTAGATGAGTAGTATTCTGCAACCTAAACCTGCAACCTTGATACATTCGAAGGATCTAGTGACTCCCACTGGCACATCTAAAAGGCCCAGTTCTGACTTGTAACAGATTTCTACACCCTGCCTCATGATCCTGTCTCGGGCAGTGCATTGCCTCCGATACAGGACCAGCATTCTCATCCAGCCAGGTCTCGGTGATGCACGCTAGATCTGATGTTTCAACAATATCAGCAATCAATGCTATCTTGTTCTTAATGGACCCTGGCGTTACATAATATCTCCCCAGTAGGATGGGTAGCCAAGGAAGACTGTGCCATTTGCCCAACATATGTGGAGCCTTTGGGTATGGGAACCAGGCAGGGAGGACTCCTCTCCTGGACCCATTTTGCCCCAGGGCATCTCTTTGATCCCACAACCCAATATGCCCACCCCACTCCACTCCCTCACCAGGCCCAGCCCCCCCTATCTCTCCTCCTCCCCTGGGTTATCCCCAAGGCCCGACACCGCATGTCCACCTTGGCAGGCAGTAGCGGGCACTCAAATGGGTGGAGGTTCCTAAGCCTGGTAGTGGAGTAGTGCCTGACCACCCAAGAACTAAACCAGCATACAATTTGCTGCAGTAACTAGCAACAACAGAGAACTAAAATTCCTAAAATACCCAAACACAGTCCAAAAAAGAAAATAGTACCCTCCTTCCCCAAAATAAAATAAAAACAATGAACCGAAAAAAACAGACAAAACCCCCCATAACTCACATAAAAATTAACACAAATCACATATCACAGTCTGAGGAGTCTAAAGATTAAATGTCTAAAAAATAAGGAACATTTATCCAGCTTGATAAAATCCACCAAAACTTAAAATCCATGTAGTGAGGGTAGGGTTCTCACCCCCACACTTCACCACTAAAATAGCGTCCACGATGCTACAGTACTATCACTATTGCTGTTCATTATTGTAATAAAAAGTTCAATAACGACAGGTCTATGAGGCCTTCTCACTGCCTCTCAAGATCGTAGTAGTAGTAATAATGAACCAGCACCAGTACAACTAATGCAGCATTCCAGACAGTCTTAGCAGGCAAAAAAGACCTTTCTCTGGATACTCGAAGTCTCGCTCCAAATGACAGGCTTATGGCACACCCAACCCAGGAGACAGATACCCCAGTCCAAGTACCCCACAGTTCAGGGCCCAAAACAGCTCCCATCCTATGATGGATGCTCTGGGGAACCCCCAGGATATCAAACCCCTGTATGCCCTCCAGAGAACGGCTCCCAACACCACCCCTGTGGGACAGCCAGAACCAGGACACCCACTCCCGGGCAGCCACCCTGCCTTGAGCATACTCACAAAAGGTCCTAATAGTATCCTCCAGGAAGCTAAGGAAACCTCCAAGTTCTTTCCTTTCGAGGCAGCAGAATCACCTCTCTGCCACACTCCGCAGTCCTGTTGGAAGGCTATGATGCCACACACCACCCAACTCCACTCCGCTCAATGGTCCACAGTCCAAAGCACAAACTGTAGCCTCTCTCCAGAAAGACCGCCATGGGGCTGGCAACAAAGTTGAAAAGGGAGAACACCGCAGATGAATCTCAGGCTGCATGGTGCACCTCAAACATCTCCAGTACTGGCGACAGCAGTAAACTCCACCGAAATAAAAGTATTGCAAAATAAGCCATCAGCACCAGAACGCTGCTGACAAAATGTCCAATACAAGTTGGAACAACAGGAGACACAAAAAAATAAACAACGGACTTTAAATGCAACAACTAATTAAATTCTCTAAATAGCTTACTATTGGACCCCTCACTGTGCTTAAACAAAACGTTATTTAAAAAATGATTTAAAACACTAAAATGTTAAAATCCTAAGCTGTAGCAAATGGCAGACCCAGAGTGGTCACCCTCTTGAATTACTGTAGTACAGTTTACAGTTTAGCTTAGAAGAGCTTGCTTAGCTCTTCTAAGATCCTCTCTTTCGTGAAGGGAAGGATGATTAGGAAATAGGGAAATGTGATATTTGGGTTTCCAACACTAACTCCCCACCCCCACATCCCAAGCATTAAAAGGAAAAAAATCATTGCCCCTTTGGTTGTCCTGAGTCTTGGTGAATCAGGTGTGGGATCTTCCTTGGGGCTTTCAACACTAACACTCACCCCATTCTGATGTACAGAACTATGTCTCCTCACCTGTTGCCAACAACCTGTGGGCCCTGCATGAAGAAAACAGATCACATCTGACCTTTTTTGCTCATGGAATGGGATGAGTGTTAGCATTGAAAACCACAAGGAAGACCCAACCCCCGATTTGCCAAGACTCAGGACAGCCAAAAGCATAATGATTTTTTCCTTTTGCTGCTTGGAAGGTGGAGGTGGGGAGTTAGAGTTGGAAAGCCTAACACCACATTTCCTTACTTTAGTGTCATTAAGTTACCCTAACTGGTACATTAACAAAGTTTTTTGCAAAGAATTTCCTTTCTTTTTGAATTAGTGGAATTATATCCTCATTCAAGCAGATCCCTTTGGGATCTACATGACAAATGCAAATGTGCAGGGCCCTTTTGACCCTGCACCATGGGAAGAAACTGTCCACTTACAGAAGTGCAGGGTCTGGCACATTCACTCTTTACACATTCACTCTACACATTCATTCTGCACACATTCACTCTATTTTTTTAATTTTGACCCCAAATGTTCAAGATAGTCATTTTATGACTGCCCTTATAAACATGACATGTAGCATTTATAGTATATTGACTGAAATGTCCTTTAGCACCAGAAGTGCGAAAAGATGTCTCATGCAGGATTTAAAAAATAACACCTGTCATGTTTATGAGATGGTGTGGAAAAATGATTGTGTTGAAATTTTGCAGTTGAAATATTAAAAATTAGTGAAGTTAAGAGTGAATGTTGAAATAGTGCAATGTTCAGTCATAACCTAGGCATTTTACCATATTTGTTTTTTTTTTTGGTAACCAGGTAAGGCCCACTAGGTACAAGTGCCTGTTCTCAGGGGTGATCTGGGGCACTGGGTCGGTCAAGTGACTTGCTCAAAGTCAAACAGTATGCAAGTGGAGGTTGTGGGAATCAAACCCAGGTCTGCTGGAAAAACAAGCTAATTCACAGCTCATTTGTCTAACTGCTAGGCTATACTGCCAGCCACCACCAAAATTTCAGCATAGCCTTTTAGTTACCCCCCATGGACCCTGTAGGTGAAAATTTTCAAATCGCTGCCAAAATGTCATTCCATGCCACCAAAACATTATTCTGTGCCACAGGTGCAAAAACACATTTCAGCCAGGATTTGAAAAATGACAGCTGTCACATTCATGAGGCGGTGTGAAAAAATGGCTATGTTAAAAATCTGGGGTCACAATATTTAATATTACTGAAGTTATGAGGGAACGTAGACAAATTTCAATTTACGCTCATAGCTTTGCCATTTTCACAAATGGTTACCCCAAATTTTCATCATAGACTTCTTGTGATCCCAACTGATGAGCAATGGCAGTGAACATTTTCAAATCCCACTCAAAAGGTGATTTTGCCAAAAAAAACATGAAATTGCCTTTTGGGCCTGATTGGCATAATTCCACCACCACTGATCATAAGGTGGGCTCTCAAAACGCCCATGCTGAAAATTGGGGGTGAAAATATGCACAAATGACAGGTGATTGCAGGGTGTGTGGTGCAGTAGACACCAGGGAAATATAACAAGCATAATGGGAAATCGATCAGAAGGTGGAGGTGCCAGTAGACACCAGGGAAAGATTATATACAATACATAATGGGATGGTGATAGGAGGGTGGGAGTGCCACTAGACAATAGGAAAACAGTGGCTCACTACTCTCAGAGCAGCCCACACCACAAGTTCTAGCTGTGGCTGCAGAACTCAAGAAAGTCCCACTGTTCTCATATAGAGAACACAGTCAAAGGCTCCTTTTGCTAAGCTGGAAACCCAGGATTTTGGGGTACCCAGAAAAGGTATTCATGGCCATTAATTGAAAAAACAAGCATCAGAATCTAGCTAAATGGGTCCTGTTGGCTAGGTTCTTGTATTTGTTTTTTTAAAATTATGGCATTTTTATGTAGTTTCCATGGTTATTAGTTTGAAGTGAAAAGAAATAAAATGGTGGGTCTCATTGCACAAAAAAAAATGCTTTGTGTTGTGAGAAGCAAGTGGAGAGAAACCAAAAATGGTCTTGTGACTCAGAAGTTTGGGTGTTGTATCAGAACATTATCCAAAGGACCCTACTGAGCATGCTCAGAACAGGAAAAACACAAAACTTTAAAGCTTTATTACTCTGGAACCATTTAACATTTTTTCAGGAAACCTTTCAAAGGCACTACTTTAGATAACATGCCTGTACCCTGGAAGTTTAGGGAAAAAATTCCATTCCATGTAGGCTGTAGGTGAGAGCAAATAAAATCCCATGTTAAGTATAGAAAACAATTAGACATCTAGAGGGAAATTGCATATGTAGATTTCAGAAACTGTACAAGCTGCTGTTACAAAACTTTCCACAGTTTTACATCCTGCCTCCCAGACAACACATGCAACATTTCAGTTAATTTTGTCAAACGCTGCCAAAGCTATTAAGGTGCAAAGTTAGGGGTTTAACATTGAACACCCTACTCAACCCTAACTATAGAGGTGTTACTAAGTCTGCACCCTTATAATATGTGTCTCATGTACCACTATCTTGACTTGTACTTTACTGTACCTGGATCATGCCTGCAAAAGGCACCTTGGCACCAATGCACCTTTCCAGTTATCAAAATGAATACATATGTAATTAATTAATTAAGTGCAATTTATTGCACATTTGTGTCAATATCTTCACACTAGCATCAGCTTTGCACACTTGTGTAAAATATTTAACACTTGCATCACTTTTTGTGCACTTGCATCACTCTTCATACACTTGCTTAATTTTTAACATACTTGTGCAGCTGTGAATTTTAAACCAAAATTATGCAAAAACCCCTAAAATGATGTAACTTGGTAAAAAAAATGGCACAGTGGCATTAAAATATGACAGCAATGTTTGGAAAGGGAAAAATAGTAAAACACATATATATATATATATATATATATATATATATATATATATATTATATATATATTTATCTCAACTCAAAAAAACTCAAGGGACTCCAGTGGGGTGCACACAATTTATAGGAAAGGAGAAGTATCCCAACCTGAGCAATATGCTGAGAAAAAACACCTAAGCAGACAACATCTGAGGAGGAAGAAAGAAAAAGAAATTGCAAAAAAGGCATACTGAGGCACCAAAATAAGTTTAGAGAACAAAAGCAAGTTCTAAAACCCTTATGTCAAATCCTTTGAAGACTTCTGAGCTGAAATCAGTCAGAATGGTAAAACACCAAGCTTGGGAGTTAAAGTGATTTTCTTAGTTTTGTTTTAATAAAGATATTGTAGTTACAAACCCTTTCTTGTAAGTGTCTGTATGTGTGTTTTTTAATTCCATGTAGTTGAAATCTATTTTTTCACAGCATTTGTTTTCCGACTATTGCTCCTATTTCCACGCCCCCATTCAGTTATTTGTGGTGTTGATTTGTCACACTGTGATATCATGCCAGGGAAACAAATATGGCTGTCTGCATGTGTGATAACAATGATTCTGGTGAATCACCATCACTGTTTGTCACTTTGCATTGCTGTACATTAAGGCACATTGCACAGTGTGGTTCCAGTTGGATATGGGCAGAGAAAGCAACCCGATTAAGACCAAAATCTTGGATTTTAGGAGGGCGGATTTCAGAAAATGGGCAAATTGCTCAGGAGCCATCTGGCAGGCATCAGAGCAGATATGGGGGTGGACCAAAGGTGGGGAAGGAATAATGGTTGCCACAGATGAGTGTGATAGGCTCAGGGGGAAGAACACAAGGGCCAAAGTGCCCAGCTGGTTCAGTTCTGGGGTTGCCCAGGCAGTAAAGGAAAACAGGTTGATGTATAGAAAATTCAAGAAGACCAATAGAGAGGTGGATAGGGAAAATTACCTAAGGTTGGCTAGTGAGTCTAGTAAGGAAGTCCAGAGAGCAAAGACACAGAAGGAGCTGCAGATAGCTGAAGGAATTAAGAAGGGAGAGACTGACAGCCTGTCGGCGCAGCGGTTGGATTTCCGCTTGCGATGCCGGCAACCCAGGTTCGGAAACAGACTCGGGTCGATGGAGGGCCGGCCGAGGGAGAAGGAAGAAGCATCCACAGACAGCTTGCCTTCTCTGGGGGGAGGGTGGGGATGCAAACCGGGCACCTTCTGGCCCCTGGCGGAGGCTGGGAGCACAGCAGAACGTCAGGGTTCTGATCGCTGGGGGAGTGACAGACGTTGGAGTTCGCCTTGACATCAGTGGCACATCACTCTCCAGAGAGAAATGCAGGAAATAGCTCCCTGACTAAGCCAAATGATGGTCTCTGGACCCCCGCTGCTGTCAGCCCTCACGACTGACCCACCTCAGTGACACCCGGAGCCGATTGCCTAGTGTGCTGGACGGCCCCATCAGTGCCTTCCCTCTCAGAGGAGGGGGACCCACCTGGCAAAGGGATATGCTGGGCTACCTCCGGAGGGGGTTGCAATGTGAGGTAAGAGTTGGCGTCGGAGGAGACAGGCAAACGGAAGGACCATAGGAGGCTTAAAGGAGAGGCTGGCTAGGGGAAGCAGAAGAGCAAAAAAAAAAAAAAGGAAGAGAATGCTTTTTTTTGATATACAAGTGAGAAAAGGGACAAGAAGGAAGGGATTGTTAGGCTTAAGAAAGGGGTGGAGTGGGCGGAGGATAATGGGGGAAAAGCAGAGATACTAAATGAATACTTCTGTTCTATCTTCACCAGGGAGAAGGATGGACCAGTGCCTTCAGGAAGGAAAAGAGGAGTGGGGGGGGGACACAGATTTATTGATAGAGGAGGATATAGTGAGGGTGGGGCTGCTGGCATTGAAGGTGGACAAATCACCAAGCCTGGACAGAGTACATCCAAGGGTACTAAAGGAACTGGCTGAGGAATTGGCAGGGCCACTGACAGACCTATTTAATAGTTTACTAGAGTCAGAAGTGGTACAGCAGGACTGGAGAGCAGCACATGTAGTGCCCCTCCACAAAAGTGGTCCCAAGGATGACCCAGGGAATTACAGGCCAGTCAGTCTGACATCTATTGTGGGCAGCTAATGGAGACCATACTAAAGGAAAGGTTGGTGTAATATCTAGAGGAGCATGGTCTCCAGGATGTGAGGCAGCATGGGTTCATGGGGGAGGGAAGATCATGTCAAACAAATTTGATTGACTTCTTTGACTGTGTCACTAAGACAGTAGACAGGGGCCAAGCGGTAGACATTCACTATCTTGATTTCAGCAAGGCCTTTGACTCTGTGCCCCACAAAAGGTTGATCAGGAAGTTGGTGGATCTTGGGGTTGGGGAAAAGATGGCCAAATAGGTGGAAAACTGGCTGAGGGACAGAACCCAGAGGATAGTTGTGGGGGGAGAGTTATCTGGCACTAGAGAGGTAACCAGTGGGGTCCCTCAGGGCTTGGTGCTCGGACTGGTGTTGTTCAATGTCTTCATCAATGACACTGGAGATGGCATTAAGGGCAAAATGTGCCTATTCGCAGAAGACACCAAGCTCTGCGGGAGAGTGGACACAGCTGAAGGGATACAGGACCTACAGAAAGATCTGAAAAAACTGGGGAAGTGGTCCAGGATCTGGCAGTTTGGCTTCAATGCCAATAAATGCAAAGTTATGCATACTGGAGCCAAGAATCCCAGGACAGAATACTACCTGGGTGGAGTCTGAGTATCTGCATCAGAGGATGAGAAGGACCTGGGAGTGATGATCACTAGTGACCTGAAGCACTCCACACAGTGCATGAAAGAAGCAGCAAAGGCAAACAAGATGCTGGGATGCATATCTAGGGTGATCAGTAGTAGGAGAGATGAGGTTATACTGCCCTTGTACAGGTCACTGATAAGGCCGCATCTAGAGTATGGAGTTCAGTACTGATGCCCACACCTCAAAGAGGACATTAACCTGCTGGAGGAGGTCCAAAGGAGGGCTACAAAGGAGAGAGCAGGTCAGCAGGGTAAGGCATATGAGGAGGGATTGAGGGCACTGAACATGTACTCCCTGGAAGACAGGCAAGGGAGGAGGGGACATGATTGGGACCTTCAAGTACTTAAAAGGAATAAATAAGGTTGATAAGGAAAGTCTCTTTAAGCTGAGTGGCAACCATAATATGAGGGAGCACAGTGTTAAGATGGAGGGTAGGAGGTTTAGGAGGGAGGTCAGGAAGCACTTCTTCACAGAGAGGGTGGTGGTCACTTGGAATGCACTACCAGAAGAGGTCATCTCATTGAAGACAGTGGGCAGCTTTAAGAGAGGCTGGGATAGGCATAGGGGGAAGGTAAGGATCATGGGTAGAGAGGATGGGAGGAGTGGGGAGGGAGGGCAGGGACATTAGCTCAAGCTGTGGACCCTGCAGTATGAGCAGACTTGATAGACCAAATAGCCGTCTTCTGCATGCTTCCTTGTATGTTTGTATGTTGATATGTACATATGATCACAATCTACATGTACGAATACTCATAGAGTTATTTCTGCTGGTGTGTGTGTGTCAGTGTGTCAGTGTTCCTCAACACCCCCCCCCCCATTCAACAGAAAGTCATCATACATCTTTATGTACAGTTTTGCAAACACTCAATGGTGAAATGTAAGGTAATTTTTAATAAAACTCCTCTGGCATTTAATGTTTTATTTTTTTATTGTGCTTCTCAGTACGTGTTTATGTCATTGTATGCTTTGTTAATGTGCCATTACTGTTATCCAGCTCTGAGCAGGTTGGAGCCCATTGGTATTCAGCCACCTCAGTGGCCAATCCGTTTTGTAGTTCCTCACTGGAATACCAATCCTCAAGACCTCAGGACCGCTCACACATCGCAGCCTCCCTGTCCAAATGGCTGTCAGAAACACTCAACTGTCAGACGGGAGGTCACTGTGGTGGGGAACACAGCCCTGAGTGTCCTCACACACCAGAATTGATGAAATGTAAATTGTGATGGTATAGTTTGTCTAATGTCTCAGATAACTATAAAAAAACAGTGCCAAACCAAGGCTTTCTTATACCCTTGATGTACTTGAAAGTGTTGCTGTTTCCCAGCTCATCTGCGCTTGTGGTGGCTGTCAGGGAACTGCAATTGATATTGAAACTCAGTCCTATATGAACAGTTATTTTTTTTTCACTGATAACATTTTAGGCTGGCTACTTGTGGTAGTTTTCTCATCGCAAGTGGATTTATTTGTTAGTGATAACAAGACTGCAATCACAATTGTATCCCTGTGTGTGTGTGTGTGTGTGTGTGTGTGTGTGGTGTTTTTTAGTCATTGGTGTGTCTCGATTTTTTTCCCCTCTCAATGTACAATTGTGCGTCGGTGGTGGTTCATTCTGGTTTTCAGTAGTTACCTAGTTTCCCCAATATAGGGCAAATCAGCAGTTATTAAAAACAAACTCTGGTCAGAGTCAGCATGGCTGCTATACTGCATTAAGAGTGGTGGAAGGGAGCTTAAAAGTGTTCACAAACAACTAGAGCTTGACTAATTGCAAAGTCCAAGGATCAAGTATTATTCCTTAATAAACAAAGCATACGAGGTAACAAAGTAGAGCTAGGCAGTTATGCAGAATCTAGGAATGACATGCAGTGAAGGTGTTTTTACTTTGACTGTCCCTTAGATTTCAACCCGGTTAAAAATATTGATTTGGCGCTGAAGCCTTCATAAGTGCCTGCCCCATCTAAAGTGAAAGAATGACGTACTATAGAAAGTCAGTGATTTTTTTTCCTTTTATTTACGTTTTTATTATTGTAACATGTTTTTTTTGGAGGGGGTATTAGAGCAGCATCGGTCATGAAAACCAAATCAAATTGGGTCCCAGTTAAAAAACATAAAATATGGATCCACTAAGCACCAGTTCACCTCCCAGTGTGACCTGGAGTTCATTTAGCCTGACAAACCAGCTGCCAATCAAAGACGACCATCAATCATGTTACATTACAAAGCTTCACGCGCATGTCACCAGGTTCCTTTTTTCGCAGAGGAGCCCATGATGCACTGGCTACAATACATCAGCAAAGCTCTGACACTATGCAGCCATAAAAAGTGTGTTGCAGAATAGAAGAAAAGGCTGACTTGACAGTAGGAGGCAGGAGGAAAGGAGGGCAGCGATGACTTAGTGATCCAACACTACTGTACATGGTTTTATTTAACTTTTAACTGCTCTACCAGTAGCGCTTCCACAACACAACTGGTCCTTTCTCTACACACAATGCTTGCACCATCTGTGCTACATCCACTTCCTTGTTTCAGGTTGCACCTGGAAACTAGCCTCGGCTCAGTGTGCCTCTCCCAGTTACCAGTTTTAAATAAATAAATAGTTTACAAATTAACAGGGCATGCACAGTACTCGCAAAGGCTAATGGATGTTTGAAGTGGGGGCACTGTGGTATTGTGGAGGATCACAGCTAGGAGCCCAGCAGTAAGTCTAACAGCGTTTAGCTAATACATTTTAAAACCAGGTTAAAGACTAGGGGCCAGATATTCAAAACTTTGCACCAGGCAAAAACTGTTTACGCAGGTTTAGCACGGGATTATCTATTCAAAAGGCCAAATAGCGCACGCAAACTGCTTTAGCGCCAGGCAAAATCATAATGTATGCAACGGGCAAACTGAGTGGGTGTGTACATGAATACAGGCGCAATGCTATATTCAGCGACGAGCACCGCACAAAGTGGTTTTGCATGACTTAACGTGACACTTAGCATGGTGCACATTACCGCCCAGGAAAAGTTAGTCTTAACCCAGGGCAATAAGCTTTGCGCAACATTTTGGCTTTGTGCAGTGTTTGCGTGGTGTTTGCATGGCTTTTGCACGGCTTTGCACAACCCTAACAAATAAATATGACATATAGACAAAGTCAGACATAGAGGAAACATGCTGCTCACTGATGGCATCACAATTATGCCATCATCTGCCACCAGTCCCAGCCATGCCAGGCAGTAAGTGGTGACCCTGCTGCCAGTGGACTGGAAGTGGGGCTTCTATGTGGGGTACTGAAAGTGAGGCTTTTAGGTGAGATATTGGAGATGGGGCTTCTAGATGAGGGAATTAGAGTAGGGGCTTCTAGGTGGGGTAATCTGAGGTGTGACTTCTGTGTGGAGGATTGGAGTTGGGGCTTCCATATCAGGGATTGGAAGTGGGGCTCGTATGTAGGGAATCAGAGGTGGAGGCAGGGGTTCTATGTGGAGGATTGGAGGTGGGGTTTCTAGGTGGGATAATCAGAGGTGGGGTTTCTATATGTGGATTGGAGTCAGGGCTTCTTTGTGGAGGATTGGAGATGGGCCTTCTAAGTGGGGTGTTGGAGGTGGAGGTGGAGCTTCTAGGTGGGGTATTGAAGGTGGGGCTTCTAGCTGTTGGGATCAGAGATGGGGCTTTTAGGTGGGGGATTGGAATGCTTCTATGTGGGGAGGTGGGCAATCTATGTAGGAGAGTGGAGGTGGTCTGATGTGTGTGCTGTGATGTATTCAATGTCATTGTTCATGAGGCGGTTGTGGGATTCAGACCCATGGCTCATTTGTCATTTGGTTCATAGCTCAGTTGCGCTACTGTCTGCATAACTTACTAGCAGATTTTTTGGGACTAATAGTTGCAGCCTGTAGGAAGTAATAAGGGGAAGAGTATGTAAAAGCATGAGTATGGCTAATGTATAATTACATAATCTTGAATATTCTTCTTAAAATGGTAAATATATTTTTTCTATTTGAATCAAACCTTACAAAGCCAAGACACATTCAGTGTGTCACCTGAAGCCCCTGCTTCTATGGCTGTTCAAGTCTTTTATGACTTGTAGTTCAGGATAAACTACCGTATTGGAAGTAATAAGGAGAAGGGGTTGATAGCTGGTACAAGCATACCTTTTTCTTAAAAAAAATTACTTTCACCACTATTTTAACTGGGTTAGGAACTGGCTAAAAGGCATGAGGTAGAGGATGGTAGTAAATGGAGTACAATCTGGGTAGAGGAGGGTGACCAGCAGAGTACCTCAGGGATCAGTCCTTGGACCAGTTCTGTTCAGTGTCTTCATTAGTAACATTACAGAGGGACTGGAGGAAAGGTCTGCCTGTTTGCAGATGATACTAAGATCTGTAGTAGGGTGGATACACCTGAAGGGGTAGAGAACATGAGAAGGGACCTGGGGAAGCTTGAGAAATGGTCTGCAGAGTGGCTACTGAGGTTTAACTCCAAGAAGTGCAAAATTATTCACCTGGGTCACAGAAACCCTGGGGAGAGCTACAGGATTGGTGGAGAATTGTTGACAGTCACAAAAGAAGAAAGGGACCTGGGGGTTATTATTTCGGATGACCTGAAAATGTCAAAGCAGAATCCGAATGCGGCAGGGAGTGCCAGTGGCATGCTGGGGTGCATAGGCAGAGGTATCACCAGCAGAAAGCAGGAGGTAGTGATGCCATTATACAAAACACTGGTCAGGCCTCACATGGGGTACTGTGTGCAGTTCTGGAGGTCACACCTTCAAGAGGACATTAACAGGCTGAGGCATTCCAGAGAAGGCTGACTAAGATGGTACAGGGCTTGCATCACACAACTTACAAGGAGAGATTAAGGAACCTCAGCATGTACTCACTGGAGGAGAGGAGGGAAAGAGGAGACATGATAGAAACGTTAAAGTACCTCAAGGGCATAAACAAGGTGCAGGGGAAAGACATCTTCCAATACAGGAGGAGTGCAAGAACAAGGGGGCATGACATGAAACTGGAAGGGGGCAGGTTAAGGAGAAATGTGAGGAAGGTTTTCTTCACAGAGAGGGTGGAATGGGCTGCCACAAGAGATGGTGGGAGCAAGCACTGTGGTTGGGTTTAAACATGCATGGGATAGGCATAGGGGAACCATAGAGAGAAAGCAGAGGGAAGGTCAGAAGCCGTAAACAAGTACACAGCTTATTGGCAGAGTAGATGGGCCTAGCAGTCCTCATCTGCTGACAGTTTATATGTTTCTATGTTTCCTGAGTCCTCTTGGGGAAAAAACCTATGTGGTGGCAGTGAACTTGATGTCCCTGGTGAGGGATTTGCATCACCAGGAACTTCAAGTTCACTGCCACTACGTGGATTTTTTTTACCAACAGGACCCAGGAAACCTGTTTCTTACCTCCCCCTTTGCTTAAGGTCAGGAAAGTCAAACACAATAACTGTGGGTAGAGTGCCCCTTCAGAGACAAACTGCAAACAGAGTCCAGCAGAAATAGCAGAATTACCTTTTAAATAGCATCAGTAGTCACTGATTCTATAAAAATAGAAGCTTCACTAAAATACTGCAAGCACTTACAACAGGATTTATGTACAGTCAGACAAAAGGATTACAGTTTACTAGAAACTAAAATAAATGGCAATTACACAGACAGGTTTCAGACAGAAGAATTCTGAGCTAATCTCACTTTTAAAACCTATTCATTTACCTGCTGCTGTCTGAGGAAAACATTTATTCCCTCAGCTGTCTTTCTACCAGATCACTAGCTGCAGGGCTCTGGAGTTACTTTATTTTATTTAAAATTTGGTAATTGGGAAAGGCACACTGAGCCAAGGCTCATTTCCAGGTGTGACCCAGGGCAAGGGGTAAGGTGAGCTATACATAAGATACATGTGATACAAGACATACATTTGATACAGGAGAACACCATAAATTACAAAAGGTTTGGGGGTGATGACACAGCAGTTTACGGTTACAGACAATGCATAATTTACAAATGGTACAGGAGTGAGGCCACAGTTGTTTACAATGATGCAGGAATGGAATAGGCAGCAATTATGATACTAAACCACTATGAGCAGGAGTTGGCGTATGATAAGAACAGATTGTTGGGGTTAGAGTGAGGGAGGGATAGGAGCCAGAGGGGGTCAGCATTGAGGAGGGACACAGCTAGTGAGGGAGGGGACATAGGCGGGGGGGAGGGGGAGTCGACTGAAGTACTTTTGGATGGAGACTATGGCTCACAGACTGTGTACATTGAGGAGCAGTGTATTCCATAAGGCTGGGAGCAGGTAAGTAAAGGCTTGTTTCCCTGCCAGCAAGTGTGAAGTGGCTAAGGCAAAAGAACATTAGTCTCAGGACAGGCGTTCCAAGTGGAACTGATTGAGTAGGAAGAGCCCCACATCACCGTAAGATTCTCAACAATTCTGCATTTTATTCAATCAGTTCAATTTATAAGTGATTGACCGCATTCTCATAGCTTATCATAGCTGTGTTCAGCATGCATTGTTTAAGGTTTTTATCATAAAAAAAAACTTAGCACCATATCTAACACATTAAATATAAATGCAATGCCATTAAATTGTTATTGCAACATATAAACATTTTCCATGTATGCAGGTATGTGTTCCAAAAGCACTAGCTTCCCTCTAATCTCACCTCCATTTTCTTTATTTCTAAATGAAGTCCCTCATAATTAAAATTGCAGTACCCACTTTTTTTTGCTTTTGGATTTCAGGCTGCAAATAGCCTGTTCAATCTTGTTGCAAAGTTGCATGCTCAGCTTCTGACAGGTGAAATTCCCCTGATTAAATGACAGATCATAGTGCAGTTTTCAGCTAAGATTCATGCTCTTTTAACTACTGCGTTCAACCCCTTCATGTTACTAATGTAACTAATTTCAGGGTACTTATAACGCCAGTGTAAGCATCCCCCTGTAAACAACACATAGACTCCCTCTAAACTGAGGCAAATCTTAACTGTAACAGAAGGGAATTGATCTGTATGCTACACTCACTTGTGATTAATTTCAAAAGTTACTTTGTAGATGTATCAGGCAGAAGCAGTTATGCCGAACCCTGGTTAAATGCCCTCCAATTTATCCTGGTTCATGATTTAGTTCTGAGTCTAACTCTACTTTAATGGCAAAGATCAAGTTATCCCATCGAACCAGGGCCCAGCTTGTCCCCATGGGGTAAAGATCTTGTATTCAACCCCTGACCCTTGTTTCAGGCACCAAAATTGTCTAATGTCTAAGATACCTTAAAGAGAATGTACCTGTGTCTGCACAGAATTTCGTCTAAGAGCGCTTGGTATAAGTGTTAAATGGCAAGATGTGCTGGATAGTACTCCGCTTGTGGATAATGTTCTTGGTATATAGAATGTACTGGATGTGACTGCCTGTGACTAAAGTATGGGATGCTTGATGAAAGTATCGTTGTCAACTTACTTTGGATAGATGCCTTTTGGTATATAAAGTACTGGATGTGACCGTGTTTAAACTGCGTTTAGGATGCTTGACAGAAGCATCACTCTCATTGCATTGGATGGGACTTTCAAATATTGTGCTGAATGTTCTGGAATGTTCAGAAGTCTGCGAGTGCAGGGCAGTCCCTGATTTGTCTGCAAGTGCAGGGCAATCCCTGCTTTGTCTGCTAAAGTGCAGGGCAATCCCTGCTGTGGTTGTAAATAGTAATTTGCTGCTTTACAAAAATCTGGTTCCAAGTTGCCCCCACCCTCAAATTAATAGCCGGCCACCTCGACCAGTTGCAACTCCATCAGGCCTGCAACATCTTGGACTGTGGTATCTGTTTAACCAGTATGATATGAGATTGTGGGGTTTCTGCTGTATCTAGGACTGGTACCAGTGTGGGTAATATTAATAATTATGTTTAACATCTGATTTATCAGCTGCTACATAGCCAGGGCTTTGGAAGTCTTAAGTCGACAAGTAAAATGTGATTTATGTATGCCTGTTAATATGTAGCCACCCAGCTGGAGGGTTCACCAGCAAAATCAAAATGATCTCTGTACATGTGTAAATACGATAAGATAACCTCTACTCCTCCTGTTTCCCTTTCCAAGCTCCGTTATTACCCCCGAAATAAATATTTGTTGTTGTTGTTTGAAATCCTGTGTGAGCATATTATTAGACAGAGCCTTTAATTCACAATGTTGAAATGTGGGGAGCTGTATCTTGGGGCATGTCTTTGGAAGGTAACTGGTCACCGTGGGTGGTGTAGCAGCTCAGGGGGCTACTCCCAGTACCATCTCACCCATGTAAAGCACCCAGAGTGGAGGCACTGCGCAAAGGTTTTAAAAAATGTTATAAGTTTTCGAACCCAACCCCCTTAGACTATGTCCAGGGTAGTAGGCAGGGGTGTAACACTGGGGGGTGGCACCGCCTAGGGTTACGCAGGATAAGCATACTGTAGGAGAGTACTGGAAAAAGAAAGGATTTTATATAGCACATCTTAAGTTTGTTTTTATAAATTTTTTTACAGTCCAGGAGAGGGAGGGTAGAAAATGTTGCTGCTATCAGACACAAGAAGATTTGAATTATCTAGATTAAGTTTGATAGTGGCTGGCTTGGCTGGTCCTCCTCTTGTATTTTTTATTTTAAAGTACAGTATGCAATGGCCATGTTCAGTCTGCTGTATCCTTCACTTTCTCCACACTCTCTCCCTCCTCTATTAATTACAAAAATTTGGGCAAATACACTTTGGGATTTCTTTGACAAATTGCAGAGAGGTCCCTCCTATTTATAATTTAAAAAAGACTGATTCTCGCTCCTGCTTTGATTAGTGCCCCTTTTATGATTTTCTTAATTGTAAAGTTCATGTCCATGTCAGGCAGGTTAAAAAGAGCAAGAGAAAAAAGAGCCTGCTTTGGTTCTCCAAGGCAGTAGCAGGCAAAGTAAAGGAAAAGAAGCAGGCATTCAAAAGGTACAAGACAACACTGAAAGAAGTGTAAGAAAGAAAAGCCTAGCTTTCAGGAGGTACAAGGTAGCATGGGGGGGATCAGTGGAGCGTATCTGTAAAAGTAGAAGGAGGCAAGGAAAGCAGTCATGACCACAAAGGTGCAAACAGAGGAAAAAATAGCCCAGGCAATTAAGAAAGGAGGGAATACCCTTTTCAGGTAGATTGGTGAAAGAAAGAAGACCAGGGGTGGGATTGTGAGGTTAAAAAGGGATGGATGGGTGGTGTGTTTAGGGGGACCTAGAAAAAGCAACAATCCTGAACTAATATTTTTGTTTAGTATTCATATAAGAAGGGAAAGGAGAAGGACCATTATTGGGCGATAGGGGTGCCAGTGTGAGAGATGTGGACACCAGCCCATTTATGAAGGAAAGAGTATTGAAGGAACTCGAGAACTGGAAAGGGGACAAGACTATGGGTCCAGATGGGATACATCACCAGAACATTAAAAGAACTTCTAGAGCTGCTGGTGGCACCACTAACAGCCCTATACAACAAATCAATAGAGACAAGATTGGTTCCAGGGGACTGGAGGAGGGCAATGTAGTCCCTCTCCACTACACTGGGAAGTGAACGTGCAAATCATGTATATAGATATTGTAAATATTGGGCTGGATATTCAAACTGCGTTATTTTGTGGCACATGCCCTTGCGCTGCACAAAATAGTTGCTGAGGGTGGCGAGGCGATATTCAGCGGAGTTGCGCTATTGAGCAACTCAGCGAGATATCACCCCCAGCCACAACCACTGTGCATAGCTCAGTGGAACTTGCCCACCATAAATGGTCAGAGTGGAGCATTCAAGATGCGATTGGCGCAAGTACCATTGAGCCATCGCATAAAATTTCAATATTCAAAGGTGACATGCAAATGGGGCCAGTAATTCTGTGCAAGGTGCAGGGGGTCCATTTGCATTGTTCTATACCACATTTGCATGCCATTAGCATGCAGGCGCGCCGATCCCGAGGACTTGCGCCTGGTGCCCTGCCAGGCAGCCGTCGGGGACCGCGCCCCTGAAGACCGATTGCGGGCATAAGTTAACCCCTGGTCTATACAGATAGTAGTCCAGATATGTAAATGAATGAATTACTCTATGTCTGGACTGCCTTAGGCTGCAGTATGGCTGCACGCCTTAATACCTTGCTTTGAACCAATGGGTGTGCAGCCCCACCAGGTGTCAGTCGGCAGGCGGGCAGCACGTAGGATGCCGCCGGCTGACTGGGGGGGAGCGGTGGTGGGGCTTCGTGGGTGGGTGGGGTGGGGGGCCACTAGATCACCAGGGTAGGTGGTCCTGGGGGTTTGAACACGTTGTTGCCCGCGATCAGGCTTCGCGTCCACTGGACCACCAGGGATATGTCCTTGGGGGCTGATTCTTTGCTGCCCGCGATCGGGCCAGTCGGGGTGGGGGTTGACTTATGCCCGCGATCGGGCCAGTTGGGGTGGGGGGTTAACTTATGCCCGCGATCAGGCTAGTGGGGTGGGTCTTCTTTCACTTCTGCCCGACCATCAGGCCAGTCGGGGGTGGGGATGTTTGAACTTCTGCCTGCGATCGGGCCAGTCGGGATGGGGTTTACTATATGCCCGCGATTGGCTGGGTAGGGGGGCAGAGTTGAGGCTACCCACAGGTGGCAGCTGCTGTGTTCGCGCCTCTGCAATGCGGCAGCTCACCTGTGGGTGGCCCCGACTTACTCTCTTTTTTGGCTCAGAGTTGTGCAGGCGCAGGTTGGGGTTGCGCCTGCACAACTCTGCACAGCCCGCTGAATATCAGGCTGTGCAGTTTATGTATGGTTCCTCCCCCTCCGGTTCAGCATGCCTTCATTAGCATTGCGCTGTTGCTCAGCTTGACTTGGGGGGCACAACTGCCTCCTGCTGAATATGGCAGTACGGCACAATTTCGGACTTGCGCAGGCACAACCCTATTGCGCATGGCGCAACCCTTTTGAATATCCAGCCCATTGTATATATTGTATTTGCTTTTTTGTCTGTTACTGCACTTGTTTGCTCTGTACATTTCTATTGTGTACTCCAGTCAAATCTCATGTACACCTTCCTCGAAGCTGCACCTGGAAACGAGCTCTGGCTCTGTGTGCCTTTCCCATTTGCATAGAATTTGATGGCAGATAAGGACTGCTTGGTCCACCTAGTCTGCTCATTTCCCTACCTAATGGATAAGCTGCAGATCCTAGTTAACCAACAGCCTACTTCCTCCTACCCCCCCACTAGAATTGCCTTATGTCTGTCCCATGCATGCTTGAATTCCCCAACTGTTTTTGACCCCACAACCTCCTCAGGAAGGCTGTTCCATGCATCAACAACCCTCTCCATGAAAAAATACATCTTCACATTACCTCTGAGTCTTCCTTCCTCTATCTTCAAATTGTGCCCTCTTGTTCTTGCACATCTCTTTTTCTGAAAGATGCTACCATCTTGGACTTTGTTGATTCTCTTGAGGTACTCGGAAGTTTCCATCATGTCCCCTCTCTCCCTCCTTTTCTCGAGGGTATACATATTAAGCTTCTTTAGTTTCTCTTCGTATGTCTTCTGGTGCAGAACCTGCACCATTTTGGTTGCCATCCTCTGGACAGCCTCCACCCTGTCTATGTCTTTGTGGAGATGGGGTCTCCAGAACTGCACATAGTACTCCAGATGGTGTCTCACCAACTATCTGTACAGAGAGAGAGAACAACTTCCTGTTTTCTACTGGTGATGCCTCTCCCTATGCATCCCAGTATCCCCCAGCCATTCTTACTGCATTCTCACATTGCCTGCTTACCATTAGGTCATCAGATATAACTATCCCCAGGTTCCTTTCCATTTTTGTTGTTGTTGGTATCTCACCCCCCACTGTGTACTCTTACCCTGGGTTGTTGTTTCCCAGGTGCATTACTTTGCACTTCTTTGTGTTGAATCTAAGCTGCCATACATTTGACCTTTCCTCCAACCTTGCCAAGTCCATCTCATCCTTTACACCCCACCTTGTGTATCAACCCTGTTGTAGATCTTTGTGTCATCTGCAAAGAGACATACTTTTCCTTCCAGTCCCTCTGCAATGTCTCTTATAAAGACATTAAAAAGGACCAGACCCAGTACTGAACCCTGCGGTACCGCACTAGTAATCCCCCTTTCTTCAGAGCGGACTCCATTCACTATTACCTTCTGTGTCCTGTTGTCTAGTCAATATTTTACCCAGGCTACCACCCTGGGACCCACTCCCAAGCTGGCTAATTTGTTTATTAATCTTTTGTGTGGGACTGTGTCAAATGCCTTGCTAAAGTCTAGGTAGGCTATGTCCACAGCCCCTCTCTGGTCTACTACTTTGGTCAGCCAGTCAAAGAAATTGATTTATTTCTTCTGACATGACCTTCCCACTGTGAATCTATGCTGCTTTGGATCCTGTGCCCCACTGGTCTCTAGGTACTCAACAATTCTTTCCTTCAGAAGTGATTCCATCATTTTCCCTACCACTGAGGTCAAAGTGACAGGTCTGTAGTTTCCTGCCTCTGTCTTACTCCCACTTTTGCGAAGGAAAATCACATCCGCCCTCCTCCAGTCCTCAGATACTACACCATTCTTCCATAATTTGTTAAAAAGGGTAAACAATGGTGTTACTAGTTCTCCTGTTAGTTCTTTTAGAATTCTGGGGTGAATCCCATCAGGTCCCACTGCTTTGTCCACCTTCAGTTTTAGTTCTTTCAGAACCCTTTCTTCTGTGAAAGAACTGATATCAACCCCCCTATCCAGAGTGCTTCTATTGACTAGATTAGGTACCTCCCCCTCTTCCTTTGTGAATACTGAGCAGAAGTATTCATTTAGTATCCCTGCTTTTTCACTGTCCCTCTCTGCCCACCGACCCTCCTCTTTATTCAGGCTCAGTATCCCTCCCTTTGTCTTTCTTCACTCCCTAATGTACCTATAAAAGGTTTTATCCCCCTTCTTAACCGAGTTGGCTATCTTTTCCTCGGTTTGGGTCTTTGCTATTCTGGCTGCTTTCCCCACTTCCTTCTGCTTTAACTGGTACAGTTCTCTGTCCTGCTCCTTCTATGTCTCTTTATACTTCCTGAATGCTGTCTTTTTCTACCTAATCTTTCCTGTCACCTCTTTTGAGAACCATAGTGTTTTTTTTCTTTCATTTTGATTTGTTTATTTGCTTCACACAAAGGCTTGTTGCCTCTGTGATGGCAGTTTTGCTGTTTCACCATTGTTGCTCCACCCCTCCTTCTTGCCTGTTTGCTAGTGCTTTTCTGAGGCACTCTCTCATTTTGACAAAATAGGTCCTCCTGAAGTCCAGTACCTTCACTTTTGTATGGCTTGACTCTACAGCTGAGTTTATCGTAAACCACACTGTTTGGTGGTCACTTGCTCCCAGATGGCTACCCACTTCTGGATCTGAGATCCCCTCTCCGTCTCCATTTGAGAGTACCAGGTCTAAGACTGCTCCCTCCTGAGTGGGTTCCAACACTAGCTGTCTGAAGAATGCCCCCTGTAGGGCATCGAGAATGGCTCTGCTCTTGGATGTGGCTGCAGCAAAGGTGCTTCAGGTAACATCTGGCATATTCAGGTCCCCCATCAGCAATATCTCCCCTTTCTCTGCCATCCTATCATTCTTCTATCATTTCCTTGTCCATTTCCTCCCCCTGAGACAGGGGTCTGTATACAACTCCTGTGCAGATTGTGGTGCCATTTCCAGTTTCCAAGGTGATCCACAGTGCCTCCTCTCCTCCCTGTTTACCCTTTAGTTCCATTGCTTTGATCCCTTCCCTTACATAGAGAGCTACTCCTCCTCCTCTTCTACCCTCCCTGTCCCTCCTGTAGATTGTGTACCCTGGTATGTTGACATCCCAGTCATTGTTCTTTGTGTACCATGTTTCTGTTATTGTCACAATATTCAAGCTTCCCTCTTCCATCAAGGCCACCAGTTCATGGAGCTTGTTATCTACACTACGGGCATTAGTGCTCATTACCCTCCATTTTTTGATGGCCTTACCCCATTTTTCCCCATCCCTGTCCTTACTGCCTTTGTCTTTTTCTCCATTTACCCCAGCCCTTCTCCCTATCGACTTCTCTATCTTGGTGTTTACCTCACTAACTACCTGATTTTTTTTGGGGGGGAAGGCTAGAATTTCCCTTCTCCTTTTCAGTGCCTCCACCCTTGGCTAGTATAAATGCTTGCCAATGAATCATTTAAACCTGTCACCTAGGATTCTGATTCCCCCCTGGACAGATACAGACCATCACACTGGTATAGGCTTGCATCCCTCCAGGTGGCTCCCCAGTCCCCACTGAAGCCAAAATCCTGAGTTCTGCACCAGTTTTTCAACCACTGATTGAATTCCACAGTACGGAGCACCCTAGCCTCACCCATATCAATAGACAGGCAGCACCTCTAAGAAGATTACTGTATGTGATACTTGTCTAAGGCCCCTCCCCAACTCCACAAACTACTCCTGCACTGCTCTGATCCCTTTCCCAGGCAGGTCATTTATCCCTAGGTGGACAATGACATCCATCTCCCTCCCCCCTGCAGCTGCTCCCATGATCCTGAGGATTCGCTCCCTGTCCCTCCAAGCCATGGCACCTGGCAGGCACCTTACCTCCCTCTCCCCTCCCTCCCCCAGTTCTACCCTCCTAACAATGGAGTCCCCCACCAGGAGTTGTTTCCTTCCCCTGTGGGGTCCCATGCCACCCTCCTGTGGGTCTCCTTTGTGGAGGTTCCCTGCATCCTCCTTGGTCTCCACTGTGGGTGCCTCCATAGAGGAACCACACTCTGCCAGAATGGCATATGAATTGTGGAGAGATACAACTGGAGGGCTGTGCCTCTGTTCCACCACCCTCACCCTCCCTGAGCCCACTGTGGTCCAACTGCTCTTCTTTGTTGGCAACCTCTGAGGCAGTGGCGGTGGCCCTAGTGGTCCCTGGGTGGGAAAGGAGGTCCCCTGAATCCTGTGCAACTCAACCTGGAGATGAGCAACCTCCTCCCTCAGAGTCAAGAGAGATGCCTGCAGATGGGACAACACCGCATCCTCCAGAACATCTCCCAGAAGACTGCTGCTCCACAGCCACTGCATTGCACCACTCCAATCTTGTCTTATTTGTGGCCCCTTAACTGTTGTTTTGTATACCTACTCTTTCCTCTCTCTTTATTTTATTGTTTTTGCATATAATTTTTTTTCTCTCCCTACTTTCCTACTGTCTCCGTGCCCTTAAAGCTCCTGATCTTCCTGTTCTGGGACATCAACTTTAAAATAAATAAATATAAACAGGGAGGAAATTAATTAAATCACTGCTAAAGAAATGGATAGTGATATTTCTTCAATCCAACAAAATACAGGATCCAAGGTAGCATGGATTCACAGTGGGAAGATCTTGTCAAACAAATCTGATCAATTTCTTTGACTGGGTGACCAGACTGGTAGATCAGGGAGTGGCAGTGGATCTGGCCTACCTAGACTTCAGCAAGGCTTTCAACACCATCCCACATAAGACATTGATAATAAGTGAGGTAGCCTGGAAGTGGGCCCCAAGGTGGTAAACTGGATCAGAAACTGGTTGAGTGACAAGAAACAGAGGGTGTCAGTAAATGGCGTTCAATCCTAGAAGGGGGGTGACCAGCAGGGTGCCACAGGGATCCTTGCTGGGCCAGTCTTCTTTAATATTTTCATAAGCAACATTGCAGAGGGGCTGGAGGGGAAAGTATGCTTCTTTGCAGATCACACAAAGATCTGCAACAGGGTCAACACTCGGGGGAAGGAGGGCTGGAAAAATGAGAAAGGACTTAAACCTGCTTGAGGAGTGGTCAAGAGTGTGGCAACTAAGATTCAATGCATAAAAGTGCAAAAGCATGCATTTGGGGCACAGAAATCCAAGAAGAGTACAAGATGGTGAGAGAGGTACTGATGGCCACCTAGATTTGTGGGCTTTTAGTGGTACTGTTATTTCTTTGCTGTTTTTACTTAGAATTGTGTTTGGGCTGTTGAAAATGTAAAATCTAGTTTGATGTGCTTGTAGTAGTGCTGTTTTCCTTTGCTGTCTTTACTTGCTGCAAATTTTCACCCATCCTCCCTCCCCAGCCCCCCACTATTATTTATGTGTCATGTTAAATCTGATTGACAGGAGCCAAGCACAGGGAATAGCAGGGGTTGTGGAGTAGGAGGTTAATAAGGGGGAAGAAGCCCACCCTCGGCACAACAAGTGCTTTCACTCATTTTTTTTGTTTTTTGGTTTTCTTCCTTAAAAAAAAGGTATCTGAGGATCGCTGGCAGGATTTTCAGGATAGTAGATTAATAAAGAGGGAACTACAAAGAGAGCTTCAGTAACAGACAAGTACTGGAATAGCAGTATAAGTGCAGTATAATGTGGGGAGTGGTGCAATACAGTGAATGCGGGGCAGCCATATTCAGGCAGACCTTCTGGATACCGAGGTGCTGCCCTATCTGCAGGCATCTCTCTGGACTGTGAGATGAGGCAGCCAGACTCAGAGTGGAAGTAAACTGGGTCAGGAGTACCTTTGCCCTATCCAGAGACCACCCAGTCCAATGCCACTGCCTCAAAGGATGCCAAGAATGAGGAGCACTTGGATGATGGTGGGCTCAGGGAGGGTTAGGGTGGGCAGGCAGAGGCACATCCCAAATCATATTCCACTCCAGAACTCATATGCCACACTGGCAAATGGGGACAACCAAACAGAGATACCCAGAAAAGTGGAAGGGGAAGGATGTGGAGGTCAACCAAGGAGGTAACCTCAGTGGGGAGAGCAGTGTACCCCAGAGGAGGAGGAGGAAATGAATCCTGGTGGGGGACTCTATCATAAGAGGGATCCAGCTAGGAACACAGGAGAGGGAGGACAGGAAGGTGAGGTGTCTAACAGGTGCCATGGCATGGAGGGATGGGAGGAAGATCCTTGGGATCGCTGGGAAGGCAAGATGGGAGGGTAAGCTGGATGTCATTATCCACCTAGGTACTAATGACCTGGCAAACAGGGAGCCTAAGGAAGTTCAGGAAGAGTTTAGGAAACTGGGGAGGGGTCTCAAGTAAGTAGCTACTTCTGCTACCTTCTCAGAAGCACTACCTGTGAGAGGTATGGGAGAGCGTAGGAGCAAACACACCAGGAACTTAAACTCATGGTTGAAGAACTGGTGCTGTGAGGAAGGGTTTGGATTCATTGGTGACTAGGGACCCACCTGGAGGGATGGGGGCTTGTTCAAACCTGATGGCCTGCATCCATCCCAGAGGGGAATCCAAGCATTCAATGATAAGTTTAAATGCTACATGGACAAGCATTTAAACTAGCCAGGGGGGTGGCATGCCAGTAAGGAGGGCACCTAATTGCCCATCCCCCACAGCTAGCAGTGGAACCAGTGAACAGAAGGGGTGAATATCTCTGCAAAGCAGTGTGTAAAAGATGGAAATAAGCACCCAAGTGGTGGATAGGCAGAAAGGAGGTAACATTCAACAGAAGGGCAGACAGCAAGGAGAACCAGGAATAAAGGACAACCGGGTAGGGGACTGGAGTAGAACAATTAAACAGTCCAGGGAGTTCACATCATGGAAAGCCATGAGTGCCAATGCCAGAAGCCCTAGCAACAAGATGGAGGATCTGGAGGCTGCCATGGTGCAGTCAGACCTGGACATTGTGGCCATCACAGAGACCTGGTGTATTGATAACCAAAACTGGGGAGACCTTGTATAATGATAACCACGACTGAGAGATGACCATACCCGGCTACAACATATTCAGGAGAGACAGGGCAAACAGGAATGGAGGAGGAGTGGCACTTTATGTGAAAGATGGCATAAAGGCCACAGAGATCCAGGAGGAACAAAATGAGGGAGAGATACTGTGGGTTAAGCTGGAAAGGAAAATAGTGTCAGCTATCCGCACAGGGGTGGTCTAAAGACCCCCAGCCCAGGAGGAAGAAACAGATAGAGAACTGATACTAGCTATCCAAAGGATGGCAGACAAGGGTGAGGTGGTGCTGGTTGGAGACTTCAATATTCCAGATATGGACTGGAGCATCCCAGCAGCAGCATCAACCAGGAGCAAAGTTATCCTGAACTCCTTTCAAGGTGCCTTCCTCAAGCAAATAGTCATGGAACCAACTCGGCAGAAGGCAATACTGGACCTCATACTAACAAACAGGGAGAGTGTGATGGAGTAACAGTTGGGGAGCACCTGGGGAACACTGACCACTGGCCACTGTGGTTTGAAATCACAGAAGGAGCAGAACCAAACCACACAAAAATACGTATCCTGGATTTTAGGGGGGCAGACTTTGGGAAAATGGAGAGATGCTTGAAAGAGGCCTTAATGGGAATAGGGAGGGGATCAGATTGAGGAATAGTGGGCAATATTTAAAACAGGGATTACAAGAGCAACATAATTATGCATTAAGCAGGTTAGCAAGGGGAAAAGGAAGAGGAGCCAATATGGTTTTTCAAGGAGGTAGTGGAGAAAGTGAAAGCCAGAGATTGCATTCAGGCAATACAAAAAGACACAGGCAAAAGGGGATAGGGAGAAGTGCCAGGAGAAGCAAAGGGGGGCAGGGAGGTCAGTAAGGGAAGCCAAAGCTCAGACAGAAGAGTGCATCGCAAAATCAGTGGGTAGAGGGGAAAAAAACTTTTACAGGTACATAAGTGAAAAAAGAAGGGCAAAGGCAGGGATCGTGAGACTGAAGGGGAAGGATGGGGGCCGCATGGAGGATGACAACAGTGAAGCTGACATACTGAACAGATATTTCTGCTCAGTTTTTAATGAGGAAGAGGAGGGTAATGGGTCTGAAGGAGTACAAGGGGTTGGAACGGTGCAGAAATGAACACAAGTCCCTTTACACAGGAAAGGGTACTAAAGGAACTGGAAGGAATAGAGTCGATAAAGCAATGGGGCCAGATAGGGTGCACCCCAGGGTCCTAAAGGAATTAAGAGAGGTGGTGGCTGAACGTCTGACAATCCTGTTTAGCCGATCACTGGAAACAGGGGAGGTACCCAAAGACTGGAGGACAGCAGTTGTAGTCCCCTTATACAAAAGTGGGAACAAAGAGGAAGAGGGGAACTACAGACCAGTCAGCCTGACCTCGGCAGTGGGGAAGATCATGGAAGCACTACTGAAGGACAGATTGGTGGAACATCTGGTTGCCAACAGACTACAGGACCCAAGGCAGCATGGTTTCACCGGTGGGAGGTCATGCTAGACCAACATCATTGAATGTTTCAACTGGGTGACAAGGGAGGTGGATTGGGGGGAGTAGTAGACATGACCTATCTGGACTTTAGCAAGGCCTTTGACACTGTGCCACATAGAAGGCTATTAAACAAACTGGGGAATATGGGTGTGAGCAGGACTATAGTGCAGTGTGTAGGTAATTGGCTAGCTGGCAGGACACAGAGGGTGGTGGTAAATAGCTGTCACTCCACAGAGGGAAGAGTGATCAGTGGGATCCAAAGTTTCTGCACTGGACCCCTCCTCCTCCTCCATACTCCATTAAGTCGCTCTTGTGACTTATCTGCAAGAGTGATGGCAGTTCTTCTCTCAGGGCTCCCATGAGCCTTAATTTATATCCCCCTGAAGTTGACTAACTTAGTACTGCCTAGCAAACCGCTCTGCCAGAATCCAACTCCAGCCTGTACTATGGCTAGACCCGGGGTAACTGGTATTTTAATCTCCATTTAGCTGAGCATGGAGGAGAATGGGGGAATAGTAATAACACTACCTGCCTCAGGACAGTAAGTCCTTTTTTCTACACGGGGAATCTTAGTAGTCCAATGTGCTTTAATATTTCCTAAATGGGGATGATGGCTCTGTCTGTGGGGGGGGGGTTGCATCATGCTGTGTATCACCATGTACTGGGTGATAGGGGGTTTAGCCTGTTTCTCCTCACTATTGGCATCATCCCATTTTTTTCTTGGGGGTTCATTGCTGGATGCAGGCGGGCTCTGATATCTCTGTGATTCTACAGTGTTTAAACTCTTCTCGATTCAGTGCTCCCTGGCATCCACTAATAGAACCCCATTTCCAGAACCTGTTGCCAAAGTGGGCTAGAACCAGGCTTAAGGGGTCTTGGTCTCTCCTAGTTGCTCTTACTAAAAATATATACTGGACTTGTGATTGGAGGAGGACCAATGTATATAGTTATAGTTTTTCTGGGACAATGGAGGGTGGGAGGAGGGGTTTTATTTCCATCCTGGATATCGTTTCACTGGACTATACTTTCTGGATAGGAGGGGAAGGTTATCAATGGTTTGGAGGGGCAGAGAAGGGATGGGAAGTGTGGGGGAGCCCCCTCAATTCTTTTTAACCAGACATTTACTTGTTCAATTTCATTCTCCATTAATATGGCATCTTTCTTTACAACTGATACTCAATGTTTTATTGCTCCAGCTGTGTCCAGAGGTTTTTTGGTGGACTGGAAAGGGGGCGGAGGGGTTGGATGGAGTGTGCCAATTTTCGGGTGTTTGTGGTTCCACATTTACTGATCATTATGGCTATGGTTAATAATGTTGTTAAAATTTTAACTTGGAATGTTAGGGGTGCAAGAGAGAGACTTGCCTTACTACAGGTCTGAATCATTTTCTTACAAGAAACCTATCTTCCTCCCCAAGAAGCTATCTGGTTACGTAGACAGGGTGTCAATCAGGTGTCCACCGCTGGTGACTCAACTTTGAGCAGGGGCATGGAAATTCTAATAATGAAGAATACCTCCTTCCAGGCAGATCAAGTTATCTCAGACCCACAGGGAAAGTTTGTCCTAGTCAAGGGCCTCCTAGACCGAAGCAAGGTGATATTGGGTAGCATTTATGGCCCAGTAGGGGGGTGACACTGCCTTTTTTATGGATTTGGCTGACAAAAATGTTCTCTTCTTATCAGCTCCCTTAATTATGGGTGGGGACTGGAACATTCCCCCCTCACAGGATCTAGACCATTCTTACCAACCTCTCAGACCTCTATCTCCTGCCCAACGGGCCCTAGGGGACTTCATGGATTTTCTTGGTCTCTGTGATCCATGGCGGATTCTTAATCCATCCAGCCATGGCTATTCCTTCTTTTCTACTGTTCACCATACTTCATCAAGGATAGAGTACACTCTCATTAGTTTATCTCTTTTACCCGGGTTGTGTAATGCTGGTCTTGAGCCCATAATACTTTCCAATCATGCTGTACCCTAAATTCTACTTACCTCCACCACGGACTTGCAACAGGACACTAGCTGGAAGCTAAACACTCAACTCCTCAAGGAGGACTTAATTGTCTCGAAAATAAAATCTCTCATCCAGTCCTACACCGAATCCAATCAAGATTCTGTCCCCAGAGGTGATCATGAGTGGTGTGCATTAAAATGCTTCCTGCATGAGGAACTTATTTGACTCACCCCTAAGTGGAAAAAACTCTGTAAGTATGAAGCTCTATCCATAGTAAACCAAATAAAATCTATCGAACAGTCTCTATCCCCTTCCCCCTTTCCACCAACCTCTTTAAATACCTTGTTGTCCCTGCGGGACAAATATGCTGATAGTCTGTGGGAGAAGGCAGAATTTTCCATCTTAAAGACTCAGTCCAGATATATTGAACAAGGGAAGAAAGCAGGGCAACTATTAGCTCTTCATTTAAGGAAATTAGAAAGTTCTAGAATTATCACTTCCATCTCAGATCAAGATTCCATCAAAACCCTTCATAGGGATATCGCTTTAGTTTTCGAAAACTTCTATCAAACACTTTACAGTTAGCGAACCTCCCCGCCAAGTACCGAAGAGAATGGGGCTTATTTAGATGCTATTCCACTCCCCCATCTCCTGGAACATCAACAAGCTCTCCTATCCTTTCCCATTTCTCTGTCTGAAGTAGAAGCGGCTATTAATAGTTTAGCATTGGACAAAGTGCCAAGTTCAGACGGCTTCCCCTCCAATTTTTATAAACTTTTCATCAAAGAAATATCTCCCCTTTTACTCCTCCTTTTCCAATTTATGTTCTCTGCCAACTCGCTAGACCCTTCTCTCCTAGAAGCCACCATAGTGCTTCTCAAACCAGACAAACCTCTCAACTAGCCAGTTACTGTCCCATCTCCCTGCTGAATTGTGACATCAAAATTCTCATTAAAATCTTTGCCACAAGAATACGGAAAGTCTGATCTCAACTACTTAGTCCGGAGCAGGTAGGATTCATTCCCAGCAGATCTTCAGCAGATTACCTATGCAAGCTGACTCATATTTTCCAAGCTGCTAAGCTCTTTTCTACCCCCATGACCCTAATCTCACTGGACGCCGAG
Source organism: Neoceratodus forsteri (assembly GCA_016271365.2). Classification (NCBI taxonomy): domain Eukaryota; kingdom Metazoa; phylum Chordata; order Ceratodontiformes; family Ceratodontidae; genus Neoceratodus; species Neoceratodus forsteri. Next base: position 966,775,516 of record CM057453.1, read on the forward strand.
AAGGCTTTCGATAGAGTCGACTGGGCCTTTTTACGGTCAACTCTACAGAAAATGGACCTCCATCCTATATTTCTGCAGTGGCTATACATGATCTACTCTTCCCTGTCTGCCAGGATATATTGGAGTTTTCTCCTCTCATTTTTCCCTTCACACTGGTACCCGGCAAGGCTGTCCCCATCTTCTTTCCTTTTCAACCTGTAGCTGGAACCTTTAATCAGGCAACTCAGATTTTCTCCTAATATTCTCAGTATAACAGTTGGTGTATCAGTAATAGCTCTTTCAGTATATGCTGATGATATTCTGCTGCATCTCACACCCCTCTACTTCTCTCACTGAAATCCTACAAGTGATTGCTCAGTATAGCCTTTACTCCAATTATAAGCTGAACTGCAATAAGACAGAAATTTTTCCCCTTAATCATTTCACTTACAAATCTGACTTTACTCAATTTGGTATGCGATGGTCTTCCAGGTCTATCAAATACCTGGGGGTCTTGCTAGCCACTGTTTCTTCCCTCACCAAGAAATTAAACCTAGACGATCTGGTCACAACAATACAACAAGATCCTCTGAGATGGAAAGCTCTCCCAATTTCCCTATTTAGGCTGTTGGTTAACTAGGATCTGCAGCTTATCCATTAGGTAGGGAAATGGGCAGACTAGGTGAGCCAAACAGTCCTTATCTGTCGTCAAATTCTATGTTTCTATGTTTCTATGGGGCAGGATCAACATAGTTAAAATTAATGTCTTACCCAGACTCTTCTATCCCTTAAACATGCTAAACATCTGGTTTCCTCTTTCCTTTTTCTGACTTATCCACTCACTCATCTCAAACTTTATCTGGCTACATAAGGCCCCCAGACACTCGTATCTCAGACTAGAACTTCCCAAAGATTCCGGTGGTCTCTGACTCCTTAATTTCTTGCTCTATTACTGGGCTAGCCATCTCTATAAATGTGGTAAATGGCTTGCCACTCCTCAAACTTTCACAGAAGGGGACTACACCTCTCCCTGGCTGCAAATAGAATCTCATCTATTTAATATCTTCAATCTTTCTGCTTCTTCCATCTTCTTTTCCCCTTGGAAAGTCTTACCAATGCTTCTTTGGGATTCAGCAATTGGTACATCCATTAAAGTCTTTTCACAGATATGCACCTCCCTAAAACGTTCTCCTTCCAAAGATACCTCGCAGCCTATTCTATCTAATCCCAGCATTAACATTGGAAATAGCATTCTTTGCCCGGTTGGTTTCCTCAGTTATGTGTGACCAGTGTCTCAGACTTTTATTCTCAGAATTTTCTTCTTTCCTCTCCTGAGATGCTGACAAAATTCCACCTGGGACAACCTCATATTTTTAAGATCTTTCAGTTAAGACACTTGCTATTGCAGCACTTTGGTCCCACTCCAGGTGCTTCCAGTTTAGTCACCCTGTTGGCTCAGATACAGGATTTGGCAGTTAAACCCCATGGGAATTCCCTGTAATACTCACTTCTCCTCATCTCACACCACCCCGCCCCCCATGTGGGCTCCAAGGTCTGGAAGATTCTGTTACCAGATGCCACAATCAATTGAACATGCATTTGGAAAGATCTGTATTATTATATTACTTAGGACAGGCTAAGGCTCACTCAATACCACATTCTAAACAACATGTGTTATACGTCTGTCAAACTGGCCAAGATGGGTCATCAACCCTTCTTCTGATTGCTCTAGATGTGGCAAAGAAGAAGAAGGAACAATTTTACATATTTTGTGGTCATGTGAGAAAGTCTCACCCCATGGGACTTGATTGAAAACCAGGCTGACCCTCTTCTGGGCTTCTTCACTCCAGAAATTTGCATTATAGGGGACTATACCCAGATTGTGGTTAAGGAGAGGAGAAACCACATGGCACTTATTTCCACAGTGGTTAAAAAAATAGTCCTTAAGCATTGGTTGGACCAATCATCTCTTTCGTATCGTGAATGGTTGCATGAGCTCTTCTTTTGTTTTCAAACGGAACACCTGATTGCCAGCATTCATCATAGAGTGCATCTTTTCAATAAGAAATGGGGTAAGCTTTATGCCTTATACCTTAACTAATTTCTTCTGAGGTCTCTCTGACTGTCTGTTATGCACTAATTCTCTCAACTTAATACCTTCCTAGTTCATAATATTGGGTAGACAGGCACACACCATGGGGAGGAGAGAGGGCTTTATGAGGGTGGGAGAGGGTAGGGAGGAGGTGGGGCTGATTTTGTTCTGTCAATCACCATGCTCTGTTCACTCAACAGATGTCTGTAATTTGAAAAATCAATAAAGTTAATTTAATTTAAAAAAAAGAGTGGGGTACCCTAGGGATCAGTGCTGGGACTGGTCCTATTCAATGTCTTCATTAGTGACATTGCACAGGACCTAGAAGGCAGAATTTCCCTATTTGCTGATGACACAAAGCTCTGCAATGGAGTGGACATGCCAGAGGGTGTAGACAGAATGAGGAGGTACCTGAAGAAGCTTGAAGAATAGTCAAGAGTTTGGAAGTTGAAATTCAATGCAAAGAAGTGCAAGATAATGCATATGGTGCACAAAAACCCTAAAACAACATATCAGTTGGGGGTGTGAGGATATAGCATGCACCAAGCAGGAAACAGTGTGACAAGGCAGCAGGTAAAGCAAATAGGATGCTGGGATGCATACTGTAGGCAGGGCCATCACCAGCAGGAAAAGGGAGGTCACAATTCCACTATACAAGACACTAGTGATGCCCCACCTGGAGTACAGTGTACAGTTCTGGAGACCTTACCTATGTAAGGACATAGACAGGGTAGAGAAGGTTCAGAGGAGGGTAACAAAGATAGTGCAGGGATTGCATCACAAATCCTATGAGGACAGGCTGAAGGACTTGAATATGTACTCCCTGCTAGCTGCTGCTAGCCTTTGGCAGAAAGGAATCTTGCTTTCAGAGCAACAAGCAGCTGACTAAAAAGGCTACAACTTTTCCTACTAATAGAACACTTCTATCTCAGCAGGAGTCAGTGCCTGTTGGGATTAAGCAAAACGATACTTTATTAGAAGTAGGGGGGTCTCATTTAGGGTAAAAAAAAGGACATCAGTGTGTGTTTCTGTGTTGGGGAAGGGGACTGTATCAACTTAGTTTGATAAATCAGGAGGCGAGGAGAGAAGTTAATTGGGCTGTGGCTTAGGCAGTAGAAAAGCAGGTGTCTCCAATTACAGCTTCCTGCTGCTAGCTATGGTTAGAAAGGAATCTTGCTTTCAGAGCAAGAAGCAGCTGGCTAAAAGGTTACAACTTTTCTTACTAATTGCCCTCCCTCCCTCCCCTAAGCGATTTCTACTTTTATAGCCACTGGATTTGACTGACAACAGCAACTTCCTGTTTGGCAGTAGGAAGGGAAGGATCACTGAGACATATTAGTTTTGTCAACCTTGCAAGAAAAAAGTAGCTCTTTCTCTCCCCCCAGCTGCTTGAGGTCTGACTCTGAGCAAGGAAGAAGGAGACTACTGAAGAATACATGAAGTTCCTGTCCCAGAACAGGAAGGGCGAGAGTTGTAAGGGAACATAGGCAGTAGGAAAGTAGGTGAAAATTTAAATAGAGGGAGGAAAGAGTAAGCATACAAAGTAACAGGAAAGGGGACACAAAATAAGACGTGATGAGAGTGGTGCAGTGCAATGGCTGTGGGGCGTCAGTGTTCCAGAAGACATTCTGGAGGCTGCGATGCTGACCTATTTGCAAGCACCCCTCTGGTTGGAGGGCAGAGGTTGCCCATCTCCAGGCTGACCTGGCTAGGATTCGTGAAACCTCTTCTCCCACCCAGGGACCACCAGGGCCACCACCACCACTATCTCAGAGGTTGCCAAGAAAGAGAATTGGTTGGACCAAGGTGGGCTCAGGGAGGGAGAGGGAGGTGAAACACAGGTACATCCCTCCAGCTGTACCTCTCCACAATTCATACACTGCTCTGGTGGAGAGTGGTTCCTCTATGAAGGCACCTACAGTGGAGACCAAGGAGGATGCTGGGAACCTCCACAAAGGAGACCCACAGGAGGGTGGCACAGGACCCCACAGTGGAAGGAAACAACTCCTGGTGGGGGACTAAATCATTAGGGCGTAGAAGTGGGGGAGGAAGAGGAGAGGGAAGTAAGGTGCCTGCCTGGCACCACAGCTTGGAGGAACAGGAAGTGAATCCACAGGATCATGGGAACAGCTACACGAGGTAGGGAGCTGCATGTCATTGTGTACCTAGGGACAAATGACCTGGCTGGGAATGGGCTCAGAGCAGTGCAAAAGGAGTTTGTAGAGTTGGGGGAGGGACTTAGACAAGTAGCACATATGGTAATCTTCTTGGAGGTGCTGCCTGTCTATGGCAAGAGTGATGCTAGGGTATTCTGCACCATGGGATTCAATGAATGGTTGAAAAACTGGTGTGGAGCTCAGAGTTTTGGCTTCATTGGGGACTGGGGAGCCACTTAGAGGGATATAGGCCTATACTGGTGAGATGGTCTGCATCTGTCCGGGGGGACCAGAATCCTAGGTGATAGGTTTAAATGCTTATTTGGCAAGCATTTAAACTAGCCAAGGGGGAGACACTGAAAAGCAGGAGGGAAATCCCAGCCTCCCTCCACAAAACATGATAATTAGCGAGGTAAACACCAAGGTAGAGAAGTCATTAGGGAGCAGGACAGGGGTAAATGCACAAAAAGGCAAAGGCAGCAAGGACAGGGATGGGGCTAAAAGGGGTAAGGCCATCAAAAAATGGAGGGTAGTGAGTACCAATACCCATAGACTACGTAACAAGCTCCCTGAACAAGTGGCTTTGATGGAAGATGGATGCCTGGATATTGTGGCAGTCACACAAACATGGTACACAGAGAACAATGACTGGGTTGTCAACATACCAGGATACACAATCTACAGGAGGGACAAGGAGGGTAAAAGAGGAGGAGGAGGAGTAGCTCTCTATGTAAGGGAAGGAATCAAAGCAACAGAACTAAAGAGTAAACAGGGAGTAGATGAGGCACTGTGGGTCTCCCAGGAGATAGGAAATGGCACCACAATATGCATGGGGGTTTTATACAGACCCCCATCTCAGAGGGAGGGAATGGACAAGAAAATGATAGAAGGCATCCTTAGAATGGCAGAAAAAATGGAGATATTGTTGATGGGGGACTTGAATATGTCAGATGTTAACTGGAGCATCTTTGCTGTAGGCACATCCAAAAGCAGGGTCATTCCTGATGCCCTGCAAGGGGCATGCCTCAGACAGCTAGTACTGGAACCCACTAGGGAGGGAACAATCTTAGACCTGGTACTCTCAAATGAGTATGGAGAAAGGATCCAGGATTTAGAAGTGGATAGCCATCTGGGAACAAGTGACCACCATACAGTGTGGTTCATGAAAAACACAGCTATAGAGTCAAGCCATACAAAATCAAGAGTATTGGACTTTAGAAGGGCTGACTTTGGGAAAATGAGAGAGTGCCTCAGAAAACCACTAGCAAATGGGCAAGAAGGAGGGGTAGAGGAACAATGAAGAATAATCAAAACAGCCATCACAGAGGCAACACACCTTTGTGTGAAGCAAATCAGCAAAACAAAACAAAGGAAAAAAAACACTGTGGTTCTCAAAAGAGGTGGCAGGGAAGATTAAGGAGAAAAGGATAACATTCAGGAAATACAAGGAAACACATAAGAAGCAGGACAGAGAACTTTATCAGCTAAAGCAGAAGGAGGCAAGGAAGGCAGTCAGAATAGCAAAGGCCCAAACCGAGGAAAAGATAGCCAACTCTGTTAAGGATGGGGATAAAACCTTTTATAGGTACATTAGGGAGTGAAGAAAGACAAAGGGAGGGATACTGATGCTTAATAAAGGGGAAGGAATGTGGGCAGAGGGTGACAATGATAAAGCATGGATACTGAATGAATATTTCTGCTCAGTATTCACAAAGGAAGAGGAGAGGGAGGAACCAAACCAAACAAGGGAAACACCCTGGATAGGGGGGCTGATACAGTCCATTCATAGAAGAAAGGGATCTGAAAGAACTCTTAAAACTGAAGGTGGACAAAGCAATGGGGCCTGATGGGATTCACCCCAGAATTCTAAAAGAACTAAGGGTAGAACTAGTGGCACCACTGACTACTATCTTTAACAAATCATGGGAGGAAGGTGTGGTACCTGAGGACTGGAGGAGGGCGGATGTGATTCTACTTCACAAAAGTGGGAGCAGGGCAGAGGCAGGAAACTACATACCAGTTAGTTTCTGAAGGATAGACTTGTTGAGTTCCTAGAGGCCAGTGGGGCACAGGACCCAAAGCAGCATGGATTCAAAGCGGGAAGGTCATGTCAGATGAATCTAATAGATTTCTTTGACTGGGTGACCAAAGTAGTAGACCAGGGAGGAGCTGTGGACATGGTCTACCTAGATTTTAGCAAGGCATTTCACACAGTCCCACACAAAAGATTAGTATACAAGTTAGCCAGCGTTGGAGTGGGTCCCAAGGTGGTAGCCTGGATAAAAAATTGGCTGGACAACAGGACGTAGAGGGTAATAGCAAACGGAGTCCACAGTGAAGAAAGGAAGGTTACTAGTGGTGTACCGCAGGGTTCAGTACTGGGACTGGTCTTCTTTAATGTCTTTATAAGTGACATTGCAGAGGAACTGGAAGGAAAAGTATGTCTCTTTGCAGATGACACAAAGATCTGCAACAGGGTTGATACACAAGGTGGGGTGGAAAGGATGAGAAGGGACTTGGCAAGGTTGCAGGAATGGTCAAATGTAAGGCAGCTCAGACTCAATGCAAAGAAGCGCAAGGTAATGTACCTGGGAAACAAAAACCCAGGAATAGAGTACACAATGGGAGGTGAGATACTAACAACAAAAATGGAAAGGGACCTGGGGGTATTATATCAGATGACCTAAAGGTGGGCAAGCTGTGTAAGAATGCAGTAAGGAGGGCTGGGGGGATACCGGGATGCATAGGGAGATGCATCACCAGTAGAAAACAGGAAGTTGTTATCCCACTGTACAGACAGGTGGTAAGACCCCATCTGGAGTACAGAGTGCAGTTCTGGAGACCCCATCTCTGCAAAGACATAGACAGAGTGGAGGCTGTTCAAAGGAGGGTAACCAAAATGATGCAGGGTTTGCACCAGAAGACATATGAAGAGAGACTAATGGAGCTTAATATGTATATCCTCGAGTAAAGGAGGGAGAGGGGGGGGACATGATAGAAACTTTTAAGTACCTCAAGGGAATCAACAAAGTCCAATAGGGTAGCATCTTTCAGAAAAAGAGATGTGCAAGAACAAGGGGGCACAATCTGAAGATGGGGGAGGACGGCTCAAAGGTTATGTGCGGAAGTATTTTTTCGTGCAGAGGGTTGTGGATACATGAAACAGCCTTCCTAAGGAGGTCGTGGAGTCAAGAACAGTGGGGGAATTCAAGAATGCATGGGACAGACATAAGGCAATTCTAGTTGGGGGTAGGAGGAAGCAAGCTATTAGTTAACTAGGATCTGCAGCTTTTCAATCAGGTAGGGAACTGGGCAGGCTAGGTGGGCCAAACAGTTCTTATCTGTCATCAAATTCTATGTTTCTATGTTTCCCTGGAGGAGAGGAGGGAGAGAGGGGATATGATAGAGACATACAAGTACCTTACAGGGAGGAACAGTGTGCAGGAATATACTATTTTCCAGTGAAAAAATTGTTCCAGGACTAGAGGGCATGGGAAGAAGTTGGAGGGAGGGTGATTCATAGGAAATGTGAGGAAGAGTTTCTTCACAGAAAGGGTGGTGGACAAGTGGAACACCCTGCCAGAGGAAGTGGTTGGGGCTGAAACAATCACAGGATTTAAGAGTGCATGGGATAGACATAAGGGAGTTCTGGAGGTCAGGGGTAAGGGACAACAGACTTCTAGAAAAATATAAAGTGAACTTACAAGCTTAAATGGGCAGATTGCGTGGGCATAGGCCCTTATCTGCTGACAGTGTCTATGTATCTATAATCAAGAAAGGGACCTGGGGGTAATCATATCTGATGACATAAAGGTAACCAAAGAATGTGAGAATGCTTTGGGGAGAGCCAGTGGGATGCTATATTGCATCTGGAGAGGTATCACCAGCAGACAAAAAGAGTTGTTTATGCCACTGTACAGATCATTAGTGAGACCTCATCTGGAGTACTGTGTCTAGTTGTGGAGGCTGCATCTCTGAAAGGACATAGACAAAATAGAGGCAGTCCAGAGAAGGGCAACAAAATGGTGCAAGTACTGCAGCAAAAATCATATGAGGACAGACTAAGGATCTTATTGATTGTAAGCTTTTCACCTCTTTATTAGCTGAAGAAAGCCCTTTAATATTTTTCATTTCATTTTATTTAATTCTGAAAAGTCCATACTGTTGTTGTCGATGCCTGCTCGATAGTTCTATTTCGATGATAGCAGCCGATGTTCAGCCCAACACAAGTGTATTGAGTTGAGCAGCGCGGCGCCGCACTATATCACGCAATGGAACTACAGAGCATGCACCATTTTGGCAAACGCCAGACTTTTCAAAAATTAAATAAAGTAAGTGGAAAGTGAAGAACAGGGAGTTTTATTTGCAAAACCCTTAATTGGGAGGTAAGGCTTGCAGGGGTGGGTGTGTAGGGCTAATTACAGTTCTTCTTTAATAAACAAACAATCAAAAAACATATGCTGCATATCCTCCTCCTGCATAACACACATTGAACTGAGACTTCCGGTTCCGGCACAGACCTCTAAACAGTGCATCGCGAACGCTCCCCGCCTCGCTTGTAATAAAAAAGATAAATCTCCCTCTTGGAAGGTAGAAAATGAAAGGAAAGTCTGTAAATATGGCAAAGGACCCATGTAAGAAAGATAAACAGGGCCCTTGGAAGCTTGGAACAGAAGAGACTCGCAGAAAGGCTTTGCCACAGAGGGCATAGGCATAGAGCAGGAGCCGCTCGCCGAGCAGCACACGAGGGTCAGATTATGATACAGATGGGGAGCAAGATAAATTAACCCGGTCCTGGTTTGAGACGATTTTGAAAGAAATAAGAGCCTCTAGACTGGAAACGAAGAAAGACTTACAGGGGCTATCTGCACAACTGTTGAAATTAGACCAAAGACTTGAGGAGGCCGAGACAAGAATATCAGGGGTAGAAGACATAAACGCCAGATTGAGCCAAGCAGTTAGTGCTCTGTTACAGCAATCAATGGCAATACATGCTAAAGCAATAGATCTGGAAAGCAGATCGAGAAGAAACAATCTACGGTTTTACAGACTAGCAGAAGGGGCCGAGACGTCTCCGGTAACAGCCTTTACTGAAAATCTACTGCGGGACATTTTAGAGCTGCCCCCAACCTACGATTTAAAAATTGAAAGGGCACATAGAGCGCTGGGTGCAAGGCCACAGGATCCGAAAGCATGCCCTCGCTCGATAATTTTTCTAGTGGCGAGCTATCAAATTAAGGAAGACATCCTTTGCAGAGCCTGGGCTAAGAAAGAACTTACATACCTCACATCAAAAATAACAGTGGATCATGACTACCCTGTAGAGATACAACAGGCCAGGCAGCAATATACCCTGATATTGCGTGCACTACGAGAGAAAGGGATTCGTTTTCAAACCCCCTTTCTGGCTAAATTGAGGATCTTTTGGCAGGATGGTGTACAAACATACGGCTCACCGTATAAAGCCCTGGAAGCCTTGAAGCAAAAGGGAATCAAGATGTCATCGGAGGATATGGAACGAATCGGCAGGAGACAGATATTTTTTACTGACTGGTTCCAATCGGGGCTACAGCAGAGGGGATCCTCATCGAGACTGCTTCTGGAATCACTTGAAAGGATAAGGACCATGCTGCAGAAGGATGTTGTGCGAGGAAGTCCTGAGTCAATGGAAAATAACAGATGAAAGCCAGGGGCCTGCTGGAACTGTGACTGTTGAACCAAAGGGGCCTAGTGTTCTCTTGGACCGTAGGAGCGGCCGTTATATAGATGAATTGGATTATTATCGTGTTTTCCCAGATTGTCTCCCCTGCTCCTCTTGGTTACCTCCCTCCTGTTGTTGGTTTTATATGTTTTGTCTCAGAAGGAACCCCTCCCACCCCTTGTCTTTTCTGCCACTTACCCTCATGTATCTGTCTACTCCCCCGGAAATATAATAGAGGATTCTCAGAATTATGAGTTCTTATACATCTCCTATATTTACTAGCTTTAATAGAAGGTAGGGTTTGGCAAACGAGGCACTTTTAAGCTGGACTCTTACTGAGAGATGGGAAGGAGGGCGGAGGGGAGACACAATGGATGAGGAGAGGAGAGGCTTCGAGGATGGTTTTCAAAAGAGGGGTTTAGGTGGAGTGGAGGGGGGGTTGAAGGAGGAGGGGCAAGAACTGGAGGAAGTAAGCTTACAGATGCTGAAGGAATCGTGGGGGGGACGACTGAGGCGGTAGAGAGGCTTGGTCTTGAACGACAGTGTAACCTGTTTTAAGAGGAAAATTAAGATGAATGGAAGGGGAATAGGAGAAGGGAGGCCTCATGTTTTAAAGTAAAAAAAAAAAAAGATTGGTGAGGCGGGAGGCGGAGTGTAGGTAACATCAGCTTAGAATACACCAGTCATTGGTACGTGGACGGATTGCATAATAGAGAAGCCACCATAAGCGGCAGTTTCCCTACGAGGGAGCTCTCTAAATAAAGGAGATGTTTATCCCTCATATCTGCTCAAATTTCGAACTTGGAAAGGGCAGAATAAGGGCCCAACAATGTTGGGAGCCCCTACCTTGGAAGTAAAGGAATTATCATATAAGAGAAAATGAAAATGAGTTATGTAGTCAGATTTAGTAGTAGACATTGTGTTACTCTGCAAAAGTTTAAGGGGGTTTGTTGTTTGGAAGGCACCCCTGTTTACATGGTTATTGTTTTAAGGTTCATTCTAATATTAAGCAAGCCTAAGAGCGAGAATGATATCCTGGGGGAAAGGGGACTAGCTTCAGCCTATGGGTCACGAACGAGGTTTAAAGGAGCACTTGGCAGAAAGAGTGGAAAAGGGGTCACCACCATCTTGGAGGCACTTTAGGATTGTGGGGAGGTCTTTCTAAAGCGGAATGAGCCGGTTTGGAATCAGATAGATGTCAGAATGGCAGTGACATGTCTAAAGGGCTGCGCCAAAACACTAAATGAGAGAGCATGTTGGAATGGTAAGAGAGGCGCTGAGAGTAATTTGAGAGTCAGTGAAAGATATGAGAATGGATAATGCCACTGTAATATGCTCGATCAATGTTAATGGGTTAACAAACCCGGTCAAGAGGAGCAAAGTACTGGCATGGCTTAGAAAAGAGAAACCTGACTTTATAATGTTGCAGGAAACACATCTCTCCCCTCTAGAGCATTCCAAACTAGGAAAAATGGTTTTAATTATGAGATTAGTGCATCTTATGGACAGGGAAGAAGGAGGGGAGTCTCAATATTAGTACCTAAGAAAACAATATTTGAAGTGTTAGATAAATATGCGGATAAGGAGGGGAGATATGTGTTTTTAAAAGGAAAATACCATGGGGAAATCTTAACGCTGGCTTCTGTATACGTCCCGCCTAACTCAGATTTTCAAACTTATAGCAGTATACTGTTGAAACTGCAGGAATGGGTGGAGGGACAGGTCATTTTAGGGGGAGATTTAAACATAACAATTGATCCAAAGATGGACAGTACGTCATTGACAGGGCAACGGGAGAGGGGGGGTCTCACGGAGATTGGAGCAACTTCTGGGGGAGTTGGGGTACATTGATGCCTGGAGAATAGGACACCCCAAGCAAAGGAACTATACATTTTTCTCACCACCGCACAAGAGCTTCTCGAGGTTGGATTACTTTTTGTTGCCGAAGGAACTGATGGCCAGAGTAAAAGATAGTTGGATGGGGACTATGACAATCTCGGACCATGCGCCGATATTCCTTCAGGTAGACCTGGGGGGTTTTCAGAAAAAAACATTTTGGAGACTAAACGTCTCCTTGCTACAAGATAAGGAGGTTAAACAACAAGTAAGGGACACTATTAAACGAGCGATAGAAGAAAATGCCTCCCCAGACATATCCTCTGCACTCCTGTGGGATATCATAAAGGCCATTGTGAGGGGTAAATTAATATTCATAGCGGCGTACAAAAAGAAACAGAGGGAGGGAAAGATAGAATCCTTGAGAAAAGAAATAGATATCTGTGAAACTAAATTAAAAGAAAAATATAACAGAGAGGTGTGTCATAGACTAAATAAGTTAAAGAAGGAATTAAATGGGCAGCTGGAGTACCAGATTGAACAGAAACTGCTATACATGAAACAAGGATACTACAAAGGGGGCCCCAGAGCAGTTAGAATGCTAGCAGCCAGATTACGCAAACAAAGAGCAAAAGCCCACATAGTCAGGATAGAACACCCACAAAGCAAGGATATCAAACAAACTACCCCAGACATAGCAGAAGCTTTTAGATCTTATTACAGAGAACTCTACAGGGCCCCTTCCCAGGATGTGATGCAAAGTGCGGAGCAGTATTTGAGCAAGATCACTCTCCCCATGGTTCCAGAGCTGACACAAAGTTATCTTATAAGCCCGATGTCCAGCGGGGAACTAAGACAGGAGATAGCCAGGCTAAAAGCAAACAAATGTCCAGGGACAGATGGTTACCCTGCTGAGATGTATAAACATTTTCAGGAACAACTCTCACCATTACTGTTAAAAGTATTTAATGACACCCTTACGACGGAAATACCACCCCCTGAGTCATGCTCACAGGCGATTATATCGGTAATACCAAAGGAGGATAAGGACCCCAGATTGTGTCCCTCTTACCAGCCCATCTCCTTTCTTAACACGGATTATAAATTATTTATGGCTATAATATCCCGCAGAATACAACAACTTTTACCGACGCTAATACTTGCAGATCAAACGGGGTTCATTCCTGGAAGGCAAGCCCAGGATAACCTGAGAAGGACTGTGCATGTCCTGGATCATCTTGGTCACACCGGACAACCTGCCATCCTTCTCAGCTTAGAAGCCAAGAAGGCATTTGATAAAGTCTCGTGGACCTTTCTCCAAGCGGTGCTCAACCGGTTTGGATTTCCAGCGCAATTTGTGGCCCTGATTACGAAGATATATGCTTCCCCAAAGGAATATGTAAGAGTGAACGGACACCACTCCGGGGTGTTCCCACTGGAAAGAGGAACGAGGCAGGGATGTCCACTCTCCCCACTCCTGTTCGCACTATACCTAGAGCCATTGGCTCAAGGGCTCCAGGAAAACCAGGACATACAGGGGGTACAATTAGGGGAGAGCCCATAAAAGCTAGCATTGTATGCTGACGACATCCTTTTGTACTTGACCCAACCAGAATCCTCGCTACTGAGTCTGTTTCAGCACTTGAGGACATTCTCAGCCCTCTCCGGTTACACCCTCAATGAAAGTAAAACAGAAGTCCTGAAACTGAACTTCCAACCATCATACGAGCTAAAAGTGAGATTCCCTATGAAATGGGAGTTATCCCATATGAAATATCTGGGGGTAAGGTTGACCCGGGCAACTACTCAACTGGTCCAGCTAAATTATCCACCAGTGGTGAAACAGGTGCAAGAGGATATGAGAAGGTGGAGACTTTTCCCCGACTCTATCTGGGCAAGGGTGCAGGCAATAAAGATGAACGTATTACCTCGTTTCCTTTTTATGCTCCAGTGTGTGCCCGCCCCAATATCATATAAGCAAATAGGAAAGTGGCAAAAAATTATAGGAGATTTTATCTGGTCTGCCCGAAAGCCCAGAATTAAGAAGCAAACTCTATTTTTAGCTAAAGATGCAGGAGGATTAGCAGTCCCCATGTTAATAGGGTACTGGATAGCAACACAGTCTAGAGTAATCTTGCTATTACAGCACCCAGGTTACTGGGCCAGGTGGAAGGAGGTGGACCTGGCATTTGCCCTGTCCCCCCCCACTAGCACAATGCACGACTTTGAACCCAAAGCCCGGATGGGGAAAAAACACCATTCTTGGGGCCAGAGACGGCCCTATTAGGCTACAGGCAAGAACTTATGAAAGGCCTATCCAAGGTCTATGGGTGGAAATATACCTGGTGGACTATAAACAAGGAGAACACGGCCTTTACGGATCCGTGGTATATAAAACAGGAGAGACAGGGATATACAGCCCCGTGGCAGCTCCGAAGAGGGGACCAGGTTATTTCATTTAGGGAGGCACAGACCAAATTTGGCTGGAGAGAGGGAGAGCTACTATACTATTATCAGATGAGAGATTATATAACAAAGGAGTTGAACAACTCAATGAGAAAGAGGGGTGGTGCCCCAATACCGAATACATTTGAAACAATATGGGACTCGAATAGAGAGGAGAAGGCTATTTCTATCCTATACAAAAAATATTTAAATGACCTACAGTACACATCTGAATACATCAAAGAAAGATGGGAATGAGAATTGGAGATCACATTAACTGCTAAAGATTGGCTGGGGATATGGAGAAACACTTGGAACACAACTGCATCTCCAAGTTGGAGGGAATTTCTGTGGAAGTTAAGAATACGGTTCTTCAGAGCTGCATATCACTCGGTAGAAGGGCATAATCCGAATCCAATTCGTTGTTGGAGAAACTGTAACATTGAGGGGGTTAATTTGGTGCATATTTTCTGGCATTGCCCTGTACTGAGAGAGTTCTGGGAGAAAATACAAAAATATTTAAGAAAAATGTTCAGTATAGAGTCTCCACTGGGACCCGAACATATGATTCTAGGTCTACACCTGGAGAATCTTAAGGGGAAAGAAGCAAAGTATCATTGGAACATACTGACTGCTTCAGCGGGGAAGGCAATAACCAGGAGGTGGCTTCTTCCTAAGGCCCCTACTTGGGATGAGTGGGTGGAAATAATTGAGGGGGTGAAAGTACTGGAGAGAGTCACCTTTTCACTCAGACAAAATCGCCATCAGTACAAAAACAGATGGACTAGATGGGAATTGTCGGAGAGGGATTGTGACAAGGAGGGAGGGTCCTGAACGTTGATATAAAGGAAAACTCAACAAAGTGGAAAATAAAATAGGGAGGAAAATGATATGCGCACAGGAAGACTAGTGACTGTAAGCCACAAATACAAGGAGGATGAGGGTGATGTGGAGGTAGGAGACTCCTCCCTGGAGATGCCTCGCTTATTCTAACCCTCCTTTTTTGACAGGGGGGGAGGATGGGGGAGAAATCCACTGAAGAAATAAGGAGGGAAGGGTAAGCAATTGGAGGGTGGCTTGTGAGCTGTTAAAGAAGAAAATAATAGAAGAAGGATGGGCTGGAGCAGGCCCCCAAGGTACCTAGAAACAAGCATGAATGGATTTAGCTCTCTAACTAGAAGTTAGGCTGAAGCTTAATCTATGTTATTTTAAATTGTACAGTTTTTGAATTGCTGTTCTTAGTAATATGTATCAAATAATGACAGCATGTGTGAATATATGGTCATATATAAGATGGCATTGAAATGAAATGATAAGAGTCAATAAAGCTGAAGTTTAAAAAAAAACACACCTTGAACTATTGGACACAACCTTTTCTTCCTTACATTTATGTTTCTGGTTACCCTTTAAAATGAGTTTGCCATGACTACATAACCATGTTACTTCTCTCATTTGCTTTGGGATTCTCTTTTCCAATGTACAGTCTAAAATCTGTGAAATTTGTACATCCTCTTACATCGAAAACTGGATCTTGAAAGAAATTTTTCTATTCTTTGTCACCAGCATATCTACCATAATCCCCAACTGAGTCATATATTTCCTAGCTGTTTCCATATAGAGAGGGACCTAATTTTTCAGTTGATAGTTCCCCCTTTTTCCTATATTTTTAATCACGCTGCCTGCCCATTTATTTGCCAGATCACTCCATATATTCTTTTTCCTTTAGGTAATATTGGAACTAAGTTTGCATAAATAAAAATATTTATAAGAAAGATGACTGGATGCACCATACCCATACTCCCTTCCTTTGGGGGGTCTATATGTGTAATTTCTTTTCACCGGGTCAAGCCTAGATCCCCATAGCAACTGAAAAAAATTCCCCAAAATTACAGTCTGTATATTCTGAGGGACTGGAAACACATATGCTATGTATAAACAAGCATTTGTCAATGCCGAATGTTGATTGCATTGGTCTGTTGAGCTCGATCAGTGGCCCTCTGTCACTGGCTCAGTCTGTTTGTCCCGGTGCTGCAGGCTGCTGTTTTGTAGTGGGCTGCTGCCTGTGTTGGCACATTGTTCTGCTGAGGAAGAAATATGCAGCTGTCCTGACAGAGCTCCATTGAGGTGGCTCACTCCCCCTCTGACTTGCTCATTCTGTTTCTCCTGGCGCAGCAGGCTGCCCTTTTGTACTGGGCTTCTGCCTGTGTTGGTGGCTTTTTCTACCCACAAAGAAATCCACAGCTGTCCCGACAGAGCTCCACTGAGGTCGCTCACTCCGCCTGTCTCACTCACTCATTCTGGTTCTCCTGGCGCTGCAGGCTGCCCTTTTGTACTGGGCTCCTGCCTCTGCTGGCACCTTTTTCTGCCCACAGAGAAATGTGCAGCAGTCCCGACAAAGCTCTGTTGAGCTTGCTCACTCCCCTTCTCTCACTCACTCATTCTGTTCTGCCGGCGCTGCAGGCTGCCCTTTTCTACTGGGCTCCTGCCTGCGTTGCTGCCTTCTTATGCCTACAAAGAAATTTGCAGGAGTTACAATACAGCTCTGTTGAGCTTACTCACTCACTCATCCTGGTTTTCCTGCCACTGCAGGCTGCCCTTTTGTACCGGGCCTCTGCATGCATTGCTGCCTTGTTCTGTCCACAAACAAATCTTCAGCAGTCCCAACAAAGCCCCGTTAAGCTCACTGACTCCCCCTTCTTCACTTGTTCATTCTGTGTCTCCTGGTGCTGCAGGCTGTCCTTTTGTACTGGGCTCCTGCCTGCATTGGTGGCTTTTTCTGGCCAGAAAGAAATCTGAAGCAGTCTTGACACAGCTCCACTGAGCTCACTCACTCCCCCTCTGTCACTCTTGTATTCTGTTTCTGCCAGCACTGCAAGCTGGCCATTTGTACTGGGCTCCTGCCTGCCTCTGTTGCCGCATTTTCTGCCCACAAAGAAATCTGCAGCAGCCACACTAGAGCTCCATTGAGCTCGCTCACTACCGCTCTGTCACTCACTTGTTCTGTTTCTCTTGGCACCACAGACTGCACTTTTGTATGGGGCTCCTGGCTGCATTGGCACCTTTGTCTGTCCACAAAGAAATCCACAGCTGTCCCAACAGAGCTCCGTTGAGGTCGAGCAGTCGCCCTCGCTCATCACTCATTCTGTTTGTCCTGGTGCTGCAAGCTGCCCTTTTGTAGGGGGCTCCTGCCTGCATTGGCACCTTTTACTGCCCACAAAGAAATCCCAGCAGTACTGATAGAGCTCCATTGAGCTCACTAAGTCCCCTTGTCTCACTCACTCATACTGTTTCTCCCACTGCTGCAGGCTGGCCTGTTGTACTGGGCCCCTACCTGTATTGACCCCTTTTTCTGCCTATAAAGAAATCTGCAGCAGTCCTGACAGCACTTCGGTGAGTTCGCTCACTTCCCCTCCCTCACTCGCTCTCTCGTTCTGTTTCTCCCAGTGCTGCAGGCTGCCCTTTTGTTCTGGGATCTTGTGTTTGGGCCTTTGTCTGCCCACAAACAAATCCGCAGCAGTCCTGACAGAGCTCAGTTGAGCTCGATCACTCCCCCCCCCCCACTCGGTCGATCTTAATCTGTCCAAAACACTGATTTCCCAGAGTGACCATGCTATTGTCTGGCAGGAGTGCAAAAACATACTGTAGCCAGGATGTTAGAAATGACAGCTGTAGTGTTCATAAGGAGTTGTGGAAAAATGGCACTGTTGAAAATGTGGCGTGACAGTATTACAAATTTACAAAGTTACAAGGGTGCATGGAAACAGTTCAATGCACGCTGGTAACACAGCCATGATATGGCAATCCCGACAAAGCTCCGTTGAGCTCGCTCACTCCCTTTCTCTCACTTGCTCATTCTGTTCTGCCAGCGCTGCAGGCTGCCCTTTTCTACTGGGCTCCTGCCTGCGTTGCTGCCTTCTTATGCCCATAAAGAAATTTGCAGCAGTTACAATACAGCTCTGTTGAGCTCACTCACTTGCTTATTCTGGTTTTCTGCCACTGCAGGCTGCCCTTTCGTACTGGGCCCCTGCATGCATTGCTGCCTTTTTCTGCCTACTAACAAATCTGCAGCAGTCCCAGCAAACCCCCGTTGAGCTCACTGACTCCCCCTCCCTTACTCACTCGTTCTGCTTCTTCTGGCACTGCAGGCTGCCCTTTCGTACTGGGCCCCTGCATGCATTGCTGCCTTTTTCTGCCTACTAACAAATCTGCAGCAGTCCCAGCAAACCCCCGTTGAGCTCACTGACTCCCCCTCCCTTACTCACTCGTTCTGCTTCTTCTGGCACTGCAGGCTGCCCTTTTGTACTTGGCCCTACCAGCATTGGTGGCTTTTTCTGGCTGGAAAGAAATCTGAAGCAGTCCCAACACAGCTCCACTGAGCTCGCTCACTCCCCCTTTGTCACTCTCGCATCCCGTTTCTGCCGGTGCTGCAAGCTGGCCATTTGTACTGGGCTCCTGCCTCCATTGCCACATATTCTGCTCACAAAGAAATCTGTAGCAGTCATAGTAGAGCTCCGTTGAGCTCGCTCACTACCACTCTATCAGTCGCTCGTTCTGTTTCTCTTGGCGCCGCAGACTGCACTTTTGTATGGGGCTCCTGGCTGCATTGGCACCTTTGTCTGTCCACAAAGAACTCCGCAGCTGTCCCGACAGAGCTCCATTGAGGTTGCGCAGTCTCCCTCTCTCATCGCTCATTCTGTTTGTCCTGTCATTGCAAGCTGCCCTTTTGTACGGGGCTCCTGTCTGCATTGGCACCTTTTTCTGCCCACAAAGAAATCCCAGCAGTCCTGATAGAGCTCCGTTGAGCTCACTAAGTCCCCTTGTCTCACTCGCTCATACTGTTTCTCCCACCACTGCAAGCTGGCGTTTTGTACTGGGCCCCTGCCTGTATTGACGCCTTTTTCTGCCCTCAAAGAAATCCGCAGCAGTCCTGACAGTGCTTCGGTGAGTTCGCTCATGCCTCCTCCCTCACTCGCTCTCTCATTCTGTTTCTCCCAGTGCTGCAAGCTGCCGTTTTGTACTGGAGTCTTGTGCTGAGGCCTTTGTCTGCCCACAAATACATCCGCAGCAGTCCCAACAGAGCTCAGTTGAGCTCGGTCACTCCGCCCTCTCACTCGGTCAGTCTTAATCTGTCCAAACACTGATTTCCCAGAGTGACTGTGCTATTGTCCGGCAGGAGTGCAAAAACATACTTTAGCCAGGATGTGAAAAATGACAGCTGTAGTGTTTATAAGGAGTTGTGAAAAAATGCCACTGTTGAAAATGTGGCGTGACAGTATTACAAATTTGCGACGTTATAAGGGTGCATGGAAACAGTTCAACACACGCTTGCAACACAGTCATGTTATGGAGTTTCATCACCAAATTTTCAACATAGTGATTTTAGGACCTCTGCTCATGAACAGTGCCACTGTCAATTTCTTAATCTGTCCCGAACACTGACTTCCCACAGTAACCACGTTATTCTGCACCAGAACTGTGAAAACACATTTTGGTCAGGATGTGAAAAATAACAGCTGTACTGCTTATAAGGAGGTGTGAAAAAATGCGCAGTTGAAAATCTGGTGTGACAATATTGCAAATCTGCAAAGTTACAAGGGTGCGTGGAAAGTGCGCAACGCACACTTGTAACATGGTCAATTGATGGGCTATCATCACCAAATTTTCAACATTGGAGTTTTAGGACCTCTGCTCATAAACAGTATCATTGTCATTTT
Source organism: Neoceratodus forsteri (assembly GCA_016271365.2). Lineage (NCBI taxonomy): Eukaryota > Metazoa > Chordata > Ceratodontiformes > Ceratodontidae > Neoceratodus > Neoceratodus forsteri. The sequence goes on from CM057453.1 coordinate 966,795,439, forward strand.
CTTAATCTGTCCTGGGCAGTGATTTCCCACAGCGACCTCTCTCTTCTGTGCCCGGAAGTGTGAAAACACATTTTGGCCAGGATGGGAGAAATGACAGCTGCACTGTTCATAAGTAGGTGTGGGAAAATGGCAATGTTGAAAATCTGGAGTGAAAATATAAATTCGCGAAGTTACGAGTGTGCGTGCTAACTGCGCAACACACACTCGTAACACAGTCATTTTATGGAGTATCATTACCAAATTTTCAACATAGGCATTTTAGGACCTCTACTCATGAACAGTGTCACTGTCATTTTCTTAATCTGTCCTAAACACTGATTTCCCACAGCAACTGCGCCATTCTGTGCTGGAACTGTGAAAACACATTTTGGCCAGGATGTGAACAATGACAGCTGTACTGCTTACAAGGATGTGTGACAAAATGCCAATGTTGAAAATCTGGTGTCAAAATATTGTAAATTCACGAAGTTACAAGCATATGTAGCAACTGTGCAATGCACGCTCGTAAAACAGTCATTTTTTGGATTTTTTCCACCAAATTTGTAACATAGGCTTTTTGAGAGCCCACTCATGAATGCTGGCACTGTCATTTTGTTGATCAGCCCGAAGGGTGATTCCACGCAGTGACTGCAAAACCACCTTTCGGGGCCGATTAATGCCATGACAGTTCAAGAATTCATGAGGAGGGGTCCCAAAAACCCCATGTTGAAAATTTGGTGAAAAAATTCCCAAAAATGCCCGAGATATGCACTAAAGTTGAAAAAACCCTATTTATTACATTATACAGCTTACCGGCATTTCCTCAGTTCGCGGTCGGCTTTGAAGAGTGCAGACGTGTTCCCGGTCCAGCAAAGATCACAGCCAAGCTCCGGAGGTAAGTATGGGGTATGGGGGGTGTGGGGAGGCAGGGTGCGCAGTGGGTGGGTGCGGGTTGTGGGGAGGGGCAGGGAGACTATGAGGGACTGTTTCCTTTTTACAGGTTGTAACAAATATAAGACATCGGGACCGTTTTCTGATTTAACAGGTGCTTTGGCATGCTGCGGTGGGCTCCCAGCATGCCACCTGTGTGGGTGGGAGTAGCTGACGGGGGATGGGGCACCCCTGCTGGTAAACAAGGCAAGGGGAAGGGCTAACAAGCCGAGGGGATTGGGCATCCCCTTGGCTACAACAACAGAAGGGGGCTTCATTATGCTAACGGGGATTGGACACCCCATTGGCAGGAAACAACAGGGGTGGGGGGATAATCATTATGCTGACGGGATTAGGCACCCATCTGCAGGAACAATGGGGGGGTTAGAGAATGCCGACGGGGAGTGGGCTCCCCCATTGGCAAGTAAACATGGCGGGGGCAGGGGTATATTGTTTCTGAACATGGCAGCAACCCACCGCCATGTTCACAAACAATATCAAGGATCCCACATCCCGCCCTGCAATGACGGATCACTCCCTCATTGCAGCGGATGGCTGATGCTGCAATGACAAGGCAGCCCCTGATTGCAGCTGCTGATTTTTTAGAAAGTTGTGGCACGCTGGCTGAACTAGTGTCAGCAGCTGTGTGCCATGGCATTGGGGGATGGGGGACAAGCCTTTGCAGGCTGTGGGGGCATTGGGCACAACAGTGCCAACCTCCATAACCTGCTTCTGGAGAAACCTGCCGCAACATGTTTCTTGCGCATGCGCACAATCAACATATTAAATATAGGCAAAATAAAGGTTTTTATAAGATATATTCTTTTTTCCTTTGATATTTTCCAATTTTTCCATTTATTTACCTTTTTCTGTGCTATATTACATTTCTCTACCCAATTGTTTTGAACCACTTCTTGTGTACCAAATCTCACTCCTAGTAAAGTAATTTCATCTGTAGTTACATTTAAGCTACCTTTCTTTTCCTTGCTCACCTGTCCTAATGCAAAAATTTTACTATTCTCCACATTTATACCTAACCCAGTAAACCCTTTACTTTTGTTAATAACCTTCAACATATTTTCACCTGATTCTTGATCATTCACTAAAATGTTACAATCATCCGCATATGCACACATTTTTGGAAGTTACTCATGCCCCCAGTTTATCGCCCTAATCTTATTATCCTGTTCAATTTTGCGTAACACAGGGTCCAGACATAAAACATATAGAAGGGTACTTAGAGGGCACTCTTGCTTTACCCCTTTATACATATACATGGAGCAACCTAAATGTCCATTTACCGTTGTTTAATTTGTACTTCCTTATACAATATTTTAATCATTTTCCTCAAACTTTCTGGAAAGTCATATTGTTTTAGTACTTCTCACATATACTCATATTTAATCAAATCAAATGCTGTCTTCTGATCCACCGCATAGATATACCCATCTATCTTTTTGTTTTATGCTCCATTTATAACCTCTCTAAGAAAAATTAAGTTGTTCCTTATGTCCCGCCCTGGGATTCCACAGGTTTGCATTTGTGTTATTAGTTGATCCACATAAATTATTAATCTTTGATGCAATATTTTAGCCAATATTTTGTAGTCTGTCGTAAGAAGACTAATCGGCCTCCAGTTTTTCAGTTTTGCTCTATCACCTTTTTTGTATAATAAAATCAAAACCCCTGTGTTCATACTTTCCATTAACTTATTCTCATTTAAGATTTGATTATATACATATGTTAGGGCTTTTGCTAGGTACACCACTTGTATTTTATAAAAGGAATTTGGGATGCCATCTATCCCGGGGGCCACATTATTCGTAAGGGTACTAATTGCCAACCTAACCTCTTCTTCCTTTATTTCTCCTTCTATTGTTTTTGTGTCTTGATCACTTAATTTAGAAATTTTAATGTGCTGAAATTTTTTTTTACTTATTTCCCCTGCTTCCTTTTTATATTTCTTCTTTAAAAATTCCTGGACCTGACAGTTTATATTAACTGCATCTGTATGTTTTCTCCCAGTCTCATCTATAACCTCATATAATATTCTATTCATTATTCTTTCATAATTACCGGCTCTGCCTTTTTCCCATAGGGAAACTGTGGCGTAATTTGTTGTTATAAAGGAGCATTTATAACGGAAAACATGTGCACAATTTCCCTTCCTCTGTGCATGCTCATGCAGCAGCGCGACCAGCCAAGAGCACTCATCACTTCTGTGTTACCAATCCAGAACCACCAGAACAACTCGGCAGTAAGTCGTCTTCTTTTCTCCCCCCTTATACCCTGCACAGAAAGACCTGAAGGAATGGTAAAAAAAACAACAATTTAAAATACAAAAATCTCGGCACCGGAGTAAAAGGACCGGTCTTGGCATACACTGGCAGGATACACAGAGCAATTATATAAAATAAAAAATGGGTCTGGGTATCAAACTCGATTTTACACATGCTCTCGTTGTGGGATGCTTTTCACAAACCCCTCGGGCTTCACCCTCGGGGTTTATGTTGCATCCCACAACTCAGGTGTATGTAAAATCTCGTTACACTCCCTGACCCATACTTTATTCTATATTCTATATTTTATTACTATTATAGGGATTTGTTTGGAACTTTGAACCCTGAGTTCCAAAATTTTGTTCCATATCTAATGATCTGACTCTATTATACTGATACAGCCACATTTCCTTTCTAACTTCTTCTTTCTTTTCCGAGTAATCCACTTTTGTATTTCCATGCAGGGATAATAATTTATACAGCTTCCCTCTCAAAGTTAAATATTTCTTATAACACCTTTGCTCCTTAGCATATGAAATTTCTAATAATAGTTGTTTTAGATCTAACTTTGTATCTTTCCACCACTCCAAGGCAGATTCATACAGTTCTTTTACTTAATCCCTAGCCAAAAAAAAAATTTATTTTATGTTTACAATTTTCTTCTGTTAATCTTTCCACATTCACTTTCCAATACCCTCTACCAAACATAACCTGTTTACCTGTACCTATCTCCATCTTCACCCTCATATGATCTGAAAACTCCATAAGAATAACTTGAATCTTTTCTACTACTGTCCCCTTCTGAATAAACCAAAAATCTATTCTAGTAGGTGTTGTACCTTTATAAAAGGTGTGTTCAACCCTTGTCCCTTTGGTTTTGAATGCATCTATTAAATTCCCTCTTTAAAATAGCCTTTAGTTTATTAGTATCACAATAATCTTTATTTGATGTTCTTCCCCAATCTTGCTTCCCCAACCCACAATTAAAATCCCCTCCCCACAGAACAATTTTGGAGGTATGGACAAAAGGCTGTACTAAACCCATTATTTTATTCCTAAAAGCCTTTGACTCAGGATTGTAAATGTTAATTATCCTAGTTGCTAGATTTTTAAGAATTACATCTAAAATAAAAAACTCACCCAGGAACTAAATCTACTATTTTTAAGATCTTTATATCTAAAGTTAAAAAGACTATTCCTAACCCAGAACATAGATCTTCACCTATTGTCCACCATAACTGTCCCCACCTCCACTCCTTCTGTACCTGAGATAGTTCTTCTGAAGTGTACAAATGAGAATCTTGAATAAGAATAACATCACAATCTATGTTACTTAGGGTTTGAAAAACAATGTTACGTTTTTGCCTGTTCTTAATGATATTGACATTTACAGTTAGGCAATTTATATCGTGCATTGTTTTTGTAAAAGGTTATTCAGGTCCTCTTTCTTCAGTCATTTTGTCTTTTTTCCTTCTTTCAACACTTGTGTGTCAGTGGTACCTTCCCCTTCAGAGTCATTATCATGCGAAAAATCTGAACCAGATGATACTGTTTCCTCTTCCACCAACTCCCACTCTTTGACCTGAAACACTGTATATCTGTTAGTTAAAACAAATCCTTCTCTGTCCTTTTCTTTACTATAGCTGGCATTTTTTGCACATCTTTTTCTGTTTGCCCTTGTCACCATGGTGAATTAAGGTTCTTTGTGTTTACTTTTGTCTTTTTTCCTTTTATGACTTGTTACGCTTCCTTTGGATAAGTCTGCTTCTACTGGGGCATTTTTATTCAGAGGAGAGGGCCAGGAGGGGCTATGGTCTTCAACAGAACCATCATCCTGTTTTTTTGGCTTCTAAAACAGTTTTACCTTCTTTTCTTCTTTCTTTTTGTGCTACTGCCAAATAAACATCTTGTTCAACTGAAACACCAGGTTCTGGGCTGTTATGTTCTGCCCATGGACACTGAAGAATAAAATGGCCTACATCTTCACATGGGCTGCATCGGATCTTATTTTTACATTCTGCTCCATAGTACCCAATTTCCTCACATAAACCACACTTCATTTGTCCACATGCATTACTCAAATGGCCCTTTTCACAACATTTAAAGCATGCCCATGGCTGACCTGCATAAAATACAATTCCTCGATTTCATCCCAGGTAGAAACAGTTTGCCAAGTGTTGCACTTCACCCTCCACATGTTTCAAAGTAATTTTATATTTTCACCCCCTTGTTCAAAGGCATTCCTCATCCAGGATGGGTTCCGGGGGGCCCTGAATAGTACATCATTGTTTTAACCAGAAAGTAATATCAGAAACATTAACACTTTCATTTCTAAACAGTACTGTAACAATTTTGAAAACAGGCTTCATTAGTGGTATTGCTATAAACTTGTTCTATGGGTCCATATTTTTTAGTTGGTGGTACAACATCCAAAATCTGTCGAGACCACTAGGGTGCTTAAAATTTGCATCGTATTCAGAGCCACCAGGTACATGGCTTAAAGCATAAATTTCATATGGGTAGTATTTCATGCTTTGTTTTAGTAAGATTTTGTCAATATACTGTATATAGTCTATCTGGTGCATCCGCCACTGCACCTTTATACTTGAGTCTTACTGCATTTCTGCATTTGGCCTGTTGTTGCTGCTGCTCTGGAAAGAGTTCTCCTTTGTATTTTTCCCCCATACCTTGTCATCAGGCATATTTTTATTATTTTTCCCTGGGATGTTTTCTTCAATGTCCATTTTGGAGCTCCAACTCTCATTATCTGGTAGTTCCTTTGTATCATCTATATTCCTTGCTTTTTCCCCTGTTGTTATATTTTCATTTTCTGTCTGATTTGTCTCAGGGTCCTTTTCTACTGAACCCAATCTGTTAGGGTCCCACCCGGACTCAGTCTGCTTCCATCCTACCTCCATTAAAGCTCTTTTTACCCATTCTGGCGTGTCATCTATTTTATTTGTTTTGTCCATGTCAGATTCAGTCAAGCCTACTGCTGGGGGCCCCCTTTTTCCTTTGTTTTATCTATAAGCTCATGTTTCTTTGTTTCCATATTTTCCTCACTCTTCTTCTCGTCTAGTCCTTTCTTTTCTGTTTGCACATTTTCTACCCTTCTTAGGCTAAGCCTTTTACGGCCCTTTCTAGCCATTCCTTTCAGGGTAGTGTCTTTTTTCTTCTGACTGTCAGGCCTAGACATTTCTACCTGACTACACTGTATCACATCCTCAGGCTTCAGCTGTTTCTGACAGACAGCTCTGCTTCCTTCAAGTCTCTCAATAGCAGTCTTTTTTCTCTCTCAAACGTTTCTCTTCCAATTCAATTTCAGAAAACATTTTCTCATTATGCTCTGACTTACTGTGTGAAACTTTGGAAGCAGTTTTTCGTTCGTTTCCTCCCTGTGGCACATTTTTATTTTGTTGTCTCTTTAGTAGCTGCTCCTCTTGCTTTTTTGAATCAGGTTCCTCTTCTTCAGAAACGGACTCCATTAGTTCTCTGGCTGTAGTGGAGTCCTCTGCTCCAGCCACCCGTACGTCTGCACTCATCTCCACCCTACAACCAACTGACTGACTAGCAGTCTGTCATGGAAACCCCCCAGTGGAGAGAAGGGGAGTTTACTGAAAAAATAAATCAGACAAAAAACAATACTGAATCATTGAAGAACAATTCAAAAAGAAGAAAATGCACTAAATACAGTACTACGAAGAAAGAAGAAAGCAAATATAAGCAAACAAATCAATCATGTGACAGGACCATCAGAATCAGTAATCCACGGTAAATTGCGCTTCCAGCAGATGGTACGGATAAAGTCTACATTCTATAAATCCTTTTCAGTTCATTGGTAATGTTCATAAATATAACCTCAACAGGGGTATCTTTCTGTTGTAACATAAAGCCACAACAAGCAGTCCAGATATACCATTTAATTACTAAACAGATAATATTTAAAGTGCTGTTATGAAACTTATTCCAACCACTGCTATATATCCCATACATAAGTTCCTCAGTGGTCATTGAGGAAAATAATGGGACAGATCAATATTCTGCTAAAGCTATCCAAAATAAATGTATAAAAGTAGAAGTAAAAAACAGATGGTCAACAGTTTCTTCTTGTTGCACACACTCCTGTCTAATACAATACCTTTCAGACTGTTGTTTATATTTCAGGTTACCTTTGACATTAAGCCTCCCATGGCAATTAAGCCAATGAAAATCCCACAAATGAACTGGGATTCTATTATCCGTCAATAGAGCGAACTGTACCTCCTGCAAATGTAAAGGCCGATGAGGAAATGTAACCAATTCTGTACAGCATGCACCAATAATATTATTATAAAGCTGTTTCCTACTGAGTACAATCACCATTTGACTGGTAACATGCCACAGGCGTAGTTTAAGGAATATCTCTCTATAAAATTGTGAAAGGGCAAGATTTCATTCCAAAATCTTAACCCAAGACCCCTCCCAGTCATGAAACAAAGTCAAAACTGCATGGTATAAGTATGGAACCCACATCTGATCCTGATTTACTAACAATGGCCTAATATTTGCATAAAAAAATAAGCAGAAAAAAAACACCAAAGGATTAATCATATTCAAACATCCTGATTTACAAGATAAATACAGCACATTCCTTCTGTTACCCCAGACAGCTCGAAAAAACAAACTGTACAAGGTTACTTCCAGCTGTTTAGGAGGTGGGTAAATCTTGCTAACATACAAAAACTTTGGCAACAATTTTGTTTTTATCAAGAGATCACGCTTTTTTTACTTAACTTCCAACTATTCCATTTTGACACCAAAATATTCCTTATTTCCACCTTTGGTTTCCAGTTTAAAACATCCAAATCCCCAATGCCCCAGTACAGACCCAGAATCTTTATAGGTTGATGAAATATCAAAATCCCTAATAACTCCCTCCTACTATGCTGGTGTACTCCTAACATAATACCCTTACATTTAGCTGTATTCAAACTAGCTCCAGATACAGCAGAATAAATTGTACAGATACCTAAAGCATTTTCCAAGGAGGCCTCATCTGGTAATAAGAGACAAAGGTCATCCGTATAAGCTAAACGCTTATGCAGACTCAGTAAAGCATCAAGTTGCAGTGACCTGATACCCTCATGGGCAGCAATTTTCCGCAATAAGGGATCAATACAAAATACATAGAGGAGCGGGCTAAGTGGGCAACCTTGCCACACACCTAGTTTTACAAGGATAATCAGTCCTAGAAACCCATTAACTATTGGAACTACTGTGACAGAATCATATAAAATTTGCACCCATCTAATAAAGGACTGAGGAATACCATAACAACGAAGCAGCTCCCACAAATATGCAAGACTCACGGAATCAAATGCCTTACACTGATCCAAAGAGAATAAAAAACCCGTGGTTTGTAAACTATTACTTCTGCAGATAACCTCCTAAGAAGTATCAAATGGTCAAGAATACTGGCATGAGTAACAGAACAAGTCTGAGCAGGGCTTATCACCCAAGTTGCAATACGCAATAATCTAGTATTTAATATTTTTGCTAGAAGCTTAAAATCTGTATTCAACAGACAAATAGGCCTCCAGTTAGTTAGTAATTGCTGATCCCCAGACTTATAAATATACACTAGGGAACCCTGTGCCATCATGAAAGGCAAGGCCATCTTCAGCACATAAGTAAAAACCTGTACCAATTCAGTAGACAAAGTGTTAACAAGAAATGTTAAAAAATTCCAATGTGAGGCCATCCTGGCCGGGGGATTTATTCACTGGTAGTGACTTAACTGCTGCTAAAATTTCAGTGGGGTCAATATCAGCTAATAACTCATGATGTAAGGTATCAGGGTAAGACAGAATGTCAAGATCCTGAAAAAATCTTGAAATTGATCAGAAACTACAGGTTTCTCTGAAAAAAAAAAAGAAGTATATTCAGTGACTAATGCAATAAGCTTATCCGGTTCATGGTGCAACTGTCCAAGATGATCCCGTAAGTCAGTCATTTGTCGACACTGTATTCTCTGCTTACTAGAATCAAATGGACAAATTGTCACCATGTCACCCTTTAAACAAAAAGTTTGCTGGAATTTCAAGACTTCCATACATTTATGATGATATCTACATAACGTGTTTTTTAAACAGGAAATTTATTCCTGACAATTATGGTTCAAAACATGTGATAAAGAAATCAATGATTGTAACTTTTTCCCTCGTGTGTAAATATTGTGAGTATTGCACATCTTTATCCCGTTTACTCAAACTTTTTAATAACAGGATAAGTTCCCTCTTAGCATCCTCCCACCACTGCACCAGGGAATCATAAAAAAAGTAAACCGTTTTCTTTGCTGAAAGAAAATACTGAATCTGCATAGAACACTGTTCTTTGTGTAATAAAGAAGAGTTACATTTCCAGGTACCCCTCCCAATCCTAACATCTGTCCCTATATCCAATGTGAGCAAAGAGTGATCAGAAAATTCTACAGCTACAACAACAGCCTTTACAATTTGTGAATGTCGTGAGACAAAGAAAAAATCAATCCTAGTAGACTGGTGGCCTTTCTGAAACATGGGGATTACCACATTAAGATAGAAGAAAAAGGTGTCTATTAAATCTGCCTTTTACAATACATCATTCAAACAATTCAAGTCACAATACATTTTTAATGTTTTTTTGTATCTTTTCCCTTATCTCTTTTTCCTATACCACAGTTAAAATCACCCCCCAAAATTACTATCTGAACCATATGAAGATATGGGTGAATTAATTGAAAAAGAGACACCCTATCAGCTTTGGACTGCATTGTATAAATATTAATTAAACAAAATAATTTCCCCTGATAACAAATATGTAACAATAACGCCCTGCCAGGTACCAAATCCAGAAACTTGATGCATTTAAAGGCAAATGCTATGAAATAATATACCTACACCAGTACATTGGTCTGTCCCCATGGACCAGTGTGATGGGCCTGTATATCAGGCAATCGTAGCATGTTGAATTTCTAACAATGTGTGAAGTCTGGTATCTTGTAAAAAGTAAACACCAGGTTGTGGCAAAAGCAAGGCTGAGAAGACTATGTCTCTCTTCCGTAAACTCTTTATGCTATTAACATTAATCAAGTGTATATGGAAGGACATTTAAGGAAAGAAAAAATAGAACACAATCTCAAAAATAGGAGTCATCATGTCTTTTTAACACTACTTCTAGTACCCAATCTCATTTTATATTTAACATTTGGCCTTTGTGGTCTTCCTGGAGGCACAACAGGCCACTGGACAGAAGGCTCCTCTTCAATACCCGAGATCACTTCACCCATAGAAACCAGTGCGGAAGAGTCAGAAGCTGCCTCTGAATCACTATCCTCATAAGAGAGAGTCTGGTATCTAGTCTACAACAGAATAACCTGCGTTTTACCAAGTTTGGAAGCTGGAATGGCCTTAACTGATCTTTTCCTTGCAAGGGTACCTTTCTGGGAAACTTTCATCATGGGGGGGGCATTACTTCCACGACTACATCCTTTGGAGCTGGGCTAGGCTCTACCTCAGGTACAGCAGACTGAGGCTGGTCTGGAGGGGCAGGAAGGCCAGGCAGGGAGCTAGTGAAATGGGCTGGTCTTCCATGGGGTCAGGGAGAGAATCTGTATTATGCTCCTGCAACAGTACTGGGGGGGTCGAACAATCTCTGCTTGCTGCCTTTGAGCAATGACAATCAGAAGTCTCTGTTCCTCACTGTCTGCACCAGGGTTTGTGTTATGAGCTGCACACGAGCAACTCTGGTAAGAATGCCCTTTGTCTTCACATAAGCTACAAACCAGCTCATTCAGGCACTGTGCACTTACATGACCCAGTTCATTACATAAACAACATCTCACTTTGTCACAGACACTGCTAATATGACCTTCAGACCCACATTTGTAACAGGCTTTAGGCTGTCCCGCATAGAACAATACCCCCCTGTCCCTCTGCAGGAAAAAAGAGTTTGGTAAATGCTGAAGGCCATCCGCTATAGTTCTCAGCATAACTTTGAATCTCCAACCAACTGTCCAGTACTGTTCACTATCAAAAATCACAGTAGGATCTTCAAGAACAACACATCGTTGGTTACTCCAATAAGTCAGATCTTTAATGCTCACTCCTTCATTCCGAAAAAGTACTGTGATGTGGTTGATTGCAGGTTTAGTTAGAGGTATAGCCTCAAAAGGTGCCCATAAAGGAGTATGCTTTAGGGTATTATATTTGCTCCAAAACTTGTCCAGACTACTAGAAGCCTTAAAACTAAATTAATATGTGTGCTCCCCTGACACATGAATAAGGGCAGAGATTTCAGCTGCAAAAAAACACAAAGATTCTTTCAAGAGGGTTTTCCCAACATAAACTGTGTCCGGGACAGTATCCAATCCGCCTTTATACAGGAGTTGTACCGCATCGTGGCATTTAGCAGGAGCTACTGGCAAATGGAATAATGAGGCAAACGTTTTACATGCACTGTCAGGTTTTAAAGTATTCAGAGGGGCATCAGGTTTAGTACTCTCAGAAAAGGTCTGTACAGGTTGTTGTAGTAATGCAGGGACCCGCGGTGACTGCAACAGGGGTACAGTCTTAGTTACCACATTTGCTGAAGGGTTATTAAGTAAAGGAATTCGTATTGGGGACGTACCTGAGACCCATTGTGCCCCATCTGGAGATTTCTCCCATCCTGCAGCAGAAAGTGCTGCATCTACTGACCAGGCATCTGAACTAGTAGGAGGCATGAGGAGCTCCGGTCCTGCAGGTATAGGCCGTATGTCAGAAGCTAAGCATTGGGCATTTCTTGCTGACACATCTACCAAACTCCTTGATGCTGCTGCATCAGCCTCAGGAATCAGTTGAATGTCAGTTGCTGGCAATGGCAAGAACAGTCAGTAGCATTGTCTAAAACATCCGGTGTTGGGCTAATGCAAGGAGTTTGGTCAGTGAAAAGAGCTGTTGGTAGGTCGCTCTGTAAACGTTCTTCATCCGAAAAATTCTCCTCCACCCAAGTAAGCTTGTGTTTCTCCTGCACCACGCTGTGTGCAGTGTCAGGTACCATCAGTTTAGCTAAAAGAGCCTCCTGTTGCGCTATGACTTCCAGCAGCTGCCTCTTTTGACACTCAAGTTTTAAATATTCATCATCATCCTCGTCTTGTTTAGTTTTCCCCAGAAGAATACTTTTATCAGCTTTTTCCAAACGCAGGCCTCCTGCCTGCTGCATTCCAAGGCTTTGAGAAGCAGGAGGTGGAACGATCCCTCCTGCCTCCTCCACGTCCATCTCCTTCATCAGGTCCACACCAACTGCTGCCATGATGGACAGCAACAGCGCCCCCTACCAAAGAGTAGGAGAATTTCCCTGGTGTCCTGGCCAAATTTCCTCCATTCACTAGAAATACCACCAACAGCTTAATCCATTTCAGTTGGTTACCATCTGTATCCCCAACCCGGGACACCCCTGAAAAAGGTACTTCTAGTCTCAGTGGGCTTACCTGATCAACAAAATTCAATAAATAAATAAATACAGGGTCAGCTCTGCAGATGGTGGGTTTTATCCCAGCTTCACCATAGCAGCTCCCTTCTCCCTCCAAATCTCTCAACTCTGTACTTTCCCTGGACACCACTACAGACCAGACTCTGAAATAACTATCCATAGAATCATAGTTGCCATTACTGGCAAGTGTAGGGGTTCCCAGCTCTTCTAAATGGACCATGCCAGCCAACACCATCCACATAGTGCCACCCTTATACTACTCAGCATGTCCTTTCATCCTAAAAACAAAGCTTTGGTGCATGTATGGTACAAAATACCTTACTAAAACACATAATTTGAAAGGTTAAAATAAGCATTCCTGGGGTGCATAGAACATCCTATATATAAATAGGAGTAGTATGGTGTCATGCCTGTGTACTGTTTACCTTGGCCTGATGAAAGGAGAATGTTTTTTTTTTAAAGCTGTCACTGTTGGGGCACGGTATGTTAAAATCAATACTTTGAAACATAACAATGTCGTAGAGTTTTCTGTTTCCAAAGCCCCTTACGTTTGTGTAGCCCCCTCCCCAAAGAAATCTTAGATGTGCTCCTAGCTCACTTGACAGTGTATGAAAACATCCAGAAATGCCGGGCTCCAGTTGATCCCAGGGTGGGGACTGTGTGTCGTTCTCTGCCTGACTCTGTTCATTGCCCTGTGGGTGGTGGTGAGAGTGTGGTGAGGTGCATGCTGATGCCAGCTATTATGTGTGCAGAGCTAGGTCTACTTGATTAAACATTTGCTGCTGTGTTATCCTCTGGTTCAGGGGTGCAGAAAGAGGAAGAGAGGAGGCCATAGTACAAAACAATGGGGAGGCACACTGGGTGTGATGGCATAGCAGCCTTTTTTTTTCTGCTGGGGCCAGAAGTAATGTGTGAGCAGGAAAAATGTGCAATAATCTGAGTACTTTCTTGCATTTTTTCCTGTTTAAGCATTTGGCTCCATGCCACATAGGGGACTTCTGTGCAAGCTGACAGGCCTGGGTCTGGGGCAAAATGTGGTTCGATGGACAGGAAACTGGCTGGGGAGCAGGAGACAGAGTCATTGTAAATGGGATGGCATCAGGCATCAGTGGGGTCCCTCAGGGGTCAGTATTAGGGCTACTACTGTTCAATCTATTCATAGGGGACATCACGGAGGGCCTTGAAGGGGTATAAGTCTGTTTGCAGACGATATTAAAGTCTGCAATAGGGTGGACACTCAGGAAGGGGTAGAAAGAATGCAAAGGGATCTGGGGAGCCTAAAGGTATGGTCATGGAAGTGGTAGCTTTCATTTAACATGGACAAGTGTAAGATCATGCATCTTGGATACAGAAACCAGAGGGCGGGATACTGTATGGGGGAAGAGACCTGGAAGTAACAGATTAGGAAAGGGACCTAGGCATCACTATATCGAGGGACCTGACGTTGGAAAAGCACTGCAAGGGAACAGTGGCTAGAGGCAGCAGAATGCTGGGCTACATTGGAAGGGGGAACACCAGTAGGAGGAGTGAGGTCACAGTACCCTTGTACACCCATCTGATTAGGCCGCATTTGGAGTATGTGGTCCAGTTCTGGAGGCCATATCTCAGAATGGATGTGGGGAGGCTGTAGCAAGTTCAGAGTAGGGCAACGAAGATGGTTAAGGGGCTCAGCCACCTGTCCTATGAGAAAAGGTTAGGGGAATTGAATATGTACTCCCTGAAACAGAGGAGGAAAAGGGGGACATGATTGAGACCTTCAAGTACCTAAAAGGTATAAACCAGGTGCCAGTGGGAAGCATCTTCCAGCTGAAAAGGAATCAGAGGACTAGGGGGCATGGGTTGCAGATTGAGGGAAGACGGTTCAGGGGTAACATTAGGAAGTACTATTTCACAGGGAGGGTGGTGAATACATGGCATAGGCTCCCTGAGGAGTTGATTGGAGAAACAACAGTGGAAGATTTCAAAAGAGCATGGGACAGACACAAGGGATTGTTGAGGGTGAGGGGGCAGGTGAGGAGGAAGGGCATGTTCTAGCAGATAGCTAGACAAGTGGGAAGACTAGGTGGGCCTGGTGGACCTTTTCTGCCATCACATTTCTATGTATCTATGTAAGTAATCAAAATTTACCATTGTAACTGTGGGCCAGTGCAACCATCTGTGGGCTAGTGCAATTTTGAATCAACTTGTCGTGCTGGCTAGTGCAAAGAAAAGTTAAGGTTGACCCCCATACAGGAGGGTAGCATCTTTCAAAAAAGACAGGGGTAAAAGAACAAGGGGGCACAACATGATGTTAGAAGGGGTTAGGCTCAAGGGCAATGTGAGGAAGTACTTTTTCACAGAAAGAGTAGTGGATGCTTGGAACAGCCTCTATGCAGAGGTAGTGGGGTCAAAAACAGTACAGGAATTCAATAATTCATGGAATAAACATAAGAGTACTGTCACAATAGGGAAGATTTAAGTAAGGCCTTCAACACCGTTTCACACAGAAGACTGGTTAACGAGCTGGGCAGCCTGGGTGTGTGTTCAAAGATAGTAAAGTGCATACGAAATTTGCTAAATAACAGAACTCAGAGTGTGGTGGTAAATGGGGTTCACTTGGAAGAAGGAAAGGTAACCAGCAGGGTGCCTCAAGGGTCAGTACTGGAACTAGTCCTTTTCTGTATCTTTATTAGTGGGACTGGAAGGGAAGGTATGCCTGTTCGAGGATGACACAAAATCTGCACTTGAGTAGACACACTGTTGTGGGGGGGGCGTAAAAATCTGTAAAAGTTAGATGACTGATCAAGAGTTCGGCAACTGGACCTCAATGCCAAAAAGTTCGAAATAATGCACATAGGGCACAGAAACCCAAGAGGAAACATACCATGGCGGGGGTGGGGGGGAGTTAGCAACCACAAAGCAGGAAAATGATCTCGGGTCATCATATCTGATGACCTGAAGGTAGCAAAGCAGTGTGATAAAGAAGTTGGAAAGGCTAGTAGAATACTAAGGTGCATAGGGGGTGGTATAGCCAGCAGGAAGAGGGAGGTGGTGATACCCCTGTACAGATCAATGATAAGGTCACACCTGGAATACTGTGTCTAGTTTTGGAGGCCCTGCCCCCATCTCAGGAAAGACATAGACTGGGTGAAGGCAGTACAGAGGAGGGTAACTGAAATAGTGCAGGGTCTGCCTGAGAAGTCCTACGAGGAAAGACTCAAGGAGATGAATAGATATGCTCTAGAGGAAAGAAGGGAAAGGGGAGACATGATAGAAACATTTAAAAACCTCAAAGATGTCAGTAACATATGGGAAGGTGACATTTTGCACAGAATGAGATGCTCAAGGACTGTATACCGTAGGAACATCGAAATTCCTACATCAAAGACCATTACAGCGACAACTTCAAACAAATTTGAGATTGTCGCTGTAGTAGTCCCAATGTTCACCAGGGCTACTTTTGCCAGTGTTTGACCCCCCCTTCCAAGTCAACTCCGACTCAGAGTTGGTTATTTAAAAATTGGTGGGGGGTGCAGGGGCGTAGTCCCCCACAACAAAAACAGTGAATGTCTGCCAGGTGAAATTCCACCTGTTATCATTGTGGATTTCACTGTGCCGCATTGCAACAACTTCATTGTCAATGTGGCTTGGTGGAACCCTCAAGGACAAGGAGGCATGATATGAAGCTGGAAGGGAGAAATATAGAGCAGATGTGAGGAAATACTCATTTATGGAAAGGGTGGTGGAC
The DNA here is from genome assembly GCA_016271365.2 of Neoceratodus forsteri. Taxonomy (NCBI): domain Eukaryota; kingdom Metazoa; phylum Chordata; order Ceratodontiformes; family Ceratodontidae; genus Neoceratodus; species Neoceratodus forsteri. The sequence goes on from CM057453.1 coordinate 966,811,843, forward strand.
ACCTGGAATAGCCTCCCAGCAGGCGTAATGGGTACCAAAATGGTAATAGGTTTCAAACATGCATGGTATAAACATAAGGGGACCTTGGTAACAGGGCTGGGGGAGGCGGAGATCAGTTAGGGTCTACGGTTGCACAGTAGGTACGGACCTTAGAGCAGACAGGGTGGGCCAGAAGGTCCTTTTCTGCCAACAGCTTCTATGTAAAGTATGTAATGACAGCACTGTGCATTGATGCTAAAAAGGGTGTTCACTAAAGGAGGTAAATGAAAGGTGTAAATTAATGATAGGTGTCATGCCAGCATTACTATATGCTATACAGTATGTTAAAGAGCTTGTGACACATTCAGGAGAACTTTAACAAAACATAATAGTTAGGCACTCTCCTGCTTGTATTTCCCATTAGTTCTGTTTTCCTTTTCTCCATTATTTAGTAATGAGGTAATTTGCATGAAAACTGGATCTTTGCTCCTGAAGACTTCATCTATTCCTGCTGCTTGCTCCCTACCTGAAGTCATACAACACTGCTTGTGACATCACAATTACTCCCATGGCAACAGATTGTGATGTCACCACAGAGGATTATGACTTGATATCTTCAATCTCCTTAGCCCTTCAAAATTTCTATTCCCCTAACTGCACTTGTTCTTAGCCCCCCTTTAACCCTCCCAACCCTGGTGCATTATTCTTTAGCCCTACTTTACTTCTATTCTCCTAACTGTACTTGTTACTAGCCCCCCTTCGCAACCCTCCCCACCCTTGCGTACTATCCCCTACTCCTCTATCCCTGACTTACCTCCGGTCGTCTTCTTTTTTTTTTTTTTTTTACTCTGTTTATACTCCTGTTGCCATGGTCTGTGTCTGGAGGGAGCTCCCAGCCCCATCCCCTGGTGTCTACCAGCCAGTGCTGACCTCACCCCCCAGGGCTTGCTCTCCTTGGTGGGACCAGTAGGGTTCCCCAACCCCAGCCAGAGACCGGAGCCAGTGAGCTGGTGCCATTGTTAGCCAGGAGCGGGGCCTGCGAAGCACCCTCCTTCATGCTCCATGGCAACACTTTTCTCCTCCATTGTGTTCCCTGAAGCTGAGGTGTGCAACGATGCCAAAGGAGGAAGCACGCATGCATCTGCACATGCTCCCCTGAGCATCTTTGCCCCATCTCCTGCCCTCTGTTCTTTCAGCGTCGCCGTGCTGCTACCCCCCAGCCACCGCTGAGTGGCACATACGCGTCAACATGCTGACATCCCCTCCCTGGAGAAGGAGAGCTGTCCTCCAGATGTTCAACTTCTCCTCGCCCCTGCCAACCCCCGGCAGCCCGTGCTTGTTCCAAACCCAGGTCGCCAGTGTAGCACAAGGTGTGGTGTCCAGCGCCTTAACCCTCAGTGCCACTGGGCCAGCTTTACCACCTGTCTTCTAACTGAACCCTTCCTCTGATTACTTCCTCACATGCTACCACTTATTATACCCCCTCCTCCCACCCCATACGACAAGCTACTGTGCCATTTCGACTCTCTACTACCATCCACAACCTACTGTGCTATTCTGACACTCTACTGCTGTCCCCCCCAAACACTAATGCTCTCCCTTTTTCCATTCCTAGTTTACCCCTATTTTCTCCAGCTGCCCTATTCCTTGTCCCTCTCCTCCCCTTCAGTCACCCGCCACATTCCACTCCTCCTCCCTGCCCCCCCTTTTCTCCCCTCATTATCTGCTAGGTCCTGTCCCCCTTGCAGGATTCTCTGTCATCCTGAAGGAGTATAGATCCTGACTCCCTCTTTTCTACCCCTCTTCCTTTTCCCCCACTTTCTAATCTTGACCCCCTGCAGGGTTCTCTGCATCCTGAAGAGGTATAGACTGGCTCTCTTTCTTTTCCCCTCTCCCCTCCCCCACTTTCAAATCCATCGCCCGCCCACTTCCCTACTTCCCTATCCCTCTCCTCCCCTCCTGTTTCTCTGCCCCGATCTTCTCCCCATCTTCTGCCTGGTCCTATCCTTTTTGCAGGGTTCTCAGCATCCTGAAGGGGTTAGATCTTGTCTGTCCCTCTCTTTCCCTTTTCCATCCCCTACCTTCTACCCCTCACCTGTCCACTTCCCCACCTGTCTTATAACTGCCCTCCCTTGGGTATACAATAGCACTTCAAATCGTGTGCTCAGCCTACTACTTCTAGCACTTCAAGTGTGCTATCCATCCTCTAACCTTTACCCTACTGGATCAATTGCTCTTGTGTTGTTACAATGCACGTTATATCCAAACATGGTTTTTTGTTTACCCTGGCCGATTGGTCTGGATTATTTCTGCTCTGTAATTGTACTGCACTGTTTTGTTATGTTTGCTTGCACGCATGTGCAAGAAACATAGTGCGACGATCCAAAATGCAGTGCCGTACAGTTGAAAGGGAGAGCACCGCTTGAGTGAGCAGTGCTCCCCCTCCCCACACACACACACACACACACACACACACACACACGCGCGTGCGCGCAGGCACATTGCATGCTCATGCGCTCTACTATTCCCCCATGGCCGATGGTGGAGCCCAATCCCCCGTCGGCTCTACTGTTCCCCCCCAGACTATCGGGTGCCACGCTGGGAGCCCACCCCAGCATGGCAACAGGTCCTATGGCCGACGGGGGTGCCCAATCCCCCATCAGCTCCACTGCCCCTCCAACAGCCTTCCAGATGCCACGCTGGAGCCACCCCAGCGTGGCAAACCTCCCGTAGTCCAAATAAAAAACCTGAAAGAAAAACCTTCCCTCGCTGCTGTCTCACCCCTCTCACCCACGCCACCCACTCGCACCCTGCCTCCCCACACCCTCACCCCATACTTACCTCCGGAGCTCGGTGCGAAGATCTTCGGTGGATTAGGAACACGTCTGCACTCTTCAAAGCCGACTGCGAACTGAGGAAATGCCGGTAAGCTGTATAATGGGATAGATAGGGTTTTTTCAACTTTGCTGCATATCTCAGGCATTTTTTGGAATTTTGGCACCAAATTTTCAACATGGAGTTTTTGGGACCCCTCCTCATGAATTCTGTCACTGGCATGGCGTTAATCAGGCCTGAAGGGTGATTTCTCGGTCACTGCATGAAATCACCTTTCGGGACTGATTAACGAAATGACAGTGCCAGTGTTCATAAGGTGGGCTCTCAAAAAGCCTATGTTGAAAATTTGGTGAAAAAATTCCTAAAAATGACTGTTTTACGAGAGTGCGTTGCGCTGTTCCTACGCACGCTCGTAGGTTCGCAAATTTTCAATATTTTCACTCTGGATTTTCAACATTGCCATTTGACCACACTTCCTTATGAGTAGTATAGCTGTCATTTTTCACATCTCACCCAAAATGTGTTTCCGCGCATGTAGCGCACAATGGCGCAGTCGGTGTGCGAAATCAATGTTCAGGACACATTACGAAAATCACAGTGACATTGTTCATGGACAGAGGTGTTAAAATAGCTATGTTAAAAATTTGGTGAAAAAATTCCCAAAAATGACTATTTTACAAGCATGCGTTGCGCTGTTCCTATGCATGCTCGTAAGTTTGCGAATTTTCAATATTTTCACTCCAGATTTTCAACATTGCCATTTTACCACACCTCCTTATGAGTAGTACAGCTGTCATTTCTCACTTCTCACCCAAAATGTGTTTCCGGGCATGTAGCGCACAATGGCACAGTCGGTGAAAAAATTCCCAAAAATGACTGTTTTACGAGCATTTGTTGCGCTGATCCTACGCACGTTCATAAGTTCGCAAATTTTCAATATTTTCAACATTGCCATTTTACCACACCTCGTTATGAGCAGTACATCTGTCTTTTTTCACATCTTGCCCAAAACATGTTTCCGCCCATGTAGCGCACAATAGCGCAGTCGGTGTGCAAAATCAATGTATGGGACACATTAAGAAAATCACAGTGACACTGTTCATGAGCAGAGGTCTTAAAATGGCTATTTAGAAAATTTGGTGAAAAAATTCCTAAAAATGACTGTGTTACGAGTGAGCATTGCGCAGTTTCCACGCACCCTCGTAAGTTCATGAATTGGTAATATTTTCAGTCCAGATTGTCACCAGTGGCATTTTTCTACACTTCCTTATGAACAGTACAGCTGTCATTTTTCACAACATGGCCGAAATGTGTTTTCACACTTTCAGCACAGAAATGCATGGTCACTGTGGGAAATCATTGTTCGGGACAGATAAAGAAAATCACAGTGACACTGTTCATGACCGGAGGTCCCAAAATGCATGTGTTGACAATCTGCTGTAAACAATTCCCAAACTAATTACATTACAGGTGCACGTTGCACAGTTTCTACGCACTCTCGTGACTTCACCAGTTTTTTTAATATTTTCACTGCAGATTTTCAACATTGCCATTTTTTATACCTCCCCATGAACAGTACAGCTGTCATTTTCACATCCTGTTCAGAATGTGTTTTGCACCTGTGGTGACAAAATGCCGTAGTCGCTGTGCAAAAGCAGCTTTACGGCTAACAAACTGATATTGCCACTGTTCATGAGGTGGGGGTCACAAAAAACCCATGTTGAAAATTTGGAGTGAAAATACCAATGAATGCCTGAGGCGTTAGGGTTTCTGACCATAACGCCCCACCCTGTAGAGAACGACAGGCATCAAGGCTGTGACTTGGGATTGTCACCTGCAATGCTCATACCATTCCACCCCCACCCACACCCTGCAGCCACTGAGAGGTATCAAGGTGTGCCTTGGACTCTTCGGCCCCAAAGTTCACCCCATTCTCCTATACCACACCCATCTCACAATATTTTCTGATGGAATGGGGTGCGCATAAGGGCCAAAGACCCCAAGGCACACCGTGACACTTGTCGGTGTCTGCACGATAGGATGTGGTGAAATGGCATGGCCGTTAAGCCTGATGACCCAAAGGCACACCCCAATGCCTGTCACTATCTGCAAGGTGGTGATGGGGTTGGCTTCAGTTCAATACTTCACTGCCATTCCTATTATGCAGCTCTGTAACTCCTACACTACCAATGCCAATGCCAGCAGGCAAACATTCGGCATTGACAAATGCTTGTTTTAATAATTGTACTTGTATTGCTCTGTTCTTGCTATGTATTTGCCTGATCTCCCAATTCTTGTATCTCCCCAACACTGCTTTTGGAAACAAACTATTTACATCTCATATTGTCTTTCCTGGTGAAACATTTTCCAAATAAATAAATAAAATAAATAATAAATTATGGGAAGGAGAAATATATAAATTATAAAAGTAATGCAAGCAGAATTGTACCTAATTATTGTGTTCTTTAAAGTTTGCTTTGAGGCATCAGTAGCTCTATAAGCAACAACACTGCTTGCCATACAGTACTGCTGTACTATTCTCTGGCACACCAGCCATGCAGTCCCAGCTCTCAGCCCTCCTGCTGATGCCACCCAGAGCACTTTTGCAATTTTTCATATACTGTACTGTAAAACCAAAGCTTGTATAAACCATTCTGCACAACTAAGACTGCATCAGCTTACAAACTGAAAATATGGTGATGAACTGTAACAGCTAGAAAATAGACCCTTGCAACATGCTGCTAAACTCTGTAATGTAATGTTAACACTTTGTTGGTAACTGTACCAATATTAAATATGTTTCTATTCAGTACACGATATCAGTGGATGGTGGGATATTATTTAAAAATTGCAGACAGATTTGATGTTCCTATTTTCTACTAACTTAAAATTACTCAAAAATGTTAAAAAAGCAAGAAACATCATGGGTGGGGGGTGGCAATCCATACGAAACTACTGACAACATTCAAGTTCAAACACAACCTTATAACATCACTGACTTGTGACATATCTAACTACTGTGCTGTATACTCAAATAGCACATTCTATGTCAATTATTATCCAGATTTAAACCTGTATTTTTTTTTTATGAAAGGAATTATTGAAAGGGGATGATGCAATAAGTCAGTTGAAAGTTTAGGAGGCAGTATAGCACAGTGGTTTGAGGCTCTGAGCTGCAAACCTGGAGATCTGGGTTTGAATCCCACAGCCCCCACTTGCATACTGTGTGACCCTGCGCAAGTCACTTAACTTCCTTGTGCTCCCAGGTCGCACCTGTAAACAAGCTTTCAGCTTAGTGTGTCTCTCCTGGTTTAAAAAAAAAAGTAGTGACTGTCATTAAAAGAGTGACCGTTGGGGGGGGGGCGCTAATAAGCAGCTGAGGGATTGGCAGCATCGTTCTCCAGCTCCATCTCCACAGGCAATTTAAGTACAATAAAGACTGGGAAAAACGACCAGAAAATTAAATTACTCGACACCTGGTGGTGGAGGAAACTGATGGATGAGTACCTGGTCTCAGATATGGGGAAACCTTTGTGCAATGCGACTAAATCAACAAAGAAAGCCGTGGTGCCCAGCACAATAGAAGGCCCAAACATCATCATGCTGTGCACACCGGAGATGGAGATAGTCGGGCAGACCCTAACGGCACAAGTACTCGCTGCAATCTCTCCAAAGTTGGACACAATAATTACCAAAATCTCAGAACTATCCAAGCAGCTTACAGGTCAAGCGACTAAAATCTCGGAGGAAGAAGCAAGGATTTCTACCCTGGAGGATCACACGGAGCAGCTACCGGAGACAGTGCAAGACCTCTGCAGGGAATTAGGAGAGTTCTGCTACCAGCTAGACTACCAGGAAAACTATCAACGTCACAACAACCTTAAGATTCAAGGCCTACCAGAGGGCAAAGAGGGAAACTCCCCTGAAGAATTTTGCAGTACAGTTCTCCCACAGATTCTGGGGCTACAACCGAGGGTGGTCAAATTCAAGATCGAAAAAGCACATAGGGCCTTGGCACCAAAGCCGCCAGCCAGGGAACCTTCACGACAGTTGATCTTTCGTCTGCATAATTTTGGGGACAGGCAGGATATCTGGTTCACATTTAAAAAGCAAAAGGAGGTCATTTATCAAGGGGCACATCTGTTCTTGCTCCAAGATTTCTCACAGTTACTACAGAGAAGGTGACGCATGTTACACCCAGTGCTGGATGCTGTCAGGGCTAATAAAGTAGACTTTCAATTTCTATACACCATTACAGTTAAGATCCGCAAAGAAGGAGTGACCTTCATCTTCCATGAGGTGGAAAGAGTGCAGCAATTTCTTCAAGAACTGGAAGGTGCACACAGGCATGGAATGTCCCCAGGCCCCTCTTCAAGACCAGATAAGTGAACAAGTGGTATATTGGTTATAGCAATTGTAAATTTGAGAATCTGATTTAAGGTTGGGAGACAGGGCACATGGGGGCCTGCCTCACGTTGGAAAGGGAGAGGAGATGGCCCACACGCAAGACTGAGACTGAAACAACGGCTCTCGCCGAGCAGGATGTACAAGAACTGCACTTGCAGTTAGCACCTGGATAGAAACTGTAATGTTCAAGTTTGTGACACTTGACTGTGATAATGTTTTGCTTGGGCCTGAAACTGGTTAAAAAGGCATGAAGGGAGGGAGAGGTTCAAATTGGAGACAAACCTCCCCAGGACAATGTTAAATATATAAGTTGTGATTAGGGGGTGGTGTTGCCGTCTCCCACAACAGCTAAATGTGTTTGTGTTGTACTAGAGCTTCAGGGCTTCCCGGTGGGGGGGCGGGGTATGGATTTGAGCCCTCGAGGGGAATAGGGACCATGAGGAGTACTGCACAAATACAAGATGAGGGAGATAACATCCATGGAAGTAAAGGCCTGAATGCCGTACAAGGAACCCAGGGCGATGCCCTAAATTGAAACATGGGAGTTGTGCACCTCGCTAGTGGGGTGTCATACAGGGGGCAAAGGGGAAGGAGATATAAAGGACCATAAGAGAGTTGGGGATGTGGAAGGATTTAAGGAAACCCACTAGCTGTTCGGGGAAGGGGGACATTTTGGTCAGGTATTACATTTTTGGAAGGACAGAGGAAAAGTGGAGATGGGGGGCAGGGTTTTGCACCTACACTTGCTGATTTCTACAGAGACATAGCTGGGAGGGGGGATGGAGGGATGGGTTCTCATCCTCCAGATCCAAATAGAAAGTATGGGATAAATGAGGATAAGGCAGAGCATGTTTAGACAAACACAGGAATGGGTTTTGGCAGAGAACTATATATATTTAGCTTTATCTTATGTTCAAGTTGGTTGTTATATGTGGGTTGATATCCTGCCAGTTGCAGGAGCTGTTGGGACAATAGAGGGGTGGGGAGGATAAGGGAAACATGGATACAGCAAAGGAATAATGCCAATGTATGTATGTGCTGTGTGGAGTTGGAAATTGTGCATACATGGCTCAGATTCTGAGCCAAGGGAACCACTCAGTTTCCAATTGATAATGGAAAGGTAATTGTGTATTGGAATATTCGTGGCTTCCACAACTCCATAAAACAGAAGAAAGCATTACAAGCCCTGAAAAGCCACTAGACCCAAGTGGCATTGCTCCAAGAGACACACCTCAGTGTGGAGGAGCACAAGAAATTGGTGGGGGGATGGGCAGGGGGTGTGACGTAGACAGCCAGTTCTGAGTGCTGTATTATATTTTTTTAATATAAAATGTATTAATGTCTCTGCTGAAAATTCAAATGCTCTAGGAATGACCTCTCTCATCCCCCCCCAGATTTTAGCTGACAGATGCAGGCCAAGAGAACTGCTGACAGTATGTATCACACACTCAGTTTTTAGAGACAATGTGTTACTGGAAGACTTTTATTAAGGATCCTGTTTCTCTGAGCTAATTACAGAGTTGTTAAGTTAATTTGGTTAAGAGAGAAATCATAAACTAGGTTTATGACATTAAAATAAGGGAAGCTAGGATGTTACATAGAGGTGTAAGGTTGTAAATGACCCTATGAAGCCTGTGTGAAGAGGGTACAGCATGAGATCAAAAGAGGTGTCATTGAAACTTGAGCTATGCTAAGGTTGCAGAATTAATATATTCTGTATAGCTGTATAGTATAGATTAATAAAATTACATTCTCAGGGGCGTAGCTAGGGGGGTTTCCTGGGTGCTCAGAAGCCCCCCTGCTGACCGTGCAACCCCCGCTTCCCGACTGTACAACCCGGCCCCCTCACTTGCCTGCAGCCGACTCATCGAGTCTTGTTATCTTCTTGTTCCTCCTCCCCGATCCATTTACTGAGACCCTGAGTGACACTCACCGGCATCTCACTATTCCGGGCGAGCGACGGACTTGGACCTCAGGTGTCTCTTTGAGCCATGCGGCGCCTGCTTAATCCTACCGGCATGCAAACAGTTAAAGCCCCTCGTCGGACTGGCGCAAGGCATGTGGGGAAGTCGGGCACCCTTCCAGTCGGCGACGCTCGGCTTGTAGGCGTCAGGCCTCGGCCCGCCTCGGCTCTGCATCACGTGTGAGTGCAGCTTGGCAGTCACATGATGCAGAGCCACCGCATAGTGCCAAAGAGTGTGACTTGAGCTCATTAGGGCAGGAGACCGTTTGTGAGGAGGCAGCTTGCCCGCGGCGCGTGTGCCTAAAGATTTAAATTAATCACAAACACTGTACAATTGAAGTTCTGACAAATATTATACTTGTGAATTACCTGTTTACTTGACTTGGGCACTGGGGGGGAATCTTCGGAGGAGGATTCGCAAATTAATACTTTGGAGCTGCTTAGGCCTTGTTAGCATCGCGGAGGGGCGGCAGACTCGCCTGAAAGGACCAGGTGCACAGTGAAGTCAGGGAGGACAAATAATAAATTGAAATCATGTTTGCTGCAACTCTGGGCAAAATAAACAAATCAATGGGGAAGTAAGGGTCAAGGTCTGGAATGATGACTAAATGAAAATAATTACCACAGACACAGGGATTAATTCAGGTCCATTGTGCAGCAGCTGCTGTGACCGAGGTGAATTTGAAATGGCATGGGGTAAAATTCAGGAGGGATTATAAGTCACTGTTACTAGCATGGTTAGGGTTGGAATTAAGGTAAAGCCAGGATCTTTCAGGTAACATGCAGTACTAGTGCTCAGCTGATCACTGAGGTGAAGTGGCTGGGGAAAAGTACAGAGTAACTTATTTCCCTCCTGAATTTAAAATAAGTGACTCTGTCATGGCTATGATTGGAATTAAGGTAAAAATAATTACCTCAGGAGGATATTTCTGATGTAACATCATGGCAGTGCTGCAGGTCCTGTGAGGTGAAATGGGATGGGACAAACAGATTCAGAAGGCATAAGTAAACTGACATGGCTAGGAACTGAGGAAAAAAAATACCTCAGTCAGTCAGGGAGGATATTTCCAAGACTGCAGCTCCATTACTGAGGTGAAAATGGGACAAATAAACAGGGGAATAAAATAGCTAGGAAATAAGGTAAAAATCACCTCAGCCAGAGAGATATTTCATGCACTGCAAGCAGTTTGTGAGTGAGGAGAAATGGGGTAAATAAACAGATTCAGGGGAAAACTTAAGGAAAGACTGACGTAGGAATTAAGGTGGATATTTCAGGTAGCATGTCCAACTCCGTGACTGAGGTGAAATGTGGTAGGCTGTTCCATGCATCCACCACCCTTTCTGTGAAAAAGAACTTCATCACATTACCCCTTAATCAGCCTCCATCTAATCTCATGCTGTATCCTGTCCTGCAATTTTTCTTATATTGAAACATGTTACACTCTTTCACCTTGTTAATACCCTTTAGGTGTTTGAATGTTTCAATCATGTCACCTCTCTCCTCTCCTTTGCTGTAGGGTAATCTTCCCCCTCATGTGTTTTCTGATGCAGACGACCCTACACCATTTTGGTTGCCCTTCTCCAGACTGCCTCAATTTGGTTAATGTCCTTGTGAAGGTGTGAGCTGCAGTACTCCAGATGGATCAGTGTCTTGTAAAGAGGGATTATTACCTCCCTCTTCCTACTTGTGATACCCCTACTGATACACCCTAACACCCCCTAGCCTTACCTACTGATTTAGTGGACTATTTGGATGATTTCAGGTCATCTGTGTTGATGATGCACAAGCCAGGCAGTCACAAGGGAAGAAAAAGACTTGTGCATCATCAACTCCCCTCTCAGCGTATAGGTGGCTTCAGGGTTTCTCTTCCCTATGTGCATGATCTTGCACATCTTTGCATTAAACCCCAGTTGCCATTCTTCAAACCATTTTACTAGTTTATCCAGATCTCTGTTCATTCTGTCCACCCATCTGGATCATACTGTGTTGCAGATCTTGGGTGTCATCTGCAAGCGGACAAACTTTGCCCTCCAGTCCATCTGCCATGTCTGTGATTGAGGACTGGGGAATAGAAAATAAAAGTGTGGCTGGCTTATGAATTAGCACAGCTAACTGGACACAGAAATGCAATGAGGTTACTTATATCTGCTGATCACATCACACAAGTCAAAAACATAAAGGGGTTCTATCTGTGAGCTGTGTGTATTACTCTCATGAGACTGCATATTAAAATACAGTCAGGGTGGTGGGCTGATCTGTGAGCTGCCTGTGTAATCCATCTCATTCATGGAGTACTGATTAAAATTACACAGGCCCATAAGATTAATGGTGATTTGAATTAAATTATTCCACAACATGCTGGGTGACAATGAGAGTAGTAAAAAATAGCACACAAAGATTATAATTTCACAATACTTTATTCTGGCAAATAAAAACCACTTGGTCCGCCCACCATTTCCCAGTGGCTAAGCTGGCATATCAGTTCTAACAGCATACACTTCTAACCTCTCCGTACTAGAACTGTCTTGTGCCTGTGTCCCTACATTCATTTTCACACCTGAACCTCAGGAAGGCCATTCCATGCATCCACCACTCCCTCTATGAAAAAATACTTCCTCATGTTGCCCTCCGTCACCCTCCTCTATCTCGAAATTGTGACCCCTTTTCACATTTTGTTCAGAAAGATGCTACCCTGTTGGACTTTGTTCCTTTTAGGCACAAACGTTTCTCTCATGTTTCCCAGTCAGGCTTCTCACACCTAGAGGTTATATTCAGGTCCTAAAGTCTCTCTCTCTCTTCATATTTTGCTGCAAACCATGCACCATGTTAGTTGCCCTCTGGGCTGCCTCCATCCTGTCTTTATGTCCTTGCAGAGAGATCCCCAAAACTGCACGCAATACTCAGGATGGGTCTCACCAGCTTTCTGTACATGGATAACAACTTCCTGTTTTTTATTGGTGAAGACACTGACTATCTCAAGATCCCCCATGTCTCCTTACCTTTCCCATTGCCTTAGTCTCAGCATCCAGTTGTCTCCATGCTTGAACATATTGCTGTCAGTTACTGAGCACATGAATATAAATAGAGAGAAAATCCCTGTAAGATGCTGGGTTACGGATGTCTTTAACTGTATTACAACACCCTGCTTTCTTACTTAAGTTCTTATCTTGTTCTTGCCATCAGTTTTTAAGAAGTACTAACACTAAATAATGGAACAGTACTTCTCCGTAGAATAAAGGATACCCTTCCCATTGCCTTAGTCTCAGCATCCAGTTGTCTCCATGCTTATCAACATATTGCTGTCAGTTACTCAGCACATGAATAAATACAGAGAAAATCCCTGTAAGATATTGGGTTATGGACGTCTTACTGTACTACAACACCCTGCTTTCTTACTTAAGTTCTTATCTTGTTCTTGCCATCAGTTTTTAAGAAGTACTAACACTAAATAATGGAACAGTACTTCTCCGTAGAACAAAGGATACCCTTCCCATTGCCTTAGTCTCAGCATCCAGTTGTCTCCATGCTTATCAACATATTGCTGTCAGTTACTCAGCACATGAATAAATACAGAGAAAATTCCTGTAATATGCTGGGTTATGGACGTCTTACTGTACTACAACACCCTGCTTTCTTACTTAAGTTCTTATCTTGTCTTGCCATCAGTTGACAGGCACAGATGATTGGACTTGGCTGGGGCCTTTTGGCAGGGGTTACAGTTAATATTGTGAAGTTTGTTCTGTTTGCAAGGCAAATACATCCAAAGTAATGTGATTGATATTGAAACCATGCATTAAGTAAAACTCTGCTCCTCCATTTCAAAAAGGGACATTGACTTGGATCAGTCTCTGAGATGGCAGCTACTAAAAAGCGAGGATTTACCAATCAGGCAACTCTTTCTTCATTTGGATTTGGAACAAAACGACCATTAAACCCATCAGAAAATGGCAGCTCTCAAGGTGTGTCTCTTGTATATTGGAAACGCACTGTCGAATCTTTATTATCAGTCTTTTCTAAAACAACTGAATTATAGTCAGAAAACAGAGTCATGATTTTTATTTGCATAAGAATGATTGTCTTTCTATCTTGTATTGTGCCTCCCACCACTCCATGTTTTCATATTATCATAGGTAGTTTGCACTTGTCATTAATGACATTAGTCTGAGCAATAAATACATTCAAGCATTGAATGCACTTATTGCTACAATTATTTCATGGCAGGAAATGAAAGGTTCATGTAGTTTCTGCACAGACTTAATCCTGCTGGTCATATGATCTTTCTCATTAAAATATTCCCATTACCACCTACACTTCACCGTTTGCATGTCCCCATTGTCTCAATCCCCCACAGCAGTTTTGCAATACTGTTATTTGGGAAACAGCATTTGAGCAACACATAAAAAAACACTTGTCTCATCTCTGCTTTCATTTTCCCATATGCATGAAGAACTTAACAATGTCTTTTGTATTTTAGATTCAGGCATTGCAGCAGGCAGTGACAACAGAAGCACTGTTCAAGAAAGCTTCTCCAATGAAAACAGCAATAATAGCATACTAGTGCAAAATGTGCAAAATGAGAGTAGCAGCATGCCAGAGGAGGGCCCTTATGATATTGGTAGAATCATTGGCACCTCACTCAGTGATTCTGAGAAGTATAAATACCTCACTCAGCACTTCAGTCCTTCAGCTACTTATATGTTTCCAAAGACAGTGATGCATGCTAAACAACGATCCTTCCAACACAAATGGTGTATTGAATACCCTTGGCTAGTTTACAGTGAATCGTTGAGGGGTGGCTTGTGTAAGTTTTATAGCTTGTTTGGCTACAGTGATAGCTTGGGCACTCTTGTCACTAAACCATTAACTAACTGGACAAAAGCAAAGGAGATTCTAAAAGAACACTGCAAGAAACAATATCACATGAATGCATTGGAAAAGGCTCAGAATTTTAAAATAACTGTGGAAACCCCAGAAAATCAGTGAGGAGCAAACTTGATGCTAGGTGTGCTGCAAGAATTGAACAAAACAGGAAAATATTAGGATCAATAATAGAAACTATACTTGTCTGTGGTGCCAGAATATAGCTTTACGTGGCCATATTGAGAAAATAGATGATGATACCCACAATCCAGGAAACTTTATCTCCTGTTAAAATTCAGGGTAAATGCTGGAGATACAAGTTTAGCTGAACATTTACAGTTGATTGGGAGAAATGCACAATATCACTCGCCAGATATTCAAAATGAGTTGATAGAGATTATTGGGGATCAGATTCGAGACAATATAGTTAAAGACATAAAAGATGCTGAGTACTACTCTATTCTTGGTGATGACGTTACAGTTGTAAGTAACAGAGAAGTTTTGTCTCTGGTACTGCGATATATTGACAAAACTCAGAATATAAGAAAGGACTTCCTAGACTTTGTACCTTGTGAGAGAATAACTGGTGAGGCACTTGCAAAGAACATATTACATAAATTGGTACAACGGAGTCTTGACATTCAAGCATGCCGAGGCCAAGGATATGATGGGGCCTCAAACATGTCCTCAAACGTTCGAGGCACACAAGGTTTAATTTGCCAGCAGAATGAATCCACTGTTTACGTGCACTGTAATGCGCATTGCCTCAATTTGTGCATAGTGAACTCTTGTCAACACCCTGAAATCCGGAACATGCATGATGTGCTTAACCAGTGTTGTAACTTCTTCGATTTCTCACCCAAAAGAAATGAGATTCTGTTGAAAGTAGTAGGGCGTAATTATCCTGAAGCTAAATGAGTGACATTGCCATCTCTTTGCAGAACAAGATGGGCAATGAGGCATACAGCATATGAGATATTTTATGATCTTTTTTCATGTATTCTCATTGCACTACATGTCATCAGTAATGGACAGCAATATGCTGATGAGTATGGAGAATGGAATTGGGATGCTGAGACTAAGACATTAGCAAATGGGATCCTTTATTCTATGGAGAATTTCCGTTACATTAGCTGCTTCATCACAGTCATGAAGGTACTGAAGTTTGTGCAACCACTGAGTGTAAAACTGCAAAACACTGCAATTGACATAATGCTTACAACATGATTACCACAGTGGAGGACAGTATAAAGGTAGCTCGACAAGAAATTGAGACTCTCTTCCACAGCTGGTACATTGAGCCATGTAGTGTTTCAGAAAAGGTCAACATTCAACCTGAAATACCACGCACTGTTGGGAGACAGACTCACCGAAGCAATACTCCTGCAAGTGATCCTGAAGAGTATTACAGGAGGGTGATTGCAATTCCAATGCTTGATTATCTCCTTGAGGCACTGGCTGTGAAATTTTCAAGAACACAGCAAGTTGTGGCTAAGCTAATGGGCCTTATTCCATCAGTGATTAAATGCAATGGTGGAAACATCAACCTAGATGAAGTTATCAGTTTCTATAAAAAATATATTCCTTCTCCTCATGTTATAGATGTGGAACTGCTAACATGGAAAACTAAATGGCAAAACAATCAAAACCCACCTGATACTGCTGTAGAAGCATTCAGAGCCTGTGATGCATCCTTTTTCCCAAATATATACACTTTACTCAAGATACTCTGCGTAATTCCAGTCAGTAGTGCACAATGTGAGCGCTCTTTCAGTGCTCTTTGCAGGCTCAAAATTTATGTCAGAAGCACAATGGGAAATGAGAGAATGTCAGGCCTTGCCTTAATGCAGATTCATTATGGAGCTAAAGTAGACACTGATAAAGTGATTGAAAGGTTTGCAGCAAAACATCCAAGATGGATGTTGCTTGTGAATGTGTTGGCACAGCAACAAAATGAGAACTAGAGTAAGAAAGCAGGGGGTCCATTTAAGTAATTTCTTCCTACCAGGCATCTTAAAATACTTTAGTATATTTGCCATTTTGAAGCTGGGAATCCTTATTTTGCATCAATCCAGACTTTAAATACAGAGCTGGATTAGAAGAAGATAAATCTGATAAAGAAACAAGAGAGCCTGGCAAATAACTATGTGAAGTTGTGGGTTATAGTTGTAATGTGCATGTTACTTGTTATTCTTACACTCTGATGACACCCAGTTGTCAAATAATTCAAGCTACCATCTGTATCTGTTCTACTGGTTTGATAATTTTAATCACATTGATAATTACAGAAAGCCAGCCTTGTCTTAATGCACATTCATGTGCAGAAAAAGTGTAAATTGAGGAAGTTGAAAGGTTTGCAACAAAACATCCAGGGCAGTGGTGGTTCTGTGATGGCAGTAACAAAATTAGAACTAGAGTAAGAAAGCTGTGATCCACTAACTTCTTCCAACCCAGCATGATTTTTCTGTTTATTTCCATACTACATGTTGTTATTTTGAAGCTGGGACTCCTTATTTTGTGTCATTCACAGACTGAAAAAAACTCAACATGAGTACAGAAGATAACCTGATAAACAAACAAGTTCTAGGAAAATAACTATGTGTTTGATGTGAAAAGTAGTTAATGTAATGTTTGTAGTTAACATTTAAAAACACTCTTAACACCCAGTTGTCAAATGTGTCATTCACTGGTTGCATACTACTTTGATGGGAAAAGCTGTGTATTCCATGTGTATCAATATGCCGTGTACATTATAGACAGGCACTTTATATATGTTTTAAATATTTTTAATGCATTACTGTTTAATATGTGAGCTGCACACAAACAATAAACATTTAAAAATAAAAAGTACCTGAGTATTATTTGTTTTCCTTAAGAGTGGGGGTGATGCATGTAAAAGAGGCAAAGGGAGGAAAACAATTAACAGAAACCATACAAACTGCGGGCAGTTTTTAAAAGGGGAATACATGCAGTGGGAAGGTGGAACATAAAGGGCAAGGCAATAGCTGAACAAATAAATTAAATTTGGGAAATGAAAATTACTCTCCCCAAAAAAGTTTAAAAGGAGCACCTGGCTGAAATATTTGAGATTGCAGGGATGGATGAGAATGATGATTCGAATTTTGAACATTTTGTGACTCAACAATTATTGCCTAAAATGCATGAAAATGCACCATTTAACACCTACATTTTCAAAATTTTCTGGGGGGCATGCCCCCAGACCCCCCTACAATTGTTTTGGAAACCCCCCACCACCAAATCCTGGCTATGCCCCTGATTCTGTGGTTGTATAAAAATATATTTTTGTTAGATATTTGACCAGAGGAGGGGCTGGATGACTTCATCCAAAAGGGGTTGGCCAATACTGCTTGTAAAGGTTATTTTCTTTCACTATAGAGATGCATTTTGTATCTGACACTGACTAAGGAAACATCTGAGCACTGAAAACAGGTATTTAGAAAGCTAGACAAACTAAATATAGTTGTAGGAATTGCACTGTTTTAAACCTTATTTTGTTTAAAGATATTTATGTCTTGTGTTATAAGAGTTCTGTATTGTATGTTTGACATATTATTATATATTTTTTTAAGGATATTTTTAAGGCCCACCTGAAGACTTTTCTTTTTTCCCAAGCTTTTGATATTTAGATTAGTATATACAGTAAAGACTGTGATTGTATTAGATTTATTTATTCATTCTGCATAAAATTTTGTGTTTTCAATTTTGTGCTTTTAAAATTCTGTTTAAAATTTGTACGGTGCCCAGAGCCTCCAGGATTGGGCGTCTTTTAAATAAATTTTGCCTTGCCTTGCCTTGCCATTATATATTTTAGTAAAAACTCTAATTTTAGAGAAAACCTGGTCTGTCTTTGAATTGCTCTCTTTTGCTAAGAAATATTTATGGTTCAGCAGACATATAGCTTGTATGGTGGTATCAAACTGGAAAGAGAAGAGTTTTTTAAATCTGAGGTCTTTATAAAAGTTTTAAAGGGTTCACCTCTGAATACCTGGTTAGGTGCCCGTAGACAAAGATATCTTGCCCCCCGAAGACACATATATCTGAGCCTGTGCATTGGGTATACTAGCAAGAGGTTAACAGTTTGAATCCCTCCAGAACTGAGACCAAAGGTTGATCCGAACTCACAAAAACAGACAAGAGGGTTACCTTGTCTGTTACACTGTTCACAAGACTGCACTCAGAGGTTGGCACTTTGGGAGTAGAGGGCATGACCTGTTGAGTGAATTTGTGACAGATTGGTTGGTAGCGGTGGCATAATATTGGTATCACAAGCTTTATTGTTCTGTCAGCTGAGACCGTAAGCTCTCTCACAAAGAAAAAAAAAGACAGAGTTTTATTTTAAAAAGAAAACAGAACTATATATCACTTGGTGTACAGTCAAGTTCCTACCTATTTTGTTTTTTTTTCTAAAGTGCAAAGTCAGAGTAGCAGTAGTTAGGAAAGATGGCGTCCAACTACAGCAGGCACACTGTAGAACAGTTAAAACAGTTGTGTGAGGACAGAGGAGTCCTGTTCGAGGTGACAGCCAAAAAGTAGAACCTCATAGAGGCCCTGACGGCAGCAGGTACCCAGAGCAGGGAGTCACAGACCATGACTGAAAGGGACCAGACCTTGAGTGTGGCCGAACTAGTGGCCAGTGTGGGGTCCCAAGCAGATGAGGAGGACAGGGGGCCACTGTCAGTGAAGGGCCACAGCAGTAGGGATGAGTCACCAGTATCCTGAATCGGGAAGTTCTCAGGTTGCAACTTGAGTTGTGCAGGATGGAGCTGGAGTCCCATGAGAGGAGAGAGCGAGAGAAGTGAGAGGCGGACCGTGAGGCAGAGTGAGAACGCAGAGAGGCAGAGCGACAACAGAGGGAGGCAGACCGTGAGGAGCATGCGCGCCAGGGAGATGCAGAGGAGAAAAGAGAATGAGAACACCGAGATGCAGACCGTGAGGAGCAGGAGCACCAGAGGCAACATGAGCTGGACAAGATGCGACTCCAACCAGTGGCACCAGAGCAGGTAAGTGGCTTGGGTTTAACTGGGACTGCAGGACTGGGTTACAAATTGAATTCTAAATTATTAGCTGAGTTTAAGGATGGGGAGGATATAGACGCCTTTTTAAATTCTTTTGAAAAAGTTTGTATTCAGGCTAAAATTCCTAGAGAGTCCTGGAGCTTCCAGCTATCCCGCTACTTACGGAAAAGCTTGGGATGCATTGGGTCATATGGACAATAAAGACAGTGATGATTACAGCAAGTTAAAAGCTGCACTACTAAAAAAGTTTGAATTAACTGCTGAATCATACAGAGCTAAATTCTGTAAGCTCAGGAGAAGCCCTGATATGAGCTATGAGGAGCTAGCCACGAAACGTCAGTTTTTAAAACATTGGTGGGAAGGAATTGAGGTAAAACTGCTGATAACATTGAAAATGTGATTTTATTAGAACAGTTTTATTGGGCATGCCCAGCAGAGTTAAAAACCTGGCTAGAGGACCGAGATCCAAAAACAGTGCAAGAGGCTGCTGAACTCTCAGACCACTATGCCAAGAGCAGACCTGCTCTGAGTGCTTATGGGGTGGGCTTGGCAGTGCAGAAAGGGAAAAGCGTGCCTTCAGGGCAGCTAAAACCTTCACTGCCTCCACCGAAACCAGTTAGCCCCAGGTTTCCAAGAAAAGATTTCTCTGAATTAAGAAATGCTTGTTGGTTATGCAAAGAAACTGGGCACATTGCCAGACAGTGTCCAAGAAGGGCAAGCAACAATACACAAAGTAGTACCAGAAAAGAAGTGGGTTGTTTGTGTGTTCCTGAGAGCATGCCAGTGAACATGAGAGAACACATGCACCCAGTCATGGTAAATGGCGTACAGACGCAGGGGTTAAGGGACACAGGTGCATCCCTGACATTGGTGAAAGGGGATCTAGTACAGCCTGGTCAGCTTATCCCAAACAAATACGTGACTGTACAGAACTTTGCGAGTGAAGTGAAAACATTGCCACTGGCCAGTGTTCTCCTGGACTGGGGTGAAACAGGGGAACTGTGCAACAGGTGGCTGTAGCTAAAACGTTAGCAGTAGATGGATCCTGGATAACAATCTCCAACAGGGGATGGTATGTGCAGTTACCCTCGTAGCCAAGCAGCAAGGGAAAATAGTAGTTCCCTGAACCCCACAGAAACCAGTGTGGAAACCACGGAGAGGTTGGTTCCCCAGCCTGTGTCCCCAGATGGGGAGACTGATAAAAAGGGGTTAAAATTTCCCTGGTAGTGAGTGACCACACAGCTACGGAAGGTTACTCCGAAGAGGGAGGGGTGACCAATTGTCAGAGAGTTAGGATTGACAGTGATCCTGAGGGCCCTGATGCTAGTGCTAGGGACTCTAGTTTAGTGACTGAAGGGGACTTGTACCATGCCTTGAAACTGTGTGAGGGGTTTGCAGCTGCTCAGAGGAGTGACCCTAGTTTAGAGAAGCTGAGGGCTTGGGCAGACTCTGAGGGCACACAGGGAGGTGACGGCAGACATAAGGTTTATTGGGAAAATGGACTTATGTATACACAGGCAGTACAGACAGAGGGAGGGATGTTAGGCAGGCAGCTTGTCGTTCCCCAGGGGTATCGTGAGCAGTTGCTCAAAATTGCACATGATATGTCTAGTCATCTGGGAATCACACAAACTATGCAGCGGCTGGCCCAGAATTTCTACTGCCATAACTTCACCCAGCAGGTGAAGGAGTATTGCAGGTCTTGTCACCGGTGCCAAGAAATAGGGAAGGTGGGCAAGAAAACCCAAGCCGCCCTGATCCCCTTGCCCATAGTGGAGGAGCCATTCCAGAGGGTGGAAATAGATATTGTGGAGCCTTTAAATACTCCCAGCTCCTCAGGGAAGAAATTCATCCAGACTGTGGTGGATTATGCCACCCGGTACCCAGAGGCAGTTGCCCTATCCTCACTGAGGACAGACAAAGTGGCAGATGCCTTACTTGGGATTTTCTCCTGTGTTGGGTTTCAGCAGGAGGTAATCACCGATCGAGGGGGTTCCTTCATGTCGGACCTGATGAAGTGTTTATGGGAGAAGGGTGGGATGGTGCAGAGATGCACGACACCATATCACCCACAAGCCAATGGGCTCGTGGAACATTTCAATGGTACCCTAAAATCAATGCTCCGGGTGTTTGCTGAACAGCATGGGAGGGACTGGGAGAAATACCTTCCCCGCCTGTTGTTTGCATACAGGGAGGTGCCTCAAGAGTCAACAGGATTTTCCCCCTTTGAACTCTTATATGGAAGCCGGGTACGTGGGCCCCTAGACTTGATCTGGGAGGACTGGGAAGGCAAGCACACCACCCAGGGAACTCCCATTGTGGATTATGTCCTTAGGTTTAGGAAGGCTGAAGGAGCTTATGGGGACAGCCCAGAGCAACCTGGCAGCTGCCCAACAGAGACAAAAGGTGTGGTATGACCGTAGAGCCAGAGCTCGCTCGGACATGGTGGGTCAGGAAGTCATGGTCCTTATTCCAGTCTGGAAAGACAAGTTGCAAGCTGAGTGGGAAGGACCATACAAAGTGGTTAGGAAGGTAAATGACGTGAACTACATTGTGGAGTTACCTGACTGTAGACAGACTGAAAGGATGTACCATGTCAATGTAACCCCCCTGTTACCCAGGGTTACTAGAATCCTAGTAAGACCTAGTGGTAGGCAGGGAAGGCAGCTTGTAAAACTCCAGTTAAATGGATTTCACACTGTCTCACCTTGTTCTCAGTCTCAGCTGAGACTGAGGGATGACATCACCATAGAACTCTCACAGCTGCATGAGCCACACTGGAATCTGCAGTTGGAAGTTAGGATAGAATGTTGGGATTTTGAACAGAGTCTGTGTGCAGTCTTGAAGAGAGGAGCAGCACAGCAGTCTGTGGACAGGCTCTCAGAGCCTAAAGCTCTGTCATAGAGCTACTGTAAGGGGAGGTGTGTGTTTCCACCAAAAGAGAAACACAGTAAGCTGTTTGTGAAGTGGTGGAGACTGCTGTTACTGGTCCATGTGCCCCATCCCTGAGGGGATGGGGGTGGAAGGGTTTGCCTGTCTTCCAGGGGCAACCCTCCTGGTTCTGGCTAAGGAAGAAGCTGCCTAATTTCAAGTTGTGCTGCGGCACCAGAAGCTGTGGGATAGAAATTCCTGTGAGGAATCACCTGTGGGGCACCTGCAACCAAAGGGTGAGTTCGCTCTGACAGAGGGCCTATGTTTTCACCTGAACTGTTGGAACGTGGGGATTGGACTACTTAATTTGTAGGAGGTCTAGTATAATAGACATTGCCAGTTAATTCAAGTATGTTCAAGTCCAGCACAAAGAGTAAAGTAAAGTGGGGATTGGACTGCTAAATCAGTGGGAGGCCTAGAGCAATGGGCTAAGCCAAGTAAAAGTATGTTCAAGTCCAGCACAATGGGAAAGCAAGACAAGTAGAGGAAATGTGACATACATGTACCCTTAATCTACATTGCCAGGCTTTACAGAAAGAGATGTTTAATGTCCAGAGAAATGGCCAGGTATGAATTGTGGAAACGAGAGGTAGGAGACCCCCCATCAGTAGTAACCAAATTCAGCTCTACAGATTTGCTCTGTGGCACCTTTACTTTCTCTCAGGTACTTGGCCAGTGCCTGAGGAAAGTACCCAGACATGGGATTAAATGGAAGTTTCCTTTATAGAGCTGAGGTGCTCTTAGGTGGTTTAGGGAGCCACCAGAAAATGTTTCCATGACAAATGGAAGGTGTCCAAGTGGCCGGCAAGGGAGCCGAGCTTGGGAATCCCAAACAGTGTACAAGTTCAGACTGTGTACCCAAAGCAGCATGCAAGTCCGGGCTGTGTGCCCGGTGGGTTCAGAGCCTGAGGGCTGGAGTGTTGAAGAAGTATTTCTGATTCTTTTTAATCTGCATTACCAGAAGTGCAGCCCCGTGCGGGTCTGTCTATGCTTTGTTTTTTCTGCTTGGATGTGAATAAAGCCACACTTTAGAATCCAATTCCTGGTATTGGACAATACAGTTATTGCTTCCTGTGTTTGGAGTTACTTGGGTGCCCCTGTGCAGAGTAGCCAAATCTAGCCCTTGTGCCAAGTAACCTATTCCTCCCCGAACCCAGTCCCCACCTGGTACTGCTGTCAGATTTAAACAGCATACCAATGTTGTTTGCAAAAGGCAGGGGTTGGGGTTACATCAACATGATGAAGCCATATGCAAATAGGGCCGATATGGTGTTGGCAGTGTGTAGTCATGGGGAGGGGACGGATGAAGGAGGCCCCCTTCTGGACTTGCTGGAAGAGAATAAGCAGGAGTCCTCTGTGGAGGCAGTAAAATTGTCTCCCCAGCTGACCCCGGACCAGGTCCAGAAAGTAAGGGAGGTTCTAGCAGACTTTGCCCCCTTGTTTAGCACCAAGTCTGGACTAACCCCCTTAGCAACACACGATGTGGAGACAGGGACACAGACGCCCGTACAGAGGACAGCATATCGGGTGTCAGAGACTATCCAAAAGGACATTAGGAGGGAAGTGGAGGAGATGCTGTATTTAGGGGTAATCCAGAGATCCCACAGTCCCTGGGCCTCACCCATAGTGCTTGTATCCAAGCAAGATGGCTCAACTCATTTCTGTGTGGACTATCATGGACTGAATGCAGTCACAAAAGTCCGACGCCCACCCGATACCCTAGACGGACGAACTCCTGGACAAGTTGGGAGGGGCGACCTACCTTACAACTATTGACCTGACCAAGGGGTATTGGCAGGTAGAATTGACAGACAGGGCTAGGGAGAGGTCAGCCTTCATCACTCTGATAGGCTTATTTGAGTTTAAAGTAATGCCTTTCAGAATGAAGAACGCCCCGGCCACTTTCCAAAGGTTGGTGAACCAGGTGTTGAATGGTGCTGAGGAGTACACCATAGTGTACCTGGATGACATTGCCATCTTCAATACCAGCTGGGAGGAACACCTTTCACACCTTAGGGAAGTGCTGGGCAGGATACAGAGGGCCGGGCTCACTGTCAAAGCCGAGAAGTGCCAGGTGGCCATGGGAGAAGTGGCATACTTCGGGCATGTGGTAGGCCGGGGACAGCTCCGTCCTAACCAAATAAAGATAGAGCTGATTCAGGCATGGCCCAGACCAGAAACCCAGAAGCAGGTCAGGAGCTTTCTAGGGACAGCAGGGTACTACAGAAAGTTTGTACCTAATTACAGTGCCCTGGCTGCTCCCCTATCTGATCCGACAAAGAAAAAGATGCCAAAGAAAATTACTTGGGGCCCAGCCTGTGAGGAAGCCTTTACCAGACTGAAGGAGGCACTGTGCAGTGCTCCTGTTTTGACAAGTCTGGACTATAGCAAAACCTTTATAGTTCAGACGGATGCCTCAGATGTGGGTATTGGGGCAGTACTTAGCCAGATGTCTAGTCAAGGGACAGACCACCCAGTTGTGTACTTGAGCAGGAAGCTTATCCCCAGGGAGCAAGTGTGCTCCATGGTGAAAAAGGAGTGTCTTGCCATAGTGTGGGCCCTGAAGAAATTAGAGCCATACTTGTATGGGCAGCATTTTGTGGTGCAGACTGATCACAACCCCCTGGTTTGGCTGACACAGATGGGAAAGAGCAATGGGAGACTACTAAGATGGAGTCTTGCTTTGCAAGGATATGATCTTACAATCATACATAGGGCAGGCATTAAGAATCAGAACGCCGATGGCTGTCTAGGGTCTATGAGGAGGAACTGATTTGGGAAGCTCATCCCATGTAGGGGATAGATCCCCCAAATTCAGTCTAGGTGGGGAGGAGTGTGACGTAGACAGCCAGTTCTGAGTGCTGTATTATATTTTTTTAATATAATATGTATTTATGTCTCTGCTGAAAACTCAAATTCTCTAGGAATGACCTCTCTCATTCCCCAGATTTTAGCTGACAGATGCAGGCCAAGAGAACTGCTGACAGTATGTATCACACACTCAGTTTTTTAGAGACAATGTGTTACTGGAAGACTTTTATTAAGGATCCTGTTTCTCTGAGCTAATTACAGAGTTGTTAAGTTAATTTGGTTAAGAGAGAAATCATAAACTAGGTTTATGACATTAAAGTAAGGGAAGCTAGGATGTTACATAGAAGTGTAAAGTTGTAAATGACCCGATGAAGCCTGTGTGAAGAGGGTACAGCATGAGATCAAAAGAGGTGTAATTGAAACTTGAGTTGTGCTAAGGTTGCAGAATTAATACATCCTGTATAGCTGTATAGTATAGATCAATAAAATTACATCCTGTGGTTGTATAAAAATATATTTTTGTTAGATATTTGACCAAAGGAGGGGCTGGATGACTTCATCCAAAAGGGGTTGGCCAATACTGCTTGTAAAGATTATTCTTTTTCACTATAGAGATGCATTTTGTATCTGACACTGACTAAGGAAACATCTGAGCACTGAAAACAGGTATTTAGAAAGCTAGACAAACTCTAAATATAGTTGTAGGAATTGCACTGTTTTAAACCTTATTTTGTTTAAAGATATGTATGTCTTGTATTATAAGAGTTCTGTATTGTATGTTTGACATATTATTATATATTTTAGTAAAAACTCTAATTTTAGAGAAAACCTGGTCTGTCTTTGAATTGCTTTCTTTTGCTAAGAAATATTTATGGTTCAGCAGACATATAGCTTGTATGGTGGTATCAAACTGAAAAGAGAAGAGTTTTAAATCTGAGGTCTTTATAAAAGTTTTAAAGTGTTCATCTCTGAATACCTGGTTAGGTGCCCGTAGGCAAAGATATCTGGCCCACCCGAAGACAGATATATCTGAGCCTCTGCATTGGGTATGCTAGCAAGAGGTTAACAGTTTGAATCCCTCCAGAACTGAGACCAAAGGTTGATCCGAACTCACAAAAACAGACAAGAGGGTTACCTTGTCTGTTACACTGTTCACAAGACTGCGCTCAGAGGTTGGCACTTTGGGAGTAGAGGGCCTGATCTGCTGAGTGAATTTGTGATGGGGGGAGTTATGCTGCTGCATATAACTTACACAAAAGGGGAGTGGCAGTGTTATTCCATAAAAATTACCCAATCATAGTGGACTGGGTGGTAGCAGACCCGGATAAGGGTAGATATATCTTTGCACAGAGTAAAGTGAAAGAAGAACAGATAATGTATGCCAGTGTATATGCCCCTTAGATATTTGATGCAGAGTTTTATAAGAAACTGATTGATGTTATGATCAGGGAGCAGTTCCCCAATCTGTGCTTAGGAGGGGATCTGAACTGTGTGATAGAGCCCAGCCTGGACCTCGTGGAGAGAACGGGGAGACATGAGAGGGTGATTAACCAATGGAAACAGGGGATGGTGGATATGGACTTGGTGGATGTCTGGAGGGCGGCCAACCCAGGGGCTAGAGAATACACGTTCTACTCCAATCCACATGGTACATGGTCCAGGCTGGACTACATATACATTACAAGAGAGGGGTATGGCAGGGTTCGAGATATCACGCATGGGCCTATCCACATAACGGACCATGCGATGACGATAATGAAACTGCTCCCGGGGAAGGGGACCCGCCCGTGCCCTGGATGGTGCTTCCCCACATACCTGATGATGTCCAGAGCAATTCAGGGAATTTTTGAAGCAACACTGGGATCAGTATAAAGAGGCAAATTAACACACTGCCCCTATGAAGGTGATCTATTGGGAGGCGGAAAGCATACAAGAGGGGTGATCATAGGGTTATGTGAACCAGTTTAAGAAACAGTGAAGGCGAAAAGACAGGAACTGGAGGATCAACTGAGAGATGTGGCAAGGAGAATGATTGCCCAGCCCACAGAACAGCTTAACGGGAAATGCTGGCGCTTAGGGAGCCCTCACTTTGCTACTGACAGGTGAGGCTAGTACATCCCTGTTTTTTGCCAGGCAGCGCCTGTATGAGAGGGGGAACAAGCTGGAGGCCATCCTGGCTAGGCTGGCAAGAGGTAGAAGGGGGACAACAATGGTAACTGGAGTAAGGCATAACAGGAGACAGTTGCAAATGCAGGATGAGGGGATATGGGAGGCATTTGCAGCATTCTATAAAGGCCTGTATAAACCAGAATGTGGGGGTACTGAACCTCTGATGACACTGTTTTGAGGGTTGAGATTGCCAGACCTTTCAGAAGAGCAAAAAGAAAAAACTAGGAGTAAAGATAACAGCGGAAGAGATAAGGGGGCAATGGCATAAATGAAAATGGAAAGCAGGAGGGCCTGACAGGTTTGTAATGGAATACTGTAAGGAACTCCGGGAGAGTTAGCAGGGGCAATGGCCAGCATGTTGGAGGAGGCAGGTGAGGGAAGGACTACCAGTGAATAGCTTGCAGGTGATGATATGTGTAATCCTAAGCCTGGAAAAGATTTAGGAAAAGGGTGAGTCATTTACTTCCCATTTAAGCTGCTAGATTGCAATATTAAAATATTCACGAAAGTCTTGGCACGCAGACTAGAAGAGCTTCTACTCCAACTGGTATACATGGACCAGATGGGATTTATACAAGGTCATTAGTGCAATCACAATATGAGGAGACTCTAAACATAATCCAATGGGATACCGGCATCCAGGACAAGTGGTGGTGCTGTCCATGGATGCCAAAAATCACGATCTCATGAATGGCATTATTTGTTTGAGGCGTTGAGGAGATTCAGCTTGGGAGACACCTACATAGCTATGATCTAAATGCTATAGGACTCTACCGGTCCAGATCCTGGTGAATGGGGGTCGTTCTGGGGTGTTCAATTTATATAGGGAACATGACAGGGTGCCCATTGTCCCCACTTCTCTTTGTCTTGGCAATTGAGCCTGGCTATCTGAATAAGAGAAGATGCCAGGATTCAAGGAGTGGTGAGTAGGTCTGGAACACACCACAAACTAACCCTGTATGAGGACAATCTATTGCTGTTCACCACTCAACAAGATACAACTATCCCTGCCTTACTGGATGTGGTGCAGGATTTCATAGAATTCTCAGGATATAAGCTGAAGCTATCTAAATCAGAGATGTTTAGAGTGGCTGGCCCAAGAATACGAGAGGATGACAGTGCTTGGAGGATTAAGGTGGTAAAGGAAAACTTCACCTACCTAGGGATAAGGATAGGCAGAGATTTGGCGGGATTGTATGGGATTAATTATAGACCCCTTCTAAGTATACTTAGAGCGGATATGGAAAGGTGGCGGGCACTTCCGTTCTCATGGCTGGGACGTATCAATCTTCTGAAAATAAATGTACTCCTGAGAATACTGTATCTCATGCAGATGCTGCAAATGGGACTAACAAAGGGGGATTATAAAGACATAGAGAAAGAGTTCAGCAGATTTATCTGGCAAAATAAGAGGCCCAAAATGAGTCTACTTCAACTAAAGAGTAAAACAGAGAGGAGGTCTTAACTTTCCAGATCTCAGGGATATGCAATTGCCATGCAGACTAGATATATTCAGGACTGGTTACACGAGGCCCAGAGCGAAACTGGGTTGACTTAGAAGGAAGGCACAAGTATTGCTAACAGAATACCTGGACCTAGGTGGAAAGGGCATACCATAGGTTAATGAATAGAAACCCTTCATAGAATGGATTCTAGAGGCATGGAGCAGGCGGAAGAGAAAGAGAGGAGAGAGTAGTTATAGACTTGGTTCCGGTGGTGGGAAACCCAGCCTTTCTATAAGGATTAAAGGGGGGAGGTTATGACATGTGGGAACAGAGGGGGGTTTGATGTCTCAGAGACCTATGTATGGGAGGAAACATGCAAACCTTTGAGGACCTAAGGGAGAGATATGCTATACCAGTCATGCATAGGTATAAGTACTTTTAAATAAGGGCTTTTTAAAGCAGCTAGAGGTGGAACAGGAGAGGGAGTCTCCATACTGGAACCACTGGAGGATCTAATATTGACTGCACAGATTAACCCCAAGGGTCTAATTGCCCGGGCAGTAAGACAGGATAGGGACCTGTTCCCAGACAGATCCCTAAAGGTCATAAAATTGTGGGAAAGAGACCTGGGAATCCAGATCAGGGAGGAAAATTGGGCACTGATCCTACAATCACACATGGGATTGTTGATGTGTAATAGGCAAGGCAAGACACATTAATTTGTATGGCACCCAGACTCAGGGTCTCTGGGTGCCTCAGCATCAGTAAAATAAACTTTAAAAACATAAATATAAAATAGTATAAATACAATTAGCACATAAAATAAGTAAAATGAATTAATTGGGAACAGGCAACCTGATAAAATTCAGGATTCATTAAATGCCTGGCCAAAAAGGTGTGCCTTCAGCTTCCACTTAAAAGCTTACACCGAAGGGGCCTCCCAGACTGCAGATGGTAAAGTGTTCCACAAGAATGGCCCAGAGATACTAAAAGCATGATCCCCAGAAGTCTTGAGCCGTACTCTGGGAACAGCCAGGAGGCCCCTCGAAGAGGCACGGAGGGAGCGGGCAGAGGTCACTGTTGTTAGAAGCTCAGACAGATAGCCAGGGGTCCAGTCCACTTAGGGCCTTGTAGGTGAGAAGCCCCACCTTGAAAAGGACTCTCCACCTGACTGGCAGCCAGTGCAGAGTGCGCAGGACAGAGGTCACGTGACTAAGCCTAGAAAGGTCAGTCAGTAACCAAGCCACCACATTCTGCACTAGCTGCAGCCTGTGAAGGTCCCTCCTGTGACCCTGAGTAAAGAGCATTACAGTAGTCAAGTCTGGAGGAGACAAAGACATGTACCAGCATCGGCAGGTCCTCAGATGGAATGAGGGCTTAATCTGGGCAATATTCCGTAGATGGTAAAACCACTACTGACAACAGACGACACCTGATCTTCAAAAGTCAGCCTGCTGTCAAGGATCCTGCCCAGATTCCGCACCCGTGGAATTGTCAGGAGCAGATCCCAGCACAAGACCAGGCTCGCCCCGGACAGCAATCCATCATGCCCGTGACCTGACTCGATCACCAGCACCTTCATCTTAGCTGGGTTAAGTGTCAGCCAGCTGGAAGCCACCCAGTCATTGATTTAACAGGGCAGGTGTTAAGCACATCCACAGCTTCTGATGTTCTGGTGAAATGACAAATACAGTTGGTGTCATCCGACAGCAGAGACACCACTGTATTGTTGAATTATCTCACCAAGGGCACCATATACACTGCGAACAACATTAGTGACAGGATCAAGCCCTGTGGCACTCCACAAGACAGAGGCATTGGGGAGGAGAAGAAATTCCCCATCACCACCCACTGCACCCTGTCTGAGATATCGGACTCAAACCACCTGATGACAGTACCAGCGAGTCCACAAAACTCACAGAGCCGATCCAATAACACAACGTGATCCACAGTGTCAAAAGCTGAGGAGAGATCGAGGAGTACAAGAATTGACCTGTCTCCTCTATCTCTAGCCTGAGCAGATCATTATGCACCCTCACTAGAGCTGTTTCTGTGCTGTGTCTGGCCCGAAAACCCAACTGAAATGTCTCATAAATATCCGATGACACCAGGTGAACCTCAAGCTGTTGAGCCACCAACTTCTCAACAACCTTGCTCAAAAAAGGGAGGTTGGAGATAGGACGGTAATTCACCAGGACATCATGGTCGAGGGAAGATTTATTCAAGAGGGGCCTAACCAGTGCCTCTTTTCAAGGCAACTGGGAACCCCTCCGCCATCAAGCACCTGACAATCCTGGTGAACACCGGGTCAACAATCTCAACACATCCCATTAAGAACTGTGTCGGGTTGGTCCAGTTCACAAAACGCGGTGCTTCAGCTCTACAATCACCTTACTCACTTTGTACACCTCAACTGGCCTAAAATCTTCCCAGATGGACAGAGAGCCTCTATTCCCCAGCCTGACCATTGCTGAGCGAAAGCCTAATTGGCGGAATCCCCGACCAGATGGCCAACACTCTGCTGTAGAGAAGAACAGAGCAACCCATCACATAAAGTGGTTGAAAAGTTTTTTCAGCTGCAGACAGGCCGATGTAAAGCCTGTCTACAGTTCAAAACAGCTGAGAAGGTCTGTTCCTCCCGCGGCAATCTTCCTGGACAAAAATTCTGCCTTCTTAGGGAGACTGCCCTGGTACTCATCATAGTGGGTGCGCAGGGCCAGCTTGTCAGCCTCCAGCCAGGTCTTCCACCATCGATGCTCCATCTTTCTGACCCTGATCTTCAATACCCTGAGATCCCCATCAAACCAAGGGGATCTCATGTGCAAAGATCTGGGTCATAAACTGACTGGTGCGACGGCATCGAGAGCATCGGAAACCACCCTGTTATAGGTAGCGACCACCTCCCCAGTGCCAATCGCACATGCCGCATCAACCCTAGAAAGATCAGCTACCAGCAAGAGTCCTGCTGAGTCCAAGCCCCTTAAAGGGCGATAGCTGATTATTTCCACAGGGGAGAGACTCGGGGGAGGGGGGTCCAAACGTGAACTCCATGGTGTAATGATCAGACAAAATGACCTGATCAGTCTTGAGGTTATGAACCTCAAGACCCAGCTGGAACACCAGATCAAGTGTGTGGCCAAACTGGTGGGTAGCAGAAGCAACTGCTTGTGACAGGCCCAGAGACTGCATCAACTGGAGGAGGTCGTAACCGAAGCGCGAGAATTCATCATTGACCCATGCATTGAAGTCCCCCAGAATCAAACATCTGGGGAACTCCAACACCTTGTCGATGATGAAATCCACTACCTCCTGCAGGAAATCTCCCCCTGCCCATGGGGGGTGGTAAATAAGGAGAATCCTGCAGCCCACACCTGTACTCCCACAAATGGCAACACACTCAAAAGATCGGGTGCTACCAACTGGGCACACCGCGAAGTCCAGGCTGGCTCAAAAAACAACGGCCACTCCCCCACCCCTGCGAACCTTCCTCAGGCAGTGCACCACGGAATAACCAGGAGGAATGGCAGCCACAAGAATGGGGCCATCATCGTCACCCAACCAGGTCTCCGTAATGCAAGCCAGGTCGACAGAAGAAATCAAGTAAGAAGAAATAGCGGTCTTGTTTTTCATCGACCTGGCATTGCATAGCACTGCCTGCGGAGGATTAGAGGATACCATCAGTCCTCTAGCTACCTGCTCACTCGGTCCAGTGGGAACCCTAGGCATGGAAACCAAACACGTCTGGCTTTACCCCAGGCACCGCTTACGCCCAGGGCATCTCCTGCACCAGACGACCTCAATATCATTACCCTCCCCCTCCTCTGCTGCCCGAAACCCATGATACCTCTGCCATCTGGTTATCCTGACCTCCCTGCAGTGCTTTGCTGCAGTAGCTGGAACTGGGAGGTCCATAAAGTTGCAAAGGTCCTGGAGCAGGGCAGCATCATAACTGATGCGGGCCGGATCACGGCAACAGCATATCCTGGCCGGCAAAATAGATCTTCAAAAGTCCAAATCCCCAACAAGCACCCCAAATTGTATAATCTATTATCTATAAACAACTCAACACTCAATCAATAATACCACTCACCCTCGCCCATATACACCAATTCTTACAAAAATCACAACCACACAATCATGCACTACAAGCCACCATCATGCACCTCACACACCAATCAGCCAGTTAAGCACCATACCCCCTGCCCAACCAAAAACCCCCCAACAAACCCCAACCAATACAAATAATTTAAGTCACAATCCTAAAATTCAGGCAGTTAGAGAGCAGTGTCCAAGTCACAGATCAACAAAGCAGAGCCCCTAAGGGGAGGTCCAGTAACAATATTGAAGTTAATTTGTAAAAGTCAAAATGAAGGAGAATCCACTTCCAGGTGCCAGTGATCAGGGCCCTCTCACTGACCCTAGTCCCTGCTCAGTAGATTAAAAGGGACACAGAGTATCAATTTAGGAGTGCAGTCCGTTCTTGGATGAGGCGTTAAACCGAGGTCCCTTCTGCCCATCCTGGTGTTGTCTGGTGGGTGTCCAGGCGGAAGTAAAAGAACCCAGGGCACTCTTATAAAGAGCAGGGAACATTCCCGGTGTCCTGGCCAACATTCCCCTTCCCATAAACCAGTTCATGCAATTATCCAGGCTGTGTGTGGGTGATGATGTGCAATATGGCCGCCACCACACATTCGGTCACTTCACTACCAGTCTAGCATTGCTTGTAAAGCACTTTGGGATACTGTGTATGAAAAGCGCTATATAGATACTGATTCTTCTTCTTCTTCTTCTTCTAAAGATGACCCAGGGTCCGACTGGAGCTTCTCTCACACACTCCGGCCTCAAAGTCACACACAGAATGAGAAAAAAGGGGGGGGCTTATCCAGCTGGGAGGTATAGGCAGCTTACCTGACCTCAAGTGCCAGCCAATGCCTCTCTAACTGGCAGGCTGGCCTGCTCCTAATAGCCAGGCTCTTCTTCAGCCTCTTCAAAGTTAAGGCACACTCCATTTTGAAAAAATTAATTATGAACCAAGAAACATCGAAATCAGGCGCAAGCCCAATACAAACCAACCGAGCGTTAACAACCGACAGACAGTATTTCACTGTCCTCTTCAACAAGTCACAACCACTGGCGTTCGTGAATTAAGACCAAAACACCACAGTTCCAAATGTCCCGCATCCGCCTACCCTGAAAAGGTTCCCGGCTGTAAAACAGTCCCACATGAAAACAGCCCCACAGTTGGAAAGTGAAAGGCAACTCCTGCACAAGCAGAGACTCCTCGATTCACCACAGGCCAAAGCAGATGGGCCAAATAATCAGCAGTCAATCCGAGATTGGGCAGGTCCAACAATAGCAGCTTCCTCACCAAAAGAAACCAGTACTTCCAGCACCCCACCAGTGCACCAAAACTGGCACACAGCCCAGTCCTTCGTCAATGGCCGGACGATCGCTTAGTCACTTGGCAACTCAGTCTCCTCATCTGGGAACCACACTATGTCAACCAGCTGGCCCCCACAACTTGCAACAGCTCCAAAAATGTCAGATTTTGATCTGTGGACTGCGAGAATGCCCCCCTGAATATAAAAAAACTAACCTGCTACTAACTCACTGACCAGCCCTGCCTAACACTATCCACCCTAAACCTAAAAACCTAACTAAAGCAGCAAACACTGCCAAATTTAAAATAGGTTTAAAGAATTACAGTATAGATTCTTGTATAGACTATACTGCCCTCCAGTGGTAGTTAACAAATTCCACCATACGATATCCCCAATATGTGGAAGATGCAATGAGGTGAGATGAACATGCATTCACTACTTTTCGAAATGTAGGCAATTAAGACCCTTCTGGACTGAGATAGCCCAGACAGTAACAAATGCCATGCGCATACGAGTGGCAGATACTGTGTTCTCCCTACTGTTTGGGATAGAGGATATGGGGGGAGAGGAGTGGGAGGCATACCCCAGACAGAGAGTGTTGCTGTAAATGGCAAGGCAATGTATTCAAAACACATGGGTTTCGCATGTTCGACCAACTAAGGAGCAATGGAAAACATTGGTCAATAACTTAGCGCTGGAAAGACTTACATATCAAAGATAAGGCAGGGAGGAACTGTTTATGACTAAATGGGGCCGATATTAGCTCACTGCAGATGGGAGAAGCAATGATGCTAAGACAAGAAATAGCACAAATACTGGAGGGATGCCCTCTGTCCCGATAATAAAACAAAGAGAATTGTGGTGTCCCAGACACACAGTTATAAGGTCTTGTGATAGTGGTTTAAGAACTGTAATCGCATATATACACAGAAGTGATTAAATGAAATTTGTATATAGTTGGGGAGAAATTAACTAAAAGATAGGTTGTTTTTAATAAGCGGAATAAATGGTCAACAAGTGTACTTGTTTTAAGAATGTATTAAGAGAACTGTTCAGAACAGTACATTCATAAGCTGGAAGAGGGCTGTTTATTGCCTGTCATGATATATCATGTATGTAATTTACCTGACTAATAAAAGATTTAAAAAAAAGAGTGCCATCATAGCAAAAACCCACACACAACTTTTTATTTGTTATTTCATGTTTCTGGTTTCCAGTGGGGAGCTATGTTCAGCAAGTGGTGCTGCCAGTTCCTGAGCATTAATTAATATTTCCCATCCCTTCCTTCCTCCCCCATGGCCTGTAATAATAAAAAATAAATAAATACAGACTGGCTTTTCCATTATTTTATAATTTGTTATTTTGTGGCAATACTTTCCAGTGGTGGACTGTGCTCAGCCTGGCTCAACTCAGTTGCCCTCAGAGAAACCAGTTTATCCTATTTGTGGAGTATGTTTGCCTCCATTGAAATTGGAGTACATTTGAGAGGAACAGCAATTAATGATCATGTCAATAGACAGCCATGAAAGTAGCCTGATGTTTCTTCAAGCAGGAATTCTGTGTCACTCCAGCTTAGTTGGGGGAGGGGTGATCTCTGGCCTCTATCCTTTTCAGACACACTTTTCTGAAGACAGTTTTCTCTCAGTTAGAGGAGGTTATTGTGTTGCATGTATATCCACAGCACTCCCAGACCTTACCTAAGGGTTACGTACACCTGATAGGCTGCTGATGCACATGTGACCTAAGATCGAATTACGCTCCCTCCACCAAGCCCTCTCTGGATCCCTCATGTAATCAGTCCTATATGTGCATCTGATCAGGCTGCAGTACATCCCCAAGCTCCAGAGCAACTGAACAACAAGCAAGGTAATGGACCAATATATTTTTCTTAGCACAGACAGCATTTATGCAGAAGGACAGTCCATCAGAAATATTAATATGAGATCTACATTTCTTGCCATTATGAGTTTTAATGAATGAACAGTTTGTAGAATTCCTATGTGGCAGCATTGCGGTGTTATACTAGGCTGTAGAAGTTGTGTTACAAAACTCATAGCACTGCTAAGTCTGGGATCATGTGAATGTTTAAGCTTGAGCCAGTGTGGGTTTTGAAACTCCAGCCAGCCTGACCTCCCTCCTAAGCAAGGATATCCAGCGTTATGCAAACACATGCAGTCCCTGATGCAGCATTCTAGCATGGTGTTGGGCACTCATGGGGCAAACAAACAGAAAATATCACCCTGCACATTGCTCCCTTACGAGTGGAGCGATAGTGTCTGTGCCCTTCTCCACATCCATTTTACATGCCCTGTTCTGGTGGAGATCCAGTTTTATCCGGGAATGAACAAATAATTGAAGGGGTCTCCTTGATTTTCTACTGTCTTCCTGGCTTAAACTTCCTTCATACTGTGCTAGGTGGCTAACCTGTTCCTCCTGCTGCAGTCCATGCATGGGCCAGATGCGTTTGAACATGGAACATGGCAGCACTCCCATGGTGGCTCTCATTTCTACCCTTCCCCTTCTTCCCCGACTCTTCCTGGAGCTTGTGCATGTGCGGTGACATCCTGATGCTTGTGCATGTGCTCCATGTCCTTTGCCATCTTACGGATGGCTATGCTTCTTCTCCATTCCAGCGCACATACGTGATAGCGAAGCCCACTCCGCGCATGCACTCTTCACACATACAGTATGTGCCGTTGCCATCTTGGAAATGATAACCTGTCCTCTCGGCTGCAGATACAGCAGCACAGCTGAACGTGTGTGCCCACAGCCTCCATTTTAAAGGGCAAGTGCATAATAAGGGCACAAAAGGGACTCAACAATAAGCAGCCCTAGATACCAAGAACCCTCAATGGGGATATGTTTAGGGGACCATAGGGACAGATGCCCAGACCCCTGAAAAGGGCAATGCCTAAGTAAATATGTTATGGGGCAGCAGTAAGACAAGACATCATAGGGCCCAGAGGGCAGCTATGAATATTAGACCCTAAGCACTAGCCCAGCTACTGAGATACCTAATGGCAAAATAAATAAAAAAATAAATAAATAATGTGCTGCCACTCTTACAACCATCTCCTTTCTTGCTGTCTTTCAGATGTCAGCACCAAGGGAATGTCAGTCATGCTGGGTCCCCCTACTCCCTCAACATAAGGGCCCTCTTGCCCAGTGTGTGATTTAGAAAATACGTATCACATGGACACTCAAGACTTCAGCAGACCAGAATGAGCCAGTCTGGGCAGATGTGGTAGGTCAACCCAGCCATGGTGGTTTCTACAAAAGGCCACAGCGCCATGATGGAAAGTGAGCAAAATTTCATGCTACAAGGTCTAGAGCAAATGTCAAACATGAGTAACTTTAGACCGCAAATGGGGATACAACCCACTGGTCAGCACCAGCCACAGTGGGAGGCTTGCCCACCCCACCAGGCATGAGTGGCTGCCCCACCACATTCACCATGTGACAACCATTCTGACACTCAAGGGGAATGAGCCATAGAAGAGGAGGATGAGCCAAGCTCTCCTCACAAGTCAGATCAGGACATATCGGCAGTGCCAGTACCACCAGAGGTACCCTCCATAGCCACAAAACTGTTCCAAACAGAAAACATTACAGACCTAGTCCAACTGATCCAAAACACCCTGGGCTTTGAACAGCCACCACCTCCACCAGAGCAAGCTTGACCCTATGCTCCAGCCAACTCCAAAGTTTGAAAACTTTTTTCTGTGTGCACCATACTCCTGGACATCATATCCAAAGAATGGGACACTACAGACCCAGTCAGAATTCAGAGAAGTGGTCACTGGACAGACTATACCCATTAAAAGATGACAGCATTAAGTTATGGTGCACGGTGCCAAAGACTGACCCAAAAATTGCCGAGCTGAACAAGAGAACAGTTCTCCCAGCAGAGGGTACCGCAGCCCTGAAGGACCCCATGGATAAAAAACTGGAGGAGTTACTCAAGAAGATATATGAGATGTCAGGACAAGCAATTCGAACAGCCATGACAGTAGTGTATGCAGCCAGGGTACAAATTTGATGGCTCGATGAAATTGGCAAGAAACTTCCACTTAACTCAAAAGAAGCAGAGTTGTTGGATCATGCACTCCAAATAGCCAAGCACTTGAGAGACATATCAACTGATGCCCTAAAGATGAATGCCAGATCAACAACAGTGGCAAACAGGGCTAGGCGTTCCCTATGGTTAGAACTATGGGACGTGGACAATGAGTCTAAAGCGAGGCTACTTAAATTACCATTCAAGGGAGACTGCATCTTCAGGGAAGGTCTGTATGAATTCCTGAGATGACGGGGTCAGGGAAAGGAGATGGAGAGTGATAAAGGCTCTGATTACTTACCGTCTCACAGAGACTGCTCCCAAAACTATTGCTTGCAACCAGACAGGAGATTTAATAGTATTTTTCATGACAGAAAGACATCCAACCACACCAAGTACAATTATCAAAGCAAGGGCAGCAGCATCTACAAAAGTTGAGGAGCCCACACCAGGGGAGAGTCTCTGGCCAAAGAAGAAAGACCACTAGAAGATTTTCACAATGACTACCTTGAGACCCATCTAACACAGAGGTTGCAACCACTGCTGACACCCAGCGATCCACCTGTAGGGGGGTGACTTCAACAATTCAGCTCAGTCTGGGCAACAACAATGTTGGACAGGTGGGTCAAGTTAGTAGTAAGTCATTGTTATGCGGTAGAATTTTCAGAGACACCAACCAGGGAAAGACTGGTAGTATCACCAGTGGGAAAGAAAAGACGCCCAGTGCACCAGATCCAAAGCATATTAGATGGACTACTGGCCAACAGTGCCATACAAGGTGTTCCTCAGGAGGAAGCTGGCAGGGGCATTTACTCAATCTTCTTCATGGTTCCAAAAACGATGGAGGACTTCTGACCAGTACTGGACCTCAAGTATGTCAACAAGTTCATAAGTACAAAGAAATTCAAAATGGAAACAATAAGATCAAGATTCTGGTCAATCAGATTAGGAGACTTTCTCACTTCAGTAGACCTAAAGGACATATATCTCCACATTCTCATGTGCCCAGCACTCAAGAGATACCTCAGATTCCAAATACGAGGTCAGCAGTTCCAATACAAGACCCTACCATTCGGTCTCACATCAGCACCACAGGTCTTTGCTAAAGTATCAGTAATACTGACAGCGAAACTATGAGAAGAGGGAACCACATCATCCCCTCACCTCGACGACTGGTTAATCAGGACAAGACCCTATTAGGAATCAGAGGTCACAACCAGAAGAACATTACAGGCACTAAGAGACCACAGCTGGGTGATAAACATGGCCAAAAGTTGCCTAACCCTATCGCAGCACATAGAGCATCTGGGGGCTCAGGTAGACATGCAGGCAGACCTGCTCAAACTGATCGAAGCAAGAGTCAGCAACATTGTCAGCTTAACATAATGACTCACAGCTACTTTGGAACAAACTATTGCTCAGGTCTCCCAGCTTCTGGGATGCATGTCTTCCTGCATAGATCTGATTCTTTTGGTGAGATATCACATGCGCCCACTTCAGATGTGGCTACTGCAACATGTATCCCCAATCAAAGAGAACATGAACCTGAGAATAAAAATGACAAAGGCAGGACATCCCTAATCTGGTGGACAAACTTACACCATCTTTGCAAGGGCAAACCCCTTGAAGTCATCCATGAGGCCACCATAGACACGGATGCCAGCCTATGGGGATAGGGTGCATCCATGGGATACCTTACAGCACAGGGCTGATGGTCACCACAAGAGAAAAAACTTCCAATCAACGTACTAGAAATGCAAGCAGTGCACAGTGCACTGCTAATACTTCAGCCACTGATAATCCAAAAGTCAATCCTCATACGATCAGACAACAGGCAGTGGTGGCATATATAACAAAGCAGGAGGGGCACCAAGAGCAGGGGACTACAACAGGAAATGAACTTGATCATGTCATGGGCCCAACAGAACCTGACGAACATAACAGCTATTCACCTTGCCAGCAAGCTGAACACAATGGCAGATTGGCTAAATTGGGAACAGATAAACCCAGGGGAATGGCAACTTCACCCAGCCATTTTCTGACAGGTCCAGAGAAAATGGGGCAAGACATCCATGGACCTCATTTCAACCAACAAGAACAAACAGTTGGTCAAGTTCTTCTCGAGGTTCAAGGAACCCTGGTCCTGAGGGATGGACACCCTATCAATACCATGGAACCATGACTACTCCTAATGTTTCTCCCACTACCCCTAATAACACAAGTACTGTCCATAATTTGACAATCACAGAAGACCATAATTCTCATAGCACCCTATTGGCCATGGAGAACATGGTTCACTACAATAGTGGTGATGGCAATGACAAACTAGCACTCCCCTGTGACCAGACATCATACTACAGGGTCCAGTAAAACACCCCAATCCCAACAATCTAAAGCTCTCACGCCTGGGTCCTGAAAGGAGAGATTGTTAAATGCTGGATACCACAACACAGTAATCGAAACCATGCTTCAGTCACGATGTAGCACCACTACATCCACTTACTCCAGGCAATGAAACATCTTTGACATGGTGCCACACCATCACATTTCCCATGAGTCACCATCAATACCAGACATTTTGCTTTACCTTCAGCAAGGTCTTGACAAGGGGCTGGCAACCTCTACACTAAGAGTCCAGTTATCAGCCATTGGAGCAGCAGTGGGTACAGTGGAGGGAATCAATCCAGGATCTCACACAGACATTATCCACTTCCTCAAGGCAGCTACCAACATACTTCCATGAATCAAGTTGACCGTACCACCCAGGGACCTCACATTGGTACTAGATGTGCTCACCACACCACCATTTGAACCAATAGCACCTATCGGTGTGTACTGGCTGGCTTAAAAGGTGTTCCTTGTGGCAATATGTTCTGCATTCAGAGTTGGGGAGCTGACAGCATTATTATGCAAGGAACCCTTCACAACTTTCACCCCACAAGGGTTTTCACTTCAAACAGTTTCATCCTTTGTCCCAAAGGCAGATTCTCACTTTCATACAAACCATCCAATCGACTTGCCGATGTTCTATGAAGATGCAATGGACAACATAGACCAAACATTACACACACTCGACGTTAAGAGAACACTTAAAACATACCTAGGGAGAACGGCACCACTCAGGCTGTACTGAGAGACTATTCATTGTGGCAACACGACACAAAAAAAGCTCAGCGGCAGCAAGAGGTACAGTCACAACATGGCTAAAGAGAACCATCACCGAATCCTACAAGGCAAGTCAGAAAGTGCCACCCATGGGAATAAAGGCACACTCTGCCAGGGCAGAGGCAACTGTGTGGGCAGAATGAAATTCAGCTACAGCACAAGAAATCTGTGTGTCCGCAACCTGGTCAACAATCCACACATTTGCAAGACACTACAGATTGGACACATCCATCCTGATGAGGGAATCCTTTGGACAAAAGGTACTGTTAACTGACACTTGGCAGAATGACTTCACAAACAGCTCCCCTCCACCCTGATATGAGGGCACTGCTTTTTACATACCCTAAGGTAAGGTCTGGGAGTGCCATGGATATACAGGCAACACAACGGTAGTTTACTCACCTGGTAAAGGTGATTGTGTTACTGTATATCCATGGCACTCCAGCCCTCCTTGGGAAACATGTTCGACTACAGATTTGGACAGCTCTGATTTAGAGACTCGTGCAGTACTCCTGCAACCATAAGAGGTGGCTACACAGGTTCCGCATATTAACAGGTTAATTATAAGTAGTTTATGATGTAACTGAGTAGACGATAATATTAAAGTAGCTCCTTTTGAAATCCATTACAGTTTCATAGAGTGGTTATACTGTCTGTGCATGCAAGGTAGCTATTTCTTTCACAGCTCTGGAAGTATCAAAAATGATTACATGAGGGATCCAGAGGAGGCTTGGTGGAGGGATCATAATTCAGTAACCCTAAAGTAAGGTCTGGGAGTGCCATGGATATACAGTAACACAATCACCTTTACCAGGTGAGTAAACTACCATTTCTTGTGTTATTTTGTTTTGTGTATAGGTCTAAGGATGGCTGTCTCCTATTACAGAAACTGCCAGATATTACTGTATCAATACAGAAGAACACAATGAGTAAGTTCATATATCTCATCAAATGTTAAATTTCAGTCAATCAGTGCATGCCACTTCATTTGACAGGTGGGCATGGCCTAAAATGGACCAATCAGAATTGTCCCTTGTTTAACTGAAGTCCCTCCATAAATGTGTTGGCCCGCCCACTTCCACGAGGAAATTACATATGCTCGAACCCATGTCCTGCCCACTTGCACAGGAAATGACCTGCACTGAAACCCCATAAGTGACATAACACCATCATTTTGTAAGCATCCTACACCTCCTTCTCGCGTGCACCCTCGAACCCCTGCCACACCATCCTGGCTCAAACCCAAGTCCCACCATCCTAGCTCGAACTCCTGTCCCTCCTTTCTCCTGCACCCCACCATCCTGGCTCAACCCCTGTCCCTCTTCACCATGCCCCACCCCACCCACCCCAAAAATAAGTTAGGGTTTATGTAGTGTTATGTGCCCTCTGTCAGCTAGGGGTTATAATTGCAGAGGCATGTGTGTATTTTTTTGATTAGGATATTTTCAGAATGCTGTATCTAGGAGGCAGCCTCATCATGCAGAGGTTTCAGAGATCTGTTTGGAGACCCCCACAGAGGGAAATCCATCTGCCTGTGTAAGTACCCCTTTTCTGTTTATAACAAACAAGGTATAACATAATTTAATATGCATCAGTAGGACTGTGTAAAACTTGTACCAAATGTTACCTCTAT
Source organism: Neoceratodus forsteri (assembly GCA_016271365.2). Lineage (NCBI taxonomy): Eukaryota > Metazoa > Chordata > Ceratodontiformes > Ceratodontidae > Neoceratodus > Neoceratodus forsteri. The sequence goes on from CM057453.1 coordinate 966,854,516, forward strand.
GTTTATGTATGTGCATGTACCATTCATAAGCTAGAATGGAGACCTCCATGTAAATAAACTGGTTCAACAGTTTTCTCTGGATAGCATTGCAAAATGCTGGCTGTGATGTGTGTGTGTGTGTGTGTGTGTGTGTGTTTCAAGCTTTCTGTATTTACAGGGATCTGTAAAAATGTTGATATAAGCTTTTGTTTTAAAAAATAAAATTGCGTGTTTTAAATTGAGAGCGAGAAAGGCTAAGACTCTGGTGTGTGTGTGTGTATGGGGACCTGCATGTAAATAAGCTGGTTCAACAGTTTCTCTGGATAGCAAAGCAAATGCTAGCAATCACAAACTAATCATTTATACCCCATCATGAATTACAGAATAAAATACATTTGAATCAGAAACTAATAATTTATAACCCATCATGAAATACAGAATAAAATACATTTGAATCAGAAAAAAGGAAGACTTGTATGTGTGTTTTAAGACTGAGAAAAACATCTGTTTTTCATTTACACAGAAAATCAATAGCCCCTTTCTAGACACTCTGCTGTGTAAATGAAAAAAAAAACATGTTAACAAAATAACAGTTATCTTTGAAGGGATTGTGTAAGCTATGTTACACTGAATTGCTGATTTAAAGGATGAAACTGTTTTAGAAAAGACACGATTTCCATTCTGACTTTTAAAAACATTATAACTAAGCTGGCACATAACTGCCCTTTTTTATAAACTGTGTCTCTTTGTATTTTAAGACTGAGAAAAAATATCTGTTTTTTCATTTACACAGAAAATCATTAGCCTTTCTAGACCCTGCTGTGTAAAAGAGAAAAAAACAGGTGATTCTCATTATATACTTTTTTAGAAAAAACAAAATAAGTTTTATCTTTTGATTAGTGGAATGTAAGCTGTTACACTGAATTACTAATTTAAAAGATGCAGCTGTTTAGAAAAAGACAAGATTTTTATTATACATTTTAAAACAAAGCTATAAGATTATTTGGGTTTAAAAAAGCAGTCTGCATATCTTTAAATTAGACTGTGACCAAAGTTTTAGCAGAATGGAAAGGCATTAGAGACCTTCCAGCTGTCACACGAAGTTAAAACAAAGCCTGTAAGGAGCTGTGTAGGCCTTATATATATTTTTTCTCATGGGGATGGGGGGGTTGGATTGACAGTGCCAGATGTTCAGACATATTTTCAGTATTAGCCACGTACTTGGGGGATGGATACACACATTTTATATAAAAAGCTGAACATACTGTGCTTAAGACAAAAGACTAGCGCTAGACCACCAAAAACTACATCTTGAGATGTAGAATTTTTTTAAAAAGCATTAAACAGTCAAAAATAATGGATTCCTGGGGTGACATACGTGAATCTCCCTCTGAAGACTTTTTCCAAGTGCTCGCAGAGATGAATGGTGTAGAGTCTATCACTGGCTCTATGATCACTACAGAAGGTGTGTATTTTTATTTTTAACCAAGAATAGTAGTTTAGATGCTTATTAAAAATGCTTGTTTCCCTGTTTGTCTTTGTTTTGGTATTGCTTTTATTGCTGATTTTTAGAGCTTAATATTTACCCATATAATGTTTAAAAATGTATAAGTAAGATAATTTGTTTTGTTATGTATTGGGCTTTCCCAACAAAGTTGAAGAAAAGCTTGTTTGTTGTATTTTGCAGTGTTTAATATTCTTAGAGGGAGATTGGGGGTGGGGGTTAAGAAAAAGGCTGCAGGTTTTAGATTTGAAATTTGTCCTACAGTATAATGCTGAAAATACAAAATTAGTGACAGGGGCATTTTCTATTTTTGTCAACAGCTGAGAGAAATCCTTCAGGAGAGAGAGGGGAAAAAAGACCTTGTGAAGGGACCCAGAAATGCTCACAAGTTTCTTCTACTGTGAGTCATGGGCAAAATAGACCTTGTGTTAATTTCAGTGACAATGTACAGCCATCCACCAGCAGCAGTGCAGGTGTTTCTGATAAAGAGTCATCACAGCCAAGGTTTCGAGAAAAAGACCTTGAAGCAGTAAATCTAGCAAAAACCTGTTTACTTGCTACAGTTGATGCCTTATTCAATGGCATGGTAATCGAGAGCAGATTATCTAGTGAAGATTACGATAATCAGATTTTTAAATCATAGAGTCATAGAATGTATACAAGTTCAATGGGCTGGATGCCCTTTAAAGAACTCGCACCTATCTTATACTGTAGGTGATTAGAGTATTTTCTATTTTCCATATGTTGATCAAGTCTAATTTTAAAGGTATCCATGGTTGGACTAGATACCACTTTAGTAGGTAGATTGTTCCATAAATTAACCACCCTCTGTGTAAAGAAATTACTTCTTTTGGTGATTTTCATAAATTCTCCCCTAAATACAAATTCATTATTTCTTGTATTAGCTGTAATATTGTTTAATGTGAGGCCTATAGTTGCACTTAAATATTTATCTTTTAATGCTTTATATGTGAAGCATAAATCTCCTCTTATTTGTCTATAACTTGCAGAGTATAATTGTAAGTTATTTAACCTGGAATCGTAATCCAAGTTCTCTTGACTTTTATCTTTTTAATAAATTTCCTCTGAACCCCCTCAATCATTTTATGGTTTGTTGAATTGAGAACAGTACTCAAGTTGTGGTCTTACCAAGCTGGAATATAGGGACATTAAAACTTCATATTCCCTGCTTTTTATAATAGCCAATATGCAGCCCATTATTTTATGACACTGCTTGACTTTTACAATGGTGTTATTTTTAAAATTGAAATCATTAGTTATTATAGTGCCTAGGTCTTTCTCTTCAGATACAGACTGCAGTAAATGATTGCCCAATTTATAACTATAACATGGATTGTTTTTTTCTATATGCATAATATTGCACTTTTCAAAATAAAAATGCATACGCATATTATGCCCCCACTCCATAAGTACTGTAGATCTAACTGTTTTTGTATGTTATATTGGTCTGTTATTGAAATTACAAGTCCTCTCAACTTGCAGTCATCTGCATATTTGGCTAACCATATTTTATCTAAGATTGGTATGGTTGAGACTAAGATATTAAAAAGGGTTGGTCCCGATACTGATCCCTGTGGGACACCAATGGTCACATTACCTAATGAGGAGCTATACCCTTTGACTGTAACCTTCTGATATCTATTATATAACCATGAACTGATCCAACTTATAATATTGGGTGGTAATTCAGTCTTCAGATGTGTTTATTAGTATTCGATGAGATACTTTATCGAACGCTTAGCAAAATCAAGGTAAATTACATCACTTGGGATACCTATGTCAAGTGCTTGACTTATTGGCTCAAAAATTGAGTTGATTAGTCAAACAAGATCTTCCAGAAATAAAACCATGCTGACTGTGATTGGTTAGACCCCTGTTAAACATATGCTCATTAATTCACTTTTATAGCGCCTTTTCCATAACTTTACAAACCACAGATATGAGACTTATGGGTCTGTAGTTCTTGGGTTCATTCCTTTTCCCACTCTTAAAGATTGCAGTCACTGTAGCTATATGCCAGTCATTTGGTACTGCACCTTCCTGGATTGATTGATTGTAGAGGTAAGTAAGTGGCTTGGTTATTAATGGGGCTAATTCTTGAAGAAGTCTTGGAGTTATACCATCTGGTCTGGGCGAACTATTGGTTTTAAGTGTATGTATTATATCGTAATCTTCTGATGTACCAATATCTGGATGTAAATTAGTTAAGTTAATTTGCTGAATTTGAGAAACTGTTTTATCATATACATTTAAGAAATATTTATTCAAGGTTTCAGCTATCTCTTCTTCAGTTTTAGGGGCCCTATAGTAGGTTGATACCTTTTAATGTGCCAATATAATTAAAAATTGTTTTTATTATCTTTAACCACAGTTGCTAAGTTTAGTTCAGTTTTTTTTTTGGCTTTTTTTCATTCCTTTTATACTTTTGTTATATGATTTAAGTTTGTTAAAGTAACACTGAGGTTTTGATTTCTTGAATTTCTGGAAATTATTTTCTTCTTACAGATCAGTTTCCTAATTTTGTTTTTCCACCATGGAGTACGTCTGGTTTTATTATATTTGACTAAAATAGGCACATATCTCTCAATACATTGTATAAGATGTAATTTAATTAATTCCCAAATTTGTTCTGGATTTTTACCTATGAGGTAATTTTTCCATTCCCATTTACCCAGGAAATTCCTCATTTTCTGATAGTCAACCTTATGAAAATCTCTTGCAACAGTTTTCCCTTTAGTATGTTCTATATTGTTCTTGTAAGAGGCAAATATCATATTGTGATCAGACTCTCCAAGTGGTGGATAAAGTTGAATATTATTTACTTTTTCGTCACAATTTGTTAAAATTAAATCTAATATGTTATTACCTCTGGTTGGCAAGCGAATCATTTGTTCAAGATTTAACTCAATAAATAAATTAATGAATTTCTTGTCTAATGCTGACTTACCATCCAATGAGGTCCAATTAATGTGTGGGAAAATTGAAATCCCCTATGAGTACATAATCACCTATGATTTTTCTAGTTCTTATGAGTTCTAAAAGTTCAGTGTTTTGTTCTATAGTTAAATTTGGAGAGCGATAGATTAAGCAACGGTCAAGAAATTATGATTTAAAAACATTTTAACCCATATACATTCATTATTCGTTTATACTATCTTAAGTAAATATTTCAAAGGATTTGATATCATCTCTAACATAAAGGGCAACTCCCCACCTGACCGATATTTCCTACTCTTATAAAATCTATTATAGCCAGAAATATTCATGGTCCAAGCATCATTAGTTCCCCAGGTCTCAGTGATACCACAAATTATTATATTATCCTCTCTAAGATAATGTTGTAATTCTTCCATTTTGGAGTTTAAACTTCTGGCGTTTAATAACAATATACCATGGGTGGGATATTCAGAAGGGTTGCACATGGTGCAATACAGTTGCACCATGCGCAACCCACTGATGTGCCCCGACATGATATTCAAAGGGGAATTGTGCCCAGCACAAATCCCAATGTGCTGGAGTGCATCAGTAATGTATGTGGCGTGGGGGGGGTGTGCCCATGCATACTCCGCACATCCCGATATTCAGCCCGGGATGTGCTGAGCCCATGCATGTGCAACCCCTACCTGTGCTGCACACAGGTGAGCCAAAAAAAAGAAGCAACAGCTGGCCACCCACAGGTTAGCTAAGCTATCGCCAGGGTCAACACGGCAGCTGCCACCTGTGGGTGGCCACCTGAGCCCTGGCTGCACCTTCGTGAGGCCCCCCATGCCTGATAGCAGGCATAATTATGTTTAAACACAGTCAACCCTATCCCTGGTGGTCCAGTGGACCGCTTGCAGCCCAATCATGGGCATAATTATCTTTAAACACAGTCGACTGACACCGTACAGTAGAGCTGTATGCCCATTGGTCCATAGCGTGAGCCAATGGGTGTGCAGCCCATACCGTACTACACAGTCCAGATATGTGAATGGACCATTTACATATCTGGACTGTGTACAGTACATGCCCATTGGCTCACGCCGTAGCGATACAGCCCTACCACAGTGTCAGTGTCGGCGGCGGTGGGCGGCAAGCGGGTGGGGAGCTGCCACTGACTGGGGGAGTGGAGCAGTGGGGCTTAGTGGGCAGGTGGGGAGGGGGTACTGCTGGACCACCAGGGATATGGGACTAATAGTGTTTACTACAGATGCCCATGATCAGGCTGTGAGCAGTCCACTGGACCACCAGGGATAGGGTTGACTGTGTTTAAACATAATTATGCCCATGATCAGGCTGTGAGCAATCCACTGGACCACCAGGGATAGGGTTGACTGTGTTTAAACATAATTATGCCCATGATCGGGCTGCGAACAATCCACTGGACCACCAGGGATAGGGTTGACTGTGTTTAAACATAATTATGCCCGCGATTGGGCTGCAAGCAATCCACTGGACCACCAGGGATTGGGTTGACTGTGTTTAAACATAATTATGCCCGCGATCGGGCTGCAAGTGGTCCACTGGACCACCAGGGATAGGGTTGACTGTGTTTAAACATAATTATGCCTGCGATCAGGCTGTGAGCGGTCCTCTGGACCACCAGGGATATAGGGCGGTTACTATATTCTACATATGCCCGTGATCAGGCTGCGGCGGTCCACTGGACCACCAGGATAGAGTTCACTGTTACAAATATACTTATGCCGTGATCATACTGCAAGCGGTCCACTGGACCACCAGGGATATAGGACCTATGCTTCATGTACACATGCCCATAATCAGGCATTGGGGCACTTTGCCGTGATGTGCAGGGGCGTCGGTCCCCAACGGCTGCAGCCTGGCGGGCGCCAGGCACAGAGTCGCCAGGATCGGGCGCACCTGCATGCAAATGTCATAATGACATACAAATAGCCATTGCACCTTGCGTACATTATGGCCCCATTTGCATGTGCACATTTGCATATCACGGTTGTTGCACCTAGCACAACTGAACTTGCACTAGTGCATCCCCCGCTCCACTCTGGCCACTTGCACTGGTGCAGTGCCACTGTGCCATGCACACTGCGGGTGGCCAAGGTGCGATATTCAACGATGCTGTGCCATGGCACAGCTCCGTTGAATATCACCCTGTCAACACCCCTGCGCAGCCAAGTTGTGCTGCGCCCAGGCTTGCGCCACAGCCTGGTGCAGTCTGAATATCCCACCCCTAGACTTTTATTTTGATTATTTTCATTATTGTTATTATTTTTTGTTGAATATTTATTTTTAGGTATATTAATGTTATTCTTATTATTTTCAAGAGAGATGTCCTTAGTACAACTCTCCCCCATACCATTTAGTTTAAATGTTTCTCTATAATGTCTTTAAACTGTGACCCCAAGATTTTATTCCCTCTTCTACTTAAATGTAGCCCATCATATGAGTATAAATTTGATATTCCATAAAATTCTTCCCAATGTGTGATACATTTAATTCCCTGTTTCATACACCAATTTCTAATCCAGTTGTTAATATCTCTAATTTTTATTTGATGCTGTCTTGAAGCTCATGGAATAGGGAGGATTTCAGAAACAATCACCTCACATCCCTTTTCAATGCATTTATTTGTAAATGATATGTAATCTTGTTTAATTTTTTGCCTTGGTGCATGCCAGGTATCATTAGTTCCTGCGTGTAAAATGACATGGGGATTTTTGCCTGTATTCTGCAACATGCTATCCATCCTTTCTGTGATGTCACATACCCTCGCTCCACTGAAACTTGAAACAGTTCGTTGTTTTATCAGGATTATAAATTAAGTGATCACAATTTTAATAATTGAGTCACCTACAACTAAAACCTCTTGATTTAATACAACCGTGTTTGTTTTCATGCGGGTATAAGCTTGAATACCCATGCTATTGAGGTCTGGCTGTGGCTCAATACTTGGTAGTGCATCCCCAATTTGTAATAATACGGTATCTATTACTACCTCATTATTATCATCTGATCTCATCTGTATTGGCATATTATGTTCTTGTATCGTGCTGATTGCATCAGAATTATCAGGGACAGCCAGTGGGTCGAAATGATTTAACAAGGGAATTTCAAAACACTCAGCATGTCTACCTCTTTTGGCTGCTTTATTTGCCTGGACCTCAAACCATTCATTATCATCATAAATCTCATTTCCAGCCAGTTGATCATTTTCTCCCATCCTTTTTTTTTTGGTTTTAGTTATTGATGTATTGTGGATTGTTTTTTCATGTAATAATTTGACACCAGTTTCTTTTTGTGCTGTTTTTAAGGACCTTTTTTTGGTTATTCTTTTGTCTATTGGCTGTTTCCCCTTCTTAGAATATTTCTTTTGAACTTGTTTTATCATTTTACTATCATCCTTACTAAGTGCCTCAGTAGAATCTGTATGGCAAATAGAGGGACCTGGTATATCTATGTTAATGTTTAATTTCTGTGTCATCTGTTGTGCCTGATCAAGTGTTTGGAGTCTTAAAGAGAACATATTTATTTTAATTTATAACTCTAAATTGTGTCTGCATTTAGTACATGTAAAGGGATTCATAACTGTTGATTGAGTAATCATGTACATATTACACTCCGTACACAGATACCCTAAATCACCATCGATTATGACTGATGTTTTCATGATTGGGAATGCTTTGGACAGATACACTAGGTGCAATTTAAGTATTACAATCAGCAAAGGCTACCCAACCATATGCAGGGCATGAATATTACTTGAGTACTCCATTCACAACACATTGGTAATAATCTATTAGTTCCACAGCCTTACCATACACCTTTACTTTTCACCAATTGCCCACTATCCCGCTAGACACGCAAGACACGCACACATAATGCATGTGTCTTTGCGCATGTCTTCGTGTGTAGAATTGCATGCTCGCCCTACTCATGGAGGGCAAATTAAATATGTTAAAAGTGACCTGGAAGTGATCTCTGAGGTCATGGGATGCTCCTCGCAAACAAACTGTTTTAAAACTAAATTATAACATAAAATATGCCCTGAAAGGGTCAAAATCTGGCTTTAAAAGTGCAGGGGGCTTGTCCCAAAACAAAAACAAGCACTCAAATCTGAGTTGTAGTCCACAGCAAGCAACGGACTACAGTTCCTCCTCCTCCTGCAGTGTATTTTACAGGGCTCCAGCTACTCGCGTGTAAAAGTAGTCAAACACACATCGGTTTCATTTAAAATAAGGTATATGACAGCACACAGACTTCTAGCTGTTAACTACACAGCAGACACTAGCTAGTTTTAATCTGAGTTTTGTAAAGGTACTTTGCTAAGTAGTATATTTTCAGGCTATGTGCAGCCAAGTACCTGGATGCTCAGAGCTGAAACAGACTGCAAATGTGGCCCAAATGTTTGAAAAGGTCAGGACATTGGAGGAAAAGTTGTCCAAAGAAAAAGTGAAAAACAGAAGATCTCACATGCTGAGTGAAAAGGGGCAGCACTAACAAAACGAAAAAAAAAAAAAAGGTTCAAAAAGAAAATATGGGTGAAAAATTAAACAATCAGAGAAAATTTGAAAAGAAAAAGTAAAGTGTGCTGGGAAAATATTACATGCAAAGGTATTACAGCATGTTTTCGATGTTCATCAAGCTGGTGAATTAGAAAACCAGCTTGCTGTAACATATACAAGATGATGAGCTGGCAAACAGGAGTCCCCTACAGTTTTTTAGAAAGCGTGCAGCAATATGAACATATCTTAAAAAAGTTCAGGGCTATTAAATTTCGTGAGCAATTGCTTTGTGAACCTAGATAAAATAAAGTATTTTATGGAGGCTATTGCTGCAATACATCAGGCTATTCAAGAATTGCTGGACAGGATGATGAGAGAAACAAACCGTGGAGACTTACAATTATGCTTCAATGCTGACTCTTTAAATCACCCCTGTTCTCAAGGAAAACATGACCTAATGAGTTAAATGCAGCCACCTTCTTAGATCAGATAGCTGATATGTTACAGAGCAATGCAGAAGTAATTGCTGATGACACTATACATCTCGTAGTAACCACTATCAGGAATCACCAGGGGGCAGGGGTGGGGGGTAGATGGACACTGAGCTATGTGGAAAGTCTTAAAACAGCTGATGCAAAACCCCCATAGAAATCTCCAGTTAGCCAATGGGCAGTGACACCCAAAAGACGAAAGTCTTTTAAAAAAACCTATGTGGCTCACTATGTAAAACTTAAATGCCACCTCTATGTATGAATGTCATATACCTCAGTGACTGCTGTGTACAGCCTATGTTAACCATTTACCTCATATTGAAAATGTAATCCTGTTTTTACAAAAAAGTGTTTATATTGATGCACATTAGCCTATCTCATAGTTAAATATGTTAACGTGTTTTTAGAAAGAGGTGCTCATCATAATTCTACCTCAGTGCTATGTCATACTGCATATGGTGTGCATTTTTAAAAGGAGATGATTCTATTTATATATCTTATCCATGATGTTACCACTGATGTATGTCATATTTTATTGACATGTTTTTTACAATAAATACCTTTATATTTTATATATTTTTGTCATTATTGAAGACACTACATATCTTAAAAATTTTAAACACAGGTGCCCCTTCCCCCAACAGTTTAAACACAGGTCCACAGAAAAACTGACAGAGACACACAATTATGAGTGTTTATATATGATTTCATAAGTGATTGGTTTTGAAAAAAATTACAAGCGGTTGCATATTTTAAATTCATTACAAGACAAACAAGTCTGAACATGTTGCCACCTCACTTATACGTGCCCTGACATGTTTAGATGTCTGAAAGGAGATGTACAAAACTAGTTACCATGGTATCATTTTTCATCAAATCATTACAGTACATTTTAGAATCTGATCATAAAAGTCCTTTGCATCTGTGATGTAAAAAAGATGCAGTGAAACCCACAGGTGGTAGAAAAGGTATCTTGCAAGTGTGTTTTTAGTACAAAATGTTCTTTGCATTTCTGTTTAAAAAGGCCCCAATCATTTGTGAATGATTGTCAGGATGAAAACTGTAGCTGTCAAAGAACTCCCCAGTCCAATTTTCTGAAATGTATACAGCTAACTAGTGCTGTCCAGGGAGGTGATGGGGTCAGTATTGATGACTAGTGCTGTGGGAAGGTTTCTCAGTCTCTCCTTGGGTAGCAGATCACAAGGAAACACACCCAGAAAGCAGTCATGGATGCCGGAGTCATTGTTTACAATTTTTTCCAGCTGCTTTGTGTTCATTTTTTTATGGTTTATCACATATAATCAAAAATGACATTTCTTCTCTGGTTTATTTCAATGACATTATCAAACACAGCATAGACAATGAGATTGACTTTTTGTGGAAGGGCTTCTTCAAATCTGATCTCTGCTCTGAGGTTCCCAGTTTTAATTAAAGAGTAATGATCAGCACATTCTAGGTCTGGAGTGAGATCAAAGGCAAACAGTGTGTACCCTTGGGTAAATTCCTGACGGTTGACAACTGATGTTTGTTCTTTCATAGATTTCCCTGCTGCTTGTACTAGATTAAAATATTCTCTCACAGCATTCCCTTTTCTAAAATCAGGCTGCAGAGGTTAAGCAGGGATTTGTTCACCATCCAGATACAGAGCCACAAAATTAATGTTACAATGTTTAAAGTTAAAGGGTTTTAGTGTAGGAACACGCTAAAAGCATCATTGTCAACAAATCCATGACCATCATTTTTGGTAACTGTCCCAAAACAAATTATCTTGGTTGCAGACCCTGCTGCCTGCAGGAGGCTGAACACTTTCATTCCCACTCTGTCTACAGGGTATTTAGCATTGGAGGTCAGCAGGGCTTCTGAGTATCCCAGATGAACACCAGGGGTCACTTTAACGTTTTTGACAAACAGAGAGGTGGCCATGATTTTTAGCTTATAAGGCTCAGCATCTCCACTCATAAGGCAAAAGCTGTCCCTGTTACATGTCAATTTAATTTTAATATCCACACCATTCAGCATCAGTTTCTCTTGAAAAAGCAAGTCCTTGTGCAAGTGTCCCAGCAGCTCTACCCCTCTACTGAGATGTGTGAAGGAGCTTCTTTTATTAAAATCTACATTGTCACCAGCTCTGTCTGTGACTTCATGTTTCCCCCAGGGTGTCTTTTTAAAATAACCCTGCAGTGAATTGGGTAGAAATGGTCTCTTCACTGCAATTCAGCACATATTCTATGACTGCCCTGTAGGGGTAACAGTTATTGCTCTGACTGATGAGCCAATCACTGACAGTCACATCCAGCTGACTGAAAATGGTGGCCACTGGGTAGTTTATAAGAACCACTTTGGCCACTGCAGGTATATCACCACCATCCGCTTCAGTGATTTTGCCAACCAGGTAAAGAAGCGTGTAGTTTAGATCCAAATAGTCTTCACCATTCCCTGCTATATAAAATCCGATCAGTGAGTTTTCTGAAAGGGCAGCCAGAGGGTATCTCTACATAAATGCTTATTTCAGTGCTTGTCTGTGTGGGAGCAACAGTAAACAAGTCCAGTTCTGATTTTGTGGATTCTTCAGAACCACAGTGCCAAAGCCATGTTTTGTTTTTAGAACAGGCATCTGCTTTTTCCCCCTTGAAGGTCCTTTGGCCTTTGAATGCTTTCTTTATGTGAAGTTTGCATTTTGAAACACCTCTTTTAAAGTAGCCAGGAGGTCCGATGAGAAGCGAAGTGTACTCTGCACTTCTCTTTCTACTTCTCTTGAATACAATCAGCCCTGAACCACCCTGGAGTACTCTTATCACACCCTGACATCTTTTCAGTGACAGCACTAGTCACATGCCCCACAACATATTTTGCAACATTTTAGCAGCTGTTTGTAGATGTGGTTTTGCAATTTCAAACCCCTTCTAAAAATGGAACTGCTTTTCTAAACAGACTATGAAATATCCCTCCTATACCAGAACCATACATAGTAGGAAGTCCATGAAAGACAGGAAGGCAGTATCCTACCTATGTCTTGTAATAGCTTCTGTACAAGGCAGGATCCACATAATGTTGAATGATCACCATCCTTGTTTAAATTTTAAAGCACTCTCTGGGGGCGAAAATGTAACTTCATGATCACCTTTCCAAATCAAAATGGCACAGGTTCATTTTGATCATTCTTTATTTCAATAGTTTTGTTTTAGTTTTGTTGACCGGGTAGTGACTGTATCGATCTGATGTTTACTGACTGTTTAATAATGGGTTTATTGTAGGTCACAGTCACTATCTCATTGTCTTGGCCCTGATGGGTATGCATCTCAGCAAAGGCATTAGACTGTTACCCACTATTTCATGCGTGATAATGTCAGTGTAAATATGTAATGTGTAAAAGACCCCATTAATATCTGTAGGGTTCTTTATTAGAGTATTTCCTACACCTACCTCTAGTCTGCTAAAACCCAAAAGGTACTGTAACTGCCCATGCATAAACAAAATGCATTTGATGTTGCTGTCAAAGCTTATTTCTCTTCTGACAGCTTGTTGTTCCAAAATCACTGGCAGTTCATTTGCTTCAAATATGCTTTTATTAATTTGATTAATAACACCCACCATGTTAGGATAATAGCCCAATGGAATTTTAAATGCTTCTGACTCAACAAAGGGGCCAGTTGGTGGTATTTTACTGTGGGCTACACTTAGAGGCTGATAGACCATACTGAACCTGTTTTTCTGTGCAGGCACATTGTCCCAGGTATGAGGGTACTGAATTTCTGCTAAGCCCACTTCCCATTCCCCAGGCAGTTCAAGTGTTTGTGGTCACTTTACTGTAAAAGTGGATATAGTATTACTGGGAAAAATGTTGTGCGAGGCATTGCAGGGCTGGATGATATAAAAAACATTTTTTGGCATTTTAAAATCTTATCTGTTTCTAATGTCCCGAACCCGTGTTATTTCAACCCAGCTATTGAATTTATCAGGCCACCCTAGCCACTTTACCAGATACCAAGTTTTCTGCCATGCTTTTCTCTGCCAGGATTTTCTGCACCCTATACACACGGTCCTCACCTGGTTCAATTTTTTGCAACTCCTCTGCTTAAAAAGTACCTTTGATGTCTTCCCCCAATAGTCTTTTAGCTTATAGGTGGGTCTCTGTGTCTTTAAGACCTCCATCACAATAAATATCTCATCTGTGTACGTCTTTTCATATCCCTTTTCAAACACCCCTTTTAGCTTAGTCTCACGTGATCATCTTTCTGAAGGGTACCCTTTTGTTTTTTGTCAAGAACAGTATTACTGTAGAGGATCTTCCCATACACCCAGAGCATTGGAAGGGTTAACATCCACAGGCCTGTGTTTAATGCTTCTGTGATAAGTATGATTATAGCTGTGCACCAAGTCTGACAACACATCTGTATATTTCCAAGTATTCTGGGCTGTAAAGTATTGCCACATGCATGACTTCAGTGTCCTATTAAATCTTTCTACAATGCTGGCCTTAACTTCATTATTTGTCACAAAATGGTGTATTTCATTTTCTTTTAATAGGTTCTTTAAGGATGCATTAAGAAACTCTTGACCCTGCTCAGTCTGCAACTTCTGAGGTGTACGTCCACTTTTAAAAATAGTTTTAAAGGCTTGCGTCATTGCCTTGCCTGATTTGTCTTTTAAAGTCACTACCCAGGCATACTTGGACAGCACATCGATGCACGTCAGAATGTACTTAAACCCATTATTGTACTTTGCATATTTACTCATATCCACTAAATCGGCTTGCCATTGTCTGTCTATGTCAGAAACAATGACAGGATTTCTCTTAAATCGGACTCTGGCTGCTTTGTGTAATGAATAGGGGTCCTGCTTCGCAAGTCATTCTGCAACACCTTTCCTGGTGAAACCTTTATCAAGTTTTTTTGCAGCCTTCTATAGCTGAGTCACCCCTGTGAAACTACCCACATTTTTTGCATTAAAATATATATTCTGGAGCAGGTGATCATTTATCTTCTTTTGTCAACCCCTGATACATCTGTTAGCTAGCAAAACTCTTGTCACCACTAAAATAAAGCATGTGCTCTTTTTATTCTGTAAAAACACTATGACAAACACAAAGTGCAATGCATGATTATATTTTATTTATACATACACAAGTCATAACAGTATTTTAAAGTTTACTTTATATGCGTTATAACACATAGCAAGCATGCAATGATTACATAATATCTTGTTTTCTACACTTCCAGTTGTACACATTTTACAATAACCAGAGACAGTAACTTTTGAGCTGCATGTTTTTCACAAGCATGGGCTTTGTCCACTTTCCCCCTAGTGATGAGGCAGGCACAAAACATACACACATATGCCATGCACCACTCAAAATAATCAGACTGATTTTTAAGAAAATCTGTTACATCTACAATGTTGTTCACCTTACATATGGTTCTTTGGTTAGTTTTTTTCCATTACTTCAGTATATAGTGTCCACAAAAAGTGAGACAACTCTTTAATCAGAGTCAGTGTGCTTTCTGCCAGTGAAGTAGCTGTACCTTCAGAGCAGATATTTAAGACAAGCTGCTTTCCAAAGTATACAGGGTCCTTTAAAATGTCTTTTATCACACAGTACATTGTAGACATCAAGATTGACTGGAATATCGGGAGCATGCCAGTACGTTCCATCTGAAAGTACATTATAATACACTATTTAGGGAATGCATATGCTAAATCAGATTTATGAAATAACAAAAGCGATAAAAGAAGCAAAACATATGATGACAGACTCAGCCCCCCCGTTCTGCAGACTAAACACTAAAAATTCAACAGCAATACAGATAACACCACAAAAGTGTACCACATCATAAGGATTATGTATAAACTCTATACCAATTTTATACATCGCTTCCTCAAGAGTAGCACCCTCTTGTTTACAATAATCCAGTTTCCTTTTGGGGTCCCTCTGGGAGAACATCAAAAAGTCATTGGCATGTCTCTAAAAGTACAGACGGTGTTTGACCTGTAGGTAGATTTAAACCAGGTTGTTTAACTCTGTGTCTGACTAGTTGGTAAATAAGCCTCTGGATGCACTGACAGGGTGTTTCCCATTGTGGTATACTCTGGAAAAAAGCATACAGCACTATGTTTTAGTGACCTCTCACTGCATGGTGCAGTTTAGCAAGTGGAAAAGCCATTTATCACATGGTACATTGTAGACAACAAGAGTGACTGGAATATCGGGACTATGCCAGTACATCATAATACACTATTTAGGGAAAGCATATGCTAAATCAGATTTATGAAACACATCAAAAGTGACAGCTTCTGCGTTATGTATAATGATAGACTCAGCCCCCCCTGTTCTGCAGACTAAACACTAAGAGATCAACAGCGGTACAGAGAAAACCAAAAAAGTTTTCCAGATCATAAGGGCTATGCATAAACTCTATAATAATATCTTCCATCGCTTGCTCAAGAGTAGCCCCCTCTTGTTTAAAATAGTCTGTGGTTATTTTAAAGGGTATTTCTCGGATACTGTAAAAAAATTCTTGGCCTCTCTCTAAAAGTACAGACGGTGCTTGTCCTGTAGGTAGATTTAAACCAGGTTGTTTAGCTCTGGCCCTGTCCACACTCACCTGTGTGTACCATTACCATGGGTCGCAACCGTTACGGACCATGTAAAAAACGGTTTTCATCTGCATTGGTAACGGTACCTGATGCGTTTTGGCAACCAATCTCAAGACCTGTTGGAAGGTAGTCTTGAGATGGGTAGCACAAACGATCCGTAGTGAAATCGTTCTTCAAAACGAAATACTCACAAGTGCGGATGGGAGAGCATTCTGTACTGTACCCGCTGGTCCTCCATGCCCCCACCAGGCATCCCATGAGGGAGCGCGGCATGTGTACATGCGTGTTAAGAGTGCATCATGAAGTGCACCGAAGGGGGCCATTTAAATGCCCGGTGTTTGCCACTGATAGCCAGCCTGTCAGATGCTTACAAAGTATATCAGGCAATTGTCTTTTGATGTTGCCACTGCTAGTTTGGCTGCATACAGCTGGGACACATAGGGAACTGACACACAGCATTCTGGGATTGTGTGAATTACTTCGCTCTGATCCAATCATGGTGGGCATCATTACTGCAGTCTGGAGCACTACAGTGTGGACACAAGATGAACACTTTCAAAACTGGTCACCACACAGTGCTGGATAGTGTGGACTGGCTGTAACAGTAAGCACTAAACCATTTCTGAAAGTGTTACACTCCCGCGATCGCGAGTGTGGACAGGGCCTCTGTGTCTGACTAGTTGGTAAATAAGCCTCTGGATGCACTGACAGGGTGTTTCCCATTGTGATATATTCTGGAAAAAAAGCATACAGTGCTATGTTTTAGTGACATCTCACTGTATGGAGCAGTTCAGCAAGCAGAAAAGCCAGGGAAACAACATGAACAATATTAAAATGGTAACAAGTAAGTCTTTTTGGGGTGGGAGGTAAATGTATTTTACAACATAAACGGGGTCCCTGAATTTTCTCATAGAATTTTTTTTAACGGTCCCTTTACTGACCAATGGATCATTTCAGCAAGCAGAGAAGCCAGGTTAACAACACGCACAATATCACGAGGTTTTTTTCTGCTTTATAGTACACACACACACATGACAATGATGATCATGATGTAAAGCCCACAAAGACATTCATTGTCATCCACGAATATATTGACAAACAGTTTAACATTTTCTACAAGTGGCAACACTGATTCATTTATATATTTATCTGTATCCTTCCATATTTCTGAAAGGGCACACATCATCAGTTCAGAGGCTGCATGTATCTCACATAGGCAAATTTCATACTGAGGTGAACCAAACAGTGATGGATGGCAGTAATGGCTTAGGATCAGATACATAAGTCTTTGGATTCTCTCTGTACTTGCATCCTGTATGATTAGCTGTAAAATAAAATATGACACTTTTTGGTACTGAAATGTTTACATGTAACAGTGTTTTTTTGGTGGGGTAATGTTTTTTACAACATGAACAGGGTCTCTGAATTTCTTTTTAGAAATTTTTTAAAGGGGCCTTTGCTGACCAAACGTGTGGCCTCTCTTCTAATCTCTCTGTCTGGTGGTACATACTTTTAATACACCACTTGGGATCATCAGCCTTTTTCACATCATTTAAAACATGACCAATATGCTGTAGTGTTTCACTGGTCAAATTTAAGCACTGTTGTTTCATTGCTATTGCTAAAATCACAGGTGTAAGTTGCCCTATATGGGTTCTATGTGATAATGGCAAGCGCCGAATGGCGACCCGCATTATTGCAAAGTCAGGGCAGTGAAAAAACAGTTTTGCCACCCTGACAATTTTGGCACACAGAGGAACAGCACCGGAGACTCAATACATTTGCTTTCTGTAGGGGGGGTTGCACCCCCTCACACCTCCCCCATGTGGGGGGCTTTGCCCCTGCACCCCCCTACTTAAGGATTCTCAACTCCAGGGAGGTGCATGTCGGGGGGATGGAAGCTAAAAAAAGTTTTGGGCTGGGCACAACAAAAATGCAGTAGCGCCCGGACCCAGACCCAAACCCAAACCCAGAACCCCACGCACGCAAGCGGAGACCAACCCTCAATGCCATGGTGCAGCTCAGCAGCTGACTGCAGTGCCACCCCCTACATCCACTCCACCCTCTCCCAGGCCATGCTCACCATGCTCACTCTCCCCCACGCATGTGTACATACAGCAACATCCTGTTATTAGGGTGGCCCACCCCAAAACATCTGGTCATCCCCCTTCCTGTCCCCTCACCTTTCGGGCTTTCATCCACATCATGTCACCATTTCAGACATCGCCTTGATTCAGGCACCCACGTCACAGGCTACCCCCTATATGAATCGCTTCAGAAACATATCTGTATAATTCTCTAGCTGTCAATTTATCAGTGATACAAGAATGATTTTTCTGACTAGGATCATCTATCTTGCACCCGGGACAGGCATCAATCATTTCAGCATGTATCACCCTCTCTATCACTTCAGCAATTATGCCACAGATGGTATGATACATAACATATTTACAATACATATTGTAGTCAGTTTTGGGGGGTTTACTACTGAGGCCTGGTTTTTCACATGAGGAACCCTGTCTAATCTCAGCAGAAGAAGAAGAAGAGGGTTGGGTAGTGATCATAGCCTGTTCTGTGACATTTTGAAACATTCTATCACTCTCTGTATTTCTAACATACTGGTCCTCACCCATCTCATTAACAACCACATTTGTATCTTTCACAAAGCAAACACAGTCGAGCAGTAGATTTGTGGAAATTCGCGAGGCCATGCTGTCCAAATGTGACTGCTGCTCCATCGCAAATCCTTCAGTCTATTAAAGTAAAACAGAAAACAGCATTGGTCCTGTGACTCATTATAGGTAAAATTGTGTTCTACTGCTAACTCATCTCCTCAGTTACACCATGTATGCATGTCACCACTCACACATTTTTTTAATGTTAAAAGCGCATTTATCTCATCAAGGTAACTCTTTTCGTCTTCTTCATTTTCCTTATCTTTCTCTTTCTTAGCCTGGGCTTGACTGCTTGTGGCTGCATCATCATCATCCACCTCTTGGGCAGAGGCTGTGTCTTGGATTTCTTTTTCACAACTTTCTCTGATGCTTTTTTTGGCAGTGTCTCACCACCCATCTTCTCTGGCTCCCCCTTCTTGTCGCTCTCTGGTTTGGGTTTCATAGCAACATCTTTTTCGGCATCAGATTAACAACCCAGCAACTCTTCAAGGTCTTGCAGTGATGCCTCTTCAGAAGAATAGTCAGATTTAGGATTTTCTGATTCACCAAACTGCAGTGAGATTTTTTTTTTTATGTCAGACACTCTTCCATGCAACAAGACTTGTGTGGGACATTCTTTTTCACACCTCATGTAGTACACATACATTGGATTGAGTTGTGGAGCTCTGATAGCCATCTTCTTGCTTGGCTTTTCATCTCCAGACTTTTCATTCGGTGGTGTGACAGTCTGTTCTGTTGCTGGGAGGTTGAATTGAGAAGCACTGCTCTGTGCCATCTTCTTCTTGTTGTTTTTGGATAATCTGCTCCCAAGTCTATAAAACAATCTGAGGAGTCTCTCAAAAAGCTGTGCCTTCTGGCTTCAACTGCAGGGTTTATGTAAGGCTTTGTAAGATGGACTGCCCCTTGTTAGAACCATCACCACACCCACCATACTATACATGGTAACGTGTCACAGACACATCTATTGTAGCCCCCACCCCCTTTTTAAAAACATTATAAATATCACTCATATTTCATTCAGCCTTCCCCTTGATACTACACAGAGCTGAGGGGAGAACTATAGGTATGTGTCTTCCTTTTTTCTGATTCAAATGTATTTTATTCTGTATTTCATGATGGGTTATAAATTATTAGTTTCTGATTCAAATGTATTTTATTCTGTAATTCATGATGGGGTATAAATGATTAGTTTGTGATTGCTAGCATTTGCCTTGCTATCCAGAGAAACTGAGGAACCAGCTTATTTACATGCAGGTCCCTGTACACACACACACACACACACACACACACACACACACACACACACACACACACAGAGTCTTAGCCTTTCTCACTCTCAATTTAAAACACGCAATTTTATTTAAAAAAAAAGCTTATATCCACATTTTTACAGATCCCTGTAAATACAGAAATCTTGACACATACACACAGCCAGCATTTTGCAATGCTATCCAGAGAAAACTGTTGAACCAGCTTATTTACATGGAGGTCTCCATTTTAGCTTATGAATGGTACATGCATATACATAAACACAGAGGTAACATTTTGGTACACATTTTACACAGTCCTACAAATGCATATTAAATTATTTGATACCTTGTTTGTTATAAAACAGAAAAGGGGTACTTATACAGACAGATGGATTTCCCTCTGTGGGGGTCTCCAAACAGACCTCTGAAGCCTTTGCACAATGAGGCTGCCTCCTAGATACAGCATTCTGAAAATATCCTAATCAAAACACACACATGCCACTGTAATTATAACCCCAAGCCGACAGAAGGCATATAACACTACATAAACCCTAACTTATTTTTGGGGTGGGGTGGTGGGGCATGGTGAAGAGGGACAGGGTTTGAGCCAGGATGGTAGAGGTGCAGGAGAAAGGAGGGACAGGAGTTTGAGCTAGGACAGTGGGACTCGGGTTCGAGCCAGGATGGCATGGCAGGGGTTCAAGGGGTGCATGAGAAGGAGGGGCATAGGACACTTACAAAATGGTGGTGTTATGTCACTTCTGAGGTTTCAGCACAGGTAATTTCCTGTGTAAGTGGGGCAGGACTTGGGTTCGAGCACATGTCATTTCCTGTGCAAAGGGGCGGGACACGGGTTTGAGCGTATGTCATTTCCAGCGGAAGTGGGCAGGGCCAACGCATTTAGGGAGGGACTTCTGGTTAAACAAGGGATGATTCTGAGTGGTCCATTTTAGGCCACGGCCACCTGTCAAATGATGTGGCACACGCTGATTGGCTGAAATTTAACATTTGACTAGATATATATGAACTTATACTACTAACACAGCTTCATTTTTAACAAGATTTATTCACCTAGAAAGGGATACTGTCTACTTTTATTCAATCTTACTATCTTCCAATATCATAATTTTCTAACCCCCTACACCATTATTTTTACATTCTTTTTTTGTTATTGTGTCATTTCTGTATCAGACAGTGGTTTGTAAAGCACCACAACCCGCTGCCCTTGGCCAGAATATCAATTAGTAAATCCTTTCCAGGGTTTCAAACAAAAAAGTGATTACAGAAATTCACTCCTCTCCCATCACTTCTCACCACTTTTTACACAATGTGCAGCTTTTAAACAGATCTGCCAGGGGGTCAGCAAGTTGCACTGCCAGTTCCCTAAGTAACCTCAGATGCAAACCAAGAGGCGAATGGAGTAAGGCTCTCAGGGTCTGCAGACTGCAAGCAACAGGAAAAATAAGAAGATAAGGAGAATGAGAATTTTTGGGATGCAGTTCTAAGATCACAGAACAGAAAAAGATACAGTAAACCTTATCTAGTTAAAGGGGGTCTGCCTTAATTCCAGGGGCTTGATTTACAGACATTGGCGCAAGCTGTACTGAAGGATGCTTGTGCCATTTTCTGGTGCACCAGGGACCCTGAGGCCAATTCATAATTGTGTAGTGTCCTGGTGGCAACCCTGTGGATTATGACAACCCTGGCCCTTCATTAAAATATGGCACATCTGGAAGGTGCACCGCAAGCTGCAGGGTAGATGTGTGGCAATAGCATCATGGGTAGCAGTCCCTGGTGGCTATCAAACCCACACACCCCCAGCCCCGATACCTGTTTCTTAAAACAATAGCAACATTCCTGGTGGTCTAGCGGACACCACCACCCCAGCACTGATCCCCATTTCTGTCAAACATACCTGGTGGTCTAGTGGACACCCCTCCACCCCTCAGGCAGTGCCCCCAGCACCCTGCCCTCTGTCCCATCCCAGAGTCATCACCTGGCACCCCTCACTTGTGTGTACTGTATACAGAATGCTCATTGGCATCTCAGTTGGCACCCAGCCATGGTGAAGAGTGGAAGGCTGTGCCAGGCACTGGCTCTGTGATGGGACTGGTGGAGCATGGTGGTGTGGCCCTTCCTGCTGGGGTGAGGGGCCACTAGACCAACAGGGATATTGATATTTTGTCAGAAATGGAGATCGGGGCTTGGGGAGGTGGTTCTGTTAGACAATGTTAGGATGTGGGTGTTTTTTAAGAAGTGGGGATTGGAGCTGGGGGGGATGCTAGACCACCAGGGATGTTGTTTATTTTTCTTTAACCAGCATCAGGGCTAGGGGAACTGTGGCACATTGCCGCAAATGTCAAAACCCTCCCAGAGGACACACATCTAAGTACCATTAGACCAGCTTTGGCTGGTCTAATGGTACTTAGAATGTTGCCCTCTTGGAGGGTTTTGTAAATACCAAATTGGAGGATATGGCAGCATGCGTCTTCTGAAAGCCCCGTAGTGCCATGTCACAGCCCATTTTGTGGTGCAAGGTTAGCACAAGCCCCCCTTTGGCACAGGCAGCCTGTGTTTGATACAGGCTGCCTCTGTGAATTGCTCCTTGCACATCTTTTGGTGCAAGTCACATCTTGTGCCATCCTTTGTGGCACAAACCCCTTGTGCCATTCAGGGGAGCTTCATGCATAGGGCTCCAGGAGTCTGGGTTATAAAATCATTGAGCTCTGGGCTTTGGTGGCACTCCCTCCCTATGCTCTATCCACCTCTATAAAGGGAAAGGGAACATTGTTTAACCAGGAGTAGCACACTAAGCCGGAGCTTGTTTCCAGGTGTAAGCTGGGAGCACAAGTAGGTTAAGTGACTTGCTCAGGATCACACAGTATGCACCTTGGTGGCTGTGGGATTCAAACCCAGGTCTTCAGATCTGCAGCTCAGAGGCATAACCCACTGCACTATACTGCCTCCAAAATATAATGACATGCACTTATCATGGTGTGCCACAGTAGAACATGTAAAGGTACATGAAAGTCTCAGTCATGTCACGCCTCTTTCACCTGTCCTCCAGTGTGTACATATTGAGATCTCTCAATGGTCAACTCTCTAATCCGCCATCTGTTCTACACAGTGTCGAAGGGCTTGCTGAAGTCTCAATAGGTCATGTCCACATAGAGCTTCACTTACAAATCCTGCAACTTCTTGTTTATCTTTGTCTGAACCCCTTTACCTTTTCAGTACCTTTACTGAGGTCTGGTCTCTAGAACTGGGCACAGAACTTCATGTGGGGGCATATCAGAGAGTGGTACTGGGGCAGCACAACCTCCCTCCTCCTGCTGCTGGTAATGCCCTTCCCCATGCACCCCATCATCCCACTAGTGCTGCCCATGTCTTTGCCACACTGTGTTGCCACCTTGAAATCTTCTGAAATAATAACCCTGAGGTCACTTTCCTGCCTAGTGACTACAAACACATCCCCTACCATCATACACTCTCCAATCCTATAATCAGCACTGTGTTTCCTGTCCTGTACTGTAGGTGCATGATTTTTCACTTTTTGGTATTGAACCTCAAATGTCATACATACGAACATACAAAATCTGCCAGCAGAAACAGGCTTCATGGTCTATCAAGTCTGCTCAAGTGCACAGCTAGCACCCCTAGATTGCAGCTGCCCAACCCCCCGACCCCCTCTCAACTCCAGGAGGTTTTCAGCACTACTTACCCAGACCCTCCCCTGTTCCCTGTCCCATGCCCTTTTAAAACTACCCACCATCTTACATGAAATCATGCCCTCTGGTAGGGCATTCCATTTTGACACCACCCTCTCCATGGAGTAATATCTCCTCATCTCTCTCTCCTAAATCTGCCCCCCTAATCTTAGCATATGCCCTCTCATGTCCCTTCTCTTCCTCAGCTTAAATAACCCATCGGTGCTAGATTTGTTGATCCCCTTAAAGCACATTAAGTACTTGAACATTTCAATCATATCCCTCATCCCTCCTCTCCTGCAGGGTGTACAAACTCAGATCCCTTAGTCTGTTCTCATAGGTTGTGCCTTCCATCTCCCATATCATTTTTGTTGCCCTACGCTGCACCCCCTCTAGTGCATTTGACCACTTCTGAGAGTTTGTGCCATTTACCAATACCCTGTACCTCCTATACATTATCCAGTTGCAAACTCACTATACCATTTTGGCACCGACTCCCATGCTGGTCAACTCTGTAATCCACCATCTGTGCTACACAGTGTCAAAGGGCTTGTTGAAGTCTCAATAGTTCATGTCCACTACCCTATCCTGGTCTATTTCCCTGGTCACCCAGCCTAAGATAGCTATTTCATTCTTATGGCATGACATCTCCCCCCAACCCATGCTGTCTGTGGTCACAAAGCCATTTGGCTTCCAGCCAATCAGTCTCTCCTTTGGTAGGGTTTACTTTAGTTTCCCCACCATTGAAGTTAGAAGTAAGGCCACCAACATACTGAAATCAGACCGCATTTTTCCTATGAAGTGGTTCAGGTCTCATCTTAAACAGATCCTCAAACTGCAGACCCTGGCTGGGGTGTGGAACCACACCCGGTACCTTGGAGGAATCAAACAAGGGGCCTGTTGGGCTGCATAAGGAAGGATTAGTCAGTGCAGGTAGCTGAGATCCAGGGCTTGAAGTGTGTGTGGGGGGGCACAAAGTCCATTACTCCTGGCTCATTTTCCAAAGGCAGTGAAATCTTCTCAGTAGGGGCACCCTGGCTGACACATCCTTACCAGAAACTGAAAATTCCTGTTCCAAAATTAGCAGAACAGTTCCCTCCAAGGGTTTCTGAACCAGCAGCAAAGCTCCCAGTACAAGAGATGAGCAAGCCAGGAATTTTTCATCAAGAGCCAAGCCAGAGCCAAGCCAGAAGTATAGCTTGACTCCAAGAGCCAAAACATGAGTCAAGCCCTGGCTACTGCAGGCTGTTCTCCACAAAGGAGCTGAACATTTCAGACAGTGCACTAGCTGGTTGGGCCGACCAAAATGCTTACTTAACCATAACTGGCTCGGCCTTGGTGTTAAATTGCTTACAGATGTTAAGCTGAGCAGAGCCATGTACAAGCTCAAGCCAGGTTCATGCCAGCTCTGGCTTGCCCACCTGTAGCCCCTGGAGGGGCAGGACCTCCTGGAACCCAACCCTGGCTGGAGCAAGTTACTGAGGTTGCATCCGCACCCCCCCTTTCATCACCCGGAATCAAAGGCTTGACAGGCAAATGAACAATAGGACTCACCCGTCTAGGCAAGGCAGAAGGAATAAGGTCAGTGTCCTCAGGATCTGGCTGGCTGACCTCCTGCAATGAGTCAAATGGTGGTGAAACACCACTCCCACCATCCTGATTACCAGAGTTCATCTGGACAATCACAGGCAAAGAATCTGAAGAACCCAGCTCTAGTCCATGTTGCCAACTACACTGGATTGGGAATCCATTTTCCAGCCATGTGCACCCAGCTGGCAGCCTGTAATGCATGCTCTAGGGATCAGGGGTCAGCAATTGACATCTTGGAGGCTGAAGTCACCTGAAAGGCTGTTTGAATCCAGCTACAGGGTGAAGAGGGGTGGCCCTCCACAAACAAAAAATCACCATCATGTCATCTTTCCATAAGCTGAGTGTCAGTTAAAAGTCCAGCAACTGGCTTCTCTGGAAAAGTCAGGAATCTCTAATTCCACCCCATCCATTCATTCCTCTGTGTTATCCTGTGCAATCCATCCTGAAATCTGCAACTTCATATGATGCTCACCCTCAAGGCCATCCAACCACCACTGGAAACTAGGAGGTGAAGATTCTGATCCTGCAATCTCCTTCATAAGATTCTCCAGTACATGTTCACCAGCAGAATGTACCACAACCAATAAAGCCTCCTGACAATCCACCTCTGAGTTCTCCTTGCTTTCCAAGGCCAGGGCTGGGAGAGGGAACAGCTCCTTAGCCCAACAGTGCAACTACTCTTCAGGCAGCCAGGAATCTGCCATCTTGGTAAATGGCAGCCAGTAGTGACCCCACCATGATATGGGGAACTTCCCCGGTGTCCTGGCCAAATTTCCCCATTCAGTAAAAATACAACCAATGCCTTAATTTCAGTTGGATTTGCTCTGTATTCCCCAACTCCCACCCCTGGGGTGAGGCTGAAAATAGGCAGCACTGTTTAGCCCTCCTTTCCCAGTCAATGAAAACTAAATAAAACAAAAAAAAAATCACCCACTGATTAGCCTTTATCCATGACCTGTAATCACTGTATTATCACTGCTCTTGATGATCAACCTCTTTCTGGGGTTATCTCAAACCATACTGAGCTGTGGTCACTGTACCCTAGATTTTCCCTAACCTCCGCCTCTCCACTGTGTCTGCATTTGACAGCACCAGGTAAATGACGGTCTGATGCCTGGTTGACTGTCAAACACACAGCACTATGAAGAAGTCCTGCATGACTTCTTGCAGCAACTGACTTCTCCCTGTCCTGATTTCCAGAGCTGCCCAGGCAATGTTCAAAATGTTTAACTACACTATCACTACTTCACCCATTACAGCACCCCTTCTGATCTCTCTAAATATCTCCCATCTCATTTTATTTTAGTAGTATAAATGTATTTTTATACAGGTAAGAATGGTTTACAAACATCATTGGGTCACAGACCCTTTTTCAAGATGTACCTGTTTTCATCATAAATTTTAAAAGTACTTAAAAATACACTCCATTCATTTAAACAACATACATGTTTCATAGTTTCACTGAGTTCATAATTTTTTATTGCAATTTCAGGCAAGCAATACCAACATCAGTGATAATACACCATTAGTAGGTATGGAACAGAAACAAGCAGGGCAGACACCAGATAACTACAGACTCATTTACAGTGTACATGTTATTTATTCCCAACAGATCGTAGAACAAATGCTACACAAACAAGAAGTGTTTTCCACAGTCAACATAACACCGGAAAATTAGAAGTTGGATTTTGTGATGGCACTGACTGCCACAAGCTCAGGTGCATCACAGGTATGGTGCACTGCTGCTTGTAGAAATCACCAAGAAATTTTCACTGGGGATAGCCAACCAGTTAAGAAGGGGATAAAACCTTTATAGGTACATTACGGAGTGAAGAAAGATCAAGGAGGAATGGTGAAGCTAATAAAGGGAGGGTGGGTGGCAGAGATGGACAATGAAAAGCAGGGATACTGAATGAATACTTCTGCTCAGTATTCACAAAAGAAGAGAGAGGAGATACCTAATCCAATCAATAGAAGCACTCTGGATAGGGGGGTCAATACCAGTCCTTTCTCAGAAGAAAGTGTTCTGAAAGAACTCCTAAAACTGAAGGTGGACAAAGCAATGGGGCTTGATGGGATTCACCCCAGAATTCTAAAAGAACTAAGGGGAGAACTAGTGACACGACTGACTACCCTTTTTAACAAATCATGGGAGGATGGTGTGGTACCTAAGAACTGGAGGAGGGCATATGTGATTCCCCTTCACAAAAGTGGGAGCAAAGCAGAGGTATGAAACTACAGACCTGTTAGCTTGACCTCAGTGGTAGGGGAAAATGATGGAATCACTTCTGAAAGAAAGAATTGTTGAGTACCTAGAGGCCAGCGAGGCACAGGACCCAAGGCAGCATGGATTCACAGTGGGAAGGTCATGTCAGATGAATCTAATAGATTTCTTTGACTTGGTGACCAAAGTAGTAGACCAGGGAGGGGCTGTGGACATGGCCTACCTAGACTTTAGCATGGCATTTGACACAGTCCCACACAAAAGATTAATAAACAAATTTGACTGCCTGGGAGTGGGTCCCAGGGTGGTAGCCTAGGTAAAAAAATTGGCAGGACAACAGGACACAGAGGGTAATAGTAAACGGAGTCCACTCTGAAGAAAGGTGGTTACTATGGGGTACCGCAGGGTTCAGTACTGGGTCTGGTCCTTTTTAATGTCTTTATAAGAGGCATTGCAAAGGGATTGGAAGGAAAAGTATGCCTCTTTGCAGATGACACAAAGATCTGCAACAGGATTGATTCACATGGGGGGGCAGAAAGGATGAGATGGACTTGGCAAGGTTGGAGGAATGGTCAAAAGTATGACAGCTTAGATTCAATGCAAAGAAGTGCAAAGTAATGCACCTGAAAAACCAAAACCCAGGGGAAGAGTACACAATAGGGGACGGTATTAAAAATGGAAAGGGAACTGGGGGTAGTCATATCAGATGACCTAAAGGTAAGCAAGCAATGTGAGAAGGCAGTAAGGATGGCTGGGGGGATACTGGGATGTACAGAGAGAGGCATCACCAGTAAAAACAGGAAGTTGTTATCCCTCTGTACAGACAGTTGGTGAGACCCCATCTGGAGTACTGAGTGCAGTTCTGGAGACCCTATCTCCACAAGGACATAGACAGGATGGAGGCAGTCCAGAGGAGGGCAACTAAAATGGTGCAGGATCTGCAACAGAAGCCATATGAAGAGAGACTAAAGGAGCTTAATATGTATACTCTTGAGGAAAGAAGGGAGAGGCGGGACATGATGGGAACTTTCAAATACTTCAAGGGAATAAACAAAGTCTAAGAGAGTAGCATCTTTCAGAAAAAGAGATGTGCAAGAACAAGGGGACACAATTTGAAGATAGAGGGGGAACGGCTCAGGGGCAATGTGAGGAAGTATTTTTTACAGAGGTGGACATATGGAACAGCCTTCCTGAGGTCGTCATGGGGTCAAAAACAGTGTGGGAATTCAAGAATGCATGAGATAGACATAAGGCAATTCTGGTGGGGGTTAGGAAGAACTAGGCTGTTGGTTAACCAGGATCATCAGCTTATCCAATAGGTAAGGAAATGGGCAGACTAGGTGGGCCAAGCAGTCCTCATCTGCCATCAAAGTCTATGTTTATAAGATCCTCTATTAATGCCATCTGACCCATCTTTATATGGTCTAGCTTGCATCAACTCTGGGGACCCTTTTCAAGGAGTTTGGGCCAAATATTTGATGCAAGCCACATTAAATAGGGTTGGTGTCACAATTGCACCCTAGATTATAAAGTCAGGTGCAGTTGTGGCAGTCAGCCTCCACACAGCTGTTGTGCCTCATGGGTTCAATGAAGGGCTTGATGCAAGCCCTGCATCACCCGTTGAAATCCTGCCTCCACTGGAATTATTTTTCTGGTAGTATATCAGTAAGAAAATCTCTTCCATTTAGAGCAGTATGTTTTCATGGTTGCTGTTTTCCTGAAACCCTAAGCACTTTTAGTATATCCTCTGAGAGAGTTAAACCAGAAGAGCCATGCCCTCACATATAGTATTCTGGGGTTTGTGAATGTTATCCTGCCATTGAATAAAGTCAGTAGTTTGTGACTAAGCTGTAGGCTGTTTGGAAATACTATGGATAGGGTGAGGAGAACTGAATAGCTGGTATGTCTGGGTCAGTCTGGAGCTATCAGGATCATTGTTGCAGGTTCCCTCCTGAGTTTTAGAAGGATCTTTTATATGAATGGAAATGGTGTAAAGGCATATTGTACAGGAACTTTCCTGTCCAACCCCAGACCCAGGCATCCTCTGGGACTGTGCCTCTCACTGGTGGTCTGCAACAAAACTTTGGGAGCCGATTGATTTCCCAACAAAAGGTCTATTTTTGGGGTGTCCCACCTTGTCAATATTGTAACCAGAACCTATCTGCTCAAGGCCCATTCATGAGTTCCCATGGCTGGTTCTGCTGAAGGAATCTACCTGGATGTTGTCCTTGCCTGGCAGCTACATCACAAAAATGTTTGCTGCCAAAGTGTACTGTATGCCAAGTCCCACGTCCTTGTTGCTTCTGTACACAGTTTTGAGGATTGTGTCCCTCTCTGTTTATGTAGTACATTGTTGTGGTGTTGTCTATTCTGATTTGGACAGACTGACCATGTACTGTATTTGGGAGGAGAAGGACTGCATTGCTAGTAGCACTGCCAGAGCTCCAAATTTATATGTTCCATTGATTCCTGTGGGTTCCATGTGCCACTCACTGAGGTTCTGCAGATGAGCACCGCACACCGGGAATGAAGCATCTGTTGTATGGATAATTATCGTTGATTGCTAAAGGAAAGGAATACCTTCTCTGATCTTGCTTTCTTCCTTCCACCACTGTAGTGAATTTACTAGAGCATTTGTCAATGGTACTGGTTTTGAGAGTGGGTCTCATCTTTGAGACCAGTTGTCTTCTAAGTGGTACTGGATATTGTGACATGTACAGCCAGTTCTGAGTGCTGTATCATTTTTTTTAATACAAAATGTATTACTGACTGTCTCTGCTGAAAATCTGATGCTCTAGGAGTGACCTCGCTTCCCTCCCCCCCCCCGGTTTCAGCTGAAAGATGAAAGCCATGAGAAAATGCTGAATCAGCATGTGAGATCACACACACACACACACACACACACACACACACCGGTTTTAGAGACAATGTGTTACATGGAAGGCCTTAATCAAGGATCTCCTGTTTTTCTGAGTTAATTACAGCTGTAGTTGCTAAGATGGAAGATCATATCCATTTTTATGATTGGAGGGAAAACCCAGGTTATTACACAGGAGTGCAAAATCAATAAAGATGCTTTAATGTCCTGAAAGGGGGAAGCTTATCATGAGATCAAAGAGATGTCATTTGAAGAACATATGAGTCATGCTGAGGATTGCAAAATGTAATACTTTGAAAAGACATCCTGTTTTTGTATAAGATATATATTTTTTTATATATATTCTGACACAGGAGGAGCTAGGTGATCTCACACAAAAAGGGGTTGGCCAATACAGTATGTTTAAGGAATAATTCTGTTTTACTTAGACACTTTTTATCTAGACTCTGACAAGAATATATCTGTAGCACTTTTAAGCAGGTATTTAGAGAGAGAGACCAATCTAAATATTCTAGTAGGAATTGCACTATTTAAATCTGTTTTGTTTAAGTGATTGTATGTCTTGGGATATAATAGTTCTGTATTGTATGTTTTTCATATTTTTATGTATTGTAGTAAAATTCTTTTTAGAGCATACTTGGTCTATCTTTGAATTTCTTTTAGTTGTAAGAAAAGTATATATGGTTATGGCAGACAATAGACATAAGTTTGAATGGTGATACCAAACTGGAAAGAGAGGCGTTTTAAATCTGAGGTCTTTATTAAAGTTTTTAAGGGCTCATCTCTGTATACCTGGTTAGGTGCCCATAGGCAAAGCTATCTGGCCCCCTGAAGACAGAAATATCTGAGCCTGTGCATTGGGTACACTATCAAGAGGTTCACAGTTTGTATCCCTCCAAGACTTGAGACCAAAGGTTGATCTGAACTCACAAAACAGACAAGAGGGTTACCTTGTTCTGTTAAACTGTCCACAAGACTGCGCTCAGAGGTTGGCACTTTGGGAGTTGAGGGCCTGACCTGCTGAGTGGGTTTGTGACAGATTGGTTGGCAGCGGTGGCATAATTTTGGTATCACAAGCCCTTTTTGTTCTGTGTCAGCTGAGACCATAAGCTCTCTTGCAAAGAAAGAAAAAGGCAGAGTTTTATTTTAAAAGGAAACAGAACTATTTATCACTGGCATACAGTCAAGTTCCTACCCATTTTATTTGTTTTTCTAAAGTGCATCAGAGTAGCAGTAGTCAGGAAAGATGACTTTCCCAACTACAGCAGGCACACTGTAGATTACTTAAAGCAGTTGTGCGGGGACAGAGGAGTCCCATTCAAGGTGAAAGCAAGAAAGCAGATCCTCATAGATGCCCTGATGGTATCAGATACCCAGAGCAGCGAGTCACCAACTGTGACTGTAAAGGACCAAACTTCAAGTGTGGAAGGGCTAGCAGCCAGTGAAGGGTCCAGAGTTGATGAGGAGGACAGCAGGGCCACTGTCAGTGAAGGGCCACAGCAGCTGGGGAACATCACCAGTATCCTGAATCCATAGGTACTCAGGCTGCAAACTGAGTTGCACAGGATGGAACTGGAGGCAGAGCAAGAGAAGCAAGAGGCGGACAGTGAGGCAGAGTGAGAGAAGCGAGAGGCAGATCATGAGAGAGAATACGAACGTTGAGAGGCAGAGTGAGAACAGAGAGATGCAGACCATGAGGAGCATGAGCGCCAGTGAGCTGCAGAGGAGAAGAGAGAGGAGCACCAGAGGCAACATGAAATGGAGAAGCTACCACTCCAACCAGCGGCACCAGAGCAGGTAAGTGGCTTGGGTTTAACTGGGACTGCAGGACTGGGTTACAAATTGAACTCCAAATTAATAGCCACATTTAAGAAGGGGGAAGATATGGATGCTTTTTTAAATTCTTTTGAAAAAGTTTGTATTCAGGCTAAAATTCCTAGAGAGTCCTGGAGCTTCCAGCTATCCCCGCTACTTACTGGGAAAGCTTGGGATGCATTGGGTCAAACGGACAATGAGGACAGTAATAATTACAGCAAACTAAAAGCTGCACTGTTAAAAAAGTTTGACTTAACTGCTGAATCATACAGAGCTAAATTCCGTAAGCTCAGGAGAAGCCCTGATACAAGTTACGAAGAGCTAGCCATGAAACAACATCAGTTTTTAAAACATTGGTGGGAAGGAATTGAGGCAAACTGTTGATAAAATTGAAAATGTGATTTTATTAGAACAGTTTTATTGGGTTTGCCTAGCAGAGCTAAAAACCTGGCTAGAGGACAGAGATCCCAAAACAGTGCAAGAGGCTGCTGAGCTCTCGGACCACTATGCCAAGAGCAGACATGCTCTGAGAGTGAATGGGGCAGGTGTGGCAGCACAGAAAGGGGAAAAACATGCCTTCAGGGCAGCTAAAACCCTCACTGCCTCCACCAAAACCAGTTAGCCCCAGGTTTCCAAGAAAAGATTTCTCTGAAGTAAGAAATGCCTGTTGGTTGTGTAACAAAACTGGGCATATTGCCAGACAGTGTCCCAAAAAGGTGAGCAATAATACACAACAGGGTGCTAGAAAAGAAGTGGGTTGTTTGTGTGTCCCTGGGAGCATGCCAGTGAACATGAGGGAACACATGCACCCAGTCATGGTAAATGGTGTGCAGATGCAAGGGTTAAGGGACACAGGGGCATCCCTCATGTTAGTAAAGGGGGATCTGGTACAGCCTGGTCAGCTTATACCCAATAAATACGTCACTGTACAAGGGTTTACTGGTGAAGAGAAAACATTGCCACTGGCTAGTGCTCTCTTAGACTGGGGTGAAACAGGGGGAACTGTGCAACAGGTGGCTGTAGCCAAAACATTAGCAGTGGATGTGATCCTGGGTAACAATCTCCAACAGGGGATGGTATGTGCAGTTACCCATAGCCAAGTGGCAAGGGAAAATTGTAGTTCCCTGAACCCCACAGAAACCAGTGTGGAAACCACTGGGAGGCTGGTTCCCCAGTCTGTGTCTCCAGATGGGGAGACTGATAAAAAGGGGTAGAAATGTCCCCTGTAGCAAGTAATCACACAGCTACGGAAGGTTATTCCAAAGAGGTAGGGGTGACCAGTTATCAGAGGGTTGGGACTGACAGTGATCCTGAGGTCCCTGATGCTAGTGCTAGGGACCCTAGTTTAGCAACTGAAGGGGACCTGTCCCATACCTTGGGAATGTGTGAGGGGTTTGCAGCTGCTCAGAGGGGTGACCCTAGTTTAGAGAAGCTGAGGGCTTGGACAGACTCAGATGGCACACAGGGAGGTGACGGCAGACATAAGGTTTATTGGGAAAATGGACTTATGTATACTCAGATAGTACAGACAGTGGGAGGATGCTAGGCAGGCAGCTTGTCGTTCCCCAGGGGAATCGTAAGCAGTTGCTCAAAATTACACATGATATTCCCTTGTCTGGTCATCTGGGAATCGTGTGCACTACGCAGCGGTTGGCCCAGAATTTCTACTGCCCTAACTTCACCCAGCAGGTGAAGGAGTATTACCGGTCTTGTCACCGGTGCCAAGAAATAGGGAAGGCGGGCAAGAAAACCCAAGCCGCCCTGATTCCATTGCCCATAGTGGAGGAGCCATTCCAGAGGGTGGGAATGGATATTGTGGGACCTTTAAATACCCCCAGCTCCTCAGGGAAGAGATTCATCCTGACTGTGGTGGATTATGCCACCTGGTACCCAGAGGCAGTCACCCTATCCTCACTGAGGATGGACAAAGTGGCAGATGCCTTACTTGGGATTTTCTCCTGTGTTGGGTTTCCGCAGGAGGTAGTCTCCGATCGAGGAGGTTCCTTCATGTTGGACCTGACAAAATGTTTATGGGAGAAGTGTGGGGTGGTGCAGAGATACATGACACCGTATCACCCACAAGTCAATGGGCTTGTGGAATGATTTAATGGTACCCTAAAGTTAATGCTCTGGACGTTTGCTGAAAAGCATGGGAGGGACTGGGAGAAATACCTGCCCCATCTGTTTGCATACAGGGGGTTGCCCCAAGAGTCGACAGGATTTTCCCCCTTCTAACTCTTATATGGACCCCAGGTACGTGGGCCCCTAGACTTGATCTGGGAGGACTGGGAAGGCAAGCACACCACCCAGGGAACTCTCGTTGTGGATTATGTCCTTAGGTTTAGGGAAAGGCTGAAGGAGCTTATGGGGACAGCCCAGAGCAACCTGGCAGCTGCCCAACAGAAACAAAAAGTGTGGTATGACCGCAGAGCCAGAGCTCACTCGTACATGGTAGGTCAGGAAGTCATGGTCCTTATTCCAGTCCAGAAAGCCAACCTGCAAGCTGAGTGGACAGGACCGTACAAAGTGGTTAGGAAGGTAAATGACGTGAACTACATTGTGGATTTACCTGACTGAAGACAGACTGAAAGGATGTACCATGTCAACATGATGAAGCCATATGCAAATAGGGCTGACATGGTGTTTGCAGTGTGTAGTCATGGGGATGGGACGGATGAAGGAGACCCCCTTCTGGACTTGCTGAAAGAGAGTAAGCGGGAGTCCTCTGTGGAGGCAGTAAAATTGTCTCCCCAGCTGACCCTGGACCAGGTCCAGAAAGTAAGGGAGATTTTACCAGACTTTGCCCCATTGTTTAGCGCAAGCCTGGACTAACCCCCTTAGTGACACACAATGTGTAGACAGGGACACAGATGCCCATACGGCAGACAGCATATCAGGTGTCAGAGGCTGTCCAAAAGGACATTAGGAGGGAAGTGGAAGAGATGCTGGATTTAGGGGTAATCCAGAGATCCCACAGGCCCTGGGCCTCACCCGTAGTCCTTGTACCCAAGCCAGATGGCTCAATTTGTTTCTGTGTGGACTATCAAGGACTGAATGTCATCACGAAGTCTGATGCCCACCCGATGCCCTGGACAGATGAACTCCTGGACAAGTTGGGGGTGCGACCTTCCTTAGAATTATTGACCTGACCAAGGGGTATTAGCAGGTAGAATTGACAGACAGAGCTAGGGAGAAGTCGACCTTCATCACTCTGATAGGCTTATTTGAGTTTAAAGTAATGCCTTTCGGAAATAAAGAACGCCCCGGCCACTTTCCAAAGGTTGGTGAACCAGGTGTTAAATGGTGCTGAGGAGAATGCCGTGGCATACCTGGATGACATTGCCATCTTTAGTACCAGCTGGGAGGGACACCTATCCCACCTTAGGGAAGTGCTGGACAGGATACAGAGGGCTGGGCTCACTGTCAAAGCCGAGAAGTGCCAGGTGGCCATGGGAGAAGTGGCATACCTCAGGCATGTGGTAGGCCAGTGACAGCTCCATCCTAACCAAATAAAGATAGAGGTGATCCAGGGGTGGCCCAGACCAGAAACCCAGAAGCAGGTTAGGAGCTTTCTAGGGACAGCAGGGTACTACAGAAAATGTGTATCCAATTACAGTGCCCTGGCTGCTCCCCTATCTGACCTGACAAAAAAAAAGATGCCAAAGAAAATTACACGGGGCCCAGCCTGTGAGGAAGCCTTTACCAGACTGAAGGAGGCACTGTGCAGTTCTCCTGTTTCGACAAGTTCTGACTATAGCAAAACCTTTATAGTTCAGACGGACGCCTCAGATGTGGGTATTGGGGCAGTACTGAGCCAGACGTCCAGCCAAGGGACAGATCACCCAGTAATATACCTGAGCAGGAAGTTACTTCCCAGGGAGCAAGCTTACTCCACGGTGGAAAAAGAATGTCTTGCCATAGTGTGGGCCCTAAAGAAGCTAGAGCCATACTTGTATGGGAAGCATTTTGTAGTGCAGACTGAGAAGCATTTTGTGGTGCAGACTGACCACAGCCCCCTGATTTGGCTGACATAGATGGGGAAAACAATGACAGATTACTAAAATGGAGTCTTGCTTTACAAGGGTATGATCTAAAAATCATACATAGGGCTGGAGCGAAGAACCAGAATTCAGATGGGCTGTCTAGGGTCTATGAGGAGTGAACTGATTTGGGAAGCTCATCCCATGTAGGGGATAGAACCCCCAAATTCAGTTTAGGTAGGGAGGAACTGTGACGTGGACAGCCAGTTCTGAGTGCTGTATCATTTTTTTTTAATATAAAATGTATTACTGACTGTCTGCTGAAAATCTGATGCTGTATTTATTTTTATTTATTTAGGGATTCAGATCATACCTTTGAGCTCAGAGCTCTTTTACAAAGGTTCCACGTCAAACAGTGCCAATGACAACAATAACAAACAGTTTACATACAATACTCAAATAGTAGGTAGCTAGTATACAATAAGGTTACAATGTCATTCATAGTACCAAGGGTAATAGTACAGCATCAAGAGCATTCAGCTAGGGTAAAGGATAGTGTTTATATGTAGCGAAGGAGATAAAGAGGTGTGACACCAAGTGTGAGTAAGAGGAGGAATCAAGGTGAGGGAGGGGACACTGGGGAAGAGTGGGCAGCCAAAAGAAGTGGCTTTGTCTAGGAGGTTGGGAGGTAGTGGTAGTAGGCTGGTTTTAAGGTTGATCCAGTGGGAGAAAAGGCACAAGGGGAGAGGAAGACAGAGGTATGGGGCAAGAGGGAAGAGTGGGGGAAAAGGAAGGGGCAGGAGAATGTGGATGAGCGGGCATTATGGGTGTTAGAGTCCTAGTGACAGTCACAAACTGTCCTAGTAAAAGGTGTTGCCTTAGGCCATTTTTGAATTGTGAGATGCATTGGGAGTTTAGAATGTGCACTGGGATTTCATTGAGCCATTGGGGGGCCCTATAGCTGAAAGCACGCTGTTCCTGCACAGTTTGACAGAAAGGTGTTGATAGGGCCCCCCTCATCCTGCCTCTGGTGGTATAGCTTGTAGCACTTGGTGTTAGGATGCTAGAAATGCATGGGGCAGTTTTACCCATTAGCGCCTTTTTTCCAAGGAGACATGTTTGGAATATAATCTTGTTCTTTAGTGACAGCCAATTGGTCTCCTCGTATAAGGAGCAGATGTGGGTATTTTGATCTGCAGCAATTGTGAGTCTACATGCCTTATTGAGGGCAATGTGAATCCTTTTTAGTGCAGTGTCTGTTGCTGCATCGTAGACCACCAAACCATAGTCGATGGTAGAAAGGATGGAGCTGGAGACTGAGAGATGGAGGGCCTCTGGAATGAGATACTTTTTATGCCCATGTAGTACACCCAGCTTGGTATTCACTGCCTTTACCACTGTGTTGATGTGTTGGGTGAAGGTGAGGCAGTCATCAATGGTGACCCCCAGGTACTTGAAGGAGAGAACTTGTTCCAGCGGCTCACTGACTTTATTGGAGATGGTGAGGGGAGGGAGCTTCTTTTTGTACTGTGGGCTGGCTGTGAGCATCACCTTGGTTTTTTGTAGTTTAATAGAAGTTTATGGCTACAGAATCAGTGTTCCAGCTTGTAGAAGGATGCCTGCAGCTTGGAGTGGAGGGTGACTATTGATGAACTGCTGGTGAGAAGCACAGCGTCATCTGTGAAAAAGTATCAGTTTAGTGTCACAGGCTTCAGGAAGATTATTTAGGAAGAGGCTGAATAGTAAGGGCCCCAGTATTGACACCTGTGGGACCCCTAAAGATACCTCATTGGAGCCAGATACTGTGTGCCCAATTTTTACACGTTGGCTTCTGTGTGTTAGGTAGTCCTTGAACCAGCAGACAGCAGTGGTTGCAACCCCCAGGTTCTGTAGTTGAGTCAGGAGGGTGATTGACAGTGTCGAAGGCTTTGGTGAGGTCTATGAAGACTGACCCCACCAGCTTTCAGCAATCTAGTGCTGTGTGCAGAGTAGTCAGTGTAGTCCAGGAAAGCAGTGGAGGTACTATGATTCTGCCTGAAACTCATGTTGGTTGGGACATAACAGGTTGTATTTGTTGAGGTAATCTGTGAGTTGGGTGGCTACAATCTTTTCAGGGATTTAGATAAGGGAGAGAGGATGGATATTGGCCTATAATTGTCGGTGCATGTCATATCACCGTTCTTGTGCACAGCGTCCACGAGCCTGTTTCAGATCCCAGGAACTGTGCAAGAACCAGCAATTTGTTAAATAGTTTTGTAACTGGCACGATGATGACAACCAGTGTTAGGGATAAGAGTTTAGGAGTGACCTGGCCACCCCACCCCCAGGTTTCAGCTGAAAGATGAAAGCCATGAGAAGATGCTGAACCAGCATGTGAGATCACATACACACACACACCGGTTTTAGAGACAATGTGTTACATGTAAGGCCTTAATCAAGGATCTCCTGTTTTTCTGAGTTAATTACAGCTGTAGTTGCTAAGATGGAAGATAATATCCATTTTTACGACATTGGAGGGAAAACCTAGGTTATTACACAGGAGTGTAAAATCAATAAAGATGCTTTCATGTCCTGAAAGGGGGAAGGAAGCTTATCATGAGATCAAAGAGATGTCATTTGAAGAATATATGAGTCATGCTGAGGATAGCAAAATGTAGTGCTTTGAAAAGACATCCTGTTTTTGTATAAGATATATATTTTTTTATATATATTCTGACAGAGGAGGAGCTAGGTGATCTCACGCAAAAAGGGGTTGGCCAATACAGTATGTTTAAGGAATAATTCTGTTTTACTTAGACACTTTTTATCTAGACTCTGACAAGGATACATCTGCAGCACTTTTAAACAGATATTTAGAGAGAGAGAGACCAATCTAAATATTCTCGTAGGAATTGCACTGTTTAAATCTGTTTTGTTTAAGTGATTGTATGTCTTGGGATATAATAGTTCTGTTTTGTATGTTTTATATATTTTTATCTATGGTTGTACAATTATTTTTAGAGCATACTTGGTCTGTCTTTGAATTTCTTTTAGTTGTAAGAAAAGTATATATGGTTATAGCAGACAATAAACATAAGCGTGGTGATACCAAACTGGAAAGAGAAGCGTTTTAAATCTGAGGTCTTTAGTAATAAAGTTTTTAAGGGTTCTTCTCTGTATACTTGGTTAGGTGCCTGTAGGCAAAGATATCTGGCCCCCCGAAGACAGAAATATCTGAGCTTGTGCATTGGGTACGCTAGCAAGAGGTTCACAGTTTGTATCCCTCCAAGACTTGAGACCAAAGGTTGATCCGAACTCACAAAACAGACGAGAGGGTTACCTTGTTCTGTTAAACTGTTCACAAGACTGCACTCGGTTGGCACTTTGGGAGTAGAGGGCCTGACCTGCT
Organism: Neoceratodus forsteri; assembly: GCA_016271365.2. Taxonomy (NCBI): domain Eukaryota; kingdom Metazoa; phylum Chordata; order Ceratodontiformes; family Ceratodontidae; genus Neoceratodus; species Neoceratodus forsteri. The sequence goes on from CM057453.1 coordinate 966,894,072, forward strand.
GAGTGGGTTTGTGACAGATATCTCTCATTCAGAACCTGGCCATTGGTACCACAGCTGTGGCTGTGGGCATACAGTATGTCCCAGTAATTGCAGGAAGTCCCTTTTTGCTCTTGAGTGACCTGATATAAGACTCAACTGTCTCCACCAAGGCTGCAACTCTCACATGTGGTAAGAAAACTTTCCCCTGAAGGGTGCCTTACTCTTCTCCAATTGTTGGGATTCCTGCAGGTTTAACAAGAATCCTAGAGACTCCAAAGTGTTTCTCACAGTCTGAAGTGAGCACCTTTTCTCCTGCTCTGTTTTCACAGAGACCAGCCTGTCGTCTAAGTACACTGTAGGAAAACCACCACACCTTGCCTTTGCTTTACAGTTATGCTGCCACCATGACCAAACAGTTTGTGAATACCCTTGGTGCTGATTCAACACCAAAACAAAGAGCTGTGAATTGATATTGGAAGTTCCCTAACTTGAACCTGAGATATTTTATGTGTGATGACCTGACTGTTATATGGAAGTAAGGGTCTTTAAGATCCTGTAATCCCAGCCAGTGTTCTGACTGCATGGATGGTATTTTAGTGTGACCATGTTGAATTTCTCTTTCTTTCTGTGCTTTTTTTTCAGATACCTAATGTCTAAATAGATCGCCAATCCCCACTGTTCTTGTATGTCAGGAAGTACAGTATCTGGAGAATAGGTCCTTGCCCTGCTCAGAGGCAGGGACCTTTTCTACAACTTTTGCTTTCTAAAATGTCATGATTTCCATTTGCAACAGAATTCTTTCTGTTTGAGTGTGCTGGAAATGTTTTATGGTTCTGCACTTTGGGGAACTTTTGGAACTGCAAAGACAATCTTTGTCCCACTACCTTTGTCTGTGGTAATGCCTTTCCACTCCTGAAGGTAGTGACCCAGTTTTCCCTCCATTGGCAATGGCTAGGCAACCTGGACATAACTATTAGGGATTTTGTTCTGAATAGACTCACAAAATTGACTAAAGGCTGGACAAGACCAGAAGGTATGATGGAGGTTACCTAGGATAGAGTTGCACCTCCAGGAAGGAGACCCAATGATTTTATTTATTTTTTTGAAAATAGGTGACTGGGAAAGGCACACTGAGCAGAGGCTCATTTTCTGGTGTGACTCGGGGCACCGTAGACTAAATACTGTAACATGATGTAATTTGTGGCAGAGCATGATATGACTGATGCGGAAGCTTCAACTACCATGGCTGAAGCAATGTGTTATTTTCCAGCTACTCATCCATTCTTGTATAGTAATAGGAATCTGCAGTGATTTCTCCAATTTTCCCCAGTTTTCAGGATCTGGTCAGGGATGGGTTCTCAAATGATGCAATAGATTGTCATGATCCAGTCTATCTATTTTTACTTTTTTACCCTCAACCAGCGAAAAGCAGAGATGGATTCTGAAAATGGAGGAAGAGTCCACGTCCTAACTGTGCAGGGAGAAGACTACAGACTTACAGTATGAGAATTTCCATAAATAGGTGCGGGCCAAGGACTTTTGTTGCCTACATAGCATGCAGTAACACTACTGTTGCTCTAACTTGCCATCAACTCCCTTCTTTTTATAACAATCTTTATCTAGCAATGAGTTCTAACAGCAGATTTATTTCTTTGCTGAACAGACAAGAGGCCCCAGTGGTACTGTGATGATCACAGCTGTAAGTGTTCCCTATAGTGCAAATTGAAAATGTTTTGCAATTTGACACCTGAGCACATACAAATATATTTAACTTGCAATCTTACTTCAATATAGGCATTTTTGGACAAGTATCAACACTTGTTAGCAGTGACAGAAAGTTGAAAATGGGATAAATTCTTCACCTGTGTTGAAATATCCCATTTTCAATGTCTGTGTTCCAGCCAGTGACAGTACAAGTGCACAGTGGGATGTTGCCCCATCCTCACTCCCATTTGGACTGTTCTCCAGGATCCCAGCATGGACCAACCAAGACCTTCTGCTCACTAGGATCCCTGCAGGCAATTATGACACACCAGAATAAACTGCATCAAAAATGGTCACATAGCACATTTGTCATATTTCTCTACTGGGCACGCTGGACGTAATGTCTCCGAATCAAGTGTAGCTGCCAGAATGCCGCTGTCAAAATGCCACTTGGATACTTGGTAAATGGCTTTTATGTAGCATACATAAAGTCACAAATGCTAACTGTGACATTCTGTCCCCCTTTGCCACAGCCAGATTTGATGCACTTACCGGATAATTGGGACCATCTCCTGCACTACTTTCCCTTACCTGTTAATTGGCAGCTCCTTCTGCAGTACTTTCCCACTACATAAGGTTGCTATGATAAATAGTGTGCTTGCCTGTTAATGATATAATGGCTTATCTTAAAGTAATGCCAAACATGCTTCTGGCCTGCCTACCCACCTTATGTGCCACCAAGAAAGCTGCTGATCAGACTCTTGAGCTGTCCCTTCTCTGCTTTTATTTGCAGCTCTAACAACTACGTTGGGCAACATTATGTCCATGCATGCAATGACCAACGGCAACTTCACCATGTACCTTTTGTCCTGACGATGTTTTGTCTGCAACATATTTGCCGCAACATTTTATCCGGGGACAATTCAGCCGTATGCGCTCTACTAGAGCACCAACTGACAAAATGATACACATGAAAAAATACAGTCAGTAAACTGGTAACCTGGTTATATGTATACTTAGGAGGAATGTGAGTGGTGACATGATTGAAACAATCAATTTATTTATTTTTTTATTCTTCAGAGCCCAGTGGTGGCACTCCTCTGACCACTAAGGTATGCATGCTCATCTGAAAATTCAGGGAAAAGGGTTGTTTTTCAATGTGCAAATGAGGATGCTGGCCTCTGTGTTTGTTTTTTAGTGTAACCCCTTTTACCCTGAAAAGTAAGGGGGGAGCCAACAGTTTCAGAGGGGCAAGCACAAATAGAGAATGCACTTACCTGACCTCTGTCGAATCGGGTGACCTCCGGGCATCCCATGGCACAGGCAGGCTGGCAAGGCTGCAGATTTAAACTGGTAAGACATAACTTTAACTGTGCAATAAACATTTCAACAAACCAATGTCCAAACGGAATAGTAAAAGTTAAAACATCCAACACAAGATCTTTTGATTTTAAAACAGTTTCTCCATGGAGGCAGATGTTACAGTTCACTGGCCAGGACAGAAGTTCTAATCCAACAAGGAGACAATTCAACTTGACTTTTCTTTCTGCCTTTAGGAACACACATATAGCAGGCTCTGTAATTTCCTTTATTTCCAATCCCAGAATTTAAATGGCAGGGAGAGGCTGTGGTCCCCTGGGGGTCTGAGGTGCCACGGACCAAGCCTCCCACTCTTCCCTCAAGACACTGACTCCCCTGAGAGAAAAGTCCAATTCCACATTTGAAGGGCATTAATTTAGGGGCATGGAGGGCAGAGCATCCCCTGTGGGTCAAAGGTGCCAAAGACATCCTCCCCCAACCTCACTCAAGTGCTGACCCCCATAAGAAGAGGGTCCCAAAGTCCACAATAGCAGGCAGAACTTCACTGATGCTTTACAGGGCACATCTCACATACCAGCCAAAGGGCTAATAAACAGTCTCTCACTTCGTGGGACACAGGCAGTGTCACACACAGACTTTTGCAAAATTGTTACATTTTACTGTCAGAGGCAGACTGCATTAACTTGGACATTTTTCCTCAGCACATATTCACTGTGGAAATACCCCCAGCCTTTGTTGTGCCCAAAAGGGGCATTACTGGTGTCTTTTCTAGCACTATCACATTTTCAAAAGAGACATAACAGCCTCCAGTTCCTCAGCACATCTTCACTGTGGAAGTACCCACAGCCTTCTTGTGCCCAAAAGGGGCATAAATAGTGCCTTTTTAGCACTCTAGCCTAATTTCAAGAGACATGACAGCTGCCATTTCTCAGAGACAATCACACTCTCTGAAAGAAACCTTTCTTTTTCTGACAGGAAACACTTGGTTAAAAGTCCAGAAAGCAGCACTGGGCATTTAAACTCAGAAGCCTTGTATTTTTCCCTCTTATAATAAGGCAAAATATCACCTCAGACTTTAGTAGTTCTCAGTCTCAGTTCATCCCCACAGAAGCTCCTCAAAGAACTCCACAGCCTGTCTTCTTCCTTCTGGAGAGGGGCACCCCCCTTTTAGGGATCATGGGCAACGGCTGCTGCCACATAAGAACTGATTATACCGACACCAAACCCATGAAAAAAGGGTTTTAAACTGAAGGAGCCAGGCACTACATGCCAGGCTGAAGGCTCCTTCCAACTGACTAGAATGTTCAGTTCTTTCAAACTGAGAGCTCCAGCCCCTCCTCTTTGGAATGTTTAGGCAGTGCTGTTGCCAGGGCATTTCAAGGGCATAGACTGACATCAACATAAGAAAGCAAAGCCTTCTTAAAAGAACCCACACCCACACAGTAACTCCCTCTGGGGATTACATTAGGATAGTTTATTTTACTGTTCCCTGCCATGTGGCTTCTCAATTTATGACATTAGGGGTGAGCTGGAGGACAGAAGAGCAAGGAAGACAAGTGAATCAAGTGATTCATGCCCGGGATTTATGATGTACTGTGTTTGCTAGGGTCTTCTCCCTTTGATGTTTTGGGTGCTGAGCTTATCAGACAAGGGCTACAGTAAATCACAGGAAGACAGGAACAAAAAGTGTCTGCACACTAGCTCTTTTAATGAAGTCAGAGGTACCATGTTTCCGATGGTAAATAGCACCATACTACATTGTTTATTTGTTTTATTGTGGCCAATGCAAGGGATAAGAGCTTTTAATAACTTCAGAATCCTATATCTCAATTCAGGAATGAAAGAAAAAAATGGTACATTGATGTTTGTGCTAGAAATACATTGCTACTTACAGAACATGACTAACAAATACTGCTTCTTTTCTAAGTCTTAATGCATGTAGAAGCTGTTGGACTTTGAAAAGTGCCATGGGAACACACCTAATATGTTTACATTGACTTTTATACATAAGAACACATTAAGTTAATATGCTTTTGTAGGTGCAGGTGGGGTAAAACTGTCATACTGTCAAGGTAGGGGGTATATATTTATTACTGGGTCTACATGCAGCTTATATAAGCTAAGTATAGGCCCCATAATAGAAAGTATGAACCTGGGTATATTGTCTACTACAGGATGGATACCCAGGATTATTTAAATCACCAGAAAGAACTGTAAATATCTTTGAGAAATCACACATTCAAAAATGTAAACAATCTTTACATACAGTTGATTACTGTTTAACAATATTATGTGTACATCTGATGCAAACCCATGATCCTGTTCCTCACTTGAAGTGAAAAGGGGACTGGAGGCCATAACTGATTCCTTGGTTTTGTGTTAAAGGGGTCTGTTTTTTTACAGCAAAAACAAGGAAAGGGGTAATTTCTAAAATGCGCAGACGAGCATGGGTACCACAGAGAGTGCCACCACCAGGCTTGAGAGCATGTGACCAAAACTCCCCGTTTTCACAAACATCTAGTTGTACATGAAATTTCAAAAATACAGAGAACCAGTTTTTAGCTATACAGTGTACATCAACCAATCAAACTTTATTTAACCAGGCTATACACCTTTGAGCAGGCTCGTTTACAAGATGGCCCTGGAAGACATGGAAGACATTACCAATACAATGGCAGTTATGCAGACGATACATAAACACAATAGTGCATCTAACAGGTAAGGAGGTCAAGGATTTTATCCATTTGTGTGCCACTTTGCAACTCCTGACAACAAGCGATGCTATTACAGAGTACATATTCATTCCAGTATGGCTACAAAGTTATTCATGATACAACCGTATAAACATAGCAACCGGAAAGTACCTAAGCAGTATCTTACACTGGGAGGTGAAGGGAGTGGGGGAAAGAGTGGGTACAGGGTAGTAGAAAAGGTCGGGGGAGTATGGAGGGATGGAAAGAGGTAAAGGGGGTTATAGGATAAGTCGGGGGAACGGGATAACTGCTCAAGTGCAGGGAGTTGCAGACTGTAGGATTTGGGCAATTATTGATGTCATATGCAATTTTTTTTCAGCACAGAACATAGTAGGGTACATAAAGGCTGAGGTAAAATATTATAAACAGAAACATATTTACAGGCATGACAGAACCTCCAGAAAGAAGTCAAGCCATCCAGTTCTGTTTCCCTGCTAAACCTTCAAGTACATCACATGGGTGAACAATGTGCAGGGAGGGAGCCTCTTTCTAAGGAAGGCAAGATCCAGGACTAGGAGGGCATGCTTTTAGGAAGGGTATGAAGAGCTACTTTTCACAGAAAGTGTGCTAGAAGCATGGAACCAACTGCAAGCAAAACTATGGAGGCGAGAACAGTGGACGGCTTCAGCATACATGGGACAGACACAAAGGCATATTATAGTAGTATGGAAACAGGAAGGGAAGGTATCATGTATACCAGTTGTGGTCTGCACTGGTACATTGGGCAGGAATTCTTTTGGTTAAAGTAAGTGGGACTAGAGGTCCTTGTCAGCCAAAAATTCTATGTTTCTATGTTCTGTGTTTCTATGTAAAGACAAGTCAATAAGGCAAGCTGCATATAAGACTCAGTCTTGGTGTGGGATGGGGGACAACATCTCTGTAAACTAAAAATGAGCACATGTACAGTAGAAATACAAAACCACACATGCCCCCATAATGCAAAGCATCATGGGCTGCAAATGCAAATCACCACAGAATATTATGCTGGTTCAACTTTAAGCAGAAATGCATGGTGCTGAAAGGGCTCTCACACAGTTTGCAAAGGGTGCCAACCCTTGTGCAGGGAGGGAAGGAGCCTCTTTCTAAGGAAGATGAGATCCAGGACTAGGAGGACATGCTGCCATGTACAGTAGCAGATCTGGGACTTTCTCCACTTACTGACTTTGAATATTCACCCTGGTACAGGAAAATGTCTGTCCTGGTCTGGGAATGCCAAACTCACAGGGCTGCTTCCCGCTCGCCCGGTGGAGCTGAGGGTTGAGGTGCTGGATGCCACACCTCGTGCCACGCCGGCGACCTGGGTTCGGGAACAAGCCTAGATCGCTGGGCGTCAGCAGGGGAAGGGAAGGATTGAGCATCCAAAGGACAGCTCTCCTTCCTCGGGGGATCCAGGGACTATGCCTGGCACCGTGGTGACCTCTGGTGGAGATCTAAAGTACTGAAACACTTCAGGGTCAAAGTAGAGGGTTGCGGAGCCATGGCAAGTCATTCCTTTGGCGTCATTGCACATTGGGACTCTGCTGGGGAGGGGGGTGTAAACAAGGAACATCCCCACTCCCTGAGATAGGGGAAGGCACCACCCTACATCCACACTCCACCAGCCAAACTCATCCAGCTCATGGGCCAAGCCCAGCCTGGCCCGAATTTGCAGATAGAGCACCTTGGGAGGATAGGGTGATCCCACCTCGGGAGGGCTCAGAACTGAGGGGATAGCCGGGCTGGTGCAAGGTTGCTGGTGAGTTTCAGGCCAGGAGGTTGAGCTGGAGGTGAGGATGCTGGAGAGAGTTCTCCGGGCCATGGAGACACAGAAAAAGAGTTGGAAAACACAGGGTGCTTCCTACACCAACCCATTGTGCTGGTAAGGGACAGTCTTCTCACCATGCTGGACCAAAGTTTAAGACCATCAGTCACTTGAAGGCCTTTCCAAGGTGCTGGGAGCACAAAGCTCACAGAGCTACATCCCCACACTACCCTGAGGTGATGTGTGGGACAGCCTTCTGTCCATGCTGATCCTAGGATCAAGACCCTCAATCTTCACCTGCAGCTCTTCACAGAGGGTTTTGTGCCCAAACTCACAGGAAGGTTTTCCCTTCCTGTCTTGATGCACTTAGGTGGCCAATGGACTGATCCACGTTCTAGTGCCTAACTGGGTAGACCCAGAACCTCTTCTGCTACCCAATGCAGACCTCCTCAAAGAGTAGATAGAGGTTCCTCCAGCACAGGATTATTTTTCAGACTATGTAGCCTCAGATACTGCCATTTGTCACCTCACATACCCAGGTTTGCGGTCCACTTGGTTTGGCAAACCTCTCATGTCCTAGCCCGGGAGATTGACCTACCTCTACATCAAAATCAGCAGTGGCTCCTTACTAGAGTGGGAGTTAGCAGGCCCTGTTACAGGAGTGGAGAAATTTAATTACCTTTATAAAGAAAAGATATTCATTCCGAAATTGATCAGAGTTCAGTGAACTAAAAAATGTATACTTTTTATTTGTGGCCAGAAAGAATGAATTGAAAAAGAAATAGCATGAAGAAATGTATGATTTTTTGAACCAGGAGAGTATTTATAATACAGCCAGACACAGATCCGCATAAGTAAAAAGTGAGACTGCACAAAACATCAGTGGCAGTAGTTGAATATGAAGTGCATAGCACATAATAATATATGGATAACAAAAGATATATACATTACGCTAAAAGAATTGATGTGTTATTTATAGAATCTGATGAAATCTAAAAAGAAAAGGAGTTCAAGAAGGAAAAAATGAGTGACCAAAACTTGAAAGACAAAGGGCCAGATTCATAAAGCTTAATGCAAAGTGGCTGCAAATGTTTGAGTGCTAGCATTTCTGGTCACGGATGGCATTGAGCTATTCACAGTAAGATAGCGCAGTGCACCATCCAACTGTGAATAGGGACAGCAGGGCAACGCTAACCCAGGAAAAGCAGAGGAATACCCAGTAGCACTTTCCCACAGCCAGCCAGAAAAATGGCTCCGCAGTCTGGCAGTCTTTAGGAAATCGTTTGAGGCTGCGGTTCTGTCCCATCTGCAGGCACCTGAGTTAAGAGAGGATGTTTCAGACTCAAGGCTGAGATGGTTTGGGTAAGGAGGACATACTCACCAGCTCAGAGACTACCAAGTCCACCTCCGCTACCTCAATGTGTTCCGGGAAGAAGGAGTGGTTGGACAATAGTGTGCTTGGCAGTGTTTGGGTGGTGTGGCAGAGGCACATCCTAAATCCCATACCACTACTTAACTCCTACACTGTGCTGGCAAGGCTGGACTATCCCACAGAGGCCCCTGAACTAGTGGCTGGGATGGATGCTGAGGTCCTCCATAGTGAAAACCCCGGGGTGGGGTTAGCAGAGGACCCCATAGAAGGATGAAATTAATACTAGTAGAGGACTCAGTCATTAGGGGGAAACAGGTGAGGACAAGGAGGGAGGTAAGGTACTAGTTTGTACTAGTTCCAGTGCCACAGCTTGTAGGAATAGAAAAGAGGATCCTAAGGATCGCTGGGGAGGCAGGGAAGGCTGGATATCATTGACCACTTGGGGACAAATGTTCTGGCTGAGGAGAGGCCAGAAACAGTTCAGGAAGAGTTTAGGAAGTTGGAGAGGGGTCTTGGGCAGGTAGCACAATCTGTAACCTTCTTGGAGGTGTTACCTGTCCAGGACAAGGGGGGGGTGACAGGAGGGTTTGCACCAGGGAATTTAACTCATGGTTGAGGAAGAGGTATGGGAAAGAGATATTTGGGTTCTTTGGGGACTGGGGCTCTGCCTCAGGGGATTGAGGCCTGTACAAGGCGATGGCCTACATCTGTCCTGGAGGAGATCTAAGATTCTCAGTGAAAGTTTAACTGCTTGTAAGATGGGTACCTCTTTCCAGCCGCTTTTGAAACAGTTTGGAGGTCCTCCTTGAAAAGGAGCTATCACTATGTTATATGCAAATTATATTTCGGATTGCAGGAACAACACACAAAGTATTGAAAATAAATGGGAACAATAGCTCCACCTTAACCTAGACCCTCTAAGATGGAACAATATTTAGGAAGGAACATGAGGAACAACTTCCTCCCGGGTTTGAAGGAATTTACTTGGAAGGTAAGAAATCATTACTTTTGACTACTCCTACCTGAAGCCAAAAAGAGGTAAATTTCCCCTTTTCTGCTACTTATTGGCCACAAATTGTGGGGCTTTGATGGACACTCATACAGTAGCTCCACTGTAGGTGAATGGGTTTTATTGATTCATCAGATCCTGCCAATGGAATGTATTATGTTTGAAATCCAGCATAAATTACAGCACTATAGCAATTGCTGGATGAGATGGGAGCAGTGTCAGCATGAACTCCCTATTTCTCTCCAGTCAACCCCCTCACTCCCACAGCCAACAGTATATACCCCTCATTGGGTCCCTCAGCCCTCCTCCACTCCTAGCCTGATCTGTTCTTGCCTGACTGTCCTGGTGGGATACACCGGTGCTCCCCCCCCCCGAACATTGACCCTCCAGCAACTGGATCATCTCATGTCTATCTTCTGAAACCCCTGCATCCTCCGTAATCTGTTGCTAGTGTTTACCTCTCCTTCTTGACTATGAATTCTTAACTGTTGTTATCCTCCTTATCACTGTTCTTATGCCAAAGTGCTGATTTCAAATTGTCTATGCGTCTCCTAGTCCCCCGATACTGTTGTACCCCAACACTACTGCTACTGTGTTAAAATATAGCACTTACATTGCATGCACTTATGTTGTTGTGATGCTACACTGTTTTATACTGTAGTACCCATTGTAAATTGTACTAATTGTAAGTGGTAATCATTGTAATTTGTACTCATTGTAGCTGTCCATTGCTCTTTATTCTCATGCTTCAATGTTATTCCAGGATCTCCTTGTAAATGACCATGCTCAATGGTGTTTTCCTGCAAATAAACTTGAACTTGATTTCCCTTAGTTTTATTAACCTTTCAAGACCCTCTCAGCTCTGCATATGTAGTAAGCACCCAGGAGTCACCCAGGGTGCACTCTACTGAGCTTGTTTTGCTTTCCTTCCTCCCACCTTTTCTTGCTTAGGCAAAATACTTACCACTTTTTATCCCACCACCTTCCCTAATATATTTTAGTGCCTTGGCTGGGTCCGTAACTGAATATACAAACTGGTCTGCATTAAAAATGTAATGATTTCCAAAGTAGCCTGACAGTTTTAGCAACTTCTAGATATTGGCAACCATGGTTTACTGGTTATAAGTAGTTTAGTTTTACATCATTCTTATCCTTGGTTATCTTTTCTTTACAATAAGCTCTCTAATTACCAACTTTAACTTTGTACTAGTTACAAATTGTTACAGACGCAATGTATTACAAATACAGAGAGTTGTGTTTACTGTTTATGCCATCTGTAACTCGAACTTTTAATAAACAAGTATAAAAAAAAGAAAAGTTTAAATGCTACATCAGTAGGCATTTAAACTAATTGGGGAGGTGGAGGAAGGCCGGTTGACATAGTCTGCCCCCCCACACACACACGCTCACAGGGTCAACAGTGAGAATTCAGAGGGTGAGACGACCCCCTCCCCCAAAAAAGCAAACAGGTAACCAAATAGAAGAGGGAAAGAAAATGAGGAAAGAAAATAGTAGAGGTATTCGGAGAGAGCAAAAGGGCAAAATGAGGAGAGGTGGAAGTAAAGAATGGAAAGCCATGAGTGTAAAATGCTCACAGTCTAGGCAACAAGATGGCAGACCTAGAGGCCACCATGGCAGAATACCTGGATATAGTAGCAATCGTAGAGACCTGGTTCAATGAAAACCAGGACTGGGATATAGTTATACCAGGGTATGCTCTATTCAGAGGGGACAGGGTATGAAAAACTAGGTGAGGGTGGCTCTTTACATGAGGGAGAGCAGCGAATTCCAAGTGTCCACCACCCTAAGTGAAGAAGTGCTTCCTGACCTCCCTCCTGAACCTCCCTCCAGCTTAAGACTGTGCCCCTCCTGTTATGGTTGCCACTCAGCTTAAAAGACTCAGCTCTAGTGCAGTCCATGTACCATCTTCTTGCCCTTCTCTGGACTGCCTCTGTTTTGTCAATGTTCTTCCAGAGATGTGGTCTCCAGAACTGGACACAGTACTCCAGCTGAGGCCTCACCAGTGATCTGTACAGTGGCATCACCACCTCTTTCCTCCTGCTTGTTATGCCTCCTATGCCCCAACATTCTGTTTGCTCTCCCACCGCTTTTCACACTGTTTGATCACCTTCAGGTTGTCAGATATGATTACCTCCAAGGTCTCTCTCCTGACTTGTGCTGGCCAGAATTTCCACCATCCTGTACTCCTCCTTGGATTCCTGTGACCCAGGTGCATGATCTCACACTTTTAGCATTGAAACTCAACTGCCAGACACCCGACCACTCCTCCGATATAGGCTTAGGTCCTTTCTCATTTTTTCCACCCCTCCGGTGTGTCTACTCTGTTGTAGATCTTGGTGTCATCTGCGAAGAGGCATACCTTTCCTCCAGACACTCTGCAATGTCGCTAATGAAGAGATTAATAGGACTGGCCCCAGCACCACCTCTGTGGCACCCTACTGGTCACCTCCCTCTCTCAGATTTCATGCCATTTACCACCACCCTCTGAGTCCTGTCCCTTAGACAGTTCCCAACCACTTACCACCATAGGACCCACTCCCCAGGCTCCCCAATTTATTTAGCAATCTCCTCTGTGGGACAGTGTGAAGGCCTTGCTGAATCCAGGTAGGCCACATCCACCGCCCCTCCCTGATCTACCACCCTGGTCACCCAGTCAAAGAAATCTATAAGATTAGTCTGACAGGACCTTCCCAGTGAGAATCCATGCTGCCTTGGATCCTGTGCCCCGCTATCCTCCGGAAACAAAATTGAAAATCACATATGTGGAAATATGCTTGTTTGTAGATGCTCTTTAACTTTTTCTGTATTTTTATTGTTTAGCCACTTGTATTTCTTCTGTATATAGCTCACGTCTTTGTGTGCTTGCTCAAATTCCTGTAATTGATGTGGAACCTTTGTTTACTTATTTATTTATTTAGTTTTGTTGACTGGGTAAGTGCACTAGACAAATTCTGCCTATTTTCAGGCATGACCCGGGAGGGGGATAAAAGTAAATGAGCTCCTAGCTCAAAGGTTGTTATCCAATACAATTCATATATAAATAAATACATTTTAAATTTATTTTTGGCGGAAGCCACAAACTTACAATGTCTTTCGTGAGTATACACTATACATATAGACGCAGAACAAAACGGCAACCAGCTGCTCAGAAGCAGTGGGAGTCAACTGACTAGTTCCACCCTACCAGCTAACAAACACAGCATTATACACCGCAACTACACAAACAGACTTGGAGGAGGGCCCAGGCCGGGCTCCTCAAAGAAAGATATCTAATATGAAATTTAAATCATATTGTTATGAAATATAGTAGTCACTTGCTGCGACAATGCTAGTGAGCTGACAAGTATCACTCACTAAAAGTCAAGCCTGACTTATAAATTCCTTTTTAATTTCTTCTTTGGCATGAAGCCACAAACAATACTAAAAAGGTCCTTAACTGCTGAGCTGTGCACTACACAATATGTATACACCACAGGACACTACTGCTACACACAAACACAGGACAAAACAGCAGCCGTCCAGAAGCAGTAGTGGTGGGGGAGTCAGTTGACTCTGGACTCCAGCAAAAAAAAAATAAAATAAATCATAAATGTATTGAGTGCAGTTCTGCTCTTTAGTGCACTTCAGTTAGACTACTGCAACTAAATGCTTACTAAGCCTTGTCCTTTGTTTTGAACAAGTCAACTAAGTTACAAGCAAAACCTTCAATTTCTATTTATTTGTAACCCCCTGCAAATGAGGGTTCCTGAAAGTCTTCTTTGCGTGTGCCTAAATGCCCACTGCCAGGCTGGTGGTAAGGTACCAAAGTTTGTCTAACCTGCTTTCTTTGCAGCATGGACATTTCTGTGAATCACCACCATCCTGGTTCTGGACTGCCATTGTGGACCAATCAGTATCTTTGTAGGAATTGTAGTTTTTCCTCTTTGGCGCCTAAATGGATCTGGAGGGGAGCCTTGCTGTGACAGACAGATGAATCAATGAATCGAACCTTTTGGATCAGAGGGAAAGTCCCAAGCTGCTTGCAGCGAGAGGCAGAAGAGAGTTGGAGCTGGAAGAGTGATCAGCTCCAGCTCGATGAGCTGCTGCCCGTGGGATAGCGTGGGACTTGGCGGGAAGGCTGAGTCTTGCCTGCATGCCTTCAGTTCTTCCGCATGGAGAGATTAGAAAGCTTTATTTGGACCACATCTCCAAGCCATTTCACAGCTCCTGATTAATGGGTACAGTGAGTCGAGTCAGTCGGAGAATGGAGTTGAGAGAATGAACAGCCCAAGACATTCACAGCTGCTCCTGCGTGATCGTGTGGGAAACTGGTAGAGGCTGAGTTTGGCCTATCTGCCTGCTGTCCCTTGAAAGGATCTTTAGAAAGTGCTTAAATAATTGGACTGTATCCAAACCAATTGTGACAAAAGCACTGAATTGTGACTGTAATATTGCCTGAAGAAGATCAAGATTTGCTGTACGAGATCGGGCCTGTCAGGACATCTGAAATCACCACAGAGATCACGGTTTTGCTCAGAAAGCTGAAATTGCAACCAGAGTGTCATCCGACCTGTGGTATTGTGTTTTGTCTTACTATAAGTGTGCTGAATGCTGTTAGTGGGTTGCAGTTTGGTTCCCCACTGCCTAATTGTGTCACGCTTGCTGGAAGCTGCATCCAGCATTTACTGGACTGAATCTGAACTGTTGCCTGGCCTGGGCCCTGCCACCTTAGCCCAGCTAGCTACTCCAGGTGTTGAGATCACCATCGACAGAGACTCACCCGGAATCAGCCCCTGCTCAACCATCTCGAACAGGAACAACACCTTGGTGATTAGTGTGGGCCCTGCTTCTCCTGGCATACCAGCATGCCAACCTGCAGTCTCCATCTCGTCCCTCCTGTGTCTCGTATGGGTAGTTTGAGTAAACCCCAGGGTAGCTCCCTGCAACATCAATTAAATCAAAGTGTTGTCATTGCCGGCCGGTGGCGCTGAGGTTGGGCGCTGGAGCGCCACACCGCTTCCACGCCGGGCGACCCGGGTTCAGGAGCGGACCCGGTCATCGGTGGGTCGGCCGGGGAGATAGGCTTGAGAGTCCAACAACAGCTCACCTTCTCCGGGAGGGATTCAGCCGTTGCCCGACACCTGCACGGACCCGAGCGGAGGCTAGAGGAACTGCAAGCTCCACCTGGGAGATGGGCGGCTATTGAGCAGCACGGACGTTGGCATCACGCGTCATGACATCAGGGAGGGTACTTGCTGCTCGGGAGGGAGAAAATCGTGGAAAACAAGTCTGCCACAGCCGGAAGATGGGGGACCATGGCGTGACCACCGATTTGCCTGTGCCGCCCAGCAGACCACAGACCGGCCTTAGCGTAGTAATGGGGTTTGACCCTCACCTCATCCCCGCCTGGGTAATCCGAGGCTCCATGGAGCCTGTGGGTCTCGTGTGGGTAGAGTTCGGGCAGTGGGATGTCCAGTTGTCCACCCTGAAGGGTCGGAGGTGGCAGGCTGGGAGGAGAAATAAACAGTAATTTCAAAAAAAAAAAGTGTTGTCATCTGATTCCTTTGTTGTTTCCTTGTCACAAACTAAACATCCAGGCTCCGGATTACAAATTGTGTGAGGTTGTGCATGTTTCTTCTTTCCATCACAGGGCCCCGACCAGCTGCAATGCCGGCCTACCCCAGGCAACCATTTAGGCTAGCCCACCTTTGTTCCAACTGGGTACCCAGAGTGTGTGACTGTGAAGGACTCTAAAGTGCATGCATGATTACCTGATTGAATCAGTTACAGAACTAATCAGCCAAATCACGCCCTCCTGTTCATTCCCCTGAATAAATCAGATCTAATTCTTTTTGCATTTAATCTGACTGTGGTTCCATTTTGTACCAGAAGCACTGTACTGTTGTTACGTACTGTGCCTAACTTTAATTACAGGGTCTCAGGGTCGGACTGGTGGAACCAGCCCTGGTGGTAAGTGCAAACCGAGGTGGATTTGTATGCTGATTAGGGTTATTGTAACTGTGTCTGTTGTACGACATTGCTTAGGCCACTAGAGGGGAAAGAGGGGTTACAGTGTCCCGGAGGGCTGTACCCTAGGTCAGCTATGCTTTCAATAACCTTGTCCTCTGGGCGGAGGCACCCTTTTTCCGTATCTAGACCCTTTAACCTGCAATTAGTCATGCAGGCAGCGGAAGTAGCCCTTGAGATAACGCCACCTGGGGTTGCATACTAAATAAACTTCTACAAATCCCCTTGCTCCTTAAGCTGTTTAAACCACTACAGCTTTAAATCTGGTTTGTTTAATATACACACAGGCTGTGTGTGTGTGTGTGTTTGCTGGGCTGAAACACTGCTCTCCTCTTTCAGCAAACAGCCTTTCTGTTGTTTCATTTTCTTGTCACTCTAGCAGTATTTATTTTTATTTATTTATTAATTTTGATGACCGGTAGGCCCACTGGGCCCCAGAGGTCCTTTTTCAGGGGCGACCCGGTAACAATACAGGCTGGAATACAACACAGGATTATACAGTACATAACAGATAAATCAGCAACACAAGATTTGGCCATGTGTAGTAGATACATCACACTTACAGAAGGATTACTGTTGTAAAAGTTAACAAGACTGTCAAAAGAAAAAAGGCTCTTAGTTCTCTTGATTAAAAAAATAAAAAAAAAAATTCACACTACAAGGATAAAAAATCGACCCTCCTGCCTCAGATTTAGAAATGGAATACAAATCTTCTAGATTTCTGCATTTTGACTAATTTTACTAAGTGGATGGAAGTAGATTGCGCTTTCACAGCAGCTGAGACATTTTCTCTCTTGCTTGTAGCTTCTGCAAGTGCGGGATCACATGAACTGCTTTCAGTGAGCTTCCAAAGTGGCCTCTGATTGGACAGGAGGTCTTGGGAGATCTTGAACTCCCACCAAATAGTGAAATGCCTAATAGGCCCAAATAGTGCTAGTTATTCATTTTTCCTTCTGAGTAATGAATAGCCAATTATTTGTTGTATTAAGAAATAACTGTTCATTACTCATGCACCCCTAGTTTACGGTGCCCCTTTAAGCACAGTAAGGATAACAAGGTCTTTTTACATAGGGCCTTACGTACCACTGGTTCCATGCGCACCTTGATCCTCTCGGTCTGCTGCAGTCAAAGGCACTTATACACAGTGATCTGTATCGAGACAGGTGGTACAGATCAACCGCAACGTTACCCTGTGTAGCGTTTACAAGGCAATCTGTTCGTAACAGCCAGAGAGACAGGATTTCCTTTTCATGGGACAGAAATGGGTGGAAGGATGCTAGTACAGTACATGGCTGGGTGAAATGCTACAGGTTGACGAACCCAGCCAAGCAGGAAAAGTGGAATCTGTAGCGCTCACTTCTGTTGTGGGCGGATGCCTGTAGACACCACACAGGGTAATATTGCAATTGATCTGTACTGCTTGTTCGATACAGATCACTGCATGTATAAGTGCCTAACATCTTGCCTCATGGTCACATAGTGAATAAGTGGCAATTGTTAGAGTCAAACCTAGATCTCATGACAGTTAGCTTGTTCTTTAACCACTAGATCAAACGGCTTCGAGTGCCCCATGTAGCAGTCTTTTAAGAGCTGCCACCACTGAATGAAGCATGACTTGCTAGTGATCAAAGGCCTTCTGTGATTGGGAACTTCTAATGTCAGTTATAAGTAGAGCTACTGGGGCTGTACCTTCCCAGTGATACATGCATATAACTGATGCTAGTGAGTCGTGATCGGAATGACCTTTGATCACAGCCATTTATGGTTCACTATTTGAGGCTCTTAAAACAAACTCTGGTCAGAGCCAGCATGGTTGATATGCATTAACCTGATATGGAAGGAAAGGAAAGCTGGATACATAGAATACATGGACAGGTGTCGGCAGATGAGGGCCTAGGCCCCACCCAGTCTGCCCATTTGAGCTTGTAAGTTCAGATTATGTTTTCCAGAAGTCTGTTGCCCTTACCCCTGACCTCCAAAATTCCTTCATGTCTATCCCATGCATTCTTAAATGCCATGATTGTTTCAGTCCCACCACTTCCTCTGGCAGGGTGTTCCACTTGTCCACCACCCGTTCTGTGAAGAAATTCTTCCTCATGTTTCCTCTGAATCGTCCTCTCTCCAACTTCATCCCATGCCCTCTAGTCCTGGAACATCTTTTGCTTAAAATAGTGTATTCCTGCACCCTGTTCCTCCCTGTAAGATACTTGTATGTCTCTATCATATCCCCTCTCTCCCTCCTCTCCTCCAGGAGTACATATTCAGTTCCTTCAACCTGTCCTCATAGGACTTGTGATGCAATCCATGTACCATCTTTGTTGCCCTCCTCTGAACCTTCTCTATCGTGTCTATGTCCTTACACAGGTAAGGTCTCCAGAACTGTATACTGTACTCCATGTGAGGCCTCACTAGTGTCTTGTTTAGTGGAATTATGACCTCCCTTTTCCTGCTGGTGATGCCCCTGCCTATGCATCCCAGCATCCTATTTGCTTTACCTGCTGCCTTGTCACACTGTTTCCCTACCTTGAGGTCATCAGAGATGAAAACCCCAAGATCCCTTTCCTGCATGGTGCATGCTTTATCCTCACCCCAACTGATATATTGTGCCAGGGTTTTGTGTCCCATATGCATTATCTTGCACTCCTTTGCACAATTTCAACTGCCAAACCCTGACCATTCTTCAAGTTTCTGCAGGTCCTTCTTATTCTGTCTACACCCTCTGGTGTGTCTACTCTGTTACAGAGCTTTGTGTCATCAAGCAAACAGTGAAATTCTGCCTTCTACAGTAGGCCTGGGTGAGCCTACAAGTTGTTTCTTTATGTTCACTGGCCTGAAATAGTTCTGCAGGCTATTGGCCTCTTAGAGTCAGCAGTGAGAACCTTTCTTTGGGAGAAGTAAGAACTGGGATGTTCATTTGCGCTGCTGTCTGTACTAAAGACAGCAATCTTATGTATGGGACAGTAAAGTGAGAGTCAACAGCCTATGGGGATGGAATTAGCAAGCTAGTGAACATATGGAAACAAGCTTGTATGTCTAGATCCAGCGTTTGTGTTTTCTCATATCATATATAGCAATAGCATTAGTAACAGGCAGCAAACAAAAGGGTACCAAATATTGGGTAGTATAAAGAAGAACTTTATCAGCAGAACATGGGAGACACTGCCTCTCTACAGGCCACTGGTGAAGCCATAGTTGGAGTAATGAATCATAAAATCATAGAAATCTGACAGCAGAAAAGGCCCGGCGGCTCATCAAGTCTGCCCTCCTCCCGCTCATCTCCTTTTCCATGTGCCTTCTCCTTCCCTCCGCTTACAGACCCCATATGTCTGTCCATGCCCTCTTGAATCTCTCCACTGTTTCAGCCCCCTCCTCCTCTGGTAGTTTGTTCCAGGCCTCTACAACCCTCTCAATGAAGAATCACCCCTCACATTGCCTCTAAATCTTCCTTCCTTCAATCTTAGGCTATGCCTTCTAGTTTTAGCCCTCCTTCCTTTTAAATAAGCTCTCCTCCTTCACTTTATTGATCCCTTCATGTCTTAAAGTTTCAGTCATGTCACGCCTCTTCCTTCTAGACTCCTATGTATACAGATCAAATTCCCTACACCTCTGTTAGTATGGCTTCCTCTGCATATCATGCACCATCTTGGCTGCCCTTCTCTGAACCCTCTCTATCCATCTATATCCTTGCATAGCTGCGGTCTCCAGAAATGGACCCATACTCCTGGTGCGGCCTAACTATAGCTTTGTAAAGAGGGCACCAGTACCTCCCCTCTTTCTGCTAGCAATGTTCCTCCTAATGCATGCCAACATTCCATTTGCCTTCCCCACTGCTCTGCTACATTGGCTACCTACCTTAAGGTTCCTTGATAATATAATCCTCAGATCCCTCTCCTGCTCTGTTGCTCTGTTTTTGTTTTTTACCCCCAAAGTGTAAGCTGCTCACGGGTTTTATGCTCCAAGTGCATGACAGCACACTTTTTTATTAATTTCAGTTGCCCAGTTTCAGGCCACTCCTCCAGAATCTTCAGGTTCTGACTCATGGCTTCCCCCTCACCCTATTGCAGATTTTCATATCATCTGCAAACAGGCACACCCTTTCTTCCAGTTCATCCGCTGTATCACTGATGTAGACATTAAAAAGGAGGAGTCCCAGTACTGACCCCTGGGGCCTCCCTTGTATACGCCCTCACCTGGGTGCACCCCATTTACCACCACTCTCTGACTTCTGCCTGCCAACCAGTTGTATACCACCCTAGTTATTTTCCATCCAACTCCTTAGCTTTCCAGTGTATTTATTAGCCTTCTGTGAGGGACGGTGTGAAGGCCTTACTGAAGTCCAGACAGGCTATGTCCACTGCCCCTCCTCGTCAACCACCTGCATCACTCACATGAATCATTTTATCAGGCTCATCTGGCATGACCTCCCATTTGTAATGCCATGCTATCATTCTGCAGGCCGATATCCACCAGGTAGTCCACCACCCTTTCCTTTATTATGCTGATGGGGGACCTGCAATATACCAGACGTTAACTGGAGCACCTTGCTGCAGCCACATCCAAGAGCAGGGCCATTCTAGATGCCCTACAGGGGCATGCCTCAGACAGCTAGTTTTGGAACCCACTCAGGAGGAGCAATCTTAGACCTGGTACTCTCAAATGGGGATGGAGAGGATCTCCCATCTCAAGTGGGCAGCCATATGGGAACAAGTGACCACCAAACAGTGTGGTTCATGATAAACTTAGCTGTAGAGTCAAGCTATACAAAACTGAAGGTACTGGACTTCAGGAGGGCTGATTTTGTCAAAATCGGAGGTGCCTCAGAAAAGCACTAGCAAGCGGGCAAGAAGGTGGGGTGGAGCAACAATGGGAAACATCAAAACCAGCATCACAGAGGCAACAAGCCTTTGTGTGAAACAAATAAATCAAAATGAAAGAAGAAAACACTATGGTTCTCAAAAGAAGTGGTGGGAAGGTAAGGAGAAAAGATAGCATTCAGGAAGTATAGGAAGCACAGAAGGAGCAGGACAGAGAACTATACCAGTTAAAGCAGGAGGAGGCGGGGAAGGCAGTCAGAATAGCAAAGGCCCAAACCAAGGAAAAGATAGCCAACTCAGTTAAGAAAGGGATAAAACCTTTTATGGGTACATTAGGGAGCAAAAGAAAGACTAAGGCAGGATACTGAGGCTGAATAAAGAGGAAGGTGGTTGGGCAGAGAGTAACAGTGAAAAACAGGGATGCTGAATGAATACTTCTCAGTATTCACAATGGAAAAGCAGGGGTAGATACCTAATCCAGTCAATAAAGCACTCTGGATAGGGAGGTTGATATTAGTCCTTTCACAGATGAAAGGGTTCTGAAAGAACTCCTAAAACTGAAGGTGGAACAAGCAATGAGGCCTGATGGATTCACCTCAAATTCTAAAAGAACTTAGGGAAGAACTAATAATACCACTGACTACCCTTTTAATAAATCATGGGAGGATGGTGTGGTACCTGAGGACTGGGGATGATGGATGTGATTCCCTTCACAAAAGTGGGAGCAAGACAGAGGCAGGAAACTACAGACCTGTTAGTTTGACCTCAGTGGTAGGGAAAATGATGGAATCACTTCTGAAGAAAAGAATTGTTGAGTACCTAGAGGCCAGTGGGGCACAGGACCCAAGGCAGCATGGATTCACAGCAGGAAGGTCATGTCAGACAAATCTAATCGATTTCTTTGACTGGGTGACCAAAGTAGTAGACCAGGGAGGGTCTGTGGACATGGCCTATCTAGACTTTAGTATGGTATTTGACACAGTCCTGCACAAAATATTAATAAATAAATTAGCCAGCCTGGGAGTGGGTCCCAGGGTGGTAGCCAGGTAAAACACTGGACGGAGAACAGGACACAGTCGTAATATTAAATGGAGTCCACAGTGAAGAAGGGGTCACTAGTGGGGTACCACAGGGTTCAATACTGTGGTTGGTTCTTTTAATGTCTTTATAAGTGACACTGCAGAGGGCTGGAAGGAAAGTATGTCTCTTTGCAGATGACACAAAGATCTACAACAGGTTTGATCATGAGGTGAGGTGGAAAGGGTGAGAAGGGACTTGGCAAGGTTGGAGGAATGGTGAAATGTATGGCAGCTTAGATTCAATGCAAAGAAGTGCAAAGTAATGCACCTGGGAAACAAAAACCCAGGGAAGTGTACACAGGGGGTGAGATACTGACAACAACAAAAATAGAAAGGGACCTGGGGATAATCATATCAGATGATCAGAAGGTGGGCCAGCAATGTGAGAAGGCAGTAAGGAGGGCTGGGGGATACTGGGATGCATAGGGAGAGGCATCACCAGTAGAAAGCAATAAGTTATTGGCCCTCTGTACAGACAGTTGGTAAGACCACATCTGGAGTAGTGTGTACAGTTCTGGAGACCCCATCTCCCCAATGACATAGACAGGGTGGAGGCTGTCCAGAGGAGGAGCACCAAAATCGGTGCAGGGTCTGTACCAGAAGACATATGAAGAAAGACTAAAGAGCTTAAGATGTATAGCCTCGAGGAAAGGAGGAGGGGACATGAAGAAACTTTCAAATACCTCAAGGGAATCAAAAAGTCCAAGAGGGCAGCATCTTTCAGAAAAGAGTATTGAAGAACAAAGGGCACAATTTGAGAAGATAGAGTGGACGGCTCAGAGGTAATGTGAGGAAGTATTTCTTCACAGAGAGGGTTGTAGATGCATGGAATGACCTTCCTGAGGAGGTCAGAGTCAAAACAGTGGGGGAATTCAAGAATGCATGAGACAGACATAAGGCAATTCTAGTGTGGGGTAGGAGGAAGTAGGCTGTTGGTTAACTAGGATCTGCAGCTTAACCATTAGGTAGGAAAATGGGCAGACTAGGTGGATCAAGCGGTCCTTATCTGCTGTCAAATTCTATGTTTCTATTAGTGCCTCCATCACCTTCCCCCACAGTGAGGCTAACGGGTGATAGTTCTCCGCTACCTCCTTACTGCCTCCCTATGTGCAGTGGCACCACATCCAACCTCCTCCAGTCCCTGGGCACCAACCCTGTATCCAGGGATAAGTTATATAGTCTTGTCAGTGGGGCAACCAGCTCTTCCCTCAGTTCCCAGAGTACCCTCGGGTGCAAGACATCCGGCCCCATTGCCTTGTCCACCTTTAACCTGCCTAATTCTCCCTAACCCTTCTATGCTGAACAGGCCAGGATCCAGCTTTTTGTCTTCTCACCTCTCCATCAGCTCAGGTCCCTACCACTCCTCCCATGAAGACCAAGCAGAAGTAGCTACTCAGCACCTCTGCTTTCTCAAAGTCCCCTCCAGTTGCATTTCTCCTCCCCTCAACTATACTATCCCTGCCTTGCAGTCCTTCTTTCCCCCACATACCTAAAACAGTTTTATCTCCACTTTTGGTCTGCCTAGCTATATTCTCCTCAGTGTCAGGTTTAGCCCTCCTTATCTTCTGTCCTGCTATCCTCTGCTTCTCCCTGTAAGCCTCCCTGTCCTCCTTCCTTTGTGTCATCATATGTTTTCTGAATGCCGTCTTCCTTTCCTGACTGCAACTGCCACCTCCCTTGTAAACCAGAGTGTTTCTCCACCTTTTAGGTCTTCCTCAGCTTCTTAATGCAAATTTCAGTGGCTTTCAGTACCCTTTGATAGTTTTCCATAACTCCTCCACATCCCTATATTCCCCTTTCCTACCATTTCTTCCTAAATATCCTCCTCATTCTGTTAGAGTCCGTCTAATGAAGTCCATAACCCTTGTACTGGTCCTATTTGACTTGCTCCCTGTCCTTACCTTGAACTTTACAGTCCTATGATCACTTGTACCTAGGCCACCCACCACCACCTCTTCCACACTTTCCCCATTTGTGAGGACCACGTCCAGCAAGTTGTCTCCCTAGTGGGCTCCTTAACCAGCTGCTGCTTATGACTATACCCTGTAGTGCCTCTAGGATCCCCTGCTCCTAGCTGATACTGCAGCCGGGATCTCTCAGTCCACATCAGGGAGGTTTAGGTCCCCACCAGCAGATGCTCCCCTTGAGAGCCATCCATGTAACTGCATGCATCAGCTGTCTATCCCCTTCCTCCTGTGTAGGAGGTCTGATACCACCCCAGCCTCAATGATTCTCCAGTTCGCTTTATCCAGTGTGACCCACAGGAGCTCTGTCTCACCTTCCTCCTCCTGCCCTTCCATTGACCTAATGTTGTCCTTGATGTATAATGGGCCCCCCTTCTTTTCTGTCCTGTCCCTCTTAAACAGTCTGTAGCCTGGGATAACTGTGTCCCAGGTATGATGCTATGTCCACCAGGTCTAACACAACTACTATGTCCAGACCCTTATCCCCCATGATGGCCTCCAGGTCCACCATTTGTTCCCCAAACTCCTGGCATTAGCTGATAATCCCATCCACCATGCCACCCTCCTCCTGCCCTCCCTTCCAACCTTCCTTGTTAATGCTTTTTCCAGCAATCTATCTCCTTCCTGGGGAGGCTGGTAGCCTCAGTCTCTCCTTGAGTGATCTTTTCTTAACCCCTGTCCAAAATTCAGTTTAAATTATCGTTTTTGATAAACTCCCTAAGTTTCTCTTTAGTACTGCTGATCCTCCTTGTTCAGATGCAGTCTGTCCGGAGGCAAATATGCTCTTGTCCTCCTTGTTGGTCCCCAGTCCCCATTAACCCAAACCCCATCTGCTTGCACCAACCCACCAGCCATTGGTTGAATTCCTTAATCTTCTGCTTCTTTGATGTGTTTGCTGTTGGCATGGGCAGTACCTCCGAGAAAGCAATAGAATGGAACCCTGTACTACTGCAAAACCTAGCAAGCTCCTGAATCTTGCCACCTCCATTAGACTATTCCTCCAGATCATTGGTGACCTGATGGATCACCAAGTGTGGCCTCCCATCTTGCCGTTTGCCCCTTGAGGGTATATTGTGCCTTACTTCAGTGCTGTCATTCCTGGCATGCACTCAACCCAAATTGTACTGCTTCTGTCTCTTACTCTCCCCCAATCTCATTCCCTTTAGTATTGTGTCCCCTATGAGCAAGACCCTGCTACTCCTTTCCTTCTGCTTGTAGTTTTGGTTTTATAGCTTCGCCCCATTCCTGTCATCCTTTTACTTCCCTGTTCTCATTTCCCTTTGTCCATCTCCTTCCACCAAGTTCTGCTCTCCCCGGACTACATCCCCTATCCTCCCTTCTGGTGTCACCACCAGTCCCACTCACTCTTGTCTCGTTTCACGAGCACTAGCCCTTCCTTTTGTGCTTGTCCTGCCTCATTACTGTCTGATTCCTCTGTGAATGGGTACCTCCTCCTTCCTCCCTCTGTTCCAATTCTTTTTTCCCCAATTGTTTAACCAGGAGCGACACTAAGCTGAAAGCTTGTTTACATGTGTGACCTGGGAGCACAGGGAAGTTCAGTGACTTGGTCTAGGTCACACAGTATGGAAGTGGAGCTGTGGGATTCAAACCAGATCTCCAGATTTGCAGTTCAGAGCCTTAAACCACTGCATCTCTGTTGATCATCTCCATCCTGAGCTTACTGTAGTCTCTTCTGTGGGGTGTGTCCCCTTAAGTGTGTGTTCACCCCCACCCTTGCCCCATTTGGCTACTTCCTCTAGGTTCCATCCCAAAGATGCATCCCCATTCCCCTTCCTCCAGAACATTCTTTTACTTTAGCCCTACCTCCATCCCTATGGCCTCCTCACCACCGCTCTCCTTTCTCTCATCCTCTTCATGCATCCCCAGGGTGTGAATCTGTTTTCCTGCTCTGTACCCTTGTTTGCAGCCTACTGTCTGATCGCTTCCTTCTATTTTCTGCCCATTCCTGTCTGTTTTGCTTTGCTCTTTTTTATCCTACCACCTCCCTCCCCTGACCCTCTTGTCTTCTTCTATACCTGTTCCTAAGTCCCTGCATCCCCCTTAGGTTCTTCCTTTCTCCTCTCACCCAACTGGTGCATCCTTTGGACCTCCTCCAGTCCTCACCCTTCTTCTCCCATCTTTTACTACACCTATTTCTAACACCCTGTAGCTCCCCCATGTTCCCACTTCCTCCCCTCACCCAGCTGGTGCCCCTTTAGACCTCCTCCAATCTCTCTCCTTCCCCTCTCAACCACTCCACCTTCACCTTAGCTGTGTGTTGCCTACACCATGCAGCCCCCAGCCTCCATGCTATATCCAACACCATGGCTGTCCACACCCATTGCACCCTTCCACCTCCCAAGGTTGCCCCATGCCCTAGTGGCCTGGAGACCATACTCAAGACCTACCTGAACCCTTTTCAGGCTACCCTCCAACTTCACTGTCTGTCCATTTGATCACCTTAGTCTTAAAAGAAAGAAAGAATGCCCCTATCTTACTTATAAAAGCTGTCTGTCCCTTTGAGCAGCTTGCCCTTAATCCACTATATACTGCTATATACTTATACTTTTGTACTGCTATATACTATACTTTTGCCCTCTGAGCAGGTTGCTCTTAATCAGACTTATATACTATATACACTATATTTTACTGTACTTTTGAGCAGTTTGCCCTTAATCACACTTACATACCGCTATATACTAGTCGTTTGCTCCTTTGAGCAGTTTGCCAATGGCACTTATATACTACTGTAAACCTATATTTCTGCCCATTTGAGCAGTTTGCCCCAATCACACTTACATATTGCTATACTTTTACTGTACCTTAACTGTTATTCTTTGTCCCAGTAAAAGCAGTTTGTCCCTATGAGCAGCGTTGCCCCATTGAGCAATTTTCCTTTAAAAGTCTCCATTCACCCAGTGCTGTTAATGCTTTTGTTTGCCCCTTACACCTGTTTGTTCTTTGAAAAGCAGTTTGCCCTTGAAGACTTTGTTGCCCAGTGCTCCACCCCTTGTCTGAGCTGTCCAGTCCCTGGGATTTTAATGTATTTAATAAGATGTGGGGGTGGGAGAGGGAGGTTGGGAATTTTCTCTGGCGCCTCTCTCACAGCTTTAGTTGGAAGGGGAAGAGGAGTCGAGCAGGGACAAGTCAACTTCTCCCTCTGCTCCTCTTCTACCTTTGAGCACGGGATGTGATTTTTAAAGGCTGGACGGCTTTTGGTCTTGGCACCTCTGGCCTGATTGGACCCTTTCTCACTTTTCCTGTGGCTTATTGGAGCCACTGACAGCCAGTGCTTGCGGTTGATTGGAGATGCCATTGAGCCTTCTCTGCAGCTGGATAGGAGCCACCGCCAATTCAGCTTCTCTTGCGTTCCAAAATTGAGCAGCTGCTGAAGTCCCTTGTGCCTTACAGCTGCTCCAGCACCTCTTCACAGTTTTAGTTAGAAGGGAAGATGGAGTCCCAAGCAGAGACAAAGTCAATCTCTCTCTGCTCCTCTTCTTCCTTTGAGCTGCAGGATGTGATTTTTAAAGCCTGGATGACTTTTCGGTCTTGGTGCCTCCGGCCCTTATTGGACCCTTTCTCACTTCTCCCACTGCTAATTGAGTCACTGTTGAGCCTTCCCTGCACCTGGATTGGAGCTGCCGATGATACGCTTCTCTTGTGGATGAAATTGATCTGCTGCTGAAGTCCCTTGTACCTTGCAGCTTCTCCAGCACCTCTCCATGCTGTGTAGTTAAGGAAGAGGGAGTCCCAAGTAGGGACAAAGCCAACCCTCCCTCCGCTCTTCTCTATCTCCTCTCCTATCAGTTTTGGTTACCATACTATAACATGATGATTGAGAGTGTCCAAAGGATGGTTAAAAAGCAAATATGGGGACAAATGAGAAAAAAAATGTAGAAAGGGTGATGGGACTTACACTGTTCAGCATGGAACAAAGACAAACCTAAGTGGATTTATACAGATACAAAGGATAAGGCAGGATGAGAATCTAAGGAAGAAGAAGAAGAGGAAGAGGGAGAGGAAGAAGAAGAATTTATATAGCACTTTTCATACACATTGTATCCCAAAGTACTTGACAAGCATTGAGAAGAAATAATTATAAACATGTAATGTCAGCCATTTCACACATCAACACAGGCACACAGCCTTGCACAACTGCATGAATCAGTTTTATGAGAAGGGAATATTGATCAGAACACTGGTAAGAATCAGTTTCAATGGAAAGTTCAATTGGCTCATTCACCTCCTCCCTCAAGGACCGCCTCCTCCAATTCACCACTTGTGCCTGCCTCGGTGAGCAACCCTCAAATGTCCACCAACCCTTGAGTTATCTTAGAGTTTATAAGTATCTGTATATTGACTCTAGTGTTGTGTGCTCTGTATTTTTTCTAATCTAGTTGATCCTGTCATATACACTGTTCCATTGTAAATACCATAACATTTTGCAAATTTTGTTTTACCTTTTCTCTGTAGCATAAATTTTCTGTACAACTGGACGTTTGTGAAAATGGGCATTTTGCTCACATACTTTCCAGTATAAAATAAAATTGAATTCAATTGAATTGAAAATAATCCCTTCTCTGGGGAAAGTGCTTTGGGTTCTTTTACTTCCACCTGGGCAGTCACGAGAACAGCACTGGAGATGGACAAAAGGGACCTCAGTTTAACTTCTCAAGGATGGCACATCCCAGCAGTACAGTGTCCATCTAGCACTGAAGTCAGGTGCCAGCATTTAGTGTATGAGCCAAATCCCAGTGTGGCACCAGAACCCAGAGGTGGATGCACTACCAGCTGAGCCACATTGATATCCTAGTGACAACCATTAGTGTAAAACAGATACAGAAAAGTACTAGAGACCACAGGATGGTTGGAGGGCTACGTGGGTGAGAAGGAGTAGGCATTTTATTATGCAGGGGTGGTAGGCATGTGGAATGGATTACTGGAAAAGGTGCAGTGGCACAGACACTAAACACCTTTAAAGGGAACTGTCAGCAATAAGAACCTCACACCAAAGTGTGAGGCTGATCCAATTTGTACTTTGTGAACAAAAACATTTTTTCTACTTACTCTTTACTGCAGTACAGTAGATTACATTAGGCTAATTTTGCTGCCTCATAGGCGACATGTCCTGTAACCAGAAATACAGAATCCCCTGCAGATGACATCAGAGGAGGACTGCAGAACTGGGAAATTCAATAGCCCATGAGTATACAGGTTACATTTTGTAAGCTAAAATCAGATGTTTGCTGATCCTGCTGTATTGTACAGGCTTAGTACCGCCCTCTGTAACTGTACCTAGCCCCAGGAGAACAGCAGACCAACAAACAGAAGATTCCAGCTTATAAAACTGTAACATTCACTGCAGACCATTTAATCTCCAGTTCTGCAGCTTCTCTCTGATGTCATCTACAGATCTAGCTATTCAATTTAAGACAATCTAACAGTCCACGGCTCCTACCAACTGCAAATCACAGTTGACAGGAAGCCTGGTGCTCGATACTAGGCGATGAGTTAATTGTTGACTTGGCATCATAGATCCAATAAAGATTACAGTATATATTATGTGGGTCGCTTCATTTCATACATCTCCACCTTATGGGGTGACTACACTCAGCTATTTGGATGATACATGTGGACTTCAGGTGTGACTAATCCTTGGTTTTCAGAAACACATCTGCCCTGTGTCATACCAGATGTATCTGCCATTTAACCCATGTGTGTGGGTGGTGGGGGAAGTGACCACCATAGCACAAGAGAAGGAGAGCATCACATTACAAGCTGTGTTATGGCTCTTCTGGGCTAGAATAACCTACAGATGGTTAATTTTCTGTTTGACTTACCGCGGTTTTGGGGAGGTATTAGGGGAGTGGATGGTTCATAATAATGCAGTCATGGGACTAAGGTAGGGTCTTTGCCTATGGCGCAGAGCAGCAAGCTGTTTCATCATGAGGTACAGACTTCCATTCTGTCATTAAGGGAATGAGTTATTTTCTCCATCTGGTATATTTGGTGACCATATTCCTCCAGGTAGTCACATCTGGGATAACAGAGGTTAGCCAACATTTGTTATGGCTTTTCTGGTGACCGTGAGTAGAATTCCCAATCGTAATGGGAATTTGGATCCCTGGAGCCCCTGGGGTATGGTAGAGGATGTATAAGAGTGGTGTGAGGGGATTTGATTACCAATTAACTCCGCAGGTCTGTCTCAAGAGAGCGGAAGAAGGGCTGTAGTCATGTACATGACCACATTATGCGTGTATGTGTGGCTGTAGCCTCACCATAACCTCTCTACCAGCCAGGGTCCAGTGTTGGCAGATAATGAGCCATTATTACTGACGTGCACAAAATCAGGTGAGTTGCTTCCAGGCATACTTCCTCCATTGATGTGAGCTTGTGACCCTGGCTGATGCTCGACATTCCTTCATCCAGGTATCTTTATCTATAGATATTTCAAGTTCCTCCTCCCATTTGAAGGCTAAATCCATTGAATTTTCTTGAGAGGTGACTTGCAAGTCCTGGTAAAGATGTAGGGTCATCTGCACTAGGCTGATTTTAAAAAGCGTGAAGTGTTTAATAAGTGCCAGGTGCATGTGTCTGGGGTCAGGCCCCAGCGGAAGGAAGTTATGTAATGAGACAACAACAAGTATTGGTAAGACTTAGTTCTAAGGAGTTGATGTTGGTCTTGCAGGTCTTGGAAGGACTGAATATCTGATCCCTGAGAATGCTGACAGATACATTGTGAAGAGTATCTCTCTAGTTCCCATATCCATAGTCCGGTTTACAAGGGGCAAATTTTTCCAGGTATGCTATGGGACATAGCAATGGTAAAAACAGTGTGAGGGTAAAACTCTCTAAAGAGTGCCAGACATTCACCTTATGCTGCAACCAGGGGTTTAGTCCACACAGCATCTAAGGATCCACCATTCGGTGGAACATGATTTGCATGAAATGATGATTAGGGAACAGGGCTCACTCCATATCTAGCCATGTAGCATATTGTCCACCAGGTGATGGTAGAAGAAAGCTCAGGTGTGCCACTCAGTAGTAACCTTTAAGTTTGCGGAGGCCAAGCCACCTCCCTCTTTGGCTAAGAAAACCTGTGTCACTTTAATCGTGGTCTTTGGACTACCCAGATAAACCTAGAAATCTCTTTGTTCCATGATCTTCAGCAACTAGTGGGCAGTGACACTGGAATATTTTGGATCAGATACAATGCCCTGGGTAGGGTGACCATTCTATCACCTCTATCCATCTGGAAAGTGAGGCGGCAGTGTCCCCACCTTTGGAGTTGCTCATCATTGCCTGAGTAAATGGGATATAATTATATTGAAAGGCAGAATTAGGACTGTTTTAATTTTGGCAGACCCTATTTAACTGGATAGGCATCGTGGATGGCCTGAGAGGAGCATAATCAGCACTCAAGATTTCAGTCTTAGATGTATTCAGTCGGTAGCCTGACACCTCATCAAACTGCTGCAGCATATCAGAGACCTTTGGGAGAGCCTCTTCAGGGTTCTGAAGGTATAATAGCACATCATCCACATAGAGGGCTGTGCAGTGTTCCTCGCTTTTAATAGTATACCTTGAAAGGTATGGGCAGTATGGATAGCCTCAGCCAGTGGCTCTATTTATACAAAGAGAAAGTGGGGGCATTGGGCAGCCATCCTGAGTCCCCTCTGGAGTGGCAAGTCAGGTGAGTAACCTTCATGCATGCCTTGGGGTGTGATGGGAGCCTGCAGAAGCTATATAAATGTGGACCAGGAAACCCAGCCATTCCAGCACAGAGTAGAGGAGCTGCCAGAGACCCAGTCAAAGGCCTTTTGGCATCCAGGCTCAGAAGTAGTGATCAAATATGTGATTGCTGTATCTGATGTACAACATACAGGGTCCAGCAGATGTCATCTGCTCATAGAGCTTGACGGAAAAGGACCACACCCGGCCCAGCTAATCTACCCTATACCCCACCCCGCTCTGTTGTGCAAAACCAGACAAACCCAGTCTGGTCTCTGTGTATCAGGGTAGGGAGAAGTCTATCTAGTTGTTTAGCCATGATTGACATAAATAACTGAATCAGTGTTGAGCACCAATATGAAATGGTAGGAGTGGCAGTGGAGAGAGGTTTTGTTGGGTTTGGGGATTACTGATATGGCGCATAGGACCAGGATGGGAGGGTCTTTCCCTTTCATCAGCTCATTGTATACAGCTAGGAGAGGAGGTATGGTGGCTTCTTTGGCTACTTTATAGAGCGCAGCACCATAGCCATCTGGCTCTAGTGCCTTCATAGTTTTAGATGTGTGGATTGCAAGGTCCAATTTATCTTGTGTGATGGGGTTTAGTAACTGGGTGCCTACATCCTGACAGAGTGTTGGCAAATGTAAACATTGCAGGAAGGTGTTTATGGCCTGTTGTGGATGAGACTCTTGTGTGTAGAGGGACTCATAGTAATGCTGGGATGCCTGCACTACTTTCAATACTGGGTTAAGCATGTACCCTGAGTAGGGTGCAGTAATGTTGTGATGTTGGTGGGGGGCACGTGGCTTGCTTTCAGTAGTGATGGCAGTTTGATTTCTTAGCTCTATCTACCAACAGAAGCATCTTTACAATATCCTGGCCATCACCTGCCATACTCCAATCTAAGCGGACAGAGACAAACAGAGATACCTGCTGGAGCTGCTAACCAAATTTGGTGATGGGGATTCCCTCAGAACCACAATTTGTCTTGGCTTCTTGCTATAGCCTCGAGGTGAGGCCTCCAGTCCTCCTGCATCCCGAGATGGCATCCTCGGCTACCTCAGAGGAAGACTCCAGCATGCTAGAAATAAAAGCTTGTTTGCTCAGCTCATTGATCAAATGGAAAAACTAGAACTTGCAATACAAAATACAAGGCATACATTATCTCACTTTCTCACAGAACTAATGTTAATGAGCAACAAATTATAGACATCAGGACCAGACCCATAAGTTAAGAGGCCTATCTGAGGGACCAAGACCACACAATCAAGATCCTTAGAGAACCGCAGCCACAGGAACAATTTAAGGTTTGTGAGTTTCCTGGAGGATTGTGAAGAGGCCTAATGCTACAACCTTCCTACAGTCTACTCCTAGGCTGCTGTCACTCGAATGGGATGGCCCGACAGAAATAGATCAGGCCACCACTCACTAGCCCCTAAACCACAACTGTGCTTAAAACAAACAGTTTTAAAGCACTCACAGCACTTTCGAGTGCTAGGACAAGGTGAGGCACACCTAGGGATAGAGTTTAAAAACAAACAAGTAGTCCTGCACAAACAAAGGTGCTAATAATCCTGAAATGAAAATGAACACTCCATTTGTATTGTTAGATCAACAGCTTTATTGCTGCATGGACATACAAGTACTGGGAATTACCCAACAGCCTTAGTTTGGCCCAATGAGCTTGATCTGAGCTAACTGTTGGTGTTATAGATGATAATTTATGTTCTATCAATTAGCCATCAATCAATTAATTACTTAGGTTACATTTGCCACCATATATTTGATGTAATACTCAGTTATGACTCCATAATCATCATCAATTTTCCACTCAGTAGCAAAACTTTTTCTGAGCAGAGAACTAAACAAGTATTCTCATTAAAGTTCTCGAAAGAAAGGTTAATGCAAGAAATAAAATAGAAAAGAACAAACAAATTCAGTATGCATTGTCTATTTACAAATGTAGGAATGGATTCAATACAGGATATCTGGCATAGTTTAGGACAAATTAGGTTAAGTGATCTTGATACATTGTACTAAATTGTTTAGTGCACATCAAAAATAAAAATAACGTAACATCAGGCATTTTAAGGCTGCAAGTCATATTCAAGGTAATAACATTCCTTGATTTTCATCATCATTTTCATGCTGTCTCCAAATAGACATAATTCTAGCAGAAATATACGTAAATGCAGACAAGATTAGCCCTGGGATGCATGAGCAACAGAGACTCTTGGGGAGCGGCATCATCCATATCGTAGAGCAGAAAAGTCTCGCTCACCATGTCTCTCAGCTGAAATGAGAAATGTGATTTATTAATAAAAGATATAAATAAATATAGCAAAACTATTACTTAAGCAATACAATTGGTATCACCTTAAATCACATAGAATGGTAAACAAAGAAAGGAGAAAAGGTTTGTCTTATAACTAATTAGATGAACAGGGAATTATTTTGATAGAAGGTTTTTCGTTAAATGGTAAAAAGAAAAAAGGGAAAAAGAAGAAGGATGTTTGGTATAAAGAAAGAAATCTACTTCTGAAAACTAAAAAATGTTATGTATATATGACAAAGATAGTAAAACATAGAGATTATAAGGCACAAAAGTCTCCTAAGCTCACAAAAATACTGAAATGCCAAATCACAAATTGTATTATATTTTAAAGCTCCAACAGTGAGTTCTTATCGTGCTGCAATAAAGCTGTTGATCTAACAATACAAATAGAGTGTCCATTTTCATTTCAGGATGATTAGCACCTTTGTTTGTGCAGGACGACTTGTTTGTTTGAACCACAACCCAGTGTACCAGGTCCCACCCTAGCAAGGTTCCTTTGCGGGACCGGAAGACATTATCCTAGTAGCCAGGGAAAAGAAATCGCTAGATTGGCAAGGGCACCATATACAAGTTTATGCAGACTATTCTCAGGAGCGCTCCACCCGGCGCAAGGCCTTCACAACTGCCTGCACAGCCTGCTCTGAGATAGGAATGGGGTACAGCCTTCTCGATACCCCACCATGCTATGGATCAACACTGGCAGGGCTTTAAACTTTGACTCGCCTCAAAGTCGAATGTGTGCCTTGCTCAAAGCCCCACACCTCAGATGGGGCAAAATGGGACCCTGCAACTCCTCGGGCAGAAGAAGCCCTCCCATAGCCATGGACACTACCCCAAAGCTGATAGCAACCTGAGATCTATGGCCAGACCACTGAGTCTCACCCGGCTCCCATGGCAGAACAAGACCTCTGGTTCCTGGCACCACAAAGTCGGCACTGCAACCGGTGCAAAAGTCCGGAGGAAGGCAAGCACTTTGATAAAGCATTACGGCTCCAATCCAGGAGGCGGAGTGGCAGCAGAGATTCAGTGTCCTCAACAGGGTCAGAGAATCTTACATCTCCAGCAACAAATATGCCGCCTGCAAGATATTACCAATGATTTTCCTCCACTACTCTTACTTGCATCACAGGCTTCTCCAACCAGACAAGCTCCACTGCTCCAAAGGAGAAATGCGAATCCTGGGCCAATAAGGTGGCTCTAGCACTGTGGTCCATTGAGGGGCCCCAGAGGATGAAACTCTATCCAAGCCCTGAGAAGTTGCAGTAGCCAGTGGGGGCCTCCAAACAAATACCGGAGTGATGCAGTTTGTGGCCGACCTGGATTTTAACAATAAGGTTTCTCTCCCGAGCTTTGCCAAAGCAAGGCTGGACTTCAGTTCTGTGAATGGGCCTTAGTTTTATAAATAAGGTAAAAGTATGGAAGGTTTGGGAGACCCGTTGGCTGAGTCCTCATTAGCATAATTAAGCAATAAGGCATGGCCGGTGTGTAATGGTGGGATAACGGCCCACCTCGGGTGGAGTTGAAGCACGAGGTGTAGCCGAGGGCTTCCACCACCTGAGAAGCCGTTGCCGCCTTAACACCCCTGGAGTCTTATTGCAATTATGAAATAGGTCATTTTAGTAAATTTTATGCATTTTTAAACATAATACTTTCAGCTGGGCCATTTTGCTGGGATAACAGCCCAGCAGAAAGCAACTGTCAACCAATCAGAATTCAGCATTCTTTCTACCCATTTCATAATTCATTCTTAAGTGGCAGGTCACTGAAATGGCCTTCCAGCATGAGTCTATGTGTTTTTAAAGGGACCTGCCACTTATTTTGTTGGTACTGCTATTCACAGAGTTTACTGCTCAAGCTCCTCATATTGGCACTCTGTAATGGGCAAAAATGCCTATACAATGGGTCAAGGAGAGGAAAACGATTATCTAATGCAATTCCCAATGGCTATGTAGATGCAAAATGATGTTCTCCAGGGCTACTCATTAGTTCCCCTTCATATCAGAGATCTCCCTTAGAGAACTAACAAGGTGCACCTCCACAATATTTACCCAACCACAACCATTCTTGGGGATAAAATGCGATGCTGGAATATCCCCCAACCAACTTTAACCAACTGTTGACAGCAAGATCAAAGTAATATAAAGGGTGGAGAGGAAGATTCATATGAATGGGGAATAGAACCTACCTCTCTCCCCAAGAGAGTCAAGCAGAATTCCATACTATGGCCTGATCAGCTGGATACATCATCTGAAGGAGCAGTATACAAGCCACAAGCTGCATTTTCATACTTCCTCTTTAGGAGAGATAGTGGCTCCTGTGAGAAGGTACCCAACAGGCAAACATACAACTGAGTCCACACCTTTCCACATCTGAACAGGGCAGGATGATGGCCTGTTCAGAAAGTAGATGGAAAAGTAGTTTTTCAGTTAATACAAACTCATATTATAGTATGAGAATCCCGCTTAGTGACAACTGTGGGCATCTTGATGAGGTTCACCCAATGCATTGGGCAGGAACTAGTGTCTATTTAGAAGGAGATGGGGTGGGAGGCAACTGGGTGACCAGGTAACAAATGGGTAAAGACTCAAGTGATACACTCGGGGGAGGGGAGGTGATTGTTTAATTTATTGTTATAACTACATTTCTGTATGAACTGGTCTGTGTTACTCAACTGCAACCATGAGGTATGAGAGGATCCTCAGATGTGATCAGGGAGGAACAAGACCAGTGGTGTCACTCCTCTGGCCACTGAGGTATGCATCCGCATCTGAAAAATCAAGGAAAGGGTTGTTTTCAAGGTCCAGGCATGAATGCTTGCCTTAGTGTTTCTGTTAATTAGAGTAGTTTTTCACTGTTCCTTGCAATGATGCTCCTTCATTTATGATGTTAGGTTTGGCTGGAGGAAGGAGGACAAGTGAAACAAGTGATTCACAATGTGTTGTGTTTGCTGTGCTCCGTTGTGTTTGCTGGGCTCTCTCCATTTGCTCCATTTGATGTTCCTGTGAGGTGCCAGTGCCACTTATCAGACAAGTGCTACAGTAAATCAAACAAATGCTGGTAATGTAGATTACATGGTGAAGACAGGAAGAAAGCATCTGAAATTAAACACAGCAAACCAAACCCTAGAAACATAGAAACATAGACTTTGAGGCAGATAAGGACCTTAGCCCATCTAGTCTGCCATTTCCTACCTACAGGATGAGCCGCAGATCCTAGCTAACCAACAGCCTATTTCTTCCTACCCCCACAAGAATTGCCTTATGTCTGTCCCATGCATTCTTGAATTCTCCCACAGTTTTAGACCCCACAACCTCCTCAGGAAGGCTGTTCCATGCATCCACTACCCTCTCTGTGAAATAATACTTCCTCACAGTGAGCCTGAACACCCCCCTCTATCTTTAAATTGTGTCCCCTTGTTCTTGCACATCTCTTTTCTGAAAGATGCTACCCTCTTGGACTTTGTTGATTCCACTGAGGTATTTAAAAGCTTCTATCATGTCCCCCTCTCCCTTCTTTCCTCAAGGGTATACATATTAAGCTCCTTTAGTCTCTCCTCATACAGCTTCTCTTGCAGACCGCACCATTTTAGTTGCCCTCCTCTGGACTGCCTCTATCCTGTCTATGTCCTTGCGGAGATGGGATCTCCAGAACTGGATGCAGTACTCCAGATGGGGTCTCACCAACTGTCTGTACAGAGGGATAACAACTTCCTGTTTTCTGCTGCTGATGCCTCTCCCTATGTATCCCAGTATACCCCAGCCCTCCTACTGCCTTCTCACGTTGCTTGCTAACCTTAAAGTCATCTGATATGATTACTCCCAGGTCCCTTTCCTTTTTGCTGTTGTTACTATCTCCCCCCCATTGTGTATTCTTCCCCTGTGTTCTTGTTTCCCAGGTGCATTATTTTGCACTTCTTTGCATTGAATCGTGGCTGCCATACTTCTGACCATTCCTCCAACCTTGCCAAGTCCCTTCTCATCCTTTCCACGCCTCCTTGTGTATCAACCCTGTTGCAGATCTTTGTGTCATCTGCAAAGAGGCATACTTTTCCTTCCAGTCCCTCTGCAATGTCACTTATGAAGACATTAAAAGGACTGGACCCAATACTGAACCCTGCGGTACCCACTAGTAACCCTCTTTCTTCAGAGTGGACTCCATTTACAATTACCTTCTGTGTCCTGTTGTCCAGCCAATGTTTTACCAGGCTACCACCCTGGAACCCACTCCCAGGCTGGTTAATTTGACTATTAATCTTTTGTGTGGGACTGTGTCAAATGCCTTGCTAAAGTCTAGGTAGGCCATGTCCACAGACCCTCCCTGGTCTACTACTTAGGTCACCCAGTCAAAGAAATCTATTAGATTCGTCTGACATGACCTTCCTGCTGTGAACCCATGCCCTTGGGTCCTGTGCCCCACTGGCCTCTAGGTACTCAACTATTCTTTCCTTCAAGTGACTCCATCACTTTCCCTACCACAGAGGTCAGACTGACAGGTCTGTAGTTTCCTGCCTCTGTCTTGATCCCACTTTTGTGAAGAGGAATCACATCCGCCTTCCTCCAGTCCTCGGGTACCACACCATCCTCCCATGATTTATTAAAAAGAGCAGCCAGTGGTTTCACTAGTTCCCCCTTAATTCTTTTAGAATTCTGGGGTGAATTCCATCAGGCCCCATTGCTTTGTCCACCTTCAGTTTTAGGAGTTCTTGCAGAACTCTTTCTTCTGTGAAAGGACAGGGATCGACCCCCATCAAGAGTGCTTCTGTTAATTGGATTAGGCAATTCCCCTCCTCTTTTGTGAATACTGAGCAGAAATATTCGTTCAGTATCCTGCTTTTCATTGTCCCCTCTGCCCACCACCGTTCATTCTATTCAGCCTCACTATCCCTCCTTTGTCTTTCACGCTCGCTGATGTACCTATAAAGGTTTATCCCCTTCTAACCGAGTTGGCTATCTTTTCCTCAGTTTGGGCCTTTGCTATTCTGACTTCCTCCCTGCTTCCTTCTGCCTTAACTGGTACAGCTCTCTGTCCTGCTCCTCCTGTGTTTCCTTATACTTCGGAATGCTATCTTTTCTTCTGACTTTCACAGCCACCCTTTTGAGAACCACAGTGTTTTACTTCATTCTGATTTGTTTATTTGCTTCACACAAAGACTTGTTGCCTCTGTGATGGCAGTTTGATGACTCCCCATTGTTGCTCCACATCTCCTTCTAGCCTGTTTGCTAGTGCTTTCTGAGGCACTCTCCCATCTTGCCAAAGTCAGCCCTCCTGAAGTCCAGTACAGGGTCTAAGATTGCTCCCTCACAGTGGGTTCCGAAACTAGCTGTCTGAGGCCTGCCACCTGTAGGGCATCAAGAATGGCCCTGCTCTTGGATGTGGCTGCAGCAAATGTGCTCCAGTTAACATCTGGCATGTTCAGGTCTCCCATCAACAGTATCTCCCTTTCTCTGCCATTCTAAGAATGCCTTCTATCATAACCTTGTCCATTCCTCCCCTGACATGGGGGTCTGTACACAACCCTGTGCGGATTGTGGTGCCCTTTCCAGTCTCCAAGGTGACCCACAGTGCCTCCTCTCCTCCCTGTTTACTCTTTTGTTCAGTTGCTTTTATCCCTTCCTTTACATAGAGCTACTCCTCCCCTCTCTCCCTGCCTGTCTCTCCTGTAGGTTATATACCCTGGTATGTTAACATCCCAGTCATGGTTCTCTGTGTACCATGTTTCTGTGACTGCTACGATATCCAGGCATCCCTCTTCCATTAAGGCCATCAGCTCAGGGGCTTGTTGCCCAGACTACAGGCATTGGTACTCATTACCTCCACTTCCTGATGGCCTTACTCCTTTTGCCCCATCCTGTCCTTTCTGCCTTTATCCCTTTCTCCATTTACCCTGCCCTTCTCCCTATCGACACCTCTATGTTGGTGTTTACTGCACTTACTACCATTATTTTTGGGGAGGGCTAGGATTCCTGCTCTTCTTTCCAGTGCCTTTCCCCTTGGCTAGTTTAAAGTACAATGAAGCATGCCCCCTCTGTATGCCCTAGCTTTGAAAATAATTTATTACAGGAATGTCACAGGATTTGAAATGGAGATACTGTCTGTTTCCGTACTTTGA
This sequence comes from Neoceratodus forsteri, assembly GCA_016271365.2. Lineage (NCBI taxonomy): Eukaryota > Metazoa > Chordata > Ceratodontiformes > Ceratodontidae > Neoceratodus > Neoceratodus forsteri. Next base: position 966,934,009 of record CM057453.1, read on the forward strand.
AATGTTGTGCATCATTCCTGTAGATGAGTGGATGAATGAGATTTAAGGTAGCTTGAACTTGCTTCTAACCGTGACACTGAAAAAGCTCACTCAGCTCCACATAAGGAATTGAAATATCACTGCATGTAATGGATATGTTCTGGATGCTGACCATTCATTTATTTCAGATTGGGATTAATACCTTTGAGTCAGGGACTCGTTTACAAAGGTTCTAGGTCATTCAGATACATAAGACAATCAAACAACACATAGGTTACATAAGGTTACGCAGATTCAGTAGTAAGTTGCATTACAGGTTACAAAAGGGTCCACATGAGTACATTGGTTGTAAAGGAACTTAGTGAACCTGGTAGCCCAGGACTAACATGACAAGATTTGAGTGCAGTGCAAAATAGAGAGGCTGTTTACATTTCAGATGCAGACTGTAGTGTAAAAGCTATGCCAGAGTACAGCAAGATGACTAGAATCCAAAACTTGCTCGAATTAGTGAAGCAGCCAGAGAATGCTTTGTCAGCACACTGGCATGGGGAAGGAGTGTGGTGGGGAGGAGAATCGTGGTAAGGTTGAACAGAGGGAAGGGGAGTAGGCGGAAGAGGAGATGGGGGAGAATACCAGGGGTGAACCAGGAGAGGGGGAAGGGGTGGCAAGGGAGAGCTGATAGGAAGAAGGGGGGAGCAGGGGGAGATCAAGGGAGGGAGGAGAGATGTGAGGTGAGGGCAACAATGACTGGGAGGGGATCATTTTAGCAGTTACACTAGTGTCCGAAGGGTGGTATAAAAGGAGCCCAGGGATCTCTGTTGGCAAGTGCTAGATATTGTTAGGGGTTATGAAAACATTTACAGACATTCTCTTGGGCTAAGTGGGCTTGGAGGCCTGATTTTATTGGCTAACCTTACTACACTCGATCAGGTCCTTGGGAGTTCATTGAGCCACTTGGGACCACGGAAGGAGAGGGATCTCTGGGCATGTGCTGTTCACTTGAACAGCCCCACAACCCCTCTCAACCTCATTTCAGTTTCCAATAGTAGGTTGGGCTGTTCAGAATAGGCAGGAGGTTGATCCAGAGGTAAACCCCAGCAAGGACTTCTTAGCAAGTAGGCACGTTAGGTATATAATCCTATGGTGAAGAGGTAGCCATCCTGTCTCTTGATAGAGGGCACAGAATGTGTCAGTGATCTACCCCCAGAACCAGGCGACAGGCTTTGTTAAGTAGGGTTTTACCCTTTTGAGGGCAGTGTCAGTTCCAGCACCATAGACAAAAGGCCATAGTCTATGGTGGATAAGACTCGAGCAACTTGTGACCAGTTTCAGGGCTTCCGTGTCATAGAATGCCAATGGTGATAGAGGACACCAAGCTTTGCATTAGCAGTCTTAACAACATGGTCAATATGAGTACCAAACGTTAGGATGTCATCTAAATGAACCCGAGATATTTGAAGGTGCTAACTTGTTACAGTGTGTTGCCTCTTGAGACTCTGTAGATGTCCAAACTTCTGCATCTTCTGTTAAATGGAGAAGAGCATCAGTTTATACTATTAAAATTATGTTTGTCTATATGTGTTTTATAATGTTTCCTTGTGAAGTGATTTTTATTATGTATGTTTATTTTTGTGTAAATTTATTCTGTAATTTACAAACAGATGCACCTTGTGAAAAGGGCATACATAGTCCTAATGGTGTTATCACTGTATAAATAAAATTTTACTATTACTACTACACTCTGTGGAAACATTAAAAGCCTACTGACACCTCAAAGAAAACTTTAAAAACATAATAATTAGGAACAATTCTGCCAGCATTCCACTTGTATTTTGTATATTTCTTCTTCCCATTATTTATTACTAAAGAAATGTGTATGAGTATATGATTGTTGTTCCTTAGAGTTAATTTTGAGTTTTCTGCCTTTGTAGCTACCTCCTACTTCAAGTCATATTCCTCTGTTGTGACATCACAATCTGTTGCCAAGGGAGTAACTGTGAGGTCACAAGCAGTGCTCTATGACTTCAGGTAGGGAGAAAGCAGCAGGAATAGATGAACTCTTCATGAGCAAGACCCTGTTTTCATGCAAATGACCTCACTGCTAAATATTAGGGAGGAGGAATACAGAACTAATGGAAATACAAGCTAGACAGTGCCTAAATATTTTGTTTTGTTAAAGTTCTCCAGAATGTGTCACCAGCTCTTTAATGGTATTAAAATGATTATGGGGGCACTAATGAGCAGCTAAAGGACTGGCAGCGTCATTCTCCAGCTCTGTCTCCTCAAGCCGATCAAGTATGATTAAACATGGTTAAAATGATTGGAAAACTAAATAACTCGACATCTGGTGGTGGAGGAAACTGCGATGGATGAGTACCTGGTCTCAAATATGGGGACATCTTTGCATGAATGCAGCAAACCATTGAAAGAAAAGGCCAGCACAACAGAAGGTCCAAACATCATCATGCTGTCTACACGCGAGATGGAGATAATTGGGCAGACCCTAACGGCACAAGTACTCACTGCAATCTCCCAAAGTTGGATGTAATAATGACCAAAATTTCAGAACTATCCAAGCAGATTACAGGGCAAGCAGCTAAAATCTTGGAGGCTGTAGCAATGATTTCTACCCTGGAAGATTGCCGGAGCAGCTACACGGAGACAGTGCAGGGCCTCCGGAGAGAAGCTAGAGAGCTCCATGACCAGCTAGACTACCAGGAAAACTATCAACGCTATAACAACCTTAGTATCAGAGGCCTACCTGAGCAAGAGAGGGAATTCCTGAGGAATTTTCTGGTACCATTTGTGACACTTGGACAGCTGGTTCTGATCACTATATCATTTTTGTACTATAAAAATGTGTTATGGACTGTCTCTCATGAGAGATGCTGAGACAGCATGTGAGATGACACCCCCAGGGTTTAGACACAAGGTGTTTCCTGGAAGGCCAGGAGCTAATTTCAGACTAGACCAGGCCCTAATTGGGGAACTCCTGTTTGTCTAGCTTTATGGTAGCTTGCCAGATGCAGGCTAGAATCATAAACATTTATGACGTTCAGAGGAAACACAGTGAAATTCACATGGTGATACAAAACATGTTGCATCTCCGTGAGATCTGGCAAAGAGACATAAGTCCTTTGATGTCCTGGAAAGGAAGCTGATCATAAGATCAAAGAGAGTCATTTGAAGAAAATGAGTTATGCTGAGGTTACAGAATTTAATACCTGGATAAAACGTCCTGTTTTTGTATAGATATATTTTTTATATATTCTGACAGGGAGGAGCCAGGTGACCTCACGCAAAGGGGTTGGTAAAGACAGTTTTTTTTTAAACAGTATTCTGTTTTCATTCAGAGACACACTTCTATCTAAACTCTGACAAAGAAACATCTTTGAGCACTTTAAGCAAGTATACAGGTAGAGAGAGACAAAATCTAAGTACTGTAGTAGGAATTGCACTGTTAAAACCTTGTTCTTTTAAAAAGATTGTATGGTTCTTGTGATATATAGTTCTGTATTTTATGTTTACATATTTTTATCTATTTTAGTAAAACTCTATTTTTAGAGCCTACTTGGTCTGTCTTTGAATTTCTTTTCTTTAACAAGTGAAGTATATATGGTTAAAGCAGACACTGTGCATAAGCTTGAATGGTGATACCAAACTGGAAAAGGGTAAGAGCAATCTGAGGTCTTTATTAGAGTTTTTAGGGTTCATTTTGTACACCTGGTTAGGTGCCCATAGGTAAATATATCTAGACCCCAAAGCCAGAATTATCTGAGCCTGTGCATTGGGTATGCTAGCAAGAGGATCACAGTTTGAATCCCTCCAGAACTAAGAACAAAGGTTGATTCGAACCCACAAAACAGACAGGAGGGTTACCCTGTTTCTGTTAACTGTTCACAAGACTAGCTCGGAGGTTGGCACTTTGGGAGTAGAGGGATGACCTGCTGAGTGGGTTTGTGACACCATCCTCCCACAGATGCTGGGGCTACAACTGAAAGGAAGCAAATTTAAGATTGAAAGAGTGCATAGGGCCTTGGCACCAAAACCCACCAGGGAACCTCCACGGCAGTTGATCTTTCACCTGCATAATTTTGGGGACAGACAGGCTATCTGGTTCGCATTTAAAAAGCAAAGGAGGATTTATCAAAGAACACGTCTGTTCTTGCACCAAGATTTCTCACAGTTACTACAGAGAAGGTGACGCATGTTTAACCTGGTGCTGGATGCTCTCAGGGCTAATAAAGTAGATTTTCAATTTCTCTACCTACTACAGTCAAGATTCCTAAAGAAGGAATGGCCTTCACCTTCCATGAGGTGGAAAGAGTGCAGCAATTTCTTCGGGGGCTGTAGAGGCTCGCAGGCGTGGAATGTCCCAGGCCCTTCATCAAGACCAGATAAGTGAATAAGTGGTGCATTGCTATAAATTATAATAACTATGAACTTGGGACTCTGATTTAAGGATGGAAATAGGAGGGCCTGCCTCATGCAAGAAGGAAAGGAGATTGCCTACGCAAGTCTGGGACTGAAATAACGGCTGTTGCCAATCGAGATGTACAAAATCTGCACTTGCAGTTAGCATTTGGACAGAAGCTGTAATGCTCAATTAGTGACACTGGACTACAATAATGTTTTGATTGTGTGTGTAATTGGTTAAAAGACATGCAGGGAGAGGGAAGGTTCAAGTTGAGGGAGAACCTTCCCAGGGCAATATTAATAATATAAGCTGTGATTTTGGGGCAGCATTGCTGTCTCCACAACAACTAAATACATATGTGGCACTAGAGCTCGGGCCTTTCCCGGGGAGAGTACGGCTTTGAGCCCTTGAGGGACTAGGACCATGAAGAACACTGCATAGCTATGAGCCGGGGAGGGTTATGGCTATGAGCCCTTGAGGGCCTAGAGGAACACCACACAAACATAAGATGAGGGGAGATAACACTCATGGATATGTGGTACAAGGAACCCAGAGCGATGCCCTAAATTGAAGCCAGAGAGTTGTATACCTTACTAGTGAGGTGTCATATAGGGAACAAGGAGGAGAAGGAGAGCAACAGGAACATAAAGAGAGAAGGGGATGTGGAAAGAACTTAAGGAAATCCACCAGCTGTTCAGGGAAAGGGAATTTGGGTTAAGAACCACATTTCTGGAAGGACAGAGAAACAGTGGAGGCGGGGGTGGGGGTTTGTACCTAAACCTAAAGATGGGAGGAGGGATGGAGGATGGGGTCTTATCCTCGGATCCAAATAGAAGATATGGGATATAGGAGGATAAGGCAGAACCTGTTTAGACAAACACAGGAATGGGTTTTGCAGAGAATGATATAAATGAAGTTTTACCATATGTTCAAGTTGATAGTTATCGTGAGTTGATATCCTGCTGGTTGCAGGAGTTGTTGGGGAAATGGAGGGGTGGAGGGTGATAAGGGAAACAGAAATACAGCAAATGAATAATGTCAATATATGTATGTGAAGTTGGAACATGCATAAAATGGCTCCATTCAGAGCCAAGGAAAATACTAGTGTCAAATGGATAATGGAAAGGTTATTGTGTCTTGGAACATTCATGCTTCCATAACACCATAAATGGAAGAAATATTACAGGCCCTGAAAACCACCAAACCCATGTGGCTTTGCTCCAAGAGACACACCTTTGTGTGGAGGAGTACCAGAAATTGGTGGAGGCTGGGTAGGAAGTTGTTATGCTGCAGCATATAACACACAAAAGGGGAGTGGCGGTGTTATTCTACAAAATCTACCCAACCAAGGTAGACTGAGTGTAGCAGACTCAGCTGAGGGTAGATATATCTTTGTGCAGGGTAAAGTGAAAGAAGAACAGATAACATATGCCAATGTATATGCCCCTCGATATTTGATGCAGACTTTTTAAGAAACTGATTGATGTTATGATAAGGAGCAGTTCCCAATCTGTGCATAGGAGGGATCTGAACTGTGTGATGGAGCCCAGCCTGGACCACTCGGAGAGAATGGGGAGACATGAGAGGGTGATATACCAGTGTAAACGGGGATGGTGGATGTGGACTTGGTGGATGTCTGGAGGTGGCCAACCCAGGGGCTCGAGAATATACATTCTACTCCAGGCCACATGGTACATGGTCCAGGCTGACACATACATTACAAGAGAGGGTATGGCAGGGTTCGAGATATCACGATGGGCCTATCCACATAACGGACCATGCGATGACGATAATGAAACTGCTCCCGGGAAGGGACTCACCTGCCCTGGATGGTGCTTCCCACATACCTGATGATGTCCAGAGCAATTCAGGGAATTTTTGAAGCAACACTGGGATCAGGTATAAAGAGGCAAATTAACACACTGCCCCTATGAAGGTGATCTATTGGGAGGCCGGAAAGCATACAAGAGGGGGTGACTAGGGTACTGTATGTGAACCAGTTTAAGAAACAGTGAAGGCGTAAAGACAGGAACTGGAGGATCAACTGAGAGATGTGGCAAGGAGAATGATTGCCCAGCCCACAGAACAGCTTAACGGGCAAATGCTGGCGCTTAGGGAGCCCTCACTTTGCTACTGACAGGTGAGGCTAGTACATCCCTGTTTTTGCCAGGCAGCGCCTGTATGAGAGGGGAACAGCTGGAGGCCATCCTGGCTAGGCTGGCAAGAGGTAGAAGGGGACAACAATGGTAACTGGAGTAAGGCATAACAGGAGACAGTTGCAAATGCAGGATGAGGGGATATGGAGGCATTTGCAGCATTCTATAAAGGCCTGTATAAACCAGAATGTGGGGTACTGAACCTCTGATGACACTGTTTTGAGGGGTTGAGATTGCCAGACCTTTCAGAAGAGCAAAAAGAAAAACTAGGAGTAAAGATAACAGCGGAAGAGATAAGGGGGCAATGGCATAAATGAAAATGGAAAGCAGGAGGGCCTGACAGGTTTGTAATGGAATACTGTAAGGAACTCCGGGAGAGTTAGCAGGGGCAATGGCCAGCATGTTGGAGGAGGCAGGTGAGGGGAAGGACTACCAGTGAATAGCTTGCAGGTGATGATATGTGTAATCCCTAAGCCTGGAAAAGATTTAGGAAAGGGTGAGTCATTTCGCCTCCATTTCAGCTGCTGAATTGCAATATTAAAATATTCACGAAAGTCTTGGCACGCAGACTAGAAGAGCTTCTACTCCAACTGGTATATATGGACCAGATGGGATTTATACAAGGTCATTAGTGCAATCACAATATGAGGAGACTCTAAACATAATCCAATGATAACCGCATCCAGGACAAGGTGGTGCTGTCCATGGATGCCAAAAAAGCATGCGATCTCATAGAATGGCATTATTTGTTTGAGGCGTTGAGGAGATTCAGCTTGGGAGACACCTACATAGCTATGATCTAAATGCTATATAGGACTCTCACCGGTCCAGATCCTGGTGAATGGGGGTCGTTCTGGGGTGTTCAATTTATATAGGGAACATGACAGGGTGCCCATTGTCCCCACTTCTCTTTGTCTTGGCAATTGAGCCTCTGGCTATCTGAATAAGAGAAGATGCCAGGATTCAAGGAGTGGTGAGTAGGTCTGGAACACACCACAAACTAACCCTGTATGAGGACAATCTATTGCTGTTCACCACTCAACAAGATACAACTATCCCTGCCTTACTGGATGTGGTGCAGGATTTCATAGAATTCTCAGGATATAAGCTGAAGCTATCTAAATCAGAGATGTTTAGAGTGGCTGGCCCAAGAATACGAGAGGATGACAGTGCTTGGAGGATTAGGTGGTAAGGAAAACTTCACCTACCTAGGGATAAGGATAGGCAGAGATTTGGCGGGATTGTATGGGATTAATTATAGACCCCTTCTAAGTATACTTAGAGCGGATATGGAAAGGTGGCGGCACTCCGTCTCATGGCTGGGACGTATCAATCTTCTGAAAATAAATGTACTCCTGAGAATACTGTATCTCATGCAGATGCTGCAAATGGGACTAACAAAGGGGATTATAAAGACATAGAGAAAGAGTTCAGCAGATTTATCTGGCAAAATAAGAGGCCCAAAATGAGTCTACTTCAACTAAAGAGTAAAACAGAGAGGGAGGTCTTAACTTTCCAGATCTCAGGGATATGCAATTGCCATGCAGACTAGATATATTCAGGACTGGTTACACTGAGGCCCAGAAGCGAGCTGGGTTGACTTAGAAGGGAAGGCACAAGTATCTGCTAACAGAATACCTGGACCTAGGTGGAAAGGGCATACCATAGGTTAATGAATAGAAACCCCTTCATAGAATGGATTCTAGAGGCATGGAGCAGGCCCGGAAGAGAAAGAGAGGAGAGTAGTTATAGACTTGGTTCCGTGGTGGGAAACCCAGCCTTCTATAAGGATTAAAGGGGAGGTTATGACATGGGAACAGAGGGGGTTTGATGTCTCAGAGACCTATGTATGGGAGGAAACATGCAAACCTTTGAGGACCTAAGGGAGAGATATGCTATACCAGTCATGCATAGGTATAAGTACTTTTAAATAAGGGCTTTTAAAGCAGCTAGAGGTGGAACAGGAGAGGGAGTCTCCATACTGGAACCACTGGAGGATCTAATATTGACTGCACAGATTAACCCCAAGGGTCTAATTGCCGGGCAGTAAGACAGGATAGGGACCTGTTCCCAGACAGATCCTAAAGGTCATAAAATTGTGGGAAAGAGACCTGGGAATCCAGATCAGGAGGAAAATTGGCACTGATCCTACAATCACACATGGGATTGTTGATGTGTATAGGCAAGGCAAGACACATTATTTGTATGGCACCCAATCTCAGGGTCTCTGGGTGCCTCACAGTACAGTAAAATAAACTTTAAAAACATAAATATAAAATAGTATAAATACAATTAGCACATAAAATAAGTAAAAATGAATTAATTGGGAACAGGCAACCTGATAAAATTCAGGATTCATTAAATGCCTGGCCAAAAGGTGTGCTTCAGCTTCCACTTAAAAGCTTACACCGAGGGGCCTCCAGACTGCAGATGGTAAAGTGTTCCACAAGAATGGCCCAGAGATACTAAAAGCATGATCCCCAGAAGTCTTGAGCCGCATCTGGGAACAGCCAGGAGGCCCCTCAAGAGGCACGGAGGGAGCGGGCAGAGGTCACTGTTGTTAGAAGCTCAGACAGATAGCCAGGGGTCCAGTCCACTTAGGGCCTTGTGGGTGAGAAGCCCCACCTTGAAAAGGACTCCACCTGACTGGCAGCCAGTGCAGAGTGCATAGGGACAGAGGTCACGTGACTAAGCCTAGAAAGGTCAGTCAGTAACTAAGCCACCACATTCTGCACTAGCTGCAGCCTGTGAAGGGTCCCTCCTGTGACCCTGAAGTAAAGAGCATTACAGTAGTCAAGTCTGGAGGAGACAAAGACATGTACCAGCATCGGCAGGTCCTCAGATGGAATGAGGGCTTAATCTGGGCAATATTCCGTAGATGGTAAAACCACTACTGACAACAGGCGACACCTGATCTTCAAAAGTCAGCCTGCTGTCAAGGATCCTGCCCAGATTCCGCACCGTGGAAATTGTCAACGGAGCAGATCCCAGCACAAGACCGGAAGCCGCCTGACAGCAATCCATCATGCCCGTGACCTGACTCGATCACCAGCACCTTCATCTTAGCTGGGTTAAGTGTCAGCCAGCTGGAAGCCACCCAGTCATTGATTTAACTAGGCAGGTGTTAAGCACATCCACAGCTTCTGATGTTCTGGTGAATGACAAATACAGTTGGGTGTCATCCGCATAGCAGTGAAACACCACACTGTATTGTTGAATTATCTCACCAAGGGCACCATATACACTGCGAACAACATTAGTGACAGGATCAAGCCCTGTGGCACTCCACAAGACAGAGGCATTGGGAGGAGAAGAAATTCCCATCACCACCCACTGCACCCTGTCTGAGATATCGGACTCAAACCACCTGATGACAGTACCAGCGAGTCCACAAAACTCACAGAGCCGATCCAATAACACAACGTGATCCACAGTGTCAAAGCTGAGGAGAGATCGAGGAGTACAAGAATTGACCTGTCTCCTCTATCTCTAGCCTGAGCAGATCATTATGCACCCTCACTAGAGCTGTTTCTGTGCGTGTGGGTCTAAAACCCAACTGAAATGTCTCATAAATATCCGATGACACCAGGTGAACCTCAAGCTGTTGAGCCACCAACTTCTCAACAACCTTGCTCAAAAAAGGAGGTTGGAGATAGGGACGCAATTCACCAGGACATCATGGTCGAGGGAAGATTTATTCAAGAGGGGCCTAACCAGTGCCTCTTTTCAAGGCAACTGGGAGAACCCCTCCCGCCATCAAGCACCTGACAATCCTGGTGAACACCGGGTCAACAATCTCAACACATCCCATTAAGAACTGTGTCGGGTTGGTCCAGTTCACAAAACGTGTGCTTCAGCTCTACAATCACCTTACTCACTTTGTACACCTCAACTGGCCTAAAATCTTCCCAGATGGACAGAGAGCTCTATTCCCCCAGCCTGACCATGCTAGGCAGTAAAGCCTAATTGGCGGAATCCCCACCAGATGGCCAACACTCTGTCAGAGAAGAACAGAGCAAACCATCACATAAAGTGGTTGAAAAAGTTTTTTCAGCTGCAGACAGGCCGGATGTAAAAGCCTGTCTACAGTTCAAAACAGCTGAGAAGGTCTGTTCCTCCCCGCAGCAATCTTCCTGGACAGAAATTCTGCCTTCTTAGGGAGACTGCCCCTGGTACTCATCATAGTGGGTGCGCAGGGCCAGCTTGTCAGCCTCCAGCCAGGTCTTCCACCATCGATGCTCCATCTTTCTGACCCTGATCTTCAACACCTGAGATCCCCATCAAACCAAGGGATCTCATGTGCAAAGATCTGGGTCATAAACTGACTGGTGCGACGGCATCGAGAGCATCGGAAACCACCCTGTTATAGGTAGCGACCACCTCCCAGTGCCAATCGCGACATGCCGCATCAACCCTAGAAAGATCAGCTACCAGCAAGAGTCCTGTTGAGTCCAAGCCCCTAAAGGGCGATAGCTGATTATTTCCACAGGGAGAGACTCGGGAGGGGGTCCAAACGTGAACTCCATGGTGTAATGATCAGACAAATGACCTGATCAGTCTTGAGGTTATGAACCTCAAGACCCAGCTGGAACACCAGATCAAGTGTGTGGCCAAACTGGTGGGTAGCAGAAGCAACTGCTTGTGACAGGCCCAGAGACTGCATCAACTGGAGGAGGTCAGAATCAAGCGCAATTATCATTGACCTATGTATTGAAGTCCCCAGAATCAAACATCTGGGGAACTCCAACACCTTGTCGATGATGAAATCCACTACCTCCTGCAGGAAATCTCCCTGCCCATGGGGGTGGTAAATAAGGAGAATCCTGCAGCCCACACCTGTACTCCCACAAATGGCAACACACTCAAAAGATCGGGTGCTACCAACTGGGCACACCGCAAGTCCAGGCTGGCTCAAAAACAACGGCCACTCCCCACCCTGCGAACCTTCCTCAGGCAGTGCACCACGGAATAACCAGGAGGAATGGCAGCCACAAGAATGGGGCCATCATCGCCACCCAACCAGGTCTCCTAATGCAAGCCAGGTCGACAGAAGAACAATGGCAAGAAGAAATAGCGGTCTTGTTTTTCATCGACCTGGCATTGCATAGCACTGCTCAGCGGAGGATTAGAGGATACCATCAGTCCTCTAGCTACCTGCTCACTCGTCCAGTGGGAACCCTAGGCATGGAAACCAAACACGCCTGGCTTTACCTCAGGCACCGCTACGCCCAGGCATCTCCCTGCACCAGACTACCCTCAATATCATTACCTCCTCCCTCTGCTGCCCGAACCCATGATACCTCTGCCATCTGGTTATCCTGACCTCCTGCAGTGCTTTGCTGCAGTAGCTGGAACTGGAGGTCCATAAAGTTGCAAAGGTCCTGGAGCAGGGCAGCATCATAACTGATGCGCGGCCGATCACGGCAACAGCATATCCTGGCCGCAAAATAGATCTTCAAAAGTCCAAATCCCCAACAAGCACTCTCAAATTGTATAATCTATTATCTATAAACAACTCAACACTCAATCAATAATACCACCACCCTCGCCTATATACACCAATTCTTACAAAATCACAACCACACAATCATGCACTACAAGCCACCATCATGCACCTCACACACCAATCAGCAGTTAGCACCATACCCCTGCCCAACCAAAACCCCCAACAAACCCCAACCAATACAAATAATTTAAGTCACAATCCTAAAATTCAGGCAGTTAGAGAGCAGTGTCCAAGTCACAGATCAACAAAGCAGAGCCCCTAAGGGAGGTCCAGTAACAATATTGAAGTTAATTTGTAAAAGTCAAAATGAAGGAGAATCCCACTTCCAGGTGCCAGTGATCAGGGCCCTCTCACTGACCCTAGTCCCTGCTCAGTAGATTAAAAGGGACACAGAGTATCAATTTAGGAGTGCAGTCCGTCTTCGGATGAGACGTTAAACCGAGGTCCCTTCTGCCCATCCTGGTGTTGTCCTGGTGGGTGTCCAGGCGGAAGTAAAAGAACCCAGGGCACTCTTCGCAAAGAGCAGGAACATTCCCGTGTCCTGGCCAACATTCCCTTCCCATAAACCAGTTCATGCAATTATCCAGGCTGTGTGTGGGTGATGATGTGCACATGGCCGCCACCACACATTCGGGTCACTCACTCACCAGTCTAGCATTGCTTGTAAAGCACTTTGGGATACTGTGTATGAAAGCGCTATATAGATACTGATTCTTCTTCTTCTTCTTCTAAAGATGACCCAGGGTCCGACTGGAGCTTCTCACACACTCCGGCCTCAAAGTCACACACAGAATGAGAAAAAAGGGGGCTTATCCAGCTGGGAGGTATAGGCAGCTTACTTGACCTCAAGTGCCAGCCAATGCCTCTCTAACTGGCAGGCTGGCCTGCTCCTAATAGCCAGGCTCTTCTTCAGCCTCTTCCAAAGTTAAGGCACACTCCATTTGAAAAAATTAATTCGCAGACCAAGAAACACTGAAATCAGGCGCAAGCCCAATACAAAACCAACCGAGCGTTAACAACCGACAGACAGTATTTCACTGTCCTCTTCAACAAGTCACAACCACTGGCGCTCAGGAATTAAGACCGAGAAATCACAGTTCCAAATGTCCCGCATCCGCCTACCTGAAAAGGTTCCCGGCTGTAAAACAGTCCCACATGTGAAAACAGCCCCACAGTTGGAAAGTGAAAGGCAACTTGCACAAGCAGAGACTCCTCGATTCACCACAGGCCAAAGCAGATGGGCCAAATAATCAGCAGTCAATCCGAGATTGGGCAGGTCCAACAATAGCAGCTTCCTCACCAAAAGAAACCAGTACTTCCAGCACCCCACTCAGTGCACCAAAACTGGCACACAGCCCAGTCCTTCAGTCAATGGCCGGACGATCGCTTAGTCACTTGGCAACTCAGTCTCCTCATCTGGGAACCACACTATGTCAACCAGCTGGCCCTCACAACTTGCAACAGCTCCAAAATGTCAGATTTTGATCTGTGGACTAGCAGAATGCCCCTGAATATAAAAACTAACCTGCTACTAACTCACTGACCAGCCCTGCCTAACACTATCCACCCTAAACCTAAAAACCTAACTAAAGCAGCAAACACTGCCAAATTTAAAATAGGTTTAAAGAATTACAGTATAGATTTGTATAGACTATACTGCCCTCCAGTGGTAGTTAACAAATTCCACCACGATATCCCCAATATGTGGAAGATGCAATGAGGTGAGATGAACATGCATTCACTACTTTTCGAAATGTAGGCAATTAAGACCCTTCTGGACTGAGATAGCCCAGACAGTAACAAATGCCATGCGACACGGTGGCAGATACTGTGTTCTCCTACTGTTTGGGATAGAGGATATGGGGAGAGGAGGGAGGCATACCCCAGACAGATGAGAGTGTTGCTGTAAATGGCAAGGCAATGTATTCAAAACACATGGGTTTTACGCGTATTCGACCAACTAAGGAGCAATGGAAAACATTGGTCAATAACTTAGGCTGGAAAGACTTACATATCAAAGATAAGGCAGGAGGAACTGTTTATGACTAAATGGGGGCCGATATTAGCTCACTGCAGATGGGAGAAGCAATGATGCTAAGACAAGAAATAGCACAAATACTGGAGGGATGCCCTCTGTCCCGATAATAAAACAAGAGAATTGTGGGCTGTCCCAGACACACAGTTATAAAGGTGCGGTAGTGGTTTAAGAACTGTAATCGCATATATACACAGAAGTGATTAAATGAAATTTGTATATAGTTGGGGAGAAATTAACTAAAAGATAGGTTGTTTTTAATAAGCGGAATAAATGGTCAATGCGGTACTTGTTTTAAGAATGTATTAAGAGAACTGTTCAGAACAGTACATTCATAAGCTGGAAGAGGGCTGTTTATTGCCTGTCATGATATATCATGTATGTAATTTACCTGACTAATAAAAGATTTAAAAAAAAGAGTGCCATCATAGCAAAAACCCACACACAACTTTTTATTTGTTATTTCATGTTTCTGGTTTCCAGTGGGAGCTATGTTCAGCAAGTGGTGCTGCCAGTTCCTGAGCATTAATTAATATTTCCCATCCCTCCTTCCTGTTCCCCATGGCCTGTAATAATAAAAAATAAATAAATACAGACTGGCTTTTCCATTATTTTATAATTTGTTATTTTGTGGCAATACTTTCCAGTGGTGGACTGTGCTCAGCCTGGCTCAACTCAGTTGCCCTCAGAGAAACCAGTTTATCCTATTTGTGGAGTATGTTTGCCTCCATTGAAATTGGAGTACATTTGAGAGGAACAGCAATTAATGATCATGTCAATAGACAGCCATGAAAGTAGCCTGATGTTTCTTCAAGCAGGAATTCTGTGTCACTCAGCTTAGTTGGGGGGTGATTTTCTGGCCTCTATCCTTTTCAGACACACTTTTCTGAAGACAGTTTTCTCTCAGTTAGAGAAGGGTTATTGTGTTGCATGTATATCCACAGCACTCCCAGACCTTACCTAAGGGTTACGGTGACACCTGATAGGCTGCTGATGCACATGTGACCTAAGATCGACTACGCCCTCCACCAAGCCTCTCTGGATCCCTCATGTAATCAGTCCTATATGTGCATCTGATCAGGCTGCAGTACATCCCCAAGCTCCAGAGCAACTGAACAACAAGCAAGGTAATGGACCAATATATTTTCTTAGCACAGACAGCATTTATGCAGAAGGACAGTCCATCAGAAATATTAATATGAGATCTACATTTCTTGCCATTATGAGTTTTAATGAATGAACAGTTTGTAGAATTCCTATGTGGCAGCATTGCGGTGTTATACTAGGCTGTAGAAGTTGTGTTACAAAACTCATAGCACTGCTAAGTCTGGGATCATGTGAATGTTTAAGCTTGAGCCAGTGTGGGTTTTGAAACAGCGCCAGCCTGACTCTCCCTCCTAAGCAAGGATATCCAGCGTTATGCAAACACATGCAGTCCCTGATGCAGCATTCTAGCATGGTGTTGGGCACTCTCGTGGGGCAAACAAACAGAAAAATATCACCCTGCACATTGCTCCCCTTACGAGTGGAGCGATAGTGTCTGTGCCCTTCTCCACATCCATTTTACATGCCCTGTTCTGGTGGAGATCCAGTTTTATCCGGGAATGAACAAATAATTGAAGGGGTCTCCTTGATTTTCTACTGTCTTCCCTGGCTTAAACTTCCTTCATACTGTGCTAGGTGGCTAACCTGTTCCTCCTGCTGCAGTCCATGCATGGGACGGTGCGCTTGAACATGGAACATGGCAGCACTCCCCGTGGTGGCTCTCATTTCTACCCTTCCCCTTCTTCCCCGACTCTTCCTGGAGCTTGTGCATGTGCGGTGACATCCTGATGCTTGTGCATGTGCTCCATGTCCTTTGCCATCTTACGGATGGCTATGCTCCTTCTCCATTCCAGCGCATATGATGATAGCTAAGCCCACCACAGCATGCACTTTCACACATACAGTATGTGCCATGCCATCTTGGAAATGATAACCTGTCCTCTCGCTGCAGATACAGCAGCACAGCTGAACGTGTGTGCCCACAGCTCCATTTTAAAGGGCAAGTGCATAATAAGGGCACAAAGGGACTCAACAATAAGCAGCCCTAGATACCAAGAACCTCAATGGGGATATGTTTAGGGGACCATAGGGACAGATGCCCAGACCCTTGAAAAGGGCAATGCCTAAGTAAATATGGGGCAGCAGTAAGACAAGACATCATAGGGCCCAGAGGGCAGCTATGAATATTAGACCAAGCACTAGCCCAGCTACTGAGATACCTAATGGCAAAATAAATAAAAAATAAATAAATAATGTGCTGCCACTCTTACAACCATCTCCTTTCTTGCTGTCTTTCAGATGTCAGCACCAAGGGAATGTCAGTCATGCTGGGTCCCCTACTCCTCAACATAAGGGCCCTCTTTGCCCAGTGTGTGATTTAGAAAATACGTATCACATGGACACTCAAGACTTCAGCAGACCAGAATGAGCCAGTCTGGGCAGATGTGGTAGGTCAACCCAGCCATGGTGGTTCTACAAAAGGCCACAGCGCATGATGGAAAGTGAGCAAAATTTCATGCTACAAGGTCTAGAGCAAATGTCAAACATGAGTAACTTTAGACCGCAAATGGGGATACAACCCACA
The DNA here is from genome assembly GCA_016271365.2 of Neoceratodus forsteri. Lineage (NCBI taxonomy): Eukaryota > Metazoa > Chordata > Ceratodontiformes > Ceratodontidae > Neoceratodus > Neoceratodus forsteri. The sequence goes on from CM057453.1 coordinate 966,950,731, forward strand.
CTGGTCAGCACCAGCCACAGTGGGAGGGTGCCCACTCCCACCAGGCATGAGTGGCTGCCCCACCACATTCACCATGTGACAACCATTCTGACACTCAAGGAATGAGCCATAGAAGAGGAGGATGAGCCAAGCTCTCCCACAAGTCAGATCAGGACATATCGGCAGTGCCAGTACCACCAGAGGTACCTCCATAGCCACAAAACTGTTCCAAACAGAAAACATTACAGACCTAGTCCAACTGATCCAAAACACCCTGGGCTTTGAACAGCCACCACCTCCACCCGAGAGCAAGCTTGACCCTATGCTCCAGCCAACTCCAAAGTTTGAAAACTTTTTTCTGTGTGCACCATACCCTGGACATCATATCCAAAGAATGGGACACTACAGACCCAGTCAGAATTCCAGAGAAGTGGTCACTGGACAGACTATACCCATTAAAAGATGACAGCATTAAGTTATGGTGCACGTGCCAAAGACTGACCCAAAATTGCCGAGCTGAACAAGAGAACAGTTCTCCCAGCAGAGGGTACCGCAGCCCTGAAGGACCCATGGATAAAAACTGGAGGAGTTACTCAAGAAGATATATGAGATGTCAGGACAAGCAATCGAACAGCCATGACAGTAGTGTATGCAGCCAGGGTACAAATTTGATGGCTCGATGAAATTGGCAAGAAACTTCCACTTAACTCAAAAGAAGCAGAGTTGTTGGATCATGCACTCCAAATAGCCAAGCACTTGAGAGACATATCAACTGATGCCCTAAAGATGAATGCCAGATCAACAACAGTGGCAACAGGGCTAGGCTCCCTATGGTTAGAACTATGGGACGTGGACAATGAGTCTAAAGCGAGGCTACTTAAATTACCATTCAAGGAGACTGCATCTTCAGGAAGGTCTGTATGAATTCCTGAGATGACGGGGTCAGGAAAGGAGATGGAGAGGATAAAGGCTCTGATTACTTACCGTCTCACAGAGACTGCTCCCAAACTATTAGGTTGCAACCAGACAGGAGATTTAATAGTATTTTCATGACAGAAAGACATCCAACCACACCAAGTACAATTATCAAAGCAAGGGCAGCAGCATCTACAAAAGTCGAGGAGCCCACACCAGGGGAGAGTCTCTGGCAAAGAAGAAAGACCACTAGAAGATTTTCACAATGACTACCTTGAGACCCATCTAACACAGAGGTTGCAACCACTGCTGACACCCAGCGATCCACCTGTAGGGGTGACTTCAACAATTCAGCTCAGTCTGGGCAACAACAATATTGGACAGGTGGGTCAAATTAGTAGTAAGTCATTGTTATGCGGTAGAATTTTCAGAGACACCAACCAGGGAAAGACTGGTAGTATCACCAGTGGGAAAGAAAAGACGCCAGTGCACCAGATCCAAAGCATATTAGATGGACTACTGGCCAACAGTGCCATACAAGGTGTTCCCTGGAGGAAGCTGGCAGGGGCATTTACTCAATCTTCTTCATGGTTCCAAAACGATGGAGGACTTCTGACCAGTACTGGACCTCAAGTATGTCAACAAGTTCATAAGTACAAAGAAATTCAAAATGGAAACAATAAGATCAAGATTCTGGTCAATCAGATTAGAGACTTTCTCACTTCAGTAGACCTAAAGGACATATATCTCCACATTCTCATGTGCCCAGCACTCAAGAGATACCTCAGATTCCAAATACGAGGTCAGCAGTTCCAATACAAGACCCTACCATTCGGTCTCACATCAGCACCACAGGTCTTTGCTAAAGTATCAGTAATACTGACAGCGAAACTATGAGAAGAGGGAATCCACATCATCCCCTACCTCGACTGACTGGTTAATCAGGACAAGACCCTATTGGGAATCAGAGGTCACAACCAGAAGAACATTACAGGCACTAAGAGACCACAGCTGGGTGATAAACATGGCCAAAAGTTGCCTAACCCTATCGCAGCACATAGAGCATCTGGGGGCTCAGGTAGACATGCAGGCAGACCTGCTCAAACTGATCAAGCAAGAGTCAGCAACATTGTCAGCTTAACATAATGACTCACAGCTACTTTGGAACAAACTATTGCTCAGGTCTCCCAGCTTCTGGGATGCATGTCTTCCTGCATAGATCTGATTTCTTGGTGAGATATCACATGCGCCCACTTCAGATGTGGCTACTGCAACATGTATCCCCAATCAAAGAGAACATGAACCTGAGAATAAAAATGACAAAGGCAGGACATCCCTAATCTGGTGGACAAACTTACACCATCTTTGCAAGGGCAAACCCTGAAGTCATCCATGAGGCCACCATAGACACGGATGCCAGCCTATGGGGATAGGGTGCATCCATGGGATACCTACAGCACAGGCTGATGGTCACCACAAGAGAAAAACTTCCAATCAACATACTAGAATGCAAGCAGTGCACAGTGCACTGCTAATACTTCAGCCACTGATAATCCAAAAGTCAATCCTCATACGATCAGACAACAGGGCAGTGGTGGCATATATAACAAAGCAGGAGGGGCACCAAGAGCAGGGGACTACAACAGGAAATGAACTTGATCATGTCATGGGCCCAACAGAACCTGACGAACATAACAGCTATTCACCTTGCCAGCAAGCTGAACACAATGGCAGATTAGCTAAATTGGGGAACAGATAAACCCAGGAATGGCAACTTCACTAACCATTTTCTGACAGGTCCAGAGAAAATGGGGCAAGACATCCATGGACCTCATTTCAACCAACAAGAACAAACAGTTGGTCAAGTTCTTCTCGAGGTTCAAGGAACCCTGGTCCTTGGGGATGGACACCCTATCAATACCATGGAACCATGACTACTCCTACATGTTTCTCCCACCACCTAATAACACAAGTACTGTCCATAATTTGACAATCACAGAAGACCATAATTCTCATAGCACCCTATTGGCCATGGAGAACATGGTTCACTACAATAGTGGTGATGGCAATGGACAAACTAGCACCCCTGTGACCAGACATCATACTACAGGGTCCAGTAAAACACCCCAATCCCAACAATCTAAAGCTCACGCCTGGGTCCTGAAAGGAGAGATTGTTAAATGCTGGATACCACAACACAGTAATCGAAACCATGCTTCAGTCACGATGTAGCACCACCACATCCACTTACTCCAGGCAATGAAACATCTTTGACATGGTGCCACACCCATCCACATTTCCATGAGTCACCATCAATACCAGACATTTTGCTTTACCTTCAGCAAGGTCTTGACAAGGGCTGGCAACCTCTACACTAAGAGTCCAGTTATCAGCCATTGGAGCAGCAGTGGTACAGTGGAGGAATCAATCCAGGATCTCACACAGACATTATCCACTTCCTCAAGGCAGCTACCAACATACTTCCATGAATCAAGTTGACCGCACCACCCAGGGACCTCACATTGGTACTAGATGTGCTCACCACACCACCATTTGAACCAATAGCACCTATCGGTGTGCACTGGCTGGGCTTAAAAGGTGTTCCTTGTGGCAATATGTTCTGCATTCAGAGTTGGGGAGCTGACAGCATTATTATGCAAGGAACCCTTCACAACTTTCACCCCACAAGGGTTTTCACTTCAAACAGTTTCATCCTTTGTCCCAAAGGCAGATTCTCACTTTCATACAAACCATCCAATCGACTTGCCGATGTTCTATGAAGATGCAATGGACAACATAGACCAAACATTACACACACTCACGTTAAGAGAACACTTAAACATACCTAGGAGAACGGCACCACTCAGGCTGCATTGAGAGACTATATTCATTGTGGCAACACGACACAAAAAAGCTCAGCCGCAGCAAGAGGTACAGTCACAACATGGCTAAAGAGAACCATCACCGAATCCTACAAGGCAAGTCAGAAAGTGCCACCCATGGGAATAAAGGCACACTCTGCCAGGGCAGAGGGCAACTGTGTGGGCAGAATGAAATTCAGCTACAGCACAAGAAATCTCTGTGTCCGCAACCTGGTCAACAATCCACACATTTGCAAGACACTACAGATTGGACACATCCATCCTGATGAGGGAATCCTTTGGACAAAAGGTACTGTTAACTGACACTTGGCAGAATGACTTCCAAACAGCTCCCTCCACCCTGATATGAGGCACTGCTTTTTACATGCACCTAAGGTAAGGTCTAGGAGTGCCATGGATATACAGGCAACACAACGATGGTTTACTCACCTGGTAAAGGTGATTGTGTTACTGTATATCCATGGCACTCAGCCCTCCTTGGGAAACATGTTCGACTACAGATTTGGACAGCTCTGATTTAGAGACCGTGCAGTACTCCTGCAACCATAAGAGGTGGCTACACAGGTTCCGTATATTAACAGGTTAATTATAAGTAGTTTATGATGTAACTGAGTAGACGATAATATTAAAGTAGCTCCTTTTGAAATCCATTACAGTTTCATAGAGTGGTTATACTGTCTGTGCATGCAAGGTAGCTATTTCTTTCACAGCTCTGGAAGTATCAAAAATGATTACATGAGGGATCAGAGGAGGCTTGGTGGAGGGATCATAATTCAGTAACCCTAAAGTAAGGTCTGGGAGTGCCATGGATATACAGTAACACAATCACCTTTACCAGGTGAGTAAACTACCATTTCTTGTGTTATTTTGTTTTGTGTATAGGTCTAAGGATGGCTGTCTCCTATTACAGAAACTGCCAGTATTACTGTATCAATACAGAAGAACACAAGTAGTGTAAGTTCATATATCTCATCAAATGTTAAATTTCAGTCAATCAGTGCATGCCACTTCATTTGACAGGTGGGATGGCCTAAAATGGACCAATCAGAATTGTCCCTTGTTTAACTGGAAGTCCCTCCATAAATGTGTTGGCCCTGCCCACTTCCACGAGAAATTACATATGCTCGAACCCATGTCCTGCCCACTTGCACAGGAAATGACCTGCACTGAAACCCCATAAGTGACATAACACCATCATTTTGTAAGCATCCTACACCTCCTTCTCGTGCACCCTCGAACCCCTGCCACACCATCCTGGCTCAAACCCAAGTCCCACCATCCTAGCTCGAACTCCTGTCCCTCCTTTCTCCTGCACCCCACCATCCTGGCTCAACCCCTGTCCCTCTTCACCATGCCCCCACCCCACCCACCCCAAAAATAAGTTAGGGTTTATGTAGTGTTATGTGCCCTCTGTCAGCTAGGGGTTATAATTGCAGAGGCATGTGTGTATTTTTGATTAGGATATTTTCAGAATGCTGTATCTAGGAGGCAGCCTCATCATGCAGAGGTTTCAGAGATCTGTTTGGAGACCCCACAGAGGAAATCCATCTGCCTGTGTAAGTACCCTTTTCTGTTTATAACAAACAAGGTATAACATAATTTAATATGCATCAGTAGGACTGTGTAAAACTTGTACCAAATGTTACCTCTATGTTTATGTATGTGCATGTACCATTCATAAGCTAGAATGGAGACCTCCATGTAAATAAACTGGTTCAACAGTTTTCTCTGGATAGCATTGCAAATGCTGGCTGTTGTGTGTGTGTGTGTGTGTGTGTGTTTCAAGCTTTCTGTATTTACAGGATCTGTAAAAATGTTGATATAAGCTTTGTTTTAAAAAATAAAATTGCGTGTTTTAAATTGAGAGCGAGAAAGGCTAAGACTCTGGTGTGTGTGTGTGTGATGGGGACCTGATGTAAATAAGCTGGTTCAACAGTTTCTCTGGATAGCAAAGCAAATGCTAGCAATCACAAACTAATCATTTATACCCCATCATGAATTACAGAATAAAATACATTTGAATCAGAAACTAATAATTTATAACCCATCATGAAATACAGAATAAAATACATTTGAATCAGAAAAAGGAAGACTTGTATGTGTGTTTTAAGACTGAGAAAACATCTGTTTTCATTTACACGAAAATCAATAGCCCTTTCTAGACACTCTGCTGTGTAAATGAAAAAAAAACATGTTAACAAAATAACAGTTATCTTTGCAAGGGATTGTGTAAGCTATGTTACACTGAATTGCTGATTTAAAGGATGAAACTGTTTAGAAAAGACACATTTCCATTCTGACTTTTAAAAACATTATAACTAAGCTGGCACGCAACTGCCCTTTTTATAAACTGTGTCTCTTTGTATTTTAAGACTGAGAAAAATATCTGTTTTTCATTTACACAGAAAATCATTAGCCTTTCTAGACCCTGCTGTATAAAGAGAAAAAACAGGTGATTCTCATTATATACTTTTTAGAAAAACAAAATAAGTTTTATCTTTTGATTAGTGGAATGTAAGCTGTTACACTGAATTACTAATTTAAAAGATGCAGCTGTTTAGAAAAAGACAAGATTTTATTATACATTTTAAAACAAAGCTATAAGATTATTTGGGTTTAAAAAGCAGTCTGCATATCTTTAAATTAGACTGTGACCAAAGTTTTAGCAGAATGGAAAGGCATTAGAGACCTTCCAGCTGTCACAGAAGTTAAAACAAAGCCTGTAAGGAGCTGTGTAGGCCTTATATATATTTTTTCTCATGGGGATGGGGGTTGGATTGACAGTGCCAGATGTTCAGACATATTTTCAGTATTAGCCACGTACTTGGGGATGGATACACATTTTATATAAAAAGCTGAACATACTGTGCTTAAGACAAAGACTGCGCTTAGACCACCAAAACTACATCTTGAGATGTAGAATTTTTTAAAAGCATTAAACAGTCAAAATAATGGATTCCTGGGGTGACATCGTGAATCTCCCTCTGAAGACTTTTTCCAAGTGCTCGTAGAGATGAATTGGTAGAGTCTATCACTGGCTCTATGATCACTACAGAAGGTGTGTATTTTATTTTAACCAAGAATAGTAGTTTAGATGCTTATTAAAATGCTTGTTTCCTGTTTGTCTTTGTTTTGGTATTGCTTTTATTGCTGATTTTAGAGCTTAATATTTACCCATATAATGTTTAAAATGTATAAGTAAGATAATTTGTTTTGTTATGTATTGGGCTTTCCCAACAAAGTTGAAGAAAAGCTTGTTTGTATTTTGCAGTGTTTAATATTCTTAGAGGGAGATTGGGGGTGGGGGTTAAGAAAAAAGGCTGCAGGTTTTAGATTTGAAATTTGTCCTACAGTATAATGCTGAAAATACAAAATTAGTGACAGGGCATTTTCTATTTTTGTCAACAGCTGAGAGAAATCCTTCAGGAGAGAGAGGGAAAAAGACCTTGTGAAGGGACCCAGAAATGCTCACAAGTTTCTTCTACTGTGAGTCATGGGCAAAATAGACCTTGTGTTAATTTCAGTGACAATGTACAGCCATCCACCAGCAGCAGTGCAGGTGTTTCTGATAAAGAGTCATCACAGCCAAGGTTTCAGAAAAAGACCTTGAAGCAGTAAATCTAGCAAAAACCTGTTTACTTGCTACAGTTGATGCCTTATTCAATGGCATGGTAATCGAGAGCAGATTATCTAGTGAAGATTACGATAATCAGATTTTTAAATCATAGAGTCATAGAATGTATACAAGTTCAATGGGCTGGATGCCTTTAAAGAACTTCGCACCTATCTTATACTGTAGGTGATTAGGTATTTTCTATTTTCCATATGTTGATCAAGTCTAATTTTAAAGGTATCCATGGTTGGACTAGATACCACTTTAGTAGGTAGATTGTTCCATAAATTAACCACCCTCTGTGTAAAGAAATTACTTCTTTTGGTGATTTTCATAAATTCTCCCTAAATACAAATTCATTATTTCTTGTATTAGCTGTAATATTGTTTAATGTGAGGCCTATAGTTACGCTTAAATATTTATCTTTTAATGCTTTATATGTGAAGCATAAATCTCCTCTTTTTGTCTATAACTTGCAGGTATAATTGTAAGTTATTTAACCTGGAATCGTAATCAAGTTCTCTTGACTTTTATCTTTTAATAAATTTCCTCTGAACCCCTCAATCATTTTATGGTTTGTTGAATTGAGAACAGTACTCAAGTTGTGGTCTTACCAAGCTGGAATATAGGGACATTAAAACTTCATATTCCCTGCTTTTATAATAGCCAATATGCAGCCCATTATTTTATGACACTGCTTGACTTTTACAATGGTGTTATTTTAAAATTGAAATCATTAGTTATTATAGTGCCTAGGTCTTTCTCTTCAGATACAGACTGCAGTAAATGATTGCCCAATTTATAACTATAACATGGATTGTTTTTTCTATATGCATAATATTGCACTTTTCAAAATAAAATGCATACGCATATTATGCCCCCACTCCATAAGTACTGTAGATCTAACTGTTTTTGTATGTTATATTGGTCTGTTATTGAAATTACAAGTCCTCTCAACTTGCAGTCATCTGCATATTTGGCTAACCATATTTTATCTAAGATTGGTATGGTTGAGACTAAGATATTAAAAGGGTTGGTCCTGATACTGATCCCTGTGGGACACCAATGGTCACATTACCTAATGAGGAGCTATACCCTTTGACTGTAACCTTCTGATATCTATTATATAACCATGAACTGATCCAACTTATAATATTGGGTGGTAATTCAGTCTTCAGTAATGTGTTTATTAGTATTCGATGAGATACTTTATCGAACGCTTAGCAAAATCAAGGTAAATTACATCACTTGGGATACCTATGTCAAGTGCTTGACTTATTGGCTCAAAAAATTGAGTTGATTAGTCAAACAAGATCTTCCAGAAATAAAACCATGCTGACTGTGATTGGTTAGACCCTTTAAACATATGCTCATTAATTCACTTTTATAGCGCCTTTTCCATAACTTTACAAACCACAGATATGAGACTTATGGGTCTGTAGTTCTTGGGTTCATTCCTTTCCCACTCTTAAAAGATTGCAGTCACTGTAGCTATATGCCAGTCATTTGGTACTGCACCTTCCTGGATTGATTGATTGTAGAGGTAAGTAAGTGGCTTGGTTATTAATGGGGCTAATTCTTGAAGAAGTCTTGGAGTTATACCATCTGGTCTCAATGAACTATTGGTTTTAAGTGTATGTATTATATCGTAATCTTCTGATGTACCAATATCTGGATGTAAATTAGTTAAGTTAATTTGCTGAATTTGAGAAACTGTTTTATCATATACATTTAAGAAATATTTATTCAAGGTTTCAGCTATCTCTTCTTCAGTTTTAGGGGCCCTATAGTAGGTTGATTACCTTTTAATGTGCCAATATAATTAAAAATTGTTTTTATTATCTTTAACCACAGTTGCTAAGTTTAGTTCAGTTTTTTTTTTTTGTTTTTTTTCATTCCTTTTATACTTTTGTTATATGATTTAAGTTTGTTAAAGTAACACTGAGGTTTTGATTTCTTGAATTTCTGGAAATTATTTTCTTCTTACAGATCAGTTTCCTAATTTTGTTTTTCCACCATGGGGAGTACGTCTGGTTTTATTATATTTGACTAAAATAGGCACATATCTCTCAATACATTGTATAAGATGTAATTTAATTAATTCCCAAATTTGTTCTGGATTTTTACCTATGAGGTAATTTTTCCATTCCCATTTACCCAGGAAATTCCTCATTTTCTGATAGTCAACCTTATGAAAATCTCTTGCAACAGTTTTCCCTTTAGTATGTTCTATATTGTTCTTGTAAGAGGCAAATATCATATTGTGATCAGACTCTCCAAGTGGTGGATAAAGTTGAATATTATTTACTTTTTCGTCACAATTTGTTAAAATTAAATCTAATATATTATTACCTCTGGTTGTGCTGAATCATTTGTTCAAGATTTAACTCAATAAATAAATTAATGAATTTCTTGTCTAATGCTGACTTACCATCCAATGAGGTCCAATTAATGTGTGGGAAAATTGAAATCCCTATGAGTACATAATCACCTATGATTTTTCTAGTTCTTATGAGTTCTAAAAGTTCAGTGTTTTGTTCTATAGTTAAATTTGGAGAGCGATAGATTAAGCCAACGGTCAAGAAATTATGATTTAAAAACATTTTAACCCATATACATTCGTATTCGTTTATACTATCTTAAGTAAATATTTCAAAGGATTTGATATCATCTCTAACATAAAGGGCAACTCCCCACCTGACCGATATTTCCTACTCTTATAAAATCTATTATAGCCAGAAATATTCATGGTCCAAGCATCATTAGTTCCCCAGGTCTCAGTGATACCACAAATTATTATATTATCCTCTCTAAGATAATGTTGTAATTCTTCCATTTTGGAGTTTAAACTTCTGGCTTAATAACAATATACCATGGTGGGATATTCAGAAGGGTTGCACATGGTGCAATACAGTTGCACCATCGCAACCCACTGATGCTCCTGACATGATATTCAAAGGGAATTGTGCCCAGCACAAATCCCAATGTGCTGGAGTGCATCAGTAATGTATGTGGGCGGTGAGGTGTGCCCATGCATACTCCAAGACATCCCGATATTCAGCCGGGATGTGCTGAGCCCATGCATGTGAACCCTACCTGTGCTGCACACAGGTGAGCCAAAAAAAGAAGCAACAGCTGGCCACCCACAGGTTAGCTGCTATCGCCAGGGTAACACGGCAGCTGCCACCTGTGGGTGGCCACCTGAGCCTGGCTGCACCTTCGTGAGGCCCCCCATGCCTGATAGCAGGCATAATTATGTTTAAACACAGTCAACCCTATCCCTGGTGGTCCAGTGGACCGCTTGCAGCCCAATCATGGGCATAATTATCTTTAAACACAGTCGACTGACACCCGTGCAGTAGAGCTGTATGCCCGATGGTCCTGCGTGAGCCAATGGGTGTGCACTCATACCGTACTACACAGTCCAGATATGTGAATGGACCATTTGCATATCTGGACTGTCTGGTCACAGACTGCATGCCCATTGGCTCACGCTTCAGGACCAAGGGATGCACACCCTACCATCAGTGTCAGTCGGCGGGGCGTGGGCGGCAAGCGGGTGGGGAGCTGCCACTGACTGGGGGAGTGGAGCAGTGGGGCTTAGTGGGCAGGTGGGGAGGGGGTACTGCTGGACCACCAGGGATATGGGACTAATAGTGTTTACTACAGATGCCCATGATCAGGCTGTGAGCAGTCCACTGGACCACCAGGATAGGGTTGACTGTGTTTAAACATAATTATGCCCATGATCAGGCTGTGAGCAATCCACTGGACCACCAGGGATAGGGTTGACTGTGTTTAAACATAATTATGCCCATGATCGGACTGCGAACAATCCACTGGACCACCAGGGATAGGGTTGACTGTGTTTAAACATAATTATGCCCATGATTGGGCTGCAAGCAATCCACTGGACCACCAGGATTGGGTTGACTGTGTTTAAACATAATTATGCCTGCGATCGGGCTGCAAGTGGTCCACTGGACCACCAGGGATAGGGTTGACTGTGTTTAAACATAATTATGCCTGCGATCAGGCTGTGGGCGGTCCTCTGGACCACCAGGGATATAGGGCGGTTACTATATTCTACATATGCCCGTGATCAGGCTGCGGCGGTCCACTGGACCACCAGGATAGAGTTCACTGTTACAAATATACTTATGCCCGTGATCATACTGCAAGCGGTCCACTGGACCACCAGGGATATAGGACCTATGCTTCATGTACACATGCCCATAATCAGGCATTGGGGCACTTTGCCGTGATGTGCAGGGGCGTCGGTCCTCAACGGCTGCAGCCTGGCAGGGCGCCAGGCACAAGTCGCCAGGATCGGGCGCACCTGCATGCAAATGTCATAATGACATGCAAATAGCCATTTGCACCTTGCGTCATATTATGGCCCCATTTGTGTGCATATTTGGTATCACGGTTGTTGCACCTAGCACAACTGAACTTGCACTAGTGCATCCCGACTCCCCTCTGGCCACTTGCACTGGTGCAGTGCCACTGTGCCATGCACACTGCGGGTAGCCAGGTGCGATATTCAGCGATGCTGTGCCATGGCACAGCTCCGTTGAAATATCACCCTGTCAACACCCCTCGCAAAGCTGTTGTGCGTTTCCAGTTTTGCGCCTACAGCGCCTGGTGCAGTCTGAATATCCCACCCTAGACTTTTATTTTGATTATTTTCATTATTGTTATTATTTTTGTTGAATATTTATTTTAGGTATATTAATGTTATTCTTATTATTTTCAAGAGAGTGTCCTTAGTACAACTCTCCCCATACCATTTAGTTTAAATGTTTCTCTATAATGTCTTTAAACTGTGACCCCAAGATTTTATTCCTCTTCTACTTAAATGTAGCCCATCATATGAGTATAAATTTGATATTCCATAAAATTCTTCCCAATGTGTGATACATTTAATTCCTGTTTCATACACCAATTTCTAATCCAGTTGTTAATATCTCTAATTTTTATTTGATGCTGTCTGAAGCTCATGGAATAGGGAGGATTTCAGAAACAATCACCTCACATCCCTTTTCAATGCATTTATTTGTAAATGATATGTAATCTTGTTTAATTTTTGCCTTGGTGCATGCCAGGTATCATTAGTTCCTGCGTGTAAAATGACATGGGGATTTTGCCTGTATTCTGCAACATGCTATCCATCCTTTCTGTGATGTCACATACCCTCGCTCCACTGAAACTTGAAACAGTTCTCGTTGTTTTATCAGGATTATAAATTAAGTGATCACAATTTTAATAATTGAGTCACCTACAACTAAAACCTCTTGATTTAATACAACCGTGTTTGTTTTCATGCGGGTATAAGCTTGAATACCCATGCTATTGAGGTCTGGCTGTGGCTCAATACTTGGTAGTGCATCCCAATTTGTAATAATCACGGTATCTATTACTACCTCATTATTATCATCTGATCTCATCTGTATTGGCATATTATGTTCTTGTATCGTGCTGATTGCATCAGAATTATCAGGGACAGCCAGTGGCCGAAATGATTTAACAAGGGAATTTCAAACACTCAGCATGTCTCACTTTTGGCTGCTTTATTTGCCTGGACCTCAAACCATTCATTATCATCATAAATCTCATTTCCAGCCAGTTGATCATTTTCTCCCATCCTTTTTTTTTTTTTAGTTATTGATGTATTGTGGATTGTTTTCATGTAATAATTTGACACCAGTTTCTTTTTGTGCTGTTTTAAGGACCTTTTGGTTATTCTTTTGTCTATTGGCTGTTTCCTTCTTAGAATATTTCTTTTGAACTTGTTTTATCATTTTACTATCATCTTACTAAGTGCCTCAGTAGAATCTGTATGGCAAATAGAGGACCTGGTATATCTATGTTAATGTTTAATTTCTGTGTCATCTGTTGTGCCTGATCAAGTGTTTGGAGTCTTAAAGAGAACATATTTATTTTAATTTATAACTCTAAATTGTGTCTGCATTTAGTACATGTAAAGGGATTCATAACTGTTGATTGAGTAATCATGTACATATTACACTCCGTACACAGATACCTAAATCACCATCGATTATGACTGATGTTTTCATGATTGGGAATGCTTTGGACAGATACACTAGGTGCAATTTAAGTATTACAATCAGCAAAGGCTACCCAACCATATGCAGGGCATGAATATTACTTGAGTACTCCATTCACAACACATTGGTAATAATCTATTAGTTCCACAGCCTTACCATACACTTTACTTTTCACCAATTGCCCACTATCGCTGAACCGCATAGAACCGCACACATAATGCATGTGTCTTTCATATGTCTTCGTGTGTAGAATTGCATGCTCGCCCTACTCATGGAGGGCAAATTAAATATGTTAAAAGTGACCTGGAAGTGATCTCTGAGGTCATGGGATGCCCTCGCAAACAAACTGTTTTAAAACTAAATTATAACATAAAATATGCCCTGAAAGGGTCAAAATCTGGCTTTAAAAGTGCAGGGGCTTGTCCCAAAACAAAACAAGCACTCAAATCTGAGTTGTAGTCCACAGCAAGCAACGGACTACAGTTCCTCCTCCTCCTGCAGTGTATTTTACAGGGCTCCAGCTACTCGCGTGTAAAGTAGTCAAACACACATCGGTTTCATTTAAAATAAGGTATATGACAGCACACAGACTTCTAGCTGTTAACTACACAGCAGACACTAGCTAGTTTTAATCTGAGTTTTGTAAAGGTACTTTGCTAAGTAGTATATTTTCAGGCTATGTGCAGCCAAGTACCTGGTGCTCAGAGCTGAAACAGACTGCAAATGTGGCCCAAATGTTTGAAAAGGTCAGGACATTGGAGGAAAAGTTGTCCAAAGAAAAAGTGAAAACAGAAGATCTCACATGCTGAGTGAAAAGGGGCAGCACTAACAAAACGAAAAAAAAAAAAAGGTTCAAAAAGAAAAATATGGGTGAAAAATTAAACAATCAGAGAAAATTTGAAAAGAAAAGTAAAGTGTGCCAGGGAAAATATTACATGGCAAAGGTATTACAGCATGTTTTCGATGTTCATCAAGCTGGTGAATTAGAAAACCAGCTTGCTGTACATATGCAAGATGATGAGCTGGCAAACAGGGAGTCCCCTACAGTTTTTTTAGAAAGCGTGCAGCAATATGAACATATCTTAAAAAAGTTCAGGGCTATTAAATTTTCGTGAGCAATACTGCTTTGTGAACCTAGATAAAATAAAGTATTTTATGGAGGCTATTGCTGCAATACATCAGGCTATTCAAGAATTGCTGGACAGGATGATGAGAGAAACAAACCGTGGAGACTTTATACAATTATGCTTCAATGCTGACTCTTTAAATCACCCCTGTTCTCAAGGAAAACATGACCTAATGAGTTAAATGCAGCCACCTTCTTAGATCAGATAGCTGATATGTTACAGAGCAATGCAGAAGTAATTGCTGATGACACTATACATCTCGTAGTAACCACTATCAGGAATCACCAGGGGCAGGGTGGGGGTGATGGACACTGAGCTATGTGGAAAGTCTTAAAACAGCTGATGCAAAACCCCATAGAAATCTCCAGTTAGCCAATGGGCAGTGACACCCAAAAGACGAAAGTCTTTTAAAAAAACCTATGTGTCTACTATGTAAAACTTAAATGCCACCTCTATGTATGAATGTCATATACCTCAGTGACTGCTGTGTACAGCCTATGTTAACCATTTACCTCATATTGAAAATGTAATCCTGTTTTTACAAAAAAGTGTTTATATTGATGCACATTAGCCTATCTCATAGTTAAATATGTTAGCGTGTTTTTAGAAAGAGGTGCTCATCATAATTCTACCTCAGTGCTATGTCATACTGCATATGGTGTGCATTTTTAAAAGGAGATGATTCTATTTATATATCTTATCCATGATGTTACCACTGATGTATGTCATATTTTATTGACATGTTTTTTACAATAAATACCTTTATATTTTATATATTTTTGTCATTATTGAAGACACTACATATCTTAAAAATTTTAAACACAGGTGCCCTTCCCCAACAGTTTAAACACAGGTCCCCAGAAAACTGACAGAGACACACAATTATGAGTGTTTATATATGATTTCATAAGTGATTGGTTTTGAAAAAATTACAAGCGGTTGCATATTTTAAATTCATTACAAGACAAACAAGTCTGAACATGTTGCCACCTCACTTATACGTGCCCTGACATGTTTAGATGTCTGAAAGGGCGATGTACAAAACTAGTTACCATGGTATCATTTTTCATCAAATCATTACAGTACATTTTAGAATCTGATCATAAAAGTCCTTTGCATCTGTGATGTAAAAAGATGCAGTGAAACCCACAGGTGGTAGAAAAGGTATCTTGCAAGTGTGTGTTTTAGTACAAAATGTTCTTTGCATTTCTGTTTAAAAGCCCCCAATCATTTGTGAATGATTGTCAGGATGAAAACTGTAGCTGTCAAAGAACTCCCCAGTCCAATTTTCTGAAATGTATACAGCTAACTAGTGCTGTCCAGGAGGTGATGGGGTCAGTATTGATGACTAGTGCTGTGGAAGGTTTCTCAGTCTCTCCTTGGGTAGCAGATCACAAGGAAACACACCCAGAAAGCAGTCATGGATGGAGTCATTGTTTACAATTTTTCCAGCTGCTTTGTGTTCATTTTTTATGGTTTATCACATATAATCAAAATGACATTTCTTCTCTGGTTTATTTCAATGACATTATCAAACACAGCATAGACAATGAGATTGACTTTTGTGGAAGGGCTTCTTCAAATCTGATCTCTGCTCTGAGGTTCCCAGTTTTAATTAAAGAGTAATGATCAGCACATTCTAGGTCTGGAGTGAGATCAAAGGCAAACAGTGTGTACCCTTGGGTAAATTCCTGACGGTTGACAACTGATGTTTGTTCTTTCATAGATTTCCCTGCTGCTTGTACTAGATTAAAATATTCTCTCACAGCATTCCCTTTTCTAAAATCAGGCTGCAGAGGTTAAGCAGGGATTTGTTCACCATCCAGATACAGAGCCACAAAATTAATGTTACAATGTTTAAAGTTAAAGGGTTTTAGTGTAGGAACACGCTAAAAGCATCATTGTCAACAAATCCTATGACCATCATTTTTGGTAACTGTCCCAAAAACAAATTATCTTGGTTGCAGACCCTGCTGCCTGCAGGAGGCTGAACACTTTCATTCCCACTCTGTCTACAGGGTATTTAGCATTGGAGGTCAGCAGGGCTTCTGAGTATCCCAGATGAACACCAGGGGTCACTTTAACGTTTTGACAAACAGAGAGGTGGCCATGATTTTAGCTTATAAGGCTCAGCATCTCCACTCATAAGGCAAAGCTGTCCCTGTTACATGTCAATTTAATTTTAATATCCACACCATTCAGCATCAGTTTCTCTTGAAAAAGCAAGTCCTTGTGCAAGTGTCCCAGCAGCTCTACCCTCTACTGAGATGTGTGAAGGAGCTTTTATTAAAATCTACATTGTCACCAGCTCTGTCTGTGACTTCATGTTTCCAGGGTGTCTTTTTAAAATAACCCTGCAGTGAATTGTAGAAATGGTCTCTTCACTGCAATTCAGCACATATTCTATGACTGCCCTGTAGGGGTAACAGTTATTGCTCTGACTGATGAGCCAATCACTGACAGTCACATCCAGCTGACTGAAAATGGTGGCCACTGGGTAGTTTATAAGAACCACTTTGGCCACTGCAGGTATATCACCACCATCCGCTTCAGTGATTTTGCCAACCAGGTAAAGAAGCGTGTAGTTTAGATCCAAATAGTCTTCACCATTCCCTGCTATATAAAATCCGATCAGTGAGTTTTCTGAAAGGGCAGCCAGAGGGGTATCTCTACATAAATGCTTATTTCAGTGCTTGTCTGTGTGGGAGCAACAGTAAACAAGTCCAGTTCTGATTTTGTGGATTCTTCAGAACCACAGTGCAAAGCCATGTTTTGTTTTTTAGAACAGGCATCTGCTTTTTCGTCCCCTTGAAGGTCCTTTGGCCTTTGAATGCTTTCTTTATGTGAAGTTTTGCATTTTGAAACACCTCTTTTAAAGTAGCCAGGAGGTCCGATGAGAAGCGAAGGGTGTACTCTGCACTTTCTCTTTCTACTTCTCTTGAATACAATCAGCCCTGAACCACCCTGAGTACTCTTATCACACCCTGACATCTTTTCAGTGACAGCACTAGTCACATGCCCCACAACATATTTTGCAACATTTTTAGCAGCTGTTTGTAGATGTGGTTTTGCAATTTCAAACCCCTTCTTAAAAATGGAACTGCTTTTCTAAACAGACTATGAAATATCCCTCCTATACCAGAACCATACATAGTAGGAAGTCCATGAAAGACAGGAAGGCAGTATCCTACCTATGTCTTGTAATAGCTTCTGTACAAGGCAGGATCCACATAATGTTGAATGATCACCATCCTTGTTTAAATTTTAAAGCACTCTCTGGGGCTAAAATGTAACTTCATGATCACTTTTCCAAATCAAAATGGCACAGGTTCATTTTGATCATTCTTTATTTCAATAGTTTTGTTTTAGTTTTGTTGACGGGTAGTGACTGTATCGATCTGATGTTTACTGACTGTTTAATAATGGGTTTATTGTAGGTCACAGTCACTATCTCATTGTCTTGGCCCTGATGGGTATGCATCTCAGCAAAGGCATTAGACTGTTACCCACTATTTCATGCGATAATGTCAGTGTAAATATGTAATGTGTAAAAGACCCCATTAATATCTGTAGGGTTCTTTATTAGAGTATTTCCTACACCTACCTCTAGTCTAAACCCAAAAGGTACTGTAACTGCCCATGCATAAACAAATGATTTGATGTTGCTGTCAAAGCTTATTTCTCTTCTGACAGCTTGTTGTTCCAAAATCACTGGCAGTTCATTTGCTTCAAATATGCTTTTATTAATTTGATTAATAACACCCACCATGTTAGGATAATAGCCCAATGGAATTTTAAATGCTTCTGACTCAACAAAGGGGCCAGTTGGTGGTATTTTACTGTGGGCTACACTTAGAGGCTGATAGACCATACTGAACCTGTTTTTCTGTGCAGGCACATTGTCCCAGGTGAGGGTACTGAATTTCTGCTAAGCCACTTCCATTCCCAGGCAGTTCAAGTGTTTGTGGTCACTTTACTGTAAAAGTGGATATAGTATTACTGGGAAAAATGTTGTGCGAGGCATTGCAGGGCTGGATGATATAAAAACATTTTTGGCATTTTAAAATCTTATCTGTTTCTAATGTCCCGAACCCGTGTTATTTCAACCCAGCTATTGAATTTATCAGGCCACCCTAGCCACTTTACCAGATACCAAGTTTTTCTGCCATGCTTTTCTCTGCCAGGATTTTCTGCACCCTATACACACGGTCCTCACCTGGTTCAATTTTTTGCAACTCCTCTGCTTAAAAGTACCTTTGATGTCTTCCCCAATAGTCTTTTAGCTTATAGGTGGGTCTCTGTGTCTTTAAGACCTCCATCACAATAAATATCTCATCTGTGTACGCCTTTTCATATCCCTTTTCAAACACCCCTTTTAGCTTAGTCTCACGTGATCATCTTTCTGAAGGGTACCCTTTTGTTTTTTGTCAAGAACAGTATTACTGTAGAGGATCTTCCCATACACCCAGAGCATTGGAAGGGTTAACATCCACAGGCCTGTGTTTAATGCTTCTGATAAGTATGATTATAGCTGTGCACCAAGTCTGACAACACATCTGTATATTTCCAAGTATTCTGGGCTGTAAGTATTGCCACATGCATGACTTCAGTGTCCTATTAAATCTTTCTACAATGCTGGCCTTAACTTCATTATTTGTCACAAATGGTGTATTTCATTTTCTTTTAATAGGTTCTTTAAGGATGCATTAAGAAACTCTTGACCCTGCTCAGTCTGCAACTTCTGAGGTGTACGTCCACTTTTAAAAATAGTTTTAAAGGCTTTCGTGCCATTGCCTTGCCTGATTTGTCTTTTAAAGTCACTACCCAGGCATACTTGGACAGCACATCGATGCACGCAGAATGTACTTAAACCCATTATTGTACTTTGCATATTTACTCATATCCACTAAATCGGCTTGCCATTGTCTGTCTATGTCAGAAACAATGACAGGATTTCTTAAATCGGACTCTGGCTGCTTTGTGTAATGAATAGGGTCCTGCTTCGTAAGTCATTCTGCAACACCTTTCCTGGTGAAACCTTTATCAAGTTTTTGCAGCCTTCTATAGCTGAGTCACCCTGTGAAACTACCCACATTTTTGCATTAAATATATATTCTGGAGCAGGTGATCATTTATCTTCTTTTGTCAACCCCTGATACATCTGTTAGCTAGCAAAACTCTTGTCACCACTAAAATAAAGCATGTGCTCTTTTTATTCTGTAAAACACTATGACAAACACAAAGTGCAATGCATGATTATATTTTATTTATACACACAAGTCATAACAGTATTTTAAAGTTTACTTTATATGCGTTATAACACATAGCAAGCATGCAATGATTACATAATATCTTGTTTTCTACACTTCCAGTTGTACACATTTTACAATAACCAGAGACAGTAACTTTTGAGCTGCATGTTTTCACAAGCATGGGCTTTGTCCACTTTCCCCTAGTGATGAGGCAGGCACAAAACATACACACATATGCCATGCACCACTCAAAATAATCAGACTGATTTTAAGAAAATCTGTTACATCTACAATGTTGTTCACCTTACATATGGTTCTTTGGTTAGTTTTTTCCATTACTTCAGTATATAGTGTCCACAAAAGTGAGACAACTCTTTAATCAGAGTCAGTGTGCTTTCTGCCAGTGAAGTAGCTGTACCTTCAGAGCAGATATTTAAGACAAGCTGCTTTCCAAAGTATACAGGGTCCTTTAAAATGTCTTTTATCACACAGTACATTGTAGACATCAAGATTGACTGGAATATCGGAGCATGCCAGTACGCTCCATCTGAAAGTACATTATAATACACTATTTAGGGAATGCATATGCTAAATCAGATTTATGAAATAACAAAAGCGATAAAAGAAGCAAAACATATGATGACAGACTCAGCCCCCTGCTCTGCAGACTAAACACTAAAAATTCAACAGCAATACAGATAACACCACAAAAGTGTACCACATCATAAGGATTATGTATAAACTCTATACCAATTTTATACATCGCTTCTCAAGAGTAGCACCCTCTTGTTTACAATAATCCAGTTTCCTTTTGGGGTCCCTCTGGGAGAACATCAAAAAGTCATTGGCATGTCTCTAAAAGTACAGAGCGGTGTTTGACCTGTAGGTAGATTTAAACCAGGTTGTTTAACTCTGTGTCTGACTAGTTGGTAAATAAGCCTCTGGATGCACTGACAGGGTGTTTCCCATTGTGGTATACTCTGGAAAAAGCATACAGCACTATGTTTTAGTGACCTCTCACTGCATGGTGCAGTTTAGCAAGTGGAAAAGCCATTTATCACATGGTACATTGTAGACAACAAGAGTGACTGGAATATCGGGACTATGCCAGTACATCATAATACACTATTTAGGAAAGCATATGCTAAATCAGATTTATGAAACACATCAAAAGTGACAGCTTCTGTATGTATAATGATAGACTCAGCCCCCTGTTCTGCAGACTAAACACTAAGAGATCAACAGCGGTACAGAGAAAACCAAAAAGTTTTCCAGATCATAAGGGCTATGCATAAACTCTATAATAATATCTTCCATCGCTTGCTCAAGAGTAGCCCTCTTGTTTAAAATAGTCTGTGGTTATTTTAAAGGGTATTTCGGATACTGTAAAAATTCTTGGCTCTCTAAAAGTACAGACGGTGCTTGTCCTGTAGGTAGATTTAAACCAGGTTGTTTAGCTCTGGCCCTGTCCACACTCACCTGTGTGTACCATTACCATGGGTCGCAAACCGTTACGGACCATGTAAAAACGGTTTTCATCTGCATTGGTAACGGTACTGATGCGTTTTGACAACCAATCTCAAGACCTGTTGGAAGGTAGTCTTGAGATGGGTAGCACAAACGATCCGTGAGTGAAATCGTTCTTCAAAGCGAAATACTCACCAAGTCACGGATGGAGAGCATTCTGTACTGTACCCGCTGGTCCTCCATGCCCCCACCAGGCATCCCATGAGGGAGCGCGCATGTGTACATGCGTGTTAAGAGTGCATCATGAAGTGCACCGAAGGGGCCATTTAAATGCCCGTGTTTGCCACTGATAGCCAGCCTGTCAGATGCTTACAAAGTATATCAGGCAATTGTCTTTTGATGTTGCCACTGCTAGTTTGGCTGCATACAGCTGGGACACATAGGGAACTGACACACAGCATTCTGGGATTGTGAATTACTTCGCTCTGATCCAATCATGGTGGGCATCATTACTGCAGTCTGGAGCACTACAGTGTGGACTCAAGATGAACACTTTCAAAACTGGTCACCACACAGTGCTGGATAGTGTGGACTGGCTGTAACAGTAAGCACTAAACCATTTCTGAAAGTGTTACACTCCAGCGATCGCGAGTGTGGACAGGGCCTCTGTGTCTGACTAGTTGGTAAATAAGCCTCTGGATGCACTGACAGGGTGTTTCCCATTGTGATATATTCTGGAAAAAAGCATACAGTGCTATGTTTTAGTGACATCTCACTGTATGGAGCAGTTCAGCAAGCAGAAAAGCCAGGGAAACAACATGAACAATATTAAAATGGTAACAAGTAAGTCTTTTTGGGGTGGGAGGTAAATGTATTTTACAACATAAACGGGTCCCTGAATTTCTTCATAGAATTTTTAACGGTCCCTTTACTGACCAATGGATCATTTCAGCAAGCAGAGAAGCCAGGTTAACAACACAATATCACGAGGTTTTTTCTGCTTTATAGTACACACATACCACATGACAATGATGATCATGATGTAAAGCCCACAAAGACATTCATTGTCATCCACGAATATATTGACAAACAGTTTAACATTTTCTACAAGTGGCAACACTGATTCATTTATATATTTATCTGTATCCTTCCATATTTCTGAAAGGGCACACATCATCAGTTCAGAGGCTGCATGTATCTCACATAGGCAAATTTCATACTGAGGTGAACCAAACAGTGATGGATGGCAGTAATGGCTTAGGATCAGATACATAAGTCTTGGATTCTCTCTGTCCTTCTGTATGATTAGCTGTAAAATAAAATATGACACTTTTTGGTACTGAAATGTTTACATGTAACAGTGTTTTTTGGTGGGGTAATGTTTTTACAACATGAACAGGGTCTCTGAATTTCTTTTAGAAATTTTTTAAAGGGGCCTTTGCTGACCAAACGTGTGGCCTCTCTTCTAATCTCTCTGTCTGGTGGTACATACTTTTAATACACCACTTGGGATCATCAGCCTTTTTCACATCATTTAAAACATGACCAATATGCTGTAGTGTTTCACTGGTCAAATTTAAGCACTGTTGTTTCATTGCTATTGCTAAAATCACAGGTGTAAGTTGCCCTATATGGGTTCTATGTGATAATGGCAGCCCGAATGGCGACCCGTGATGCAA
This sequence comes from Neoceratodus forsteri, assembly GCA_016271365.2. Classification (NCBI taxonomy): domain Eukaryota; kingdom Metazoa; phylum Chordata; order Ceratodontiformes; family Ceratodontidae; genus Neoceratodus; species Neoceratodus forsteri. Next base: position 966,973,713 of record CM057453.1, read on the forward strand.
AGTCAGGGCAGTGAAAAAACAGTTTTGCCACCCTGACAATTTTGGCACACAGAGGAACAGCACCGGAGACTCAATACATTTGCTTTCTGTGAGGGGTTGCACCCCACACCTCCCATGTGGGGGCTTTGCCCCTGCACCCCCTACTTAAGGATTCTCAACTCCAGGGAGGTGCATGTCGGGGATGGAAGCTAAAAAAAGTTTTGGGCTGGGCACAACAAAATGCAGTAGCGCCCGACCCAGACCCAAACCCAAACCCAGAACCCCACGCACGCAAGCGGAGACCAACCCTCAATGCCATGGTGCAGCTCAGCAGCTGACTGCAGTGCCACCCCTACATCCACTCCACCCTCTCCCAGGCCATGCTCACCATGCTCACTCTCCCCACGCATGTGTACATACAGCAACATCCTGTTATTAGGGTGGCCCACCCAAAACATCTGGTCATCCCCTTCCTGTCCCTCACCTTTCGGGCTTTCATCCACATCATGTCACCATTTCAGACATCGCCTTGATTCAGGCACCCACGCCACAGGCTACCCCTATATGAATCGCTTCAGAAACATATCTGTATAATTCTCTAGCTGTCAATTTATCAGTGATACAAGAATGATTTTTCTGACTAGGATCATCTATCTTGCACCCGGACAGGCATCAATCATTTCAGCATGTATCACCCTCTCTATCACTTCAGCAATTATGCCACAGATGGTATGATACATAACATATTTACAATACATATTGTAGTCAGTTTTGGGGGTTTACTACTGAGGCCTGGTTTTTCACATGAGGAACCCTGTCTAATCTCAGCAGAAGAAGAAGAAGAGGGTTGGGTAGTGATCATAGCCTGTTCTGTGACATTTTGAAACATTCTATCACTCTCTGTATTTCTAACATACTGGTCCTCACCCATCTCATTAACAACCACATTTGTATCTTTCACAAAGCAAACACAGTCGAGCAGTAGATTTGTGGAAATTGGCCATGCTGTCCAAATGTGACTGCTGCTCCATCGCAAATCCTTCAGTCTATTAAAGTAAAACAGAAAACAGCATTGGTCCTGTGACTCATTATAGGTAAAATTGTGTTCTACTGCTAACTCATCTCCTCAGTTACACCATGTATGCATGTCACCACCACACATTTTTAATGTTAAAAGCGCATTTATCTCATCAAGGTAACTCTTTTCGCCTTCTTCATTTTCCTTATCTTTCTTTCTTAGCCTGGGCTTGACTGCTTGTGGCTGCATCATCATCATCCACCTCTTGGGCAGAGGCTGTGTCTTGGATTTCTTTTTCACAACTTTCTCTGATGCTTTTTTTGCGAGTGTCTCACCACCCATCTTCTCTGGCTCCCCCTTCTTGTCGCCTCTGGTTTGGGTTTCATAGCAACATCTTTTTCGCATCAGATTAACAACCCAGCAACTCTTCAGGTCTTGCAGTGATGCCTCTTCAGAAGAATAGTCAGATTTAGGATTTTCTGATTCACCAAACTGCAGTGAGATTTTTTTTTTATGTCAGACACTCTTCCATGCAACAAGACTGTGTGGGACATTCTTTTCACACCTCATGTAGTACACATACATTGGATTGAGTTGTGGAGCTCTGATAGCCATCTTCTTGCTTGGCTTTTTCATCTCCAGACTTTCATTCGGTGGTGTGACAGTCTGTTCTGTTGCTGGGAGGTTGAATTGAGAAGCACTGCTCTGTGCCATCTTCTTCTTGTTGTTTTGGATAATCTGCTCCCAAGTCTATAAAACAATCTGAGGAGTCTCTCAAAAAGCTGTGCCTTCTGGCTTCAACTGCAGGGTTTATGTAAGGCTTTGTAAGATGGACTGCCCTTGTTAGAACCATCACCACACCCACCATACTATACATGGTAACGTGTCACAGACACATCTATTGTAGCCCCCACCCCTTTAAAAACATTATAAATATCACTCATATTTCATTCAGCCTTCCTTTGATACTACACAGAGCTGAGGGGAGAACTATAGGTATGTGTCTTCCTTTTTCTGATTCAAATGTATTTTATTCTGTATTTCATGATGGGTTATAAATTATTAGTTTCTGATTCAAATGTATTTTATTCTGTAATTCATGATGGGGTATAAATGATTAGTTTGTGATTGCTAGCATTTGCCTTGCTATCCAGAGAAACTGAGGAACCAGCTTATTTACATGCAGGTCCCTGTACACACACACACACACACACACACACACACACACACACACACACACACACACAGAGTCTTAGCCTTTCTCACTCTCAATTTAAAACACGTAATTTTATTTAAAAAAGCTTATATCCACATTTTACAGATCCCTGTAAATACAGAAATCTTGACACATACAGCCAGCATTTTGCAATGCTATCCAGAGAAAACTGTTGAACCAGCTTATTTACATGGAGGTCTCCATTTTAGCTTATGAATGGTACATGCATATACATAAACACAGAGGTAACATTTTGGTACACATTTTACACAGTCCTACAAATGCATATTAAATTATTTGATACCTTGTTTGTTATAAAACAGAAAAGGGTACTTATACAGACAGATGGATTTCCTCTGTGGGGTCTCCAAACAGACCTCTGAAGCCTTTGCACAATGAGGCTGCCTCCTAGATACAGCATTCTGAAAATATCCTAATCAAAACACACACATGCCACTGTAATTATAACCCCAAGCCGACAGAAGGCATATAACACTACATAAACCCTAACTTATTTTTGGGGTGGGGTGGTGGGGCATGGTGAAGAGGGACAGGGTTTGAGCCAGGATGGTAGAGGTGCAGGAGAAAGGAGGGACAGGAGTTTGAGCTAGGACAGTGGGACTGGGGTTCGAGCCAGGATGGCATGGCAGGGGTTCAAGGGGTGCATGAGAAGGAGGGCATAGGACACTTACAAAATGGTGGTGTTATGTCACTTCTGAGGTTTCAGCACAGGTAATTTCCTGTGTAAGTGGGGAGGACTTGGGTTCGACATGTCATTTCCTGTGCAAAGGGGAACCACGGGTTTGGCGTATGTCATTTCCAGCGGAGTGGGCAGGGCCAACGCTTTAGGGAGGGACTTCTGGTTAAACAAGGGATGATTCTGAGTGGTCCATTTTAGGCTAGCCACCTGTCAAATGATGTGGCACACGCTGATTGGCTGAAATTTAACATTTGACTAGATATATATGAACTTATACTACTAACACAGCTTCATTTTTAACAAGATTTATTCACCTAGAAAGGGATACTGTCTACTTTTATTCAATCTTACTATCTTCCAATATCATAATTTTCTAACCCCTACACCATTATTTTTACATTCTTTTTTGTTATTGTGTCATTTCTGTATCAGACAGTGGTTTGTAAAGCACCACAACCCTGCCCTTGGCCAGAATATCAATTAGTAAATCCTTTCCAGGGTTTCAAACAAAAAGTGATTACAGAAATTCACCTCTCCCATCACTTCTCACCACTTTTACACAATGTGCAGCTTTTAAACAGATCTGCCAGGGGGTCAGCAAGTTGCACTGCCAGTTCCCTAAGTAACCTCAGATGCAAACCAAGAGGCGAATGGAGTAAGGCTCTCAGGGTCTGCAGACTGCAAGCAACAGGAAAAATAAGAAGATAAGGAGAATGAGAATTTTGGGATGCAGTTCTAAGATCACAGAACAGAAAAGATACAGTAAACCTTATCTAGTTAAAGGGGTCTGCCTTAATTCCAGGGGCTTGATTTACAGACATTGGCGCAAGCTGTACTGAAGGATGCTTGTGCCATTTTCTGGTGCACCTAGGACCCTGAGGCCAATTCATAATTGTGTAGTGTCCTGGTGGCAACCCTGTGGATTATGACAACCCTGGCCCTTCATTAAAATATGGCACATCTGGAAGGTGCACCGCAAGCTGCAGGGGTAGATGTGTGCAATAGCATCATGGGTAGCAGTCCCTGGTGGCTATCAAACCCACACCCCCAGCCCCGATACCTGTTTCTTAAAACAATAGCAACATTCCTGGTGGTCTAGCGGACCACCACCCCAGCACTGATCCCCATTTCTGTCAAACATACCTGGTGGTCTAGTGGACACCCTCCACCCCTCAGGCAGTGCCCCCAGCACCCTGCCTCTGTCCCATCCCAGAGTCATCACCTGGCACCCCTCACTTGTGTGTACTGTATACAGAATGCTCATTGGCATCTCAGTTGGCACCAGCCATGGTGAAGAGTGGAAGGCTGTGCCAGGCACTGGCTCTGTGATGGGACTGGTGGAGCTATGGTGGTGTGGCCCTTCCTGCTGGGGTGAGAGCCCACTAGACCAACAGGAGATATGATATTTTGTCAGAAATGGAGATGCGCTTGGGAGGTGGTTCTGTTAGACAATGTTAGGATGTGGGTGTTTTTTAAGAAGTGGGATTGGAGCTGGGGGATGCTAGACCACCAGGGATGTTGTTTATTTTTCTTTAACCAGCATCAGGGCTAGGGAACTGTGGCACATTGCAATATAAAAACCCTCCCAGGACGCACATCTAAGTACCATTAGACCAGCTTGGCTGGTCTAATGGTACTTAGAATGTTGCCCTCTTGGAGGGTTTTAAATACTAAATTGGAGGATATGGCAGCATGCGCCTTCTGAAAGCCCCGTGAGTGCCATGTCACAGCCCATTTTGTGGTGCAAGGTTAGCACAAGCCCCCTTGGCACAGGCAGCCTGTGTTTGATACAGGCTGCTCTTCAGAATTGCTCCTGCACATCTTTTGGTGCAAGTCACATCTTGTGCCATCCTTTGTGGCACAAACCCTTTGTGCCATTCAGGGAGCTTCATGCATAGGGCTCCAGGAGTCTGGTGTAAAATCATTGAGCTCTGGGCTTTGGTGGCACTCCTCCCTATGCTCTATCCACCTCTATAAAGGAAAGGAACATTGTTTAACCAGGAGTAGCACACTAAGCGAGCTTGTTTCAGGTGTAAGCTGGGAGCACAAGTAGGTTAAGTGACTTGCTCAGGATCACACAGTATGCACCTTGGTGTGGGATTCAAACCCAGGTCTTCAGATCTGCAGCTCAGAGGCATAACCCACTGCACTATACTGCCTCCAAAATATAATGACATGCACTTATCATGGTGTGCCACAGTAGAACATGTAAAGGTACATGAAAGTCTCAGTCATGTCACGCCTCTTTCACCTGTCCTCCAGTGTGTACATATTGAGATCTCTCAATGGTCAACTCTCTAATCCGCCATCTGTTCTACACAGTGTCAAGGGCTTGCTGAAGTCTCATAGGTCATGTCCACATAGAGCTTCACTTACAAATCCTGCAACTTCTTGTTTATCTTTGTCTGAACCCTTTACCTTTTCAGTACCTTTACTGAGGTCTGGTCTCTAGAACTGGGCACAGAACTTCATGTGGGGGCATATCAGAGAGTGGTACTGGGGCAGCACAACCTCCTCCTCCTGCTGCTGGTAATGCCCTTCCCCATGCACCCCATCATCCCACTAGTGCTGCCCATGTCTTTGCCACACTGTGTTGCCACCTTGAAATCTTCTGAAATAATAACCCTGAGGTCACTTTCCTGCCTAGTGACTACAAACACATCCCCTACCATCATACACTCCAATCCTATAATCAGCACTGTGTTTCCTGTCCTGTACTGTAGGTGCATGATTTTCACTTTTGGTATTGAACCTCAAATGTCATACATACGAACATACAAAATCTGCCAGCAGAAACAGGCTTCATGGTCTATCAAGTCTGCTCAAGTGCACAGCTAGCACCCCTAGATTGCAGCTGCCCAACCCCCGACCCCCTCTCAACTCCAGGAGGTTTTCAGCACTACTTACCCAGACCCTCCCTGTTCCCTGTCCCATGCCCTTTTAAAACTACCCACCATCTTACATGAAATCATGCCCTCTGGTAGGGCATTCCATTTTGACACCACCCTCTCCATGGAGTAATATCTCCTCATCTCTCTCTCTAAATCTGCCCCCTAATCTTAGCATATGCCCTCTCATGTCCCTTCTCTTCCTCAGCTTAAATAACCCATCGGTGCTAGATTTGTTGATCCCTTAAAGCACATTAAGTACTTGAACATTTCAATCATATCCCTCATCCCTCCTCTCCTGCAGGGTGTACAAACTCAGATCCTTAGTCTGTTCTCATAGGTTGTGCCTTCCATCTCCCATATCATTTTTGTTGCCCTCGCTGCACCCCTCTAGTGCATTTGACCACTTCTGAGAGTTTGTGCCATTTACCAATACCCTGTACCTCCTATACATTATCCAGTTGCAAACTCACTATACCATTTTGGCACCGACTCCCATGCTGGTCAACTCTGTAATCCACCATCTGTGCTACACAGTGTCAAAGGGCTTGTTGAAGTCTCAATAGTTCATGTCCACTACCCTATCCTGGTCTATTTCCCTGGTCACCCAGCCTAAGATAGCTATTTCATTCTTATGGCATGACATCTCCCCAACCCATGCTGTCTGTGGTCACAAGCCATTTGGCTTCCAGCCAATCAGTCTCTCCCTTTGGTAGGGTTTACTTTAGTTTCCCCACCATTGAAGTTAGAAGTAAGGCCACCAACATACTGAAATCAGACCGCATTTTTCCTATGAAGTGGTTCAGGTCTCATCTTAAACAGATCCTCAAACTGCAGACCCTGGCTGGGGTGTGGAACCACACCCGGTACCTTGGAGGAATCAAACAAGGGGCCTGTTGGGCTGCATAAGGAAGGATTAGTCAGTGCAGGTAGCTGAGATCCAGGGCTTGAAGTGTGTGTGGGGGCACAAAGTCCATTACTCCTGGCTCATTTTCCAAAGGCAGTGAAATCTTCTCAGTAGGGGCACCCTGGCTGACACATCCTACCAGAAACTGAAAATTCCTGTTCCAAATTAGCAGAACAGTTCCTCCAGGGTTTCTGAACCAGCAGCAAAGCTCCCAGTACAAGAGATGAGCAAGCCAGGAATTTTTCATCAAGAGCCAAGCCAGAGCCAAGCCAGAGTATAGCTTGACTCCAGAGCCAAAACATGAGTCAAGCCCTGGCTACTGCAGGCTGTTCTCCACAAAGGAGCTGAACATTTCAGACAGTGCACTAGCTGGTTGGGCCGACCAAAATGCTTACTTAACCATAACTGGCTCGGCCTTGGTGTTAAATTGCTTACAGATGTTAAGCTGAGCAGAGCCATGACAAGCTCAAGCCAGGTTCATGCCAGCTCTGGCTTGCCCACCTGTAGCCCCTGGAGGGCAGGACCTCCTGGAACCCAACCCTGGCTGGAGCAAGTTACTGAGGTTGCATCCGCACCCTTTCATCACCCGGAATCAAAGGCTTGACAGGCAAATGAACAATAGGACTCACCCGTCTAGGCAAGGCAGAAGGAATAAGGTCAGTGTCCTCAGGATCTGGCTGGCTGACCTCCTGCAATGAGTCAAATGGTGGTGAAACACCACTCCCACCATCCTGATTACCAGAGTTCATCTGGACAATCACAGGCAAAGAATCTGAAGAACCCAGCTCTAGTCCATGTTGCCAACTACACTGGATTGGGAATCCATTTTCCAGCCATGTGCACCCAGCTGGCAGCCTGTAATGCATGCTCTAGGGATCAGGGGTCAGCAATTGACATCTTGGAGGCTGAAGTCACCTGAAAGGCTGTTTGAATCCAGCTACAGGGTGAAGAGGGTGGCCCTCCACAAACAAAAATCACCATCATGTCATCTTTCCATAAGCTGAGTGTCAGTTAAAGTCCAGCAACTGGCTTCTCTGGAAAAGTCAGGAATCTCTAATTCCACCCCATCCATTCATTCCTCTGTGTTATCCTGTGCAATCCATCCTGAAATCTGCAACTTCATATGATGCTCACCTCAAGGCCATCCAACCACCACTGGAAACTAGGAGGTGAAGATTCTGATCCTGCAATCTCCTTCATAAGATTCTCAGTACATGTTCACCAGCAGAATGTACCACAACCAATAAAGCCTCCTGACAATCCACCTCTGAGTTCTCCTTGCTTTCCAAGGCCAGGGCTGGGAGAGAGGAACAGCTCCTTAGCCCAACAGTGCAACTACTCTTCAGGCAGCCAGGAATCTGCCATCTTGGTAAATGGCAGCCAGTGGTGACCCCACCATGATATGGGGAACTTCCCGGTGTCTAGCCAAATTTCCCCATTCAGTAAAAATACAACCAATGCCTTAATTTCAGTTGGATTTGCTCTGTATTCCCAACTCCCACCCCTGGGGTGAGGCTGAAAATAGAAGCACTGTTTAGCCCTCCTTTCCCAGTCAATGAAAACTAAATAAAACAAAAAAAATCACCCACTGATTAGCCTTTATCCATGACCTGTAATCACTGTATTATCACTGCTCTTGATGATCAACCTCTTTCTGGGGTTATCTCAAACCATACTGAGCTGTGGTCACTGTACCTAGATTTTCCCGCCTCTCCACTGTGTCTGCATTTGACAGCACCAGGTAAATGACGGTCTGATGCCTGGTTGACTGTCAAACACACAGCACTATGAAGAAGTCCTGCATGACTTCTTGCAGCAACCTGACTTCTCCCTGTCCTGATTTCCAGAGCTGCCCAGGCAATGTTCAAAATGTTTAACTACACTATCACTACTTCACCCATTACAGCACCCTTCTGATCTCTCTAATATCTCCCATCTCATTTTATTTTAGTAGTATAAATGTATTTTTATACAGGTAAGAATGGTTTACAAACATCATTGGGTCACAGACCCTTTTTCAAGATGTACCTGTTTTCATCATAAATTTTAAAAGTACTTAAAATACACTCCATTCATTTAAACAACATACATGTTTCATAGTTTCACTGAGTTCATAATTTTTATTGCAATTTCAGGCAAGCAATACCAACATCAGTGATAATACACCATTAGTAGGTATGGAACAGAAACAAGCAGGGCAGACACCAGATAACTACAGACTCATTTACAGTGTACATGTTATTTATTCCCAACAGATCGTAGAACAAATGCTACACAAACAAGAAGTGTTTTCCACAGTCAACATAACACCGAAAATTAGAAGTTGGATTTTGTGATGGCACTGACTGCCACAAGCTCAGGTGCATCACAGGTATGGTGCACTGCTGCTTGTAGAAATCACCAAGAAATTTTCACTGGGGATAGCCAACCAGTTAAGAAGGGGATAAAACCTTTATAGGTACATTACGGAGTGAAGAAAGATCAAGGAGGAATGGTGAAGCTAATAAAGGGAGGGTGGGTGGCAGAGATGGACAATGAAAAGCAGGGATACTGAATGAATACTTCTGCTCAGTATTCACAAAAGAAGAGAGAGGAGATACCTAATCCAATCAATAGAAGCACTCTGGATGAGGGTCAATACCAGTCCTTTCTCAGAAGAAAGTGTTCTGAAAGAACTCCTAAAACTGAAGGTGGACAAAGCAATGGGGCTTGATGGGATTCACCCAGAATTCTAAAAGAACTAAGGGGAGAACTAGTGACACGACTGACTACCCTTTTAACAAATCATGGGAGGATGGTGTGGTACCTAAGAACTGGAGGAGGGCATATGTGATTCCCTTCACAAAAGTGGGAGCAAAGCAGAGGTATGAAACTACAGACCTGTTAGCTTGACCTCAGTGGTAGGGAAAATGATGGAATCACTCTGAAAGAAAGAATTGTTGAGTACCTAGAGGCCAGCGAAGGCACAGGACCCAAGGCAGCATGGATTCACAGTGGAAGGTCAGTCAGATGAATCTAATAGATTTCTTTGACTTGGTGACCAAAGTAGTAGACCAGGGAGGGGCTGTGGACATGGCCTACCTAGACTTTAGCATGGCATTTGACACAGTCCCACACAAAGATTAATAAACAATTTGACTGCCTGGGAGGTCCCAGGGTGGTAGCCCAGGTAAAAAATGGCAGGACAACAGGACACAGAGGGTAATAGTAAACGGAGTCCACTCTGAAGAAAGGTGGTTACTATGGGCACCGTGAGGGTTCAGTACTGGGTCTGGTCCTTTTAATGTCTTTATAAGAGGCATTGCAAAGGATTGGAAGGAAAAGTATGCCTCTTTGCAGATGACACAAAGATCTGCAACAGGATTGATTCACATGGGGGCAGAAAGGATGAGATGGACTTGGCAAGGTTGGAGGAATGGTCAAAGTATGACAGCTTAGATTCAATGCAAAGAAGTGCAAAGTAATGCACCTGAAAACAAAACCCAGGGAAGAGTACACAATAGGGGACGGTATTAAAAATGGAAAGGGAACTGGGGTAGTCATATCAGATGACCTAAAGGTAAGCAAGCAATGTGAGAAGGCAGTAAGGATGGCTGGGGGATACTGGGATGTACAGAGAGAGGCATCACCAGTAAAAACAGGAAGTTGTTATCCCTCTGTACAGACAGTTGGTGAGACCCCATCTGGAGTACTGAGTGCAGTTCTGAGACCCTATTCCACAAGGACATAGACAGGATGGAGGCAGTCCAGAGGAGGCAACTAAAATGGTGCAGGATCTGCAACAGAAGCCATATGAAGAGAGACTAAAGGAGCTTAATATGTATACTCTTGAGGAAAGAAGGAGAGGCGGACATGATGGGAACTTTCAAATACTTCAAGGGAATAAACAAAGTCTAAGAGTAGCATCTTTCAGAAAAGAGATGTGCAAGAACAAGGGGACACAATTTGAAGATAGAGGGGAACGTCAGGGCAATGTGAGGAAGTATTTTTTACAGAGGTGGACATATGGAACAGCCTTCCTGAGGTCGTCATGGGGTCAAAACAGTGTGGAATTCAAGAATGCATGAGATAGACATAAGGCAATTCTGGTGGGGGTTAGGAAGAACTAGGCTGTTGGTTAACCAGGATCATCAGCTTATCCAATAGGTAAGGAAATGGGCAGACTAGGTGGGCCAAGCAGTCCTCATCTGCCATCAAAGTCTATGTTTATAAGATCCTCTATTAATGCCATCTGACCCATCTTTATATGGTCTAGCTTGCATCAACTCTGGGGACCCTTTTCAAGGAGTTTGGGCCAAATATTTGATGCAAGCCACATTAAATAGGGTTGGTGTCACAATTGCACCCTAGATTATAAAGTCAGGTGCAGTTGTGGCAGTCAACCTCCACACAGCTGTTGTGCCTCATGGGTTCAATGAAGGGCTTGATGCAAGCCCTGCATCACCGTTGAAATCCTGCCTCCACTGGAATTATTTTTCTGGTAGTATATCAGTAAGAAAATCTCTTCCATTTAGAGCAGTATGTTTTCATGGTTGCTGTTTTCCTGAAACCCTAAGCACTTTTAGTATATCCTCTGAGAGAGTTAAACCAGAAGAGCCATGCCCTCACATATAGTATTCTGGGGTTTGTGAATGTTATCCTGCCATTGAATAAAGTCAGTAGTTTGTGACTAAGCTGTAGGCTGTTTGGAAATACTATGGATAGGGTGAGGAGAACTGAATAGCTGGTATGTCTGGGTCAGTCTGGAGCTATCAGGATCATTGTTGCAGGTTCCCTCCTGAGTTTTAGAAGGATCTTTTATATGAATGGAAATGGTGTAAAGGCATATTGTACAGGAACTTTCCTGTCCAACCCCAGACCCAGGCATCCTCTGGGACTGTGCCTCTCACTGGTGGTCTGCAACAAAACTTTGGGAGCCGATTGATTTCCCAACAAAAGGTCTATTTTGGGGTGTCCCACCTTGTCAATATTGTAACCAGAACCTATCTGCTCAAGGCCCATTCATGAGTTCCCATGGCTGGTTCTGCTGAAGGAATCTACCTGGATGTTGTCCTTGCCTGGCAGCTACATCACAAAAATGTTTGCTGCCAAAGTGTACTGTATGCCAAGTCCCACGTCCTTGTTGCTTCTGTACACAGTTTTGAGGATTGTGTCCCTCTCTGTTTATGTAGTACATTGTTGTGGTGTTGTCTATTCTGATTTGGACAGACTGACCATGTACTGTATTTGGGAGGAGAAGGACTGCATTGCTAGTAGCACTGCCAGAGCTCCAAATTTATATGTTCCATTGATTCCTGTGGGTTCCATGTGCCACTCACTGAGGTTCTGCAGATGAGCACCGCACACCGGAATGAAGCATCTGTTGTATGGATAATTATCGTTGATTGCTAAAGGAAAGGAATACCTCTCTGATCTTGCTTTCTTCCTTCCACCACTGTAGTGAATTTACTAGAGCATTTGTCAATGGTACTGGTTTTGAGAGTGGGTCTCATCTTTGAGACCAGTTGTCTTCTAAGTGGTACTGGATATTGTGACATGTACAGCCAGTTCTGAGTGCTGTATCATTTTTTTAATACAAAATGTATTACTGACTGTCTCTGCTGAAAATCTGATGCTCTAGGGTGACCTCGCTTCCCTCCCCGGTTTCAGCTGAAAGATGAAAGCCATGAGAAAATGCTGAATCAGCATGTGAGATCACACACACACACACACACACACACACACACCGGTTTTAGAGACAATGTGTTACATGGAAGGCCTTAATCAAGGATCTCCTGTTTTCTGAGTTAATTACAGCTGTAGTTGCTAAGATGGAAGATCATATCCATTTTATGATTGGAGGGAAACCAGGTTATTACACAGGAGTGCAAAATCAATAAAGATGCTTTAATGTCCTGAAAGGGGAAGCTTATCATGAGATCAAAGAGATGTCATTTGAAGAACATATGAGTCATGCTGAGGATTGCAAAATGTAATACTTTGAAAAGACATCCTGTTTTTGTATAAGATATATATTTTTTATATATATTCTGACACAGGAGGAGCTAGGTGATCTCACACAAAAGGGTTGGCCAATACAGTATGTTTAAGGAATAATTCTGTTTTATTAGACACTTTTATCTAGACTCTGACAAGAATATATCTGTAGCACTTTAAGCAGGTATTTAGAGAGAGACCAATCTAAATATTCTAGTAGGAATTGCACTATTTAAATCTGTTTTGTTTAAGTGATTGTATGTCTTGGGATATAATAGTTCTGTATTGTATGTTTTCATATTTTTATGTATTGTAGTAAAATTCTTTTAGAGCATACTTGGTCTATCTTTGAATTTCTTTTAGTTGTAAGAAAAGTATATATGGTTATGGCAGACAATAGACATAAGTTTGAATGGTGATACCAAACTGGAAAGAGAGGCGTTTTAAATCTGAGGTCTTTATTAAAGGTTTTTAAGGGCTCATCTCTGTATACCTGGTTAGGTGCCCATAGGCAAAGCTATCTGGCCCCCTGAAGACAGAAATATCTGAGCCTGTGCATTGGGTACACTATCAAGAGGTTCACAGTTTGTATCCCTCCAAGACTTGAGACCAAAGGTTGATCTGAACTCACAAAACAGACAAGAGGGTTACCTTGTTCTGTTAAACTGTCCACAAGACTGCGCTCAGAGGTTGGCACTTTTGGGAGTTGAGGGCCTGACCTGCTGAGTGGGTTTGTGACAGATTGGTTGCAGCGTGGCATAATTTTGGTATCACAAGCCCTTTTGTTCTGTGTCAGCTGAGACCATAAGCTCTCTTGCAAAGAAAGAAAAGGCAGAGTTTTATTTTAAAAGGAAACAGAACTATTTATCACTGGCATACAGTCAAGTTCCTACCCATTTTATTTGTTTTTCTAAGTGCATCAGAGTAGCAGTAGTCAGGAAAGATGACTTTCCCAACTACAGCAGGCACACTGTAGATTACTTAAAGCAGTTGGGGACAGAGGAGCCCATTCAGGTGAAAGCAAGAAAGCAGATCCTCATAGATGCCCTGATGGTATCAGATACCCAGAGCAGCGAGTCACCAACTGTGACTGTAAAGGACCAAACTTCAAGTGTGGAAGGGCTAGCAGCCAGTGAAGGGTCCAGAGTTGATGAGGAGGACAGCAGGGCCACTGTCAGTGAAGGGCCACAGCAGCTGGGAACATCACCAGTATCCTGAATCCATAGGTACTCAGGCTGCAAACTGAGTTGCACAGGATGGAACTGGAGGCAGAGCAAGAGAAGCAAGAGGCGGACAGTGAGGCAGAGTGAGAGAGCGAGGCAGATCATGAGAGAGAATACGAACGTTGAGAGGCAGAGTGAGAACAGAGAGATGCAGACCATGAGGAGCATGAGCTAGTGAGCTGCAGAGGAGAAGAGAGAGGAGCACCAGAGGCAACATGAAATGGAGAAGCTACCACTCCAACCAAGCGGCACCAGAGCAGGTAAGTGGCTTGGGTTTAACTGGGACTGCAGGACTGGGTTACAAATTGAACTCCAAATTAATAGCCACATTTAAGAAGGGAAGATATGGATGCTTTTAAATTCTTTTGAAAAGTTTGATTCAGGCTAAAATTCCTAGAGGTCCTGGAGCTTCCAGCTATCCCCGCTACTTACTGGGAAAGCTTGGGATGCATTGGGTCAAACGGACAATGAGGACAGTAATAATTACAGCAAACTAAAAGCTGCACTGTTAAAAGTTTGACTTAACTGCTGAATCATACAGAGCTAAATTCCGTAAGCTCAGGAGAAGCCCTGATACAAGTTACTTAAGAGCTAGCCATGAAACAACATCAGTTTTAAAACATTGGTGGAAGGAATTGAGGCAAACTGTTGATAAAATTGAAAATGTGATTTTATTAGAACAGTTTTATTGGGTTTGCCTAGCAGAGCTAAAAACCTGGCTAGAGGACAGAGATCCCAAAACAGTGCAAGAGGCTGCTGAGCTCTGACCACTATGCCAAGAGCAGACATGCTCTGAGAGTGAATGGGGCAGGTGTGGCAGCACAGAAAGGGGAAAACATGCCTTCAGGCAGCTAAAACCCTCACTGCCTCCACCAAAACCAGTTAGCCCAGGTTTCCAAGAAAAGATTTCTCTGAAGTAAGAAATGCCTGTTGGTTGTGTAACAAAACTGGGCATATTGCCAGACAGTGTCCCAAAAGGTGAGCAATAATACACAACAGGGTGCTAGAAAAGAAGTGGGTTGTTTGTGTGTCCCTGGGAGCATGCCAGTGAACATGAGGAACACATGCACCCAGTCATGGTAAATGGTGTGCAGATGCAAGGGTTAAGGGACACAGGGCATCCTCATGTTAGTAAAGGGGATCTGGTACAGCCTGGTCAGCTTATACCCAATAAATACGTCACTGTACAAGGGTTTACTGGTGAAGAGAAAACATTGCCACTGGCTAGTGCTCTCTTAGACTGGGGTGAAACAGGGGAACTGTGCAACAGGTGGCTGTAGCCAAAACATTAGCAGTGGATGATCCTGGGTAACAATCTCCAACAGGGATGGTATGTGCAGTTACCCATAGCCAGGTGGCAAGGAAAATTGTAGTTCCCTGAACCCCACAGAAACCAGTGTGGAAACCACTGGGAGGCTGGTTCCCCAGTCTGTGTCTCCAGATGGGAGACTGATAAAAGGGTAGAAATGTCCCCTGTAGCAAGTAATCACACAGCTACGGAAGGTTATTCCAAAGAGGTAGGGTGACCAGTTATCAGAGGGTTGGGACTGACAGTGATCCTGAGGTCCCTGATGCTAGTGCTAGGACCCTAGTTTAGCAACTGAAGGACCTGTCCCATACCTTGGGAATGTGTGAGGTTTGCAGCTGCTCAGAGGGGTGACCCTAGTTTAGAGAAGCTGAGGGCTTGGACAGACTCAGATGGCACACAGGAGGTGACGGCAGACATAAGGTTTATTGGGAAAATGGACTTATGTATACTCAGATAGTACAGACAGTGGGAGGATGCTAGGCAGGCAGCTTGTCGTCCCCAGGGGAATCGTAAGCAGTTGCTCAAAATTACACATGATATTCCTTTGTCTGGTCATCTGGGGAATCGTGTGCACTACGCGGCGGTTGGCCCAGAATTTCTACTGCCCTAACTTCACCCAGCAGGTGAAGGAGTATTACCAGTCTTGTCACCGGTGCCAAGAAATAGGGAAGGCGGACAAGAAAACCCAAGCCGCCCTGATTCCATTGCCCATAGTGGAGGAGCCATTCCAGAGGGTGGGAATGGATATTTGGACCTTAAATACCCCAGCTCCTCAGGGAAGAGATTCATCCTGACTGTGGTGGATTATGCCACCTGGTACCCAGAGGCAGTCACCCTATCCTCACTGAGGATGGACAAAGTGGCAGATGCCTTACTTGGGATTTTCTCCTGTGTTGGGTTTCCGCAGGAGGTAGTCTCCGATCGAGGAGGTTCCTTCATGTTGGACCTGACAAAATGTTTATGGGAGAAGTGTGGGGTGGTGCAGAGATACATGACACCGTATCACCCACAAGTCAATGGGCTTGTGGAATGATTTAATGGTACCCTAAAGTTAATGCTCTGGACGTTTGCTGAAAAGCATGGGAGGGACTGGGAGAAATACCTGCCCCATCTGTTTGCATACAGGGGTTGCCCCAAGAGTCGACAGGATTTTCCCCTTCTAACTCTTATATGGACCCCAGGTACGTGGGCCCCTAGACTTGATCTGGGAGGACTGGGAAGGCAAGCACACCCCAGGAACTCTCGTTGTGGATTATGTCCTTAGGTTTAGGAAAGGCTGAAGGAGCTTATGGGGACAGCCCAGAGCAACCTGCAGCTGCCCAACAGAAACAAAAGTGTGGTATGACCCAGAGCCAGAGCTCACTCGTACATGGTAGGTCAGGAAGTCATGGTCCTTATTCCAGTCCAGAAAGCCAACCTGCAAGCTGAGTGGACAGGACCGTACAAAGTGGTTAGGAAGGTAAATGACGTGAACTACATTGTGGATTTACCTGACTGAAGACAGACTGAAAGGATGTACCATGTCAACATGATGAAGCCATATGCAAATAGGGCTGACATGGTGTTTGCAGTGTGTAGTCATGGGGATGGGACGGATGAAGGAGACCCCTTCTGGACTTGCTGAAAGAGAGTAAGCGGGAGTCCTCTGTGGAGCAGTAAAATTGTCTCCCCAGCTGACCCTGGACCAGGTCCAGAAAGTAAGGAGATTTTACAGACTTTGCCCCATTGTTTAGCGCAAGCCTGACTAACCCTTAGTGACACACAATGTGTAGACAGGGACACAGATGCCCATACGCAGACAGCATATCAGGTGTCAGAGCTGTCCAAAAGGACATTAGGAGGAAGTGGAAGAGATGCTGGATTTAGGGGTAATCCAGAGATCCCACAGGCCCTGGGCCTCACCCGTAGTCCTTGTACCCAAGCCAGATGGCTCAATTTGTTTCTGTGTGGACTATCAAGGACTGAATGTCATCACGAAGTCTGATGCCCACCGATGCCCTGGACAGATGAACTCCTGGACAAGTTGGGGTGCGACCTTTCCTTAGAATTATTGACCTGACCAAGGGTATTAGCAGGTAGAATTGACAGACAGAGCTAGGGAGAAGTCGACCTCATCACTCTGATAGGCTTATTTGAGTTTAAAGTAATGCCTTTCGAAATAAAGAACGCCCGGCCACTTTCCAAGGTTGTGGTGAACCAGGTGTTAAATGGTGCTGAGGAGAATGCCGTGGCATACCTGGATGACATTGCCATCTTTAGTACCAGCTGGGAGGGACACCTATCCCACCTTAGGGAAGTGCTGGACAGGATACAGAGGCTGGGCTCACTGTCAAAGCCGAGAAGTGCCAGGTGGCCATGGGAGAAGTGGCATACCCAGGCATGTGGTAGGCCAGTGACAGCTCCATCCTAACCAAATAAAGATAGAGGTGATCCAGGGGTGGCCCAGACCAGAAACCCAGAAGCAGGTTAGGAGCTTTTAGGGACAGCAGGGTACTACAGAAAATGTATCCAATTACAGTGCCCTGGCTGCTCCCTATCTGACCTGACAAAAAAAAAAGATGCCAAAGAAAATTACACGGGCCCAGCCTGTGAGGAAGCCTTTACCAGACTGAAGGAGGCACTGTGCAGTTCTCCTGTTTCGACAAGTTCTGACTATAGCAAAACCTTTATAGTTCAGACGGACGCCTCAGATGTGGGTATTGGGGGTACTGAGCCAGACGCCCAGCCAAGGGACAGATCACCCAGTAATATACCTGAGCAGGAAGTTACTTCCCAGGGAGCAAGCTACTCCACGGTGGAAAAAGAATGTCTTGCCATAGTGTGGGCCCTAAAGAAGCTAGAGCCATACTTGTATGGGAAGCATTTTGTAGTGCAGACTGAGAAGCATTTTGTGGTGCAGACTGACCACAGCCCCTGATTTGGCTGACATAGATGGGGAAACAATGACAGATTACTAAAATGGAGTCTTGCTTTACAAGGGTATGATCTAAAAATCATACATAGGGCTGGAGGCGAAGAACCAGAATTCAGATGGGCTGTCTAGGGTCTATGAGGAGTGAACTGATTTGGGAAGTTCATCCCATGTAGGGATAGAACCCCCAAATTCAGTTTAGGTAGGAGGAACTGTGACGTGGACAGCCAGTTCTGAGTGCTGTATCATTTTTTTAATATAAAATGTATTACTGACTGTCTGCTGAAAATCTGATGCTGTATTTATTTTTATTTATTTAGGATTCAGATCATACCTTTGAGCTCAGAGCTCTTTTACAAAGGTTCCACGTCAAACAGTGCCAATGACAACAATAACAAACAGTTTACATACAATACTCAAATAGTAGGTAGCTAGTATACAATAAGGTTACAATGTCATTCATAGTACCAAGGGTAATAGTACAGCATCAAGAGCATTCAGCTAGGGTAAAGGATAGTGTTTATATGTAGCGAAGGAGATAAAGAGGTGTGACACCAAGTGTGAGTAAGAGGAGGAATCAAGGTGAGGGAGGGGACACTGGGGAAGAGTGGGCAGCCAAAAGAAGTGGCTTTGTCTAGGAGGTTGGGAGGTAGTGGTAGTAGGCTGGTTTAAGGTTGATCCAGTGGGAGAAAAGGCACAAGGGAGAGGAAGACAGAGGTATGGGGCAAGAGGGAAGAGTGGGGGAAAAGGAAGGGGCAGGAGAATGTGGATGAGCGGGCATTATGGGTGTTAGAGTCCTAGTGACAGTCACAAACTGTCCTAGTAAAAGGTGTTGCCTTAGGCCATTTTTGAATTGTGAGATGCATTGGGAGTTTAGAATGTGCACTGGGATTTCATTGCCATTGGGGGGCCCTATAGCTGAAAGCACGCTGTTCCTGCACAGTTTGACAGAAAGGTGTTGATAGGGCCCCCTCATCCTGCCTCTGGTGGTATAGCTTGTAGCACTTGGTGTTAGGATGCTAGAAATGCATGGGGCAGTTTTACCCATTAGCGCCTTTTTTCCAAGGAGACATGTTTGGAATATAATCTTGTTCTTTAGTGACAGCCAATTGGTCTCCTCGTATAAGGAGCAGATGTGGGTATTTTGATCTGCAGCAATTGTGAGTCTACATGCCTTATTGAGGGCAATGTGAATCCTTTTAGTGCAGTGTCTGTTGCTGCATCAGAGACCACCAAACCATAGTCGATGGTAGAAAGGATGGAGCTGGAGACTGAGAGATGGAGGGCCTCTGGAATGAGATACTTTTATGCCCATGTAGTACACCCAGCTTGGTATTCACTGCCTTTACCACTGTGTTGATGTGTTGGTGAAGGTGAGGCAGTCATCAATGGTGACCCCAGGTACTTGAAGGAGAGAACTTGTTCCAGCGGCTCACTGACTTTATTGGAGATGGTGAGGGAGGGAGCTTTTTTGTACTGTGGGCTGGCTGTGAGCATCACCTTGGTTTTTGTAGTTTAATAGAAGTTTATGGCTACAGAATCAGTGTTCCAGCTTGTAGAAGGATGCCTGCAGCTTGAGTGGAGGTGACTATTGATGAACTGCTGGTGAGAAGCACAGCGTCATCTGTGAAAAAATATCAGTTTAGTGTCACAGGCTTCAGGAAGATTATTTAGGAAGAGGCTGAATAGTAAGGGCCCCAGTATTGACACCTGTGGGACCCCTAAAGATACCTCATTGGAGCCAGATACTGTGTGCCCAATTTTACACGTTGGCTTCTGTGTGTTAGGTAGTCCTTGAACCAGCAGACAGCAGTGGTTACAACTCCAGGTTCTGTAGTTGAGTCAGGAGGGTGATTGACAGTGTCGAAGGCTTTGGTGAGGTCTATGAAGACTGACCCCACCAGCTTTCAGCAATCTAGTGCTGTGTGCAGAGTAGTCAGTGTAGTCCAGGAAAGCAGTGGAGGTACTATGATTCTGCCTGAAACTCATGTTGGTTGGGACATAACAGGTTGTATTTGTTGAGGTAATCTGTGAGTTGGGTGGCTACAATCTTTTCAGGGATTTAGATAAGGGAGAGAGGATGGATATTGGCCTATAATTGTCGGTGCATGTCATATCACCGTTCTTGTGCACAGCGTCCACGAGCCTGTTTCAGATCCCAGGAACTGTGCAAGAACCAGCAATTTGTTAAATAGTTTTGTAACTGGCACGATGATGACAACCAGTGTTAGGGATAAGAGTTTAGGAGTGACCTGGCCACCCCACCCCCAGGTTTCAGCTGAAAGATGAAAGCCATGAGAAGATGCTGAACCAGCATGTGAGATCACATACACACACACACGGTTTTAGAGACAATGTGTTACATGTAAGGCCTTAATCAAGGATCTCCTGTTTTTCTGAGTTAATTACAGCTGTAGTTGCTAAGATGGAAGATAATATCCATTTTACGACATTGGAGGAAAACCTAGGTTATTACACAGGAGTGTAAAATCAATAAAGATGCTTTCATGTCCTGAAAGGGGAAGGAAGCTTATCATGAGATCAAAGAGATGTCATTTGAAGAATATATGAGTCATGCTGAGGATAGCAAAATGTAGTGCTTTGAAAAGACATCCTGTTTTTGTATAAGATATATATTTTTATATATATTCTGACAGAGGAGGAGCTAGGTGATCTCCATAAAGGGTTGGCCATACAGTATGTTTAAGGAATAATTCTGTTTTACTTAGACACTTTTATCTAGACTCTGACAAGGATACATCTGCAGCACTTTTAAACAGATATTTAAGAGAGAGAGACCAATCTAAATATTCTCGTAGGAATTGCACTGTTTAAATCTGTTTTGTTTAAGTGATTGTATGTCTTGGGATATAATAGTTCTGTTTTGTATGTTTTATATTTTTATCTATGTGTACAATTATTTTTAGAGCATACTTGGTCTGTCTTTGAATTTCTTTTAGTTGTAAGAAAAGTATATATGGTTATAGCAGACAATAAACATAAGCGTGGTGATACCAAACTGGAAAGAGAAGCGTTTTAAATCTGAGGTCTTTAGTAATAAAGTTTTTAAGGGTTCTTCTCTGTATACTTGGTTAGGTGCCTGTAGGCAAAGATATCTGGCCCCAAGACAGAAATATCTGAGCTTGTGCATTGGGTCGCTAGCAAGAGGTTCACAGTTTGTATCCTCCAAGACTTGAGACCAAAGGTTGATCCGAACTCACAAAACAGACGAGAGGGTTACCTTTGTTCTGTTAAACTGTTCACAAGACTGCACTCGGTTGGCACTTTGGGAGTAGAGGCCTGACCTGCTGAGTGGGTTTGTGACAGATATCTCTCATTCAGAACCTGGCCATTGGTACCACAGCTGTGGCTGTGGGCATACAGTATGTCCCAGTAATTGCAGGAAGTCCTTTTGCTCTTGAGTGACCTGATATAAGACTCAACTGTCTCCACCAAGGCTGCAACTCTCACATGTGGTAAGAAAACTTTCCCTGAAGGGTGCCTTACTCTTCTCCAATTGTTGGGATTCCTGCAGGTTTAACAAGAATCCTAGAGACTCCAAAGTGTTTCTCACAGTCTGAAGTGAGCACCTTTTCTCCTGCTCTGTTTTCACAGAGACCAGCCTGTCGTCTAAGTACACTGTAGGAAACCACCACACCTTGCCTTTGCTTTACAGTTATGCTGCCACCATGACCAAACAGTTTGTGAATACCCTTGGTGCTGATTCAACACCAAAACAAAGAGCTGTGAATTGATATTGGAAGTTCCTAACTTGAACCTGAGATATTTTATGTGTGATGACCTGACTGTTATATGGAAGTAAGGGTCTTTAAGATCCTGTAATCCCAGCCAGTGTTCTGACTGCATGGATGGTATTTTAGTGTGACCATGTTGAATTTCTCTTTCTTTCTGTGCTTTTTTTCAGATACCTAATGTCTAAATAGATCGCCAATCCCCACTGTTCTTGTATGTCAGGAAGTACAGTATCTGGAGAATAGGTCCTTGCCCTGCTCAGAGGCAGGGACCTTTTCTACAACTTTTGCTTTCTAAAATGTCATGATTTCCATTTGCAACAGAATTCTTTCTGTTTGAGTGTGCTGGAAATGTTTTATGGTTCTGCACTTTGGGAACTTTTGAACTGCAAAGACAATCTTTGTCCCACTACCTTTGTCTGTGGTAATGCCTTTCCACTCCTGAAGGTAGTGACCCAGTTTTCCCTCCATTGGCAATGGCTAGGCAACCTGGACATAACTATTAGGATTTTGTTCTGAATAGACTCACAAAATTGACTAAAGGCTGGACAAGACCAGAAGGTATGATGGAGGTTACCTAGGATAGAGTTGCACCTCCAGGAAGGAGACCCAATGATTTTATTTATTTTTTGAAAATAGGTGACTGGGAAAGGCACACTGAGCAGAGGCTCATTTTCTGGTGTGACTCGGGGCACCGTAGACTAAATACTGTAACATGATGTAATTTGTGGCAGAGCATGATATGACTGATGCGGAGCTTCAACTACCATGGCTGAAGCAATGTGTTATTTTCAGCTACTCATCCATTCTTGTATAGTAATAGAATCTGCAGTGATATCTTCTAATTTTCCCCAGTTTTCAGGATCTGGTCAGGGATGGGTTCTCAAATGATGCAATAGATTGTCATGATCCAGTCTATCTATTTTTACTTTTTTTACCCTCAACCAGCCGAAAAGCAGAGATGGATTCTGAAAATGGAGGAAGAGTCCACGTCCTAACTGTGCAGGAGAAGACTACAGACTTACAGTATGAGAATTTCCATAAATAGGTGCGGGCCAAGGACTTTTGTTGCCTACATAGCATGCAGTAACACTACTGTTGCTCTAACACCATCAACTCCCTTCTTTTATAACAATCTTTATCTAGCAATGAGTTCTAACAGCAGATTTATTTCTTTGCTGAACAGACAAGAGGCCCCAGTGGTACTGTGATGATCACAGCTGTAAGTGTTCCTATAGTGCAAATTGAAAATGTTTTGCAATTTGACACCTGAGCACATACAAATATATTTAACTTGCAATCTTACTTCAATATAGGCATTTTTGGACAAGTATCAACACTTGTTAGCAGTGACAGAAAAGTTGAAAATGGGATAAATTCTTCACCTGTGTTGAAATATCCCATTTTCAATGTCTGTGTTCCAGCCAGTGACAGTACAAGTGCACAGTGGGATGTTGCCCCATCCTCACTCCCATTTGGACTGTTCTCCAGGATCCCAGCATGGACCAACCAAGACCTTCTGCTCACTAGGATCCCTGCAGGCAATTATGACACACCAGAATAAACTGCATCAAAAATGGTCACATAGCACATTTGTCATATTTCTCTACTGGGCACTCGGACGTAATGTCTCCGACCAAGTGTAGCTGCCAGAATGCCGCTGTCAAAATGCCACTTGGATACTTGGTAAATAGCTTTTATGTAGCATACATAAAGTCACAAATGCTAACTGTGACATTCTGTCCCCTTTGCCACAGCCAGATTTGATGCACTTACGGATAATTGGGACCATCTCCTGCACTACTTTCCCTTACCTGTTAATTGGCAGCTCCTTCTGCAGTACTTTCCACTACATAAGGTTGCTATGATAAATAGTGTGCTTGCCTGTTAATGATATAATGGCTTATCTTAAAGTAATGCCAAACATGCTTCTGGCCTGCCTACCCACCTTATGTGCCACCAAGAAAGCTGCTGATCAGACTCTTGAGCTGTCCCTTCTCTGCTTTTATTTGCAGCTCTAACAACTACGTTGGGCAACATTATGTCCATGCATGCAATGACCAGCGGCAACTTCACCATGTACCTTTTGTCCTGACGATGTTTTGTCTGCAACATATTTGCATAACATTTTATCCGGGGACAATTCAGCCGTGTCTCGCTCTACTAGAGCACCAACTGACAAAATGATACACATGAAAAAATACAGTCAGTAAACTGGTAACCTGGTTATATGTATACTTAGGAGGAATGTGAGTGGTGACATGATTGAAACAATCAATTTATTTATTTTTTATTCTTCAGAGCCCAGTGGTGGCACTCCTCTGACCACTAAGGTATGCATGCTCATCTGAAAATTCAGGAAAAGGGTTGTTTTCAATGTGCAAATGAGGATGCTGGCCTCTGTGTTTGTTTTTAGTGTAACCCCTTTTACCCTGAAAGTAAGGGGGAGCCAACAGTTTCAGAGGGCAAGCACAAATAGAGAATGCACTTACCTGACCTCTGTCGAATCGGGTGACCTCCGGGCATCCCATGGCACAAACAGGCTGGCAAGGCTGCAGATTTAAACTGGTAAGACATAACTTTAACTGTGCAATAAACATTTCAACAAACCAATGTCCAAACGGAATAGTAAAAGTTAAAACATCCAACACAAGATCTTTTGATTTTAAAACAGTTTCTCCATGGAGGCAGATGTTACAGTTCACTGGCCAGGACAGAAGTTCTAATCCAACAAGGAGACAATTCAACTTGACTTTTTTTTCTGCCTTTAGGGAACACACACATAGCAGGCTCTGTAATTTCCTTTATTTCCAATCCCAGAATTTAAATGGCAGGGAGGCTGTGGTCCCCTGGGGTCTGAGGTGCCACGGACCAAGCCTCCACTCTTCCCTCAAGACACTGACTCCCCTGAGAGAAAAGTCAATTCCACATTTGAAGGGCATTAATTTAGGGGCATGGAGGGCAGAGCATCCCTGTGGGTCAAAGGTGCCAAAGACATCCTCCCCAACCTCACTCAAGTGCTGACCCCATAAGAAGAGGGTCCCAAAGTCCACAATAGCAGGCAGAACTTCACTGATGCTTTACAGGCACATCTCACATACCAGCCAAAGGGCTAATAAACAGTCTCTCACCTCGTGGGACACAGGCAGTGTCACACACAGACTTTACAAATTGTTACATTTTACTGTCAGAGGCAGACTGCATTAACTTGGACATTTTTCCTCAGCACATATTCACTGTGGAAATACCCCCAGCCTTTGTTGTGCCCAAAGGGCATTACTGGTGTCTTTTCTAGCACTATCACATTTTCAAAAGAGACATAACAGCCTCCAGTTCCTCAGCACATCTTCACTGTGGAAGTACCCACAGCCTTCTTGTGCCCAAAGGGCATAAATAGTGCCTTTTAGCACTCTAGCCTAATTTCAAGAGACATGACAGCTGCCATTTCTCAGAGACAATCACACTCTCTGAAAGAAACCTTTTCTTTCTGACAGGAAACACTTGGTTAAAAGTCCAGAAAGCAGCACTGGGCATTTAAACTCAGAAGCCTTGTATTTTCCCTCTTATAATAAGGCAAAATATCACCTCAGACTTTAGTAGTTCTCAGTCTCAGTTCATCCCCACAGAAGCTCCTCAAAGAACTCCACAGCCTGTCTTCTTCCTTCTGAGAGGGGCACCCCTTTAGGGATCATGGGCAACGGCTGCCACATAAGAACTGATTATACCGACACCAAACCCATGAAAAAGGGTTTTAAACTGAAGGAGCCAGGCACTACATGCCAGGCTGAAGGCTCCTTCCAACTGACTAGAATGTTCAGTTCTTTCAAACTGAGAGCTCCAGCCCCTCCTCTTTGGAATGTTTAGGCAGTGCTGTTGCCAGGGCATTTCAAGGCATAGACTGACATCAACATAAGAAAGCAAAGCCTTCTTAAAGAACCCACACCCACACAGTAACTCCCTCTGGGGATTACATTAGGATAGTTTATTTTACTGTTCCTGCCATGTGGCTTCTCAATTTATGACATTAGGGTGAGCTGGAGGACAGAAGAGCAAGGAAGACAAGTGAATCAAGTGATTCATGCCCGGGATTTATGATGTACTGTGTTTGCTAGGGTCTTCTCCTTTGATGTTTTGGGTGCTGAGCTTATCAGACAAGGGCTACAGTAAATCACAGGAAGACAGGAACAAAAAGTGTCTGCACACTAGCTCTTTAATGAAGTCAGAGGTACCATGTTTCCGATGGTAAATAGCACCATACTACATTGTTTATTTGTTTTATTGTGGCCAATGCAAGGGATAAGAGCTTTTAATAACTTCAGAATCCTATATCTCAATTCAGGAATGAAAGAAAAAATGGTACATTGATGTTTGTGCTAGAAATACATTGCTACTTACAGAACATGACTAACAAATACTGCTTCTTTTCTTAAGTCTTAATGCATGTAGAAGCTGTTGGACTTTGAAAAGTGCCATGGGAACACACCTAATATGTTTACATTGACTTTTATACATAAGAACACATTAAGTTAATATGCTTTTGTAGGTGCAGGTGGGGTAAAACTGTATCATACTGTCAAGGTACGGGTATATATTTATTACTGGGTCTACATGCAGCTTATATAAGCTAAGTATAGGCCCCATAATAGAAAGTATGAACCTGGGTATATTGTCTACTACAGGATGGATACCCAGGATTATTTAAATCACCAGAAAGAACTGTAAATATCTTTGAGAAATCACACATTCAAAAATGTAAACAATCTTTTACATACAGTTGATTACTGTTTAACAATATTATGTGTACATCTGATGCAAACCCATGATCCTGTTCCTCACTTGAAGTGAAAAGGGGACTGGAGGCCATAACTGATTCCTTGGTTTTGTGTTAAAGGGGTCTGTTTTTACAGCAAAAACAAGGAAAGGGGTAATTTCTAAAATGCTGAGCGAGCATGGGTACCACAGAGAGTGCCACCACCAGGCTTGAGCATGTGACCAAAACTCCCGTTTTCACAAACATCTAGTTGTACATGAAATTTCAAAAATACAGAGAACCAGTTTTTAGCTATACAGTGTACATCAACCAATCAAACTTTATTTAACCAGGCTATACACCTTTGAGCAGGCTCGTTTACAAGATGGCCCTGGAAGACATGGAAGACATTACCAATACAATGGCAGTTATGCAGGCGATACATAAACACAATAGTGCATCTAACAGGTAAGGAGGTCAAGGATTTTTATCCATTTGTGTGCCACTTTGCAACTCCTGACAACAAGCATGCCTATTACAGAGTACATATTCATTCCAGTATGGCTACAAAGTTATTCATGATACAACCGTATAAACATAGCAACCGGAAGTACCTAAGCAGTATCTTACACTGGGAGGTGAAGGGAGTGGGAGAAAGAGTGGGTACAGGGTGGTAGAAAAGGGTGCGGGGGAGTATGGAGGATGGAAAGAGGTAAAGGAGGGGTTATAGGATAAGTGAGGCAGGATAACTGCTCAAGTGCAGGAGTTGCAGACTGTAGGATTTGGGCAATTATTGATGTCATATGCAATTTTTTCAGCACAGAACATAGTAGGGTACATAAAGGCTGAGGTAAAATATTATAAACAGAAACATATTTACAGGCATGACAGAACCTCCAGAAAGAAGTCAAGCCATCCAGTTCTGTTTCCTGCTAAACCTTCAAGTACATCACATGGGTGAACAATGTGCAGGAGGGAGCCTCTTTCTAAGGAAGGCAAGATCCAGGACTAGGAGGGCATGCTTTTAGGAAGGGTATGAAGAGCTACTTCTTCACAGAAAGTGTGCTAGAAGCATGGAACCAACTGCCAAGCAAAACTATGGAGGCGAGAACAGTGGACGGCTTCAGCATACATGGGACAGACACAAAGGCATATTATAGTAGTATGGAAACAGGAAGGGAAGGTATCATGTATACCAGTTGTGGTCTGCACTGGTACATTGGGCAGGAATTCTTTGGTTAAAGTAAGTGGGACTAGAGGTCCTTGTCAGCCAAAAATTCTATGTTTCTATGTTCTGTGTTTCTATGTAAAGACAAGTCAATAAGGCAAGCTGCATATAAGACTCAGTCTTGGTGTGGGATGGGGGACAACATCTCTGTAAACTAAAATGAGCACATGTACAGTAGAAATACAAAACCACATGCCCCATAATGCAAAGCATCATGGGCTGCAAATGCAAATCACCACAGAATATTATGCTGGTTCAACTTTAAGCAGAAATGCATGGTGCTGAAAGGGCTCTCACACAGTTTGCAAAGGGTGCCAACCCTTGTGTGCAGGAGGAGCCTCTTTCTAAGGAAGATGAGATCCAGGACTAGGAGGACATGCTGCCATGTACAGTAGCAGATCTGGGACTTTCTCCACTTACTGACTTTGAATATTCACCCTGGTACAGGAAAATGTCTGTCCTGGTCTGGGAATGCCAAACTCACAGGGCTGCTTCCGCTCGCCCGGTGGGCTGAGGTTGAGGTGCTGGATGCCACACCTCGTGCCACGCCGGCGACCTGGGTTCGGGAACAAGCCTAGATCGGCTGGGCGTCAGCAGGGAGGAAGGATTGAGCATCCAAGGACAGCTCCTTCCTCGGGGATCCAGGGACTATGCCTGGCACCGTGGTGACCTCTGGTGGAGATCTAAGTACTGAAACACTTCAGGGTCAAAGTAGAGGGTTGCGGAGCCATGGCAGTCATTCCTTTGGCGTCATTGCACATTGGGACTCTGCTGGGGAGGGGTGTAAACAAGGAACATCCCCACTCCCTGAGATAGGGAAGGCACCACCCTACATCCACACTCCACCAGCCAAACTCATCCAGCTCATGGGCCAAGCCCAGCCTGGCGAATTGTCAGATAGAGCACCTTGGGAGGATAGGGTGATCCCACCTCAGGAGGGCTCAGAACTGAGGGATAGCCGGGCTGGTGCAAGGTTGCTGGTGAGTTTCAGGCCAGGAGGTTGAGCTGGAGGTGAGTGGATGCTGGAGAGAGTTCTCCGGGCTTAAGCGGAGACAGAAAAAGAGTTGGAAAAAAAACACAGGGCTGCTTCCTACACCAACCCATTGTGCTGGTAAGGGACAGTCTTCTCACCATGCTGGACCAAAGTTTAAGACCATCAGTCACTTAAGGCCTTTCCAAGGTGCTGGGAGCACAAAGCTCACAGAGCTACATCCCACACTACCCTGAGGTGATGTGTGGGACAGCCTTCTGTCCATGCTGATCCTAGGATCAAGACCCTCAATCTTCACCTGCAGCTCTTCACAGAGGGTTTTGTGCCCAAACTCACAGGAAGGTTTTCCTTCCTGTCTTGATGCACATAGGTGGCCAATGGACTGATCCACGTTCTAGTGCCTAACTGGGTAGACCCAGAACCTCTTCTGCTACCCAATGCAGACCTCCTCAAAGTAGATAGAGGTTCCTCCAGCACAGGATTATTTTTCAGACTATGTAGCCTCAGATACTGCCATTTGTCACCTCACATACCCAGGTTTTGGGTCCACTTGGTTTGGCAAACCTCTCATATCCTAGCCGGGAGATTGACCTACCTCTACATCAAAATCAGCAGTGGCTCCTTACTAGAGTGGGAGTTAGCAGGCCCTGTTACAGGAGTGGAGAAATTTAATTACCTTTATAAAGAAAAGATATTCATTCCGAAATTGATCAGAGTTCAGTGAACTAAAAATGTATACTTTTTATTTGTAGCCAGAAAGAATGAATTGAAAAGAAATAGCATGAAGAAATGTATGATTTTTGAACCAGGAGAGTATTTATAATACAGCCAGACACAGATCCGCATAAGTAAAAGTGAGACTGCACAAAACATCAGTGGCAGTAGTTGAATATGAAGTGCATAGCACATAATAATATATGGATAACAAAAGATATATACATTACGCTAAAAGAATTGATGTGTTATTTATAGAATCTGATGAAATCTAAAAAGAAAAGGAGTTCAAGAAGTGAAAAAATGAGTGACCAAAACTTGAAAGACAAAGGGCCAGATTCATAAAGCGAATGCAAAGTGGCTGCAAATGTTTGCGTTGCATTTCCTGAGTCACGCTGGCGGGCAATGGAGCTATTCACAGTAAGATAGCGCAGTGCACCATCCAACTGTGAATAGGGAGCAGCAGGGCAACGCTAACCCAGGAAAAGCAGAGGAATACCCAGTAGCACTTCCCCACAGCCAGCCAGAAAAATGGCTCCCATGATCTGGCAGTCTTTAGGGAAATCGTTTGGAGGCTGCGGTTCTGTCCCATCTGCAGGCACCTGAGTTAAGAGAGGATGTTTCCAGACTCAAGGCTGAGATGGTTTGGGTAAGGAGGACATACTCACCAGCTCAGAGACTACCAAGTCCACCTCCGCTACCTCAATGTGTTCCGGGAAGAAGGAGTGGTTGGACAATAGTGTGCTTGGCAGTGTTTGGGTGGTGTGGCAGAGGGCACATCCTAAATCCCATACCACTACTTAACTCCCACACTGTGCTGGCAAGGCTGGACTATCCCACAGAGGCCCCTGAACTAGTGGTTGATGGATGCTGAGGTCCTCCATAGTGAAAACCCCGGGGGTTAGCAGAGGACCCCATAGAAGGATGAAATTAATACTAGTAGAGGACTCAGTCATTAGGGGAAACAGGTGAGGACAAGGAGGGAGGTAAGACTAGTTTGTACTAGTTCCAGTGCCACAGCTTGTAGGAATAGAAAAGAGGATCCTAAGGATCGCTGGGGAGGCAGGGAAGGCTGGATATCATTGACCACTTGGGGACAAATGTTCTGGCTGAGGAGAGGCCAGAAACAGTTCAGGAAGAGTTTAGGAAGTTGGAGAGGGTCTTGGGCAGGTAGCACAATCTGTAACCTTCTTGGAGGTGTTACCTGTCCAGGACAAGGGGGTGACAGGAGGGTTTGCACCAGGAATTTAACTCATGGTTGAGGAAGAGGTATGGGAAAGAGATATTTGGGTTCTTTGGGGACTGGGGCTCTGCCTCAGGGATTGAGGCCTGTACAAGGCGATGGCCTACATCTGTCCTGGAGGAGATCTAAGATTCTCAGTGAAAAGTTTAACTGCTTGTAAGATGGGTACCCTTTTCCAGCCGCTTTTGAAACAGTTTGGAGGTCCTCCTTGGAAAAGGAGCTATCACTATGTTATATGCAAATTATATTTCGGATTGCAGGAACAACACAAAGTATTGAAAATAAATGGGAACAATAGCTCCACCTTAACCTAGACCCTCTAAGATGGAACAATATTTAGGAAGGAACATGAGGAACAACTTCCTCCCGGTTTGGAAGGAATTTACTTGGAAGGTAAGAAATCATTACTTTCTGACTACCTACTCCAAGCCAAAAGAGGTAACCCCTTTTCTGCTACTTATTGGCCAAATTGTGGGGCTTTGATGGACACTCATACAGTAGCTCCACTGTAGGTGAATGGGTTTTATTGATTCATCAGATCCTGCCAATGGAATGTATTATGTTTGAAATCCAGCATAAATTACAGCACTATAGCAATTGCTGGATGAGATGGGAGCAGTGTCAGCATGAACTCCTATTTCTCTCAGTCAACCCCTCACCCCACAGCCAACAGTATATACCCTCATTGGGTCCTCAGCCTCCTCCACTCCTAGCCTGATCTGTTCTTGCCTGACTGTCCTGGTGGGATACACGGTGCTCCCCGAACATTGACCCTCCAGCAACTGGATCATCTCATGTCTATCTTCTGAAACCCCTGCATCCTCCGTAATCTGTTGCTAGTGTTTACCTCTCCTTCTTGACTATGAATTCTTAACTGTTGTTATCCTCCTTATCACTGTTCTTATGCCAAAGTGCTGATTTCAAATTGTCTATCGTCTCCTAGTCCCCAATACTGTTGTACCCCAACACTACTGCTACTGTGTTAAAATATAGCACTTACATTGCATGCACTTATGTTGTTGTGATGCTACACTGTTTATACTGTAGTACCCATTGTAAATTGTACTAATTGTAAGTGGTAATCATTGTAATTTGTACTCATTGTAGCTGTCCATTGCTCTTTATTCTCATGCTTCAATGTTATTCCAGGATCTCCTTGTAAATGACCATGCTCAATGGTGTTTTCCTGCAAATAAACTTGAACTTGATTTCCCCTTAGTTTTATTAACCTTTCAAGACCCTCTCAGCTCTGCATATGTAAAGCACCCAGGAGTCACTCCAGGGTGCACTCACTGAGCTTGTTTTGCTTTCCTTACCCCACCTTTTCTTGCTTAGGCAAAATACTTACCACTTTTTATCCCACCACCTTCCCTAATATATTTTAGTGCCTTGGCTGGGTCCGTAACTGAATATACAAACTGGTCTGCATTAAAAATGTAATGATTTCCAAAGTAGCCTGACAGTTTTAGCAACTTCTAGATATTGGCAACCATGGTTTACTGGTTATAAGTAGTTTAGTTTTACATCATTCTTATCCTTGGTTATCTTTTCTTTACAATAAGCTCTCTAATTACCAACTTTAACTTTGTACTAGTTACAAATTGTTACAGACGCAATGTATTACAAATACAGAGAGTTGTGTTTACTGTTTATGCCATCTGTAACTCGAACTTTTAATAAACAAGTATAAAAGAAAAGTTTAAATGCTACATCAGTGAGCATTTAAACTAATTGGGGAAGTGGAGGAAGGCGGTTGACATAGTCTGCCCCCACACACACACGCTCACAGGGTCAACAGTGAGAATTCAGAGGGTGAGACGACCCTCCCCAAAAAAGCAAACAGGTAACCAAATAGAAGAGGGAAAGAAAATGAGGAAAGAAAATAGTAGAGGTATTCGGAGAGAGCAAAAGGGCAAAATGAGGAGAGGTGGAAGTAAAGAATGGAAAGCCATGAGTGTAAAATGCTCACAGTCTAGGCAACAAGATGGCAGACCTAGAGGCCACCATGGCAGAATACCTGGATATAGTAGCAATCGTAGAGACCTGGTTCAATGAAAACCAGGACTGGGATATAGTTATACCAGGGTATGCTCTATTCAGAGGGACAGGTATGAAAAACTAGGTGAGGGTGGCTCTTTACATGAGGGAGAGCAGCAATTCCAAGTGTCCACCACCCTAAGTGAAGAGTGCTTCCTGACCTCCCTCCTGAACCCCCCTCCAGCTTAAGACTGTGCCCCTCCTGTTATGGTTGCCACTCAGCTTAAAAACTCTGCTTATCCACCTTAGTTATCCCTTTCAAGTACTTGAAGGTCCCAATCATGTTCCCCTCTCTCTCCTGTCCTCCAGTGGAATGGTATGGTAAAATTTTATTCACATTTCAATATGAACAGGATAGTACTCCGTTGAGTAACAAGACTCATTTACAAGGAGGTCCATAGAGCCTAGACAATAGTTACACGTACAATAAACATACTAAAATTTACACAAACATATATTATAAATCAATATTAGCTTATCAAAAGATACTTCCTATCACATTTCACAACTTAAATTATTTAAAAATGTGCAAACACTTCAATGAATACACAGACTAGAAATTCCTTTCCCATTTTATCTCAAAATACAGTTCATTAAACTGCATATTTTGTTATGCCTAAAATGCAACATACTGTCAGTATTCTTATTCTTAAGTCATATACTGACTCTGAATTTCTTTACTATAAAATATTAATGTAAGCAGCATATTCTTGGTTCATACATCAAATTCACAAACCATTTTTTTGAAAGCAAATTTGTGGGGTATCCACCCACCTCAAATCAAGAGGCAGGAATTCCAAACTTTGGGACCCCTATAGTGGGGAGATGCCCTTCCCAGCTCAAATGACATCTTGGTACAAGGTACTCTATGCCCCAGAAGATCTTAACCCCTTCCTATGTTCCCTAACCTCAAAGACTTTTAGGGGAGATATTCAGAGGAGTTGTGCAATTCACAACTGAGTTGCGCATGTGCAACCCCAGAAATGCACCCAGGCCATATTCAACCAACATGAATAGTGCAGCACAAAATCCAATGCACAGATGTGCAACAGTAATATATGTGGTGCAAGTACAAGCGGGCATTCCATGAATAAGCTCGCAATGGCATATTCAGTCAAAAGCATGGCACAAGTCAGGAACAACCCACAGAATGTGCCAGACAGACTTGAGCATATGAAAGGAGGCTCAGACACACACACAGCAGATGCGCAAGCCAGAGCTAGCGACTGTGATGGATGCAGGGCCATTTGTGATGGAGGTTGTAATGAGGGGTGTGAGTAGGAGGGAGGAACACCAACATGGCGAGGATGGGTCCATCTGCAGTATGCCCAACACAGATGGTACCATGCCTGCCTCACCTCTGAGGACTATGGTGATGCGGAGATCGTGAGGCCAGTATCATCTGAACAGGGCACTTCTGAGGCAGCTCTGCGAGCTGTGCCATGATGAGTTGTAGGCACCCACCAGAAGGAGTCATGCCATGACAGTGGCAACCAAGGTGACAACGGCAATGTGCCTGCTCGCCACAGGCACCTTCCAGAAACCAGTTGGGGCAACTACTGGCATAACCCAGTCGGCCACATCCCGCCTCCTCACACAGTTCCACAACACCCTGCTGCCACATGCTTTGGAGTTCATATGATTCCCAAGCACTCAGGGGAGACTGTACAGCAAACATGCAGGACTTCCACAGGGTGCATGCATGCCAGGCATGATCGGGGCCATAGACTGCACCCACATGGCCATATGTACACCACCTGGCCCAGAGGGGCCCCTACATGAATAGAAAGGGTTCCATCCGTCAACTGCCAGGTGGTGTGCAATGCCATGGGCGTATCACTAATGTCTGCACCATGCACCCTGGGAGTGCACATGGACGCATTCATCTGGCGCAGCTCCATCCTGTGGCAAAGGTTTGAGCATGGGGAGATCCCCATGGGTCACCTGATAGTGAGCATGGCATGGGACAGGGTGAAAGGGCAGCTGTGCAGGGGACATAGGACCAGGCCACACATGGTGGGAGCTGAGAGAGGTGGCCATAGGCGGCAGGGGAGGGAGGACAAAAGCTATGCCATGCACTAATCAGCATGTTTTACCTACACTGGTGACAGTGCATACCCTCTGCATCCTGGCTGCTCCCCATCTGGTGCCCATCCAATGCTGTAGAGGAGAGGTACAACGAGGCACACATCACTACATGCAATATCACTGGCGAGTCTTTGGCATGCTCAAGATGCAATTCCATTGCCTAGACAGGTCCGGAGGTGCTCTACAGTACAATCCTGTGAAAATCTGGCCTATTCCTGCCTGCTGCATGCTGCAACATGGCCATTGACCATGGGATAGCTGTCCAGGTGGATGAGGGCAACAGCAGTGATGAGGATGGGGATAATGGGCCGGATGGAGGTGTGCAGCCACCCATGAAGAGGAGGACCCAAGATGGCCATATGGGCAAGGAGACACTGGGACACAATTGTACAGGAGCACTTCAGGAACCGCGGGTGAGTACAGGACATGTCAGCCGTGCATGAACAGACCACCAAACACACACACACACATGTGCATGGCCACACAGGAAGGCATGCAGGGACACTGGCACACACACAGCATGCACAGGGACCACACAAACACACAGCCAAATGCCCACATCACAGTGCACAGGCATTGGTGCATGCACACACACATGCAGGCCCTGCACTGGACACAGGCTGCCCACAACACGACCTGCACAAGCAACCCAGCACCATCATGTGGCGCACAGTTGGGCACAGTGGGGCATGTGGGTGACACATTCAGGGCAGTGGGCGCTGTGGCATCACACACACACACACATATGCAGCTGGACATGGCATGGATCAGGTGAATGTGCCGGCATACAGGCAAGGCTGGCACAGTGTTGCCCTCATCACACCCATGCCACAAGGCCCAGCAGCACAGCATGCACACATAGAGGATGTGCCACATGCCACATACATGCCAGCATATGCACATGGGTGGCCCAGCCAAGTGCACACCAGCCAACAGCAGCAGGCAGCAGGATGGGACAGCACACCTAGCAGGCCTACCATGCGGTGCCAAGGACGCCATGGCCATGTGGGCAGCCATGCTCAGGTAGTGCGGCAGCCACAGGCTACTCAACAGCCACTGGAGGTGTAACCAACACACTTGTGGGGGTAGAGGCCGAGAACACAACCGGGTCCTCATGGGTTTGAAAAGCTTGGCAAAGAGATTACTGCTGGGTGTCAGGGATGGCCAGATCAGAGCCCAGCATCTGCCGTTCTGGGGTCACCAGGCGCCGTGTCCGTGGTGTCGATGTCGCACTATGGGGAGTCCTATGCACCCTGTCACCAGTGGATGCCAGCAAGGCAAGTCCAGTGGCAATAATATCAGCAATGCGGTCCAGTGATGTGGTTGTGGCCTCCTGCAGCTGCGGGCTCACCAATCAGCTGGAGCACGTCCAATGTCCCCACACCGGACAGTTGACACAACTCTACCCACAGTGCACAGATCTCAGCCCGAGCATCGCCTGGTTCTCCATGGATGACTTCAGCAGCCTGGTGTGCTCATCCAGCCTGTCAGCGTCATGCACATCCTGGGGCTGACACTGACTGGGGGTGTGGTAGCATGCTGTGTGACATCCCTCACTTGGGCGCTGAACAGGGGACCACCATACCCCATTGTTGGCCTCTGTGGTGTGCTGCACCGTGGACACTGCAGCCTACTGCTGCTGCCCAACTGCCTGCTGGGACATCCCCATAGCACCAGCAACCACAGCAGCACCCCTCCATGGCCAGTGACAGCGGTGGCACCACATGGCACTATGTGGCCATGGTCAGGAGTGGATGCGAGGGTGCCTCACCGCCACCAGTGGTGACCGCTGCATGTATTGCGTTCTGTACCCTGGGTGGCGATCCAGGCCGGTGCCACCCAGGATCAATGTAATGTCATCATCTCTGTCTGATGATGCACCCTCCTGTGTCCACAGTACAAGCACAGGTAGGGTCTCCAGTGAGCAGGAGGTTCATCAGGGTTGTCATTGCCCAGGCACAGGAGGTCCAGCAGCCCCACACTGCCCCATCACCAACGCTTCACTAGCCCTGATGCCTGTGGATGTGGATGGCTCTGCCTCTTCAGGTCCAACATTGTTGGTGGTGTCCTGCAACTCACCCTGAGGCATGATGGCGCTGAAAGACAGAAGAGCATTATGAGTTCAAGATGGCAAAGGGCATGCAGAGCCATGGCCAGTGTGACAGGGCATGCGTACCAACACCGTGCCTGTATGCAACAGGGTATGGCCATGCAGCACCACACAACAGGGTGGACATGCCACAGGTGGCGCTCATGCCAGGCTAGCCAAGGTGCGTGGATGCAGCACATGGTGTCGCACCAACACACAGCTGACATGCATGCCCCCACAGGCAACAACACCGGTGGTATGCTGTGCAGCTGCCTGTGCCCCTGTGGACCATGCCATGACACTGACATGCTGCATGTTCAGCACTGTGGGGCTGCCCTGCAGCACTGCACACCCTGGATCGGGGCCATGGCCTGAGTACAGCGCCCATGCTGCTGTCCCACTGCACATGGGTGGCCAATGCCATGCCGGTGGCACCATGTGTGGCATGCACAGCTGCATGCCTCACAAGCCATGGGCATGAATCAGTGCTGCTGCACACTTGCATGCTGCCGGCAGCACATACCCCACCCACATATGACACCAACTGACTCACAGTGCTGTGAGGGCTGCCACCCATCTGGAATCCACCTTCTGGTATGCCCACTAGGCGGCACGGGTGAACGTCACCGCCACCATCTCCTCACCCGCGTCAGTACTGGGGTGGTGTCTGGTCCCCGCCCGTCCTGCTGTGATACGCTCTAATGGTGGCCACCTTCTCTTTGATGCACCTACGGTTCATCCCCATCTTTTCTTGCAGTTCTGTGCACTCCTATTATGTCTTTCATTGGCGTAGGTTGCCACCTTCTCCCACCCAGTGGCATGGTCCGCAGGATGCCAGTGGCCTCACTCAGCAGTGGCTCCCTGTTGAGGTAGGCCTCGAGCAGGGCCTGCTGCTCATCCTTCATGAAGTTGGGTCTGTGCTTCCGTGCAGGCCCCTGCTCCTCAGCTCCCTCCATCTCAGACATGATGCTACCTGTGGACAGTCAGACAGTGGCCCGATTGGTGGCTAGCCAGCCCAACCTGGAACAGTGCAGCACTGACAACATGCACAGCTATTTCACAAGGTGTGATGGGTCTTACCTCAATCGCTGCAATACCTGTCAGTGTCCTGTGCTGTATTGTGGTGCTTTCATGGCTCAACGATGCAAATGGTAGCAGCACAATTGTAATGAGATGCTAATGTGCGAGACTGCGCCTGGCATTGACTCATGAAGCTATTTGCATACCCAGCTGAATATTGCAGAATTGCACCTTGCACAATACAACTTTGCCAGAACAATTGGCTGGCGCATTCCCAGCTCATGTGCAGTGTGTTGCTGTGCAGTGCGCGTAATGCGCCTATGGTGGCAACATGTCCTGGGACCAATCATGCAGCTATGTGCACTGTGTGACGCTCCCCTATTGCGCATGCAGCCCTGTGAGCAGGTCAACACATACAGAGACACTGCACTGCCTGCCCCTATTGTGCATCCATGCCAGCTACGCAATGCCACCAACTAAGCATTGCCTGACACTGCACATGAGTGGCACACACACAGCATTGCATGAAGGTCACGCAGGTCACAGCCGTGGGTCACAGCCATGACCCTGTACTCCCGCCTTAACATGCTACATTGCGCATGTGCAGTACTGCGTGGTAGGCATCTGTTGCATATCTTTACTGCACATCTCCGTGCTGCACAGCCATGGTCCATGACTCCCTAATGCGCATCAGGCACTGCGCAGTTCCACATGCAGGCTTTGCAAGTACATGCGGTCAGGCATAGTGCAGCAGATGGCAATAATGGCTGGGTCAGGTCAGCATGTGCGCTGGGCAGTAAACTGAGCAATGTCAACATGGCCAATCTAGTGGTCCTGGTCGAGCCGTGGTGGACCAGTTGTATGGTGTTGCTGAGCTCCAGGTGCCACGGTCCCAGGTCTGGGAAAGGGTGGCAGCTGGTCTGAAGTGGCAGACTGGGGTGTGGAGCACCAAGTAGCAGTGCTGCCGCCATTATGGGGACCTCCACAGGCAGGATCCAGCAAGGCTCTGAAGGCTTCAGGAGAGTGCGTGCAAGGGGTCCATGCCACAGCCAGGTAGGTGTCTCATGGCAATGTGCATGCTACCAATGTCACATCCTGTGCAGTACTGTGTGCTTCCTGTGTGGCTGCATGAGGGAGGGGACAGCACTGGTGGGCAATGCATGTCCATCATTGCTGCACTGCATACCTGTGCATTACCCGTTGACTGTTGGCCATACACCATGCACCACACACGGGCCTGTGTACCTGCCTGTGCTGTGTCAGTGATGTGCACTGTGTCTGAGCTGGGTGGGTCTGTACATGCCATGCCACTCATGTCCATTTTCTCTCTCTGTTCCATCCACAGGACCAGAGGACTGCAAGAGGGCCAGGAGAATATGGACCAGGACAAGTGCCACCGTAATGGAAATGTCACAGCTCCACGGCACCTGGACAGGCAGGTGAGTGTGTGTGGCATGGTCTATGGAACATTGCTGGAGCTGGGTTGTGTGGTATGGTACAGCAAGGGCACTGCCACCATGCATGGCCACTGCATTGGGTGGTTCCTGGCTCCACTGTCTGTGCCATGTTGCACTGTGGGGGGCCATTCAGGGTTCCATGATGCCCGGCGACAAGAAATTTGTCGACTGAATGCACAGTGACAGCACAACACCGTCAATTGGTGTTGTGCTGTCGCTCAGAGACATGTGTTTTCTCACCCGCCATGTGGGGGCTCTGCCCCCATTCCCCGTACTGGATAACTAACTCCAGTGATCGAGATTGTCGGGATGTGGGCAAACACCTCTCCCTGGCACCAGTGTCGGGTAGTGGAGACTGTCACAAACGCACTCAGCAGGTCAGCCCTCTGCTCCCACAGTGCCAACCTCAGAGTGCAATAGGTGAACAGGTAACAGACAAGGTAACCCTCCTGTCTGCTTTTGGGTCCAAATCACCTTTAGTTTCACATTCTGGGGATTCAAACTGTGAACCTTATACTAGCATACCCAATGAACAAGCTCAGATACGTACCCTCTTCAGGGATTGCAGTACAATCTTTCACCAGGGACACCCAGCCAGGCTTCCAAAATGAACCCTTTTAACTCTATAAGAGACCTTAGGTATATTCTTACCTTTTCCCAGTTTAGTAACACCATCAAGCCCTTCAAAGAGCTGTCAGACTTAACCACTTATGCATCACATGCAAAAAACTTGGAAGACACACCCAGGCAGTATCTTAAGAAAATGTACTTTACTAAAAGATGATAAAAATATGAAAATGTAAACACAGAACAATATATCAAATAGCTCACAATCACATAAAAGAACAAGGAAAATTACAAAGCAAAACTCCTACCACAATACATTTTAGATTTTTGCTATCTAAGGTATTACCTCTGGAAGTGCGTTTTAAAGTTAGATCAGAGAGCTGTGTCTCTCTAGAGTCCCAAAATGATATGACCTACATTTCAGACACAAGTATCAGTTTATATCTCCACACCCGTTCTGTGAGTCATCTAGCTCCTCCTTTTAGAATATAAAATGACAAAAATGATTTCCTATCAGGAGGTATTTTAAATAAGGTGCCATCAGAAGAAAAAGACATTTCCTATATATAACTCCTTAATTACACATTTCCTTTAAATTTAGCAATCCACACTGGCACCAATGTGTTAAAAAGCTAACAGGAATCAGCCTAATGACATCCTGTTTCTGAAGTCATAAAGTCACATTTGGTTTGCGCTTCAAAAGCCTAGGCTTGTCATAAAATGTAATAAAATGCCATTCTGAAGGAAGTCAGTTAACTAAATGGTTTCTGGTCAGTTTACATCTGTAGCTTCACTGAAACCTGGGGGGGCACCATGGAAGCACAGGCTGTCTTATGTGAGACAATCACATACTATATTTTTATTTTACAAATATCATACAGTAATCATAACCAGCTGGCCAAGCATCACACAGACCATCACAGTGGCTGCCAACAAAGTCGCTGTGATGGTCTTCGCTGTAGAACAGACACTGCGCTTGTCAGTATAAGGCCATGCATTTGGCCTCTGTGTGGTGGTATCCCATTGCTGTTCCTGGTAGGGTGGTGTGTGCATGTCCCATGGTGTGTGACTGCTGCTGGGGACTACCATACTGCCTAGGGGCCCTTGCACGGTACTGTGTGGTACACTGCACTGGTGTGGGTGCATGTTGTTCACAGGCAGGCACGCAGTCTGCCCATGGGGCATGGCTGGGTCAGCTGCTGCCTTCCACTGTGCACGTGCCAATGCTGGTTACATCCACCAGTGGGTGCGTCTGCTGTCCTGTCTGCAACATGGGCGCTTGGGCTCCTTGTGCACCGCCACTTATTCACTGTTCTGGTTCTCTCTTGTAGGTCGGCCAGGCCATGGGCCCAAAGACATCGGTGGGACTTGCTTGGTGGTGGCTCCTGCAGCTCAATGGGCTCATCCAGCTGCACATCACCAGGATGAACATCCTCATCAGGGTTTGCCGTCATCATGGTAACACGGAGCTCATCAGGGAGGTGTGCCTGTGAGGACATTGCAGCAGTGTCTGCAACAGTGACCCTGTCCCTTCTCCCCACTGTGCCCTGGACCTCCCTACCCTCCTCATCATTGTTTCTGTACTGTATTAAACTGCATCTTTGCTCCCAGACCCATTCCCATTGTTGCCTAGTTTGACCCTTCCTACCATTCCCTTTATTAGTGTGTGCTACTAAAGGTTTATATTTATGCACATCAGTGTCTGTGTCTCCTTTGCCTGCAGGGTGCTGTACTGTGCATACATTGTTCTGTGCTGCTCTTGGGTGTGGCCCCTTCTGTCCCAGTGCCGTGCCTTTTGTTTTGTGCTTCCATGTGCACAGGCTCCTGTGTGATATGTCCCTCTGTAACATGGGCCCATGGGCTGTGACTGTACACCTGCCCTGTGTGTGGTCCACTGCCATGTGTCCCTGTTAGCCTGTGCTGGCCTGCCATCCACCTGCAGTGTTGCCCTTGCCAGTGCTGGTGTGCTGTGCAGTGCTGGGCCCTGTGTCCCTGCATGTTGGCGTGGCTTGTGCACCCTGTTCCCCAGTGCATGTGTGTCTCTTCTGCCTCTGACCACCGTGACATGCCTGGTGCCCTCCTCCATGCCTGTGGCATTGTCCCATATGGTGTTGCCTGTCAGGGTTGTGGTGGTGTGGTGCTGTGGTGCTGTGGGCCTGCTGGCTTCTTTTCCATCTGGGTGGGTGGCAGGGTATGTTTGGTGACCTGTGTTTGTGTTGTGTGTCCTACATTCTCTGTGGCCCCATGGCTGTGTGCCTGTGCTGTGCACCATGGGCATGGTCCCCTTGTGGTTTGGGTCTGCCAGGGCTGGCTTAGCACTCTGCTCTTGTGTTGCCCTGCCTGTGTTCCCCTTTGCCTGTTGCTTGCTCAACATGCTTGTTACTGCTTACTGTCATGCTCCTGCATTAATCCTGGTTGCTCAGGCGCTGTCTGGTTGCGTGATGGCACATCTTTGCTATATTCAGTGTGGTTTGTACCTGCGCATGTCTGTGGCACATGTTATGAATATGGCGTCCATTTCCTATGGTGCATCTGCATTGTGCTCATGATCCATTGCACACATACTGGGCGCACTTTTGAATATCTGGGCCTTAGAGTATATCTAGGCAATTGTCACCTTCTAAGTTTACTCATGAATGCTACAAGGTGCCAACTCCTCCTATCATCCAAGCACCACCAGTTTATGACTCTATATAGATCACAATG
Organism: Neoceratodus forsteri; assembly: GCA_016271365.2. Lineage (NCBI taxonomy): Eukaryota > Metazoa > Chordata > Ceratodontiformes > Ceratodontidae > Neoceratodus > Neoceratodus forsteri. The sequence continues at coordinate 967,016,482 of CM057453.1, forward strand.
GTGGGTACTTCTGGGGCATCAAGGATGAAGTGGGCAAGTCTATAGTATACAACATCTAGTCTCTCCAGCTCCGTCCCGAGGCACCCCATACACCAAATCCCCATAATCTGAAATGGGTAGGATCATGGTTTCCACAATCTTCTGCCACATCTCCAAGGTTGTATAGGGCTTTAGTATATAGAGCATACCCAAATTTCCACTAAGATTACCCATCGGATATTCCAGATGTTTATCCCATCTCAATCCTTGATCTAACCAAACTCCTAAATATTTATAATAAGCTACCTGTTTAATTTTCTCTCCTCCCTTGTCCTGATATCCAATGACTGATGTTCCTTTGTAGGACCACGAAAGTGTACCACTTGTGTCTTTTGTACATTTAAAATCAGATTAAGAGAAAAAAAATGATTGTAGCTCAAAAAAGCTAACTGTAATTTGGTATTAATTCTTTCCTGTGCACTACCCTCCACATAAATCAGAGTGTCATCTGCATATATGTGGCACCTTATCTGGATCTTAAATTTTATACCACTTACATATATATTAAAATATATGGGGGCCTGGGTTTGGATCCTGGAGCACCCCCACTTTTTAGGAAGGGCAGATGATCTATGGATACCAAGTTACACCATTTGCTTCGCCCCATAAGATAGAGCTGAACCATTTCTGTTGCAAACCCTTTACCCCAAATCCCAGAGCCTGGACAGGAGGAACTTGTGGTTTAAGGTGTCAAAACCTTTGAAAGATCTATAAATATGGCTCCCACAGAGTTCCTCCTGTCCAGGATCATTTGGATATCCCACAACCTTCAACAATGCTGTCTGGGTACTATGTTTTGAATGAAAGCCAAGGATACATGGTCAGTGCCCCAACCTCTCCTCATATGCCTTAACCTGCTGACCCACTGTCATCTTTGTAGCCCTCCTCTACACCTTCTCCAGCAGGTTAATGTCCTTGGTGAGGTGTGGGCACCAGTACTGAACACCATACTCTAGATGTGGCCTTACTAGAGACCTGTACAAGGGTAGTATAACCTCCTCACTGCTACTACTGATCCCCCTAGCTATGCATCCCAGCATCTTGTTTGCCCTTGCTGCTGCTTTCTTGCATTGCATGGAGTGCTTCAGGTCACTGTTGATCATCATCACTCCCAGGTTCTTCTTTTCCTCAGATGCAGATACCAGGACTCCACCCAGGTAATACTCTGTCTTAGGATTCTTGGCTCCAATATGCATAACTTCGCATTTCTTGGCATTGATTGAAGCCAAGCTGCCAGATCCTGGACCAACTCCGCAGCTTTTCCAGATCATAATGTGGGTCCTGTATCCCTTCAGCTGTGTCCATTCTTCTGCAGAGCTTGGTGTCATCCATGAATGGCATATTTTTCTCTTAATGAACATAAAAATTGCCAGCAGAAACAGGCCTCACAGTCTATTGAGTCTACTCAAGTGTGCAGCTAGCACTTCATCTCGCAGCTGCTCTCTGTTCCCCTCCCTTCCCAGTATCCCTTCCCTTACCCTGTTCCAACCCCTCTTGAAACTGCCCACCATCTTACAGGACACTATCTCATCTGGTAAGGTGTTCCATTTGTCCACCAGTCTTTCAGTGAAAAATGTCTCCTCATCTCCCTCCTGAATCTTCCCTTCTCCAATCTCAGTTCATGCCCTCTCATGTCCCTCCCTTTGTCATCTGGAAAATCCCTTGTGTGTTGGTTTTGTTTATCCCTTTTAGATACTTAAAGGTCTCGATCATATCCCCCATCCCTCCTCTCCTCCAGTGAATACATATTCAACTCTCCCAGCCTGTCCTCGTGGGGAGTGCTGTCTAATCCCTGGATCATCTTTGTGGCTCTTCACTGCACCCCTCCAACAATCTGATGTCTTTCTTCAGGAATGGATGTCAGTACTGCATGCAGTACTCCAGGTGGGGCCTGACCAATGACCTACAGTGAAGCCCGCTAGGATGAAGTGCTGTGTCACAGTTCCCTGCATGACAAAGGGATTAACTCCCATTGAAACTGCATTGTTTCCTGCAGTAATCCTACTACAGAATTCTGCAAATGGGCTTCATCCTGGCGAGCTTACACTGTTTACAGGGCAGGAGAACCTCCTCCTTCTGGAGGAGATCCTCTGCAATACACCCAGCATTTTTGGCTTTGCTGCCACATTCCTGCACTGAGCAAAGTTGTTCATGCTCCCCATAATGATCACTCCTAGGTCCTTCTCCTCTGTGGAGCTCCCAACTGTGCCCCATTCAAGTGCTAATCCCTCCCTGGTTCCTGGCTCTGAAGTGCAGAACCTTTGGATTTTTTGAATTGAGCCCCAACTGCCATGTTCTTCCCACTCTTGCAGCTTAGTCAGGTCCTCCTTCAACCCCTTCTACCCTCCGCATCATCAACCACAGCTCCCATCTTGGTATCATCTGCGAACAGACCGATCTTGCTCCAGATCCCGTGAGATATGTGCAATAAAAATCTCAAACAGCACCAGTCCTAGTACCAATCCTGTGGTACCCTGCTCATCACTGAGAGCGGTGATGAGAGGTCCCCACCACCACCCTTTGCTGCCTTCCCTTTAGCCAGTTTGTGATCCATTTCACCATTTTTGGTCCTGCCCCACATGTTCCATTTCCCCCCAAAACCGCCATGCGGCACTGAATCAAAGGCCTTGCTGAAGTCTAAATACAAACAGCCACTGTGATGGCCTGTCCAGTTCCCACATCACCCCATCATAGTACTCTTACAAGGTTAGTCTGTCAGGATCTGTCCACTACAAACCCGTGCTGTTGACCATCCTGAGATTGTTTTCCAAGAAGCCCACTAGCCTCTCTTTTATGATGGTCTCCATGAGCTTTCCCACGATTGATGTATGGCTCACTGGCCTATAGCTTCCTAGTTCATCCTTTGGGCCACTTCTGTGGATAGGCACCACATTGGCCATTCTCCAGTCCTGTGTACACATCCCATGTCCAGAGAGGGAATGCCAGCCCCAATGTCATTGATGAAGACATTGAACAACACTGGCCCCAACAATGAGCCTGTGGGACCCACTGGTGACCTTTCTGGTGGCAGATACTGTATAGCAGGTTGAATTAGCGCCTGTTGTATTTGGCGAGTCAACCTTCTATGCATATTCAATTCTGATAAAATTAGTGTGGATGGCTTACTGTTCAATACAGCACAACTGACAATCAGCTGTCCATTATTTTCACTATCCATTAATTTTCACTGATTGTCAGCAATAACGAATATAGCGAAAATAAACAGATAGTGAAAATAACCTTTATGCAGTATGTCTCTCCCCACAAGCACCCTTTGGGTTCTGTCCTCAGCCAGTTTTCCACCTATCTTGCCAGCTTATCCCCAACCCCAAGATCTGCCAACTTCTTGATCAACCTTTTGTGGGCACAGAGTCAAAGCCTTGCTGAAATCCAGGTAGAGGATGTCTACCGCTGGCCCCTATCTACTGCCTTAGTGACACAGTCAAAGAAGTCAATCAGATTCATTTAACACAATCTCTGCTATGCTGCCTCGCATCCTGTAGACCATGCTCCTCTAGATATTCCACCAACCTTTCCTTCAGTATGGTCTCCATTTCTTACAACTTGACAGGATCATCTCCTCTTTTCTGTGACATGGTAGACCCCCAGGGCTTCTTTAAACTGATGTGGTCTAAAGCACATGGGGACTCTGGTACCCAGTTTCTACCTCTATTATCTCTCTGTTCATTGTTCCCAGTTCTTCCACTGGATACAGCACTATTCAGAAGATGACCCTTCTATTTATAAGTCTGTGTGGTTAGAGATAAGACATACTCTTTGCTTTTTGAATGGACTGGATATCTGCTCTCTTCTCTACATTTCCCCAAGAAACTTCCTAAATCTTTATGTGGTTCCCCGACAGAGGCATCCGTATGGGCTCACTTACAATTTTCTTCTCTCCTCAAGTTGCAATCTTATGAGGATATATTCCAACCCCTTGTGCATTCCAAATCTTCACATTGGGGCCATACTCTTACAACCTCCTTCAGGCCTTTTGTCATGCTAGACAAGGTATCAGACCTGTAGTAGTTGATCGAAGCTTTTGATGTTTCAAGCCAGACTTCAGTTTCAGTTGCCCTCCTCTGTTTGTTTCAAATACCTTCAACTTTCCCATATGCTGGTGTCCTACTTTGGCTCTGGGCCCTGAGGAGACTCATATCAGACGTGCCCTTCTCATGGCTTGTTCAGATCCTAATTCTCATGTCATTTTCATTTTACTATCATCAGCTCTTAGATTTTCTTGCTCAGGTGGAAGGCCCTGTTTCTTATTACTGGGATCAGGCACTACCTTCTTCCAGTTCCTCATGTAATGGGACATGCATCTGGCAGCATTTGTACAGATTCATCAAGTGGGATAGATATTGTCTCCTTCAGTTTCAGGTTCTGCACAATCTTTATTTTACCACAGATAAACTACATAAAATGGAAACTACCCTCAGTACTTGCTCCAGATGTACCAAAGCAACTGGAACCTTGTTATATGTCCTTTGGACATGTGAGAAAACCGCCCCTTTGGTCTGTGATTCAGACCCATCTGGACCCCTTCTTGGTCTCTCTGAAGCCTTCCTTCTGGAGGTGTGTCTGCTGGGGATTATGGAGAGAACTTGGTTGGCAATCAACAATACCATATGTCCCTTATTTCCCTTTGTGCAAAAGGTGATATTGAGACATTGGCATGATCAAACTATCTCCATTACAGAATGGCTTAGGAAATATTGTTTGCTTTACAAGCTGAATGGACCATTGCTAATCTGGTTCATAAAACCTCCACATGTAGGAAGATCTGTGAACCCTATACACGCTGTTTACTTTATGTCTCCCTTCCCTTTTTATTTATTTATTTTTCTTTATTTTTGGTGACATTGATGTTTTTGATTGGTTTACTGGACAACTGGGCACCTCAAGCTTCCATTTTCCATGTCCCCGAACATTCTCTGTTCTCTTGGTACCCTGGTCTGTGTATATAAATCTCTTTATTGACGGTCTCCCAGTGTCAGGGTGCGGTGGGTTGTAGGTGGGGTGGGTCCGTGTGCCTGTAGGGCTCTTTATCTTCATCAGGGGTCCGTGAGTTTAGTGGTGTTATTATTGCTCTGTATTCTAGGGACTTTGCTAGTTTACTTCTTGGTAGCCCTGCATTTTGATAATGTTAAGTTTCTATTGATGGTGGGGAGTGGGCAGAGGGACTTACGTTTTGTAATTGTTCCCCTTGTTGTTGTGTTTTGTTGTTGTTATTTTTTTCGAAATTTAATAAAGTATATTAAATTAAAAAAATGTATAGTATGTTCCCATGAGCTTGCCCACAATTGAGGTCAGACTGGTCTTTAATTCCCTGGGCCATTCTTGGGGCCATTTTGTGGATGGGGCACCACATGTGCTGTTTCGAGGCCTGCAGTACCATGCCTGACTCTAGAGAACTATTAGGTAGGCCTACCAGTTGCTCTGCCAGTACCCTTAGTATATAAATGACATTTCATGGCCCGTGGCTCTTGGTTTGCTTTGGACTCAGGTGCAGTCTGGTTTACTTCAGTCTGCCCCCCAACTCCTTAGAAACATGTGCTGCCTCTGCTTGTATAATCTGCCAGCCATGTACAGGTCAGTGCTTGCTGCTGCCTCCCTCGAGGAGCCACATGCCCTGTTGAGCAACCAAACACGCAGGTCCTCAGATACAATTACTGTGTTTTTCCAACTGTGAAGCTAGTTTGAGGGCTTCATCCCTCTCCCAGAGGACTTGTTCTTTTCAGGCTGTCCCCAGACCCAGCCTCTTCTCAAACTAATGCCCCAATGGATTTTCCCCCTGTTGCTGTGCCAAGGAGAGAAGGGATGTCCTCCTCCCAATCCAGATTCTCCTGAGGCTGGGTCAGGCTGTGCAGCCCGTCGTTTCAGAGCCCCAGTAGCTTTTACTACTTTGCTTCCTCAGACCGTTGGTGACATGTACTCTTCATGCACAATTTTTGAAATTTAGTTATTGATTTATTTTAAGAATATCTCACAATCTCGGATTATTCTTGACCCCACATTACTAATACTTGGTGACTGTTCAACTTCATTCTCATTTACCAGACCACAACAGCGTTGGCTTTTAATTGCACCTTTATGTCTTAAAAAATCATTATAAGTGGAAAAGCCCCATAACACTGGCATTCAAAGAATGGTTAGAAACAACTGGCAGATTGACAATGAATGAATAAGTCATATACCATTTATTTATTTATTACACACACTCACACACACGATCCTTTAGAAAGAGTGTATTTACAAAGGGTCTAGGGTCAGATAATAGAACATCAATGTTACAGTAAAGTAAAACAAATGACACATATTTACAATGAAGGGTGACTAGGTACTCCACTGCAGTGAATACATCAAGATTGACAAAAGAATTGACAGCTGAGTATTGGATAACACCCTCTTTCAATTCCATTTCTCAATGTATTCAGTATCACCAGCAACAGGAATGGGACATTTGTTATTCCTCCATGAATGTTTCTGAGTAAATCAATATATTGAAATGTTTAGTGTTTAGTTTTATTTGTTCAATATATTTAACCATTTGCAATTGCATATTTCAAGTTACACTGTATTGTGTTAGTTTATTTTTGTTACTAAGCAGAATTGCTTCAATGTTTTGAGATATTTTTGAAAATGTTTTTCATGCTCTTTGATTTCTGAAGCAAATAACTTTAAGAGCCCCTGTTTTGCAGTCTGTTTTATTCTGTAAAGTAACCTGTTGATAGTTAATATGATTAATATGGTATTCTGATTCGATATATGATTCAGGTATCAGCTTTGTGGGTTAGGTAACAAGACAATGTCATATCTGCCCTAGCCCCACACCAGTGTCAGCTCTTCTTAGTTCATTTGCTCTCAGGTTACCCTTTTGTTTTGAACATTTGGGGAGGGGCGAGGAGACTCCACACTGAATTGGTAGCATCCTGTCTTTTATTGCACAGATGGGGGAGGAGACTGTCACTATGTGCTATCTATAGTCACAGATGAGTTCAGTTTACTTTAGGGAATGTAACCACTGAGGCAAGCTCATGTGTAATAGGCTCCCTTCTGACAGTCCTGCATTCCTCATGGTTTCTTTTTTGGGTTAATATCTCAAAGGAGAAGAGACTTGAATCACCAAACATGTATTTTTGTAGTTCTTTTAAATACCAGTTCACATTCTGTTGTTGTTTTATCTTTGCTGGCCTTTTGGTAAATTCAGTGTTTGTGATTCACACTTTGCTGGTCAAGAGCATTTTAGAACAGTGTGATACAAACATACTGTATGAACATACTGCGAAATTGCCAGCAGAAACAGGCCATAATGGTCTATCCAGTTTGCTTAGGGTGCATCTCAACTAAATCCCTGGAGCTACCCCTCCCAGCTCCTTCTGGAGTCAACCCCACAATCCCCATCCCCTATCCACTTCCCAGTAGTGCCCCTTTGGTCCTAATCCTCTTCTTCACCCTATCCCACCACCCACCCTTGAAACTGGCCACCATCTTTGCTATAACCATCCATTAACATCACATGTTAACCTATTTGCCATCACAAAGGGGTTGTTAATACTGGCAAGGCTGGTTGCTCATCTTCAGGGGCTTGTTAGCTTCTTCTTACCACCCAGGAGCCACTAGGAGTCACCTCAGAAGGGGCAAGGATGTACCGTGTCACCTTCCGGTAGCCAGGGACATATATCTTTACTAATCCTCCTGGCTGGAGATGTGCATCCCAACCCAGGCCCCTCTCCTCTTATGCCTGAAAGTGGGAAAAAGGATGTGGACTTAAGATTGCTGCAATGAATATCTGCAGTCTGCTCACCAAATTTACCCAGTTCCAGGCTTGGGTAGAAAGGCATCGCCTGACATCATCTGCTAGACAGAGACCTGGGTGACCCCAAATATTTAGGAAAAACTCAGTTTTGCTACCTGAGTTTAACTCATTCAGGTTGGATAGAACTGGTAAGAGGGTGGTGGGTGCCTCATCTATATTAAAGACTCAATTCAAGAGAGTGTATTGCCAATAACTGGAGTCACTGCCAACTCTGAACTGCTAGCAGTCCAACTCCTATTAGGCAGACATGGCAAGATGCTTACAATTGCCTCGGTCTACCTGCCTCCACTCAAAGCTAAACAGGCCCTTGGCTTAGTCATGGAAGCTCTCTCGAATACAAAAAGGAACTCAGAGGCGTTAGTCACTGGTGATTTTAACATCAACTGGCTTAACAAGGACAATAACATACAAAGACCAGGCTGACAGTGCCTGCCTAACCCAGATGGTCTCTGAACCCACCAGAATAAACTACAAGAGGGGTAATAGCACTATGCTTGGCTGGGTCTTATCTAGTTGTCCCTCTAGGATCAAAGACATAGCAGTACTCTCTGACTGCATAAGTGACCACTCCCAATTATTTGTAGGTGGGCAAATAAGGAACAAAGAAATACCCCAATCACAGTTTGCAGCAGTACTTAAAAGAGGACAAGCAGAAGCTTGTAAGGCTGCCTTATCTCAGGTCGATTGGACCATCTTAGATGAAAGAGAGGACACTGACCTTGCCCTGAAACAATTTGTGGTCAAGTTTAATGAGATCCGTGACATATATGCACCATTGAGAAGAAGGAAAATTAGAGGAACCACAAAAAATGGATCAAACGGAACTACTAGATAAGATGAGGACCAGGGATAACCTGTGGTGTTAGGCCAGGAATTCTGCCAGCATAAATGACTTATAAAATTATAAAGCTGCTAGAAATAAGTGTACCTGCCTCACTAGATTAGCCAAAGCTAAATACTTCAAGGACCAGTTGGATAGGAACTGGGGCAATGGAAGCATTTTGGGATAACATTAAGGAAGTGATGGGTAGAGAAGTTAAGAAACACCCCACCGTGTTTAACATCAATGGCACCCCACCTCGGATCCCCACTCCATTGAGAAGCATTCAACTCCGTATTCACAGAGTTAAGTACTGTCCTCCCACTGGATTACCTCGCTACAGCTGATCCTCCCAGACTGTGTCAGGCCCCAGTTCCTCTCAAGCTAGATTCTACTTTAGATGGGATGTGGTCAGAAGGCAAAAATCTTTGTTCTAAAGGTCCTAGGCAAAACAAGGCTTGGCAGTGACAAGCTGATATGAAGCTAATTGCCTTGGCACTTAATGAAGTGATTGCCCCATCACCAAAATCTTTAATAAATCTCTTGCCCTGTCCAAATTTCCATCCATTCGGAAGCAGGCTATGGGAACTCCTGTTCCCAAAGTGGAATAGATCTAACTCTGCCAACTACAGTACAATTTCAATCTTATCACCTCTCTAAGGCACTAGAAAAATTGTTGCAGACCAGATCTCTGAACATCTGCAGAAATATGATCTGCAGTGCATTCAGCAGCATGGCTTTTGCAGGAACCATAGCATGGCTACTGCCTTAGTATGTTCTCTGAATACATGCAAAGGCTCTGGATGAAGGCAAATATGTGGGATCTATTTTCATAGATCTCACAAAGGCCTTGTGACACTGTCAACCACACAATACTGTTGCAGCAAATGCTGTCACTAGGGATTGCCCTGAGGCGATCCTTTGGTTCAAGGACTACTTGACCCTCAGGCCCCAGAGTGTGAAAATAGGGTCCACTATCTCAGCTGCCAAGCACATCACACTGGAAGTTCCAAAGGATCCTTTCTTGGTCCTCTCCTTTTAGTCTATTTTTGAACAACCTTCCTAAAGCCTGTAAAAACAAAATAATTCTAAATCGGACGATGCCGTAATTCTGGACAGTACCATCCAGCCTGATCCTGCTTCAAAAGGAACTGTGGACTACATTCTGCCAGCCAGAAGAGTGGTTCTGCTTGCATAAATTGCTCCTCAACTATAAAAAAAACAAAGCTATGTTGATCTCCAGCCACCAGCACAAAAACTGAATCCGGTCCTGACCATTCTCAACAATAAGGACGAGCCCCTAGAATCGTACACTCATTCAAGTACCTTGGTGTCACTATAGATGATACACTTTCATTCTCTTAACACATTGACCTAGTAGTAAAAGTCATCAATAACAGGCTGGGTGTCCTATATAGGCACAAACAATATCTTACTCCTTCTGGCCTCTGACTCTCAATCTCCAGCTCCATACTGACTGTCATTGACTACGGCCTGATTGTCTGTGGAGCAACATCTGAAACTGTTCTCAATTGTGTCACGACTGCTCTTAACAAAGCTTGTAAGCTGGATCTCGGGGCAGATAAATTAACTCACCGTGCTCTCTTTTCGAGCAAACTAATTGGTAGAACCTGAATTGTAGAATAAAGTTCCAAAATTGCTTGCAGAGAAAAAGTCACTTCAGGGTAGACTCCTCCCAGTATTGTGGATTTCATGCAAATAAATCAGTCCAGCTATCAGACATGGGGCAGAATCGAGCCCCTTTGCTAGTCCTTTCAAAAGAACTTCCCTTGTAAAGGACTTTTTCCTACAGAGCCCCACTTTGGCTCAACAAGATGCCCACCCAAATACTTAACACTGAGAGCCTCCCTCCTTCAAAAGGGACTTAAGCTACATCTCACTGACAGTAGCAGGTGTGTATGTAGGGCAATCACATGACCCTATCCCCTCAACTCTTGCCCATCTACACACCCTAAACAAAGCTAGCTACAGATGTTGGTAGCCTGTCCCCTCCTCTGTACCACACATGCTCCTATCTGCCCGGTCGATTTATCCTCCTCCTCATTCTCTTGCCAGCCCTCCATTCACTCCCACTACTCAGTCCCCTCCCAGGCATTCTTCTTATCCAATAACAATCATTGCATACCACTCCCCTCCTTCCCTCTACTTGTGTTATCCCTCCACTTGGTTATCCAATCCTCTTACCACTCCACCCCTCTTCTTTGGCCACCTTGACCTGCCTCACTGCTTTTGTTACCTGACAAAGCCTACTCTCTTAGTGTAGCCCTTGGTATAAGGATAGGTCTTCTTCTCTACCTCGTATCTTTCTATTTATTCTCACCTTGTTTACTACCTTCCTCTAACCATTGTAATTACTTGAAAATGCCATATCGCTGAGTCCTTCTATGTATCGCTATATAAGTAATGTTTCCCAATTGTTTAACCAGGTGAGACACACTAAGCTGAATGCTTGTTTACAGGTGCAACCTGGGGCCATAGGGAAGTTAAGTGACTTGCTCAGGGTCAGCAGTATGCAGGGGTCAGTGGGATTCAAACCCAGGTCTCCAGATTTGCAGCTCAGAGCCTTAAACCACTGCGCTATACTGCCTCCTAGTTATATTATTGTCTATTGTGTATTGTATTCTCTGAATGTATTGTCACTCTCTTATGCTGACGTGGAACCTTTGAAAAGATCTTATTGCTCAAAGGTTATTTCCGAATATCTAAATAAATAAATAAAATAAATTCCACCCCTTCACCACCCTTTCAGTGAAAAAGTGCCTCCTTATTTCATTCTTGAATCAACCCCCACAAATTTCAGGCTATGCCACCTAGTCACATCCTCATTTCTTAAGTTGAATATGCCCTCTGCACCAACACTGTTTATGCCCTTCAGGTACTTGAAGGTTTTAATCATGTTCCCCTCTCTCTTCTGTCCTCCAGGCAGTAAATGTTCAGACCCCTCAGCCTTTCTTCATATGCTCTGTCCCCATAACTTTAATCATTTTGGTTGCCCTCTGCTAAACCCCCTTCAGTAGTCTAATATCCTTCTTCAGGTAAGGGCACCAGAACTGAACACAGTACTCCAAGTGCGGTCTCACCAGTGACCTGAACAGTGGCATAATAAGTTCCTCCTTCCTAGAGGTGTTCCATTGCTGCTTTATGGCACTGTGCTGTGTGTTTCATATCACCCTGGCCATTTCTTCCAGGTCCTTTTCTCTGATACTATCACTTGCATTTCACCAGCCAGTAACTGACCTTTGGGGTTTTGGCTCCCATGTGCACTACTTTACATTTCTTATCATTAAAGCCTAACTGCCAGATGCCTGACCATTTCTCCAGTCCTCCCTTAGTGCCTGCCCCACTTTTTCATGTCCACTCTCCCACAAAGTATAGTACTATCTGCAAAAGGCACATCTTGCTACTAGCTCCTTCAACAATGTCACCGATGAATATGTTGAACAACTGGGACCAAGTACTGACCCTGTGGTACCCTACTGGTTACAGGCCTAGATCTGGACAGTTCCCCCCTTACCACCACCCTCTGATGCCTACTGTTTAGCCAGCTCCTGACCCACCCCAGCATCTTGTCCTCTAAACCCAGGTCTCCCAGTCTGCTGATTAGCCTTCCATGAGGCACTGAATCAAATGCCTTGCTGAAGTCCAGGTACAGTACATCCACCCCACCCCATCCAGATACTTTGCAATCCAGCTGAGGAAGTCAATCATGTTGATCTGACAGGACCTCCACCTGACAAACCCATGCTGCCTGTCATCCTGGAGACCATTGTCTTCAAGGAAGGACACCAGCCTTTCCTTTAGAATGGCCTCTATTAACTTGCCTACTATGGAGTTAGGCTTGAGTTACCTGACTCATCATTAGGTCCATTATTATGAAGGGTACCACATGAGCTGTCCACCAGTCCTGTGGCACACACCCCATCTCCAGTGAGGTGTTAATAGGTCTGTCAGTGTTGCTGCAAATACCCCTGACAGTTCTTTCAAGACCCTTGGGTGTACCCCATCTGGGCCTGGTGCCTGCCCACCCTAAGTTCCCTGGGCTCTATTAAAACCCAGTCTACTCTGATCTTCCACTCATATGCCTTTCCTTCCCAAGGATCTCACAAACTCCCCCTGTGGCATAGGCCTGATCACTTCCTTGGTGAAGACTGAGCAAAAGTACTCACGTAGTGCTTCCGCTTGCTCCTCCCGCTTTCTGCGCATCCACCCTCCCTCTTTATCCTATCTCATCCCTGGTGCTTCTTCTCTCCTTGATGTATCAGAAGAAGTCCTACTCCCTTCCTTAATCCCTGGGCCAGACTCAGTTCTTTCTCTCTCTTGGCTGCCCTGACATCTCTGCCCACCTCTCAAGATTTCACAATGTATGCCTCCCTATTTTCCTCCCTCAAGGTACTTTTGTACTTTAGGCAGGCTGCCCTCTTTTCCCTTACCTTTTCAGCTACCTTCCTGTTATACAGCTAGGATTCTTGTTTCTGGAATTCTTCTTATGAACCCTTGTACAGGTGCAGGTAGCCTTGATTATTCCCTTCCTAACAGTGGTCCATTTCTGATCTGCATCCAGCTCTGGTCTAGGCTTTTTCAGGTGCTCCCTTACTATATTCCACATCCTGTCGAAGTCTGCCTTCCTATGTCCATCACCTTCATTTTAGACATGGCTGCCTCTTTCCCTATGTAGATGGAGAATCACACTGTGCAGTCATCACTGTCTGCAAGGGGTTCCCTAACTTCCACCTCCTGGAATTCTCCTCATCTGATAGCACCAGGTCTAATATGGCCTCCCCTTGTTGGTTCTGTGATACTCTGTGTCAGGAGCCAGTCCTGGATAGCATCCAGGAGGACCTGTTCCATGCTGCAGGAGGTGCAGTGGTGCTCCAGTCACACCAGGTAGATTGAAGTCCCCTAGTATGATAGTGTTCCCCTCCCTTACCCTCTTTATCTGTTCCCCAGCACTCTATCCTACTCTGTTTCCTGTGAAGGTGGTCTGTAACCACCCCATGTGGATCCTCCTCCAGGCGGTGTTCTGGAATACCACCAATAGGGCTTCAGTAGTGCCTTCTCTCCCTCCTCTCTCTACACCCAATCCTATCCCTTACATACAATGCTGCAATATAGGGGTGCTAGCTGCACATCTGAGCAGACTTGATAAACCACGAGTCCTGTTTCTGCTGGCAAGTTTCATATGTTCGCTTGAATTCTGATAAATGGAGGAAGAGGCCCCATCTTAAGTGTGCAGGGCAAAGACTATGGACTTACAAGAATCTCCATAAATAGAAGGGCCAAGGACTTGAGTCACCTACTGTACATAACATGCAGTAACATTACTGCTGCTCTAACTTGCCATCAAGTCCCTTATTTTATAACATTTCTTATCTAGCAACGAGTTCTAATGGCAGATTTATTCCTTTGCTGAACAGACAAGAGGCCCCAGTGGTACAGTGATGATCACAGCTGTAAGTGTTCCATATACTGTAGTATAAATTGAAAATTTTGCAATTTGACACCTGAGCATATACAAATATATTTAACTCATAATCTTACTTCAACATAGGCATTTTTGGACATTCATCAACACTTGGTAGCAGTGGCAGAAAAGTTGAAAATGGCATAAATTCTTCACCTGTGTTAAATTATCCCATTTTCAGTGTCTGTGTTCCAGCCAGTGACAGTACAAGTGCACAGTGGGATGTTGCCCCAATCACTCTCCCATTTGGATGGACTGCTTTCCAGGATCCCAACATGCACCAACACAGACCTTCTACTCTCTAGGATCCCTGCATACAATTATGAGACACCAGAATAAACTGAACCAAAAATTATCATATAGCACATTTGTCATATTTCTCTACTGAAGCACCAACTGACAAGATACTACAAATGAAATAATACAGTCATTAAATTGGTAATATGTACACTTAGGAGGACAGGAAGCGAGGGTGACATGATCAAAACCTTCAAGTACATCACAGGGGTGAACAATGTGCAGGAGGGAGTCTTTTTCAAGGAAAGCAAGATCCATGGCTAGGGGACATGCTTTTAGAAAGGATATGAGAACTACTTCTTCACAGAAAGGGTGCTAGAAGCATGTAACCAACCGCCTAAGCAATATTATGGAGGCCATAACTGGCGGCTTCAGCATACATGGGATAGACACAGCGGCATATTACGGTGGTATGGAAACAGTGAAGGGAAGGTTTCATGGAGACCAGTTAGGGTCAACAATGGTACTATGGGCAGGGACTCCTTAGGTTAGAGTAAGTGGAACAAGTGGGCCTTTTGGCCAAAAAGTACAGTTACATAAGAACTTACCATAAAAGTAGATGTTTGAGAGAGGCTTTTGTAGTAGGTACTAACAGATAGGACTAGGACCACATGGAAAACTTTTAGCTAGCAGTGTCTGGTGAGGGACTGCCCACCAGATGTCATGTGACCGACATCAGCATGGCGCTACATAGTGAGCGATCCCACACCCGCCCTCCAGTTCTCCCACGAAGACCTGGAAAGGTGCGGAAGGAGGTAGGAGTGGGCTCCTGGAGCTATAAAGCTATGAAAGGAGAAGTAGAGAGAAACTCAGGGGAAGGTGGGTGGAAACCACTACCTACTGCAAGAGCCTCTCGAAGATCTACTGTTATGGTAAGTTCTTGCATAACTGTACTACTGTATCTTACTTCAAGAAGGCTCTTGCAGTAGGTACTAACAAGACAGAACTGAGTTCTAAACAGTCAAATTCAGACAAGTCTGAGACATGGGAGGTAGGAACAAGTCTGCAGGAAACAGGGATCCTAGGACAAGAGTCCCTGAAGAACAGCTATGCCAAAGCCTGCTCTGCACCTAGAAGCAATGTCCAAACTGTAATGCTTAGTGAATGTGCAGACAGACCTCCAAGTGGCAGCTGCACAAATATCTTGGCAGAAATGTTCCTGAAACAAGCAGTTGTGCAGCCATGCCTCTGGTTGATTGCTCTTTGACTTCCCGAAGTGGTTTGTTATACTTCTGATAACAAAAGGTAATGCAGTTTGCCAACCATTTGAACAAACACTGTTTTGAAATTTCAGTGCCTTCTCTTTTGGGTGCAAAGGAAACAACTGATCAGTTTTATGGACCGACTTCATCCTTTTAGTGTAGTAATGAAGAATTCCATGTACATCAAGAGTATGTAGAATTGCTTTACCCGATTGGAATTCTCAGTGTAGTACACTGTCACTGTCAACTGAATGGTCTGATTTAAGGTGGACTCTAAAATCACCTTAGATAAGAACTAAGGATTTGAAAAATCAAATAAGGCTTCTTACACATCAGGGCCTGAAGCTCAGAAATTCTTGAGCAGAAGTAATGGCAACTAAAGAGAGTGCTTCCATGAAAGGTAGTACATGTCACAATTCACTGCTGGTTCAAATGGGGCCAGCATGAGTTTTCAGAATGAAGTTCAGGTTCCAGGGAGGAGTAGGGCTCCTGACTGGGGTTTCAAATGAAGAATCTCTTTAAGGAATGTTTTGGATGCTTCCAACTGTGTCAAGATTTTGCCACCCACTGGAATGTGGTAGGCAGAAATGGCAGATAAGTGGACCTTCATGGTCGAATAACTAAGTTCCAGGTCAGAAAGAGCAACAGATACTCTAAAACCTGTGGAATGGGTCAGGAGAGGGGTCCCACTCCTTGAGCGTGGCCCATATAAAAACTCTTCCATGTGATTGCATAGGTGGATCGAGTGGATGGCTTTCTGGCCTCCACTAGAACCCATGCAACTCTGGAGGATACTCCAGATACTCCAAAGGGAGTGGTGGCTATGTCAGTAGGTGCCACGCATGCAGGCAAAGGATCAGAGGCAGGATGGACCAGGGTGCCCTGTCAGAAGGTCTTGACAAATGGGTAAAGGAACTGGGGTTCCATTGACAGCTGTTGAAGCAGAAGAACCAAATCTGTTGCAGCCAGTAGGGAGCAATCAGGATCATATGTGCTCCCTCTGACTGTAGTTTCAGTAGTACCCTCTGTAGTAATGGAAATGGAGGAAGGCATACATGAATCTCCATGTCCAACACAGAGACAACACATCTCGCAAAAAATCACACCCTGGGCGAGCAGAAATTTGGTAGTTTTGCATTGGATGGGGATGCAAATAGATCGAGGTCTGATTGACCCCTAATGGGCAAATATTTTGTTTACCACAGACTGTCTCAGTTCCCACTTGTGGGCTCTGACTTGGCGCAGCTGAGTGTATCCATGGGACATTTTGAACTCTGGCGATGTGCATTGCCATGAGGAGAAGATTGCATTGTAGTGCCCAGTACTATACTCTCATACGCTTTGGAACAGAGTAGGTACAGGCAGAGTGCCCCATTATTATGTACCAGATGATGCACCTATTGTCTTGTCTGGACCATGACAGATCCTGGCTGGAAGAGGTGCTGGAATGCCTGTAGGGAATACAGTACTGCTCTAATCTCCAGCACATTGATATGTAGTGAAGTTCACTCCAAGTCCAGAAGCCCTGCATCATGTGGGTTCCCAAATAGATCCCCATCCCAGTCCCGAAGTGTCCATCATCAGGGTCTGGGAGGAGGAGTGGGCTGAAAATGGAAACCTTTTGGAGGTTGTCTAGTTTCTGCCACCACAACAGGACCTGAGTCATTGGGTTGGAGACCAGAATCATGTGCTCCAGGTCATCTAATCTCTGAGTCCACTGTACTCAGAGAGTCCATTACATTACCTACATATGGAGTCTGGGAAGATGTACGGTCAAAATGGCAGCTGCCATAAGACCGAGCAGGTGAAGGATTGACCTTGAAGAGGTCTGTCTCTGGAAGCCACCAAATGTGCTTGTTGACTGAGAGTCTCTGCCCTGTCTTTCAGGAGGAAGGCTTTCCCTGGACTGTATCCAACACTGCCGCAATTAATTGGAGGTGTTGTGAAGGGATAAGATGGGATTTGGGGTATATGACCAAAATGCCCACCTGCTGGAAAAGGTCCAGGGAGCTGGATAGAGACCTTACTAGGCTGTCCTTCAATGGGGCTGAAAGAAGCCAGTCAAGGTAAGGAACACATGAATGCCCTGTCTGCATAAAGCTGCAGCCACCACCATTAGGCATTTTGTGAACACTCTGGGTGCTGACGACAGGCCAAAGGGAGAGCTTTGAATTGAAAATGTTCTCCTGAATAGTAAATCTGAGAAACCTATGGTGGAACAGGAAGATGGGGATATGTACAGTAGGTAGGCATCCTGCATATCCAGAGCACAGAGCCAATGTTCCTGATGTAGCAAGGAAGGAGGCCTGGTAAAGATAGCATTGGAACCTCTTGTGCTCTAGGCAATTGTCTGCTAGGATGTGTTGGGTAGGAATAAAGATGATCAGGCACTATTCCTGACCAGGCTTAGGGATCTCCATCCCTTCAACTATCCTCTGCTGTCCCCAGAAGTAGATGGGGTATGTTGCGACATGGGGATAGGTAGGAGGAACAGGAGGTGGGGCAGGGCTGTGGCTGGTGGGGAACCGGAAAGGAGCAGGCAGATTGATGTGGTGGGAACTAGGAGATGCCCTGGGGTGAAATGGGTCCAGGATAGAGGTCTCTCTGTCTTGTTCCCATACCAAGGGTTCTGCTTTATGCAAGCAAGTGGCGCAGTCTTCCTTGGTTGCCCATCCTATTCGGGCAGTGTTATGCAATGTCAGGTACTTTAAGAACAAGACCACTTTAATAGCAGATCTTGTTGGGTCAGTGGACCTGACTTGCATCGCTGAAGCCTGGCTGGATGAAAATGCTGATCCAGTATTGGCTTCAGCTATTCCGTCTGGTACTCAGTGATACACCGCCCAAGGATGGATCGAAGGGTCTTGGTGTTGCCATCTGTTTTAGATCAGAACTGGACCTTACAGTGGTACCAGTAGGGCTCACCAACACCTTTGAATGTATTGTGAGTGCGGTGTAGGGTGCAGGATACTTCTCATCTACCTTCCACCAGGAGGTGGAAAGCTTTTCTGCAGGAAGTCACGGACTTTATCATCAATATGTATTGGGATCCCCAGATGGTTGATTCTGGGGATTTCAATACCTGAGTCAACAGTGAACTCTCACAGTTTGGTCAGGACTTCCTCCAACTAATGTGTTTGTTGGGCCTTACACAGGTTGTTACCTCTGCGACTCACATTAATGGTCATTCATTGGACTTGGTGTTCCTTCTGGGATGGGGATATCCAGCGTGGTGGTGGAGTCAGTCAGATAGTCTGACCATCACACTGTGGGGTTCAGTTTCGTGGCTCCCCAATAGGCCTGCCCCTATTGAGATGGTCTGATACCACCCTTTGAGAGGTGTTACCCCAGAAGGTCTAACGGCAGTACTGGATCTATTGGGTATTCCAAGTGAATGCATGGATCCAAGGAATCTAGTACTTGCCTATAATAGGGTGGTGACAGTGGCCTTTGATTCCATAGCTCCTGTTTGTGTTTATCCACTCACCCTTAGCAGCAAAGGTCCCCATGGTTTGATGGGACCTTGAAGAAGTTGAGGAGGTGGGCCAAAGGCTAGAGAGGGGCTGGAGGAAACTGGGCCTGAGTATAACAGACATAGGTTGATTGACCGTTATATAGTCTATCAATGGCAATCACCCGTAAGAAGGTTGAATTCCTGTCCAGGGAGATTGCTGCAGTGCAGAACTGACCTGCTGAGCTCTTCCGGACTGTTGACAGATTGTGCAGTCCAATTTGTCTCCAGCCAGCAGAGCCTTTTCACAAGAGATGTGTGATGAGTTTGCTCAGTTCTCCACAGATAAGGTTGCCACTATTAGGTCAGGGATCTGTCTGACCCCTTCTAGTGGGTATTACAGAGAGGTTAGCAGTAGGTCACAGGTGCTCAGTTTACCTAGTCTGACTTCAGCCCACTGGAAATCGTAGACATTGTGAGGAACAGTCAGACTTTGAAGCCAACTAGCTGTAGTTCGGACCCGGCCCTATGCCCCTTCTTGTAGGGTGCGTAGATGAAATCTGCCCGATCCTAGCCAAGCTAGTCTGAAGGTCTTTAGAGAGAGGATCTTTCTGGATACCCTTAAGAAGATGGTCATTTGACCCTCCTTAAAAGCTCTCCGTTGACCTAGATTGTCTGGCTAACTATACATCTGTCTCAAACCTACCCTTTGTGGGAAAGGTCATTGAGAAGGTAGTTGCGCTGCAGCTGGATGACCATTTGTCCAGCCATGATGTCTATGTTTCTGTCCAGTCAGGATTTAGGAAGAGGCATAGTTCCAAGACAACCCTTGTCCGAGTGTTACATGACCTCCTAATAGTGAGGATCAGAGGACTTGTTCCATCTTGGTCCTCCTTGATCTCTCTGCTGCGTTTGACACTGTGGACCATGGTGTGCTATTGGAGTGCCTGCAGTTCATCTGTGGACTATCTGTGGGGGTTCACAAATGGTTTCAATCTTTCCTCAAGGGTAGGACTCAAAGAGTGGTGTCTGGATTTATTCCTCAACGCTCTCTTCCTATCCTGCTGGGTACTGCAGGGTTCCATTTAGCACCCATGTTGTTTGCAGTGTATATGCTGCCATTGGGAGAGATCATTAGGTGGTACAGTCTGAGTTTTCACTGCTATGCATATGATACTCAGCTGTACATGTTCTTTGTGCCTGGACAAGATGTGATTCTCTCAGTATTTAACAACTGTCTGTCCAAGATCCAGGACTGGATGAGTGCCAGCTGGCTGTGGCTGAACCCAGATAAAACTGAGGTGATGGTTGTGGACCCAGATCAATGGGAGGTGGGTTTGTCAGTTGGACAGCCATCTGGGCTTTGGCTCGGGGTGCTCAGCTGACCACCTCAGACTGGGTGCAAAACCTGGGTGTTATTTTGATGACAGCCTGACCCTTAAATCATTCTTTTAGCTGTATCCTGAAGTTCAGAATATACTCCACTACCGACTCCTTGGGAAGCACAGTCACCTGCCCAATTATCCTGAACTAAATCTTAGGGCCCACTCATCCTATGAACAAACAGGAGCTTGAAGGGTGAGAACCTTGTGGATTCTGAGGGACTTTCCAATCATAAAGATGGGGCAAGAATTTGTCCCATTCCTTTGTACTGGTCAGTGAATGTCCTCAACAAGGTCTTAAGGGAGAATTAAATTACTCCACCAGATCATTAGTCTGGGGTTGTATGCAAGGTTCTGAGCTGCTTCACCCACACTTCTTTCACAAACTACTCATCAATTCAGTCATGAAATTAGCACCCTGGTCTGACAAAATCTCCTGTGGAAAGCCCACCTGGATAAATATGCTCAACAATGCATCAGCCACCTTCTCCACATCAATGGATGATAAGGGCACTACCTCTGGGTATCTTGTGTCATAATAGACTACCACCAAGTTATAATGCTTGCCAGTGATTTGACAGTCTTGTCCAGACCAGACAAAATTGTTGGCGAGCCACTTTTCATGCACCCTCACCCAAGTGGCCTGAAAAGAGATACCATGAACCAGGGCCAAGATCTGCTGGTGGTAAACCCTAGGGACTACCAGCTGCTGGAGTACTCCCAACTAGCCCCACCTAGTGTACACTCAATGTACAACAGCCCATTTTCCCAGTAGACTATTTACTCCACTGAGAGCCCTCAGTCCTTTCTCTTTGTTTCTGCAGGGTAGGGTCAGCTATCTGTGCATTGCCCAGCTCCTCTCATCTGACCCTTTCCAGCTTCCATTCAGAAGGAAGTCCCAAAACCACCTCTCTTTGTGCTTGGAGCTAAGGGTTGCTATTCCTAGTCAGCCCTACATCCATACTAGCTGCCTCCACAGTTGCTGAGGAAGGGCTGCCACTGGCTGGGTCACTCCCTTCCCACCCTCAAAAGCTTGCCCTTTTGCCTGACTGCAGGTTGTAACACACATCAGAGATTCTCTGTAGTCAAAATCATTCCCCATGATCACATTTAGAAGGAGATCAAGTATGACACACAGCTTTTCTCCATGGTCACCCGCCCTAGTTCAGGAAGACTTGAGCCATTGGTATTTGGACCGCTGGACCTGACTCCCCAAATCATGGAGAATTACATTGGCAGAATCTGCTCTGCCTGAATTAGATCCTTTCTCACCAGGGAGATGCAAGCACCGAGTCCCTCAGTCCCTGTGTTACTGTCCCATGAACTACAATAGGTGCATATGCTTAGAAGAGGCATGTCATACTGCCATCTGCACATAACCAACCATCTGGGGTGCTATTTTGATCACACACCCTCCCCAGGACTTTGGCCTGCAACCATTTTCTGAGGGCAGTTGTACCTCAAATGCCCCACTTTATCACAAATATGACATTTCCTGGCCCGTGGCTCTTGGTTCCCTTTAGAACTGGTGGGTTCTGCTTTGGGCTCAGGTGCAGGCTGGTTTACCCCCACGGTACCCCTTAGAACCATGTACTACCCCTCTTTCTGTTTGTATGGTCTGCTGGCCATTTACAGGAGTAGCGATTGCTGCTGCCTCCTTTTGGGAGGCAGCATGCCTGTCGAGAAGCCATCCACAGTTCATGTACAATTTAGTTTTTTTTTAATTGTACTTATCTTCCCCACTACCTGTCAGCCCTGACCAATCAGGGCCATCCAAGGCAGATCATCCTTCTGCCACCCTGCCCACACCGTGCCTCTGGATCCCCCCATAGCTTAGGCTTACCCCCAAGCGGGGACGGTGGAGCAGACCACCGAATCATCTCATCAGGTCCGAGGTAGTCGGTGAGCAGGAAGCACATTGAAGGCATGCCCGGGAAGCCCATCTTCCCAGAACCAACAGGTGTTTTTCTGCTTTCCTTCCTTCCCACACAGCTTCCAACCCCGATGTCATGGCGCTAGTCCCCAGCATCTACTGCATGTTGGGCCGCCATCTCTCTTCTAATGGGAGCTTGCAGTCCCTGAGCCTCTGCCTGGAGTGCTTTCAAGTGCGATGGGCAATGGCCCTGTCACCTGACCCTCCTCTGGAGGCGGCGACCTGCTGTGGGATGCTCAAGCTGTACTCCTCAAAAGCCAACCCACCAGCAACGAGTCAGCTCCCGAACATGGGTTGCCGGCGTGGAGGGAGGTGTGGCGTCCAGCACCTCAACCCTCTGTGCCACTGGGCGGCTCATGTACAATTTATTTTTTCTATCTTCTCCCACCATGGAGCTAGCATGCGGGCTTCGATCCTCTGCAGAAAGACTCATTCTTTCCCAGCTTCCCGACCCAACCCCTTCCTGAGCTTATTCCCCATGTATCCTATGGTGGGGCCAGAAATCCTCCTCACCCCCAGAGCACAATCCAGATTCTCCCAGGATCACTGGGTCTGGGTTGCAGAGCTGGGGCTTCATGAGCTCCACTAGCTCTCTTTTCTATTGTGCTCCTCACCACTTGCTAATGCACACATAGAGGCACATACAAGCTGCAGTCCTGTAGGCACCCTCCCTTCCATGTTGCTCCCATATCTGCACTGCCACCAGGCCTCCACCAGGTGGCAGTGTTTTGGTGAAGCAGCACCCCTCCACCCCAGGAAAGGAGAGCTGTCCTTCAGATGCTCAATCCTCTCCCTCCGTGGTGGACACCAGATGACCCATTTGCACCACTAACATGGGTCACCAGCAACAGAAGTAAAGCATGGATGCCTCAGCCCACGCTTCACTGGTCGGCCCTCTCAGCTACTATTTTAAGTAATTATTCTCTCACAAATAAATCTTTTCCCCATCCAATCAGCAGCCAAGATAAGTGCACAGTTGAGCATGCAGTTTTATAACTGTCTTCTGGGCATTTCCTTAACTCCTCAATTTCTTTTTAAGCCTCAGCAGTTAATTCAAAATGTTTTAATAACACCATTTTAACCTTATCATGATCAATACAGTCTTCATCATTCTGGCAAATGCCTTCAAAGCATGTCCCATAAGTAAGGCGTTAGGTGGGTCATCCATGTGCCCGTCAATTGAAACTGTATGCACACCCTCTCAATGACTTTTAAGAATAGATCATCTCCCTCCTTATATTGAGGAAATACTAAAATTTCAGCTTATGTGGTGGACTGCCCCATGCTATTACTTATGTTTTACTAGTTTAGAAACATCATCTCCTTTTCACGCTGTTGGCTCTGGATCTCATGCTGTCAGGCTTCTCTCTATCCTCTAGTCTTTTCACCTCAAGTGTTTTCTCTTTCTTCTGTTCCAGTTCTTGCTAACAAGCCTTTTCTCTTTCCTCCAGTCTCTATGCCTTGAGTTCCAGTTCCTTTTGCAGCCTCAGTTGCAGTTTCATTATCACAAGCTCAGCCAGAGAACCTGCTACCCCAGCTCCTGGCTGTTACCCCAGTGACCTTCTGTCTTTCATCATGCTCCTATGGAGATCTTTTTTGGTTCAGCCATCCACTGGATCCTTTCTTTGCACAGCTACTGAAGCTGTGCCAAACAAAGCCTGTCATACTCCTGGAGCTCATCCTCTCTACCTGTACTACACTAAGCAGTGCTAGAACAATAAAAAATTGTAAAAGTTTACTATTTTGTATATCCTGTTTAATGTCTGCTAAGGTAAAATTTTCTACTGGCAAACTCTGTCCCTATTCAGACTGAATTTGTTCAACTGATCCCACCTTTGCCATCAATTTGTGATGTATTTTCCCTTCTGGGCTTAAACAGCTTTTTAGAGAGCTGTCTGTTTCTATTTTTTCTGCTGCCACACTTTGCTTCCCCAGGATTTTTGTTCTTCCTTGCACAAGGCTATGGAGGATAACAAAGTTCAAATCTGGTAGAGTGCTTCTCAGCTGATGGATGTTAACAGAGACATTTTCTTTGGATGTGAAAATAATGCAGTTACCTTAGCAATTAAGAAACAGTCATGACTGTAATGTAAATAGACTTTTATTACAAAAGTCTGGTTTGAAAAGAACAGGATATATATATATATATATATATATATATATATATATATATATACACACACACACAATACAAAAGAGATAAAATGCACTTTTACAAGAAAGCAAACAAAAAGGTTTAGAAATAACATTTCTTTCAAATTTGGCTGCATGGCCAATATCCTCTGGATAACCCATGCCCCAGTGCATTTCCTCTGGGATTCTTTTGTAGAAATAAAAATGGTACAAAATACTTAAATTCCAGCTATGCTCAAAGAGAACTGATACCTACACTGCAAGATAATGGATACCTAATCTATCTTCACAGCTTCCCTCAAGCAGGAATGGAGGCTCTGATCTTACTGTGAGTGTTTCTCAGGCAAAAGCTCTCCTTGTAATTAACTCTGAATTTATAGCCTAAAACTAAAACCCTCTGGCTGGTTATTTTCAAATCCACTAAACATTTTAAACTCTGTATAAGTCTGAGTCCCATTGCTCCAATCGGCTAAAACATATGTGTGTCCAATTAGGTCAGTTCTACAACAAATTGTTTTTATTTAAATGCCCCAATCCTTAAAGTTTGCCTACATGTGTATGTCCAACCACCCCGGACATTCTGTAATATTTATCATCCTGTCCAGAGACATAGCCTGCTGGTGGCGTGAGACTGAACAGTGTTATGTTTCTTTTCCTTTTTGATTACCATGAGCAGGAGCCTGTAGTCAGACTCAGAAGAACATTAAAGTACAGTTAGATCTTTGAGAGGAGCTCTTGCAGCAGGCTACACCATAAAGACTGAAACTGGCAAGTACCAGGACGCCACAGAAATCTTCTAGCCACCCCAACATCAACCAGTGGTATAAAAGGGTGGTCCCCAGCCCTACACAGTTCTCCTACCAGAGACCCTGGCATGTATCCAAAAATGGAGAACTGGGAAGATCCTCAAACTGAGGAAGAAATGGTGGCTGAAGATGGAGAAGCAGATACCAGGGAAGGTAGTCCCTGCTGCAAGAGCTCCTTTCAAAGATCTACTGTTATGGCAAGTTTTTACGTAACTGTACTATCTTACTTTGAGGGGTAGCTCTTGCAGCAAGCTACACCATAAGGACTGAGTCCCAAGCAATAAAAGACAAACCCTTTGTTAGATGAGAGGCAGTAATAGGTGACTGGAACTTTCAAGAGAGCAGGCTCTGGAGGACAGCAAGTTCTATGCCAGTCCTACACCTGGAAGCGATGTCCAAACTGTAGTGCTTAATGAAAGTGTGGATGGAACTCCAAGTGGCAGCTGCACAAATGTCTGCGCTGACACATTTCATAAAGAAGCAAAGAGGAAGCAACTCCTCTAGTAGAATGGCCTTTAACGGGCCCAGTAAAGGCTTGTTATGCTTGTGATAGCATTAAACAGTACAATTAACCAGTCACCTTGACAAAGTCTGCTTAGAAACAGGAGACCCTTCAGTTCTCGGGCAACGAAACCAACAGCTGATCAGCTTTCTTTACATCATGGGTGCAGCTCAAGTAATAACGAAGCACCAGTGAACATCAGAGTGTTAACAGAGCTTCCCCTTATAGAATCATGTATAAAAGTATGTTTCAATTGTCACAGTACATATTATTTATTGCAGTTTATTTTCACTATGCACAATTCCATGGTGCCATTGTCTCTCATCATATATCTTTTTACAGCAGATTAACTATACCCATGTAATTGAAATGCTTGCACAATGGCACTGAAGTAAATGCTTGTACAGTATATAAATCCAGTTGTAGAAATGAAAGGAAAAGTGTAACTCCTACCAGGATAGGATAGAAATAGGAAGTAATTTGAGTCTTGATATACAGTATATAATAATTTTGTCCTCCTTGTTTATCCTATTGTATTAATTGTTTATCCTATTGTATTAATTGCATACTATGTCCTTCTCCCTGCCCCAGCTCACACCTGGAAATGAGCCTAGGCTCTGTGTGCCTTTTCTAGTTATCAGCTTTTAAAGAGCTGCTGATGCCTCAAAGAAAACTTTGAGAACATAATATTTAGGTACAATTTAGACTGCATGCTATATGCATTCGATAGATTTCTCCTCCCATTACTCATTACTGAGAAATTTGCAAAGAACATGTTCTATATCCCTTAGAGTTCATCTGCATCTTCAGCTTACTCCATTTAGCTTGCTCCTACTTCATGTCATAGTCCTCTGTTGTGGCTTCACAGTCTGTTGTCATAGGAGCAATTGTTATCTCACAAATAGAGCATTATGACCTTAGGTAGAGAGAAAGCAACAGGAATAGATTAACTCTTCAGGAGCAAAGATCCTGTTTTCATGCATTGGCCTCAGTAATAAATAATGGGGGAAGAAATACAGAACTAACGTGAAATACAAGCTGAACTGTGTCTAAATATTATGCTTTGTTAAAAGTGTCCTAATGGTGTCAGCTGCTCTTTAAATAAAGAATACTCTGGATCATATACAGGCATATGAATGTCCTGATTCAGTGTGTAAACTTGGACACCACTTTAGGCAAAAACTTAGGATGTGTCCACAAGCACACCCTGTCCTTGTGGAAAACCAAATAAGGCTCTTTACATATCATAGCCTGAAGCTCAGAATCCTTTGAAAAAGTAACACTTCCCATGACAGAAAGTGTAGCTCACAGCTCATGGCCAGTTTGAAGGGAGGCAAAGTGAGCTTTTCTAAAATAAACAAAGGTCCCATAGTTTGTTAGTTAGTTAAAACCTTTATTTTTAGACAGGAGTTTAGATGGAATAACACATCATTAAGACATAGTCCTATTTACAAGATGGTCCTGTTAAAATTTTAAATAAAACAAATTAACTACATATAGATCACAAGACAGTCAAATATAAATTTCATTCTATACAGTATAAGACTTCCAACACACGTTCGTATCAAAATACCAATATAACATATAATCACTAATACAAACACTAATTTATACATGTATTATGTTCTCCATTAATCCAAGTAAAATGATTCATTTCTTACCCATATCATTCACAGCGTACTCTTAGTTCTATCTTTAGGCTAGTTGAAAGTGTTTTCACATCATGAATTTGATTGCAAACTACTGGTTTTAGGACTTTCCATATCCTATTAACAATTACTGGAAACCTTAAATTAATATCTCATAGATTATAAATATGTTTTTCACTTCTAATTTATCACAGATATATTTAGGCTGTTCTGTTTTACCACTTTATAGATCTGAGTTGCCCAAGTGATCTGTCATTTACTATCCTGTGTAAGCCATCCTAGTTCATTAAGCAATTCACAATGATGTGTTTTATAATCTTTTTGTGTTATAAATCTTGCCATCCTATAGTATATTTGATCAATTTTTAATAATAAACTTTTGTTGCCAAACCATAAACATGACTACCATATTCCAAAACTGGAAGAAGAAATTGATTTATAACCCGTTCCCTCATAGATCTATTCATGCAAAAGCCATACGCCTAAAAGCTCCCAGCCTTTTATTTACTTTTAATACAGTATCTAGTCTATGATAATCAAATTTTAAGACGCATCGATCCATACCCCAGGTATCTATATTATGACACCTGTGATAATATTTCATTTGGAATGTTCTTATAATTACTGTTTCTTTGCAATTACTTGAATGTTTATGTTTTTACCAAAAACATAAGTTTTATTTTTACTGTTGAGTATTAAACCAGATTCAGTCAACCATTTACATAGCCCTGTAAAATCTGCCTGTAAGTTCTTCTCCATTTCACTATAGGTTCTTCCATTAGCAATTAAAAGTGTCATCTGCATAAAGATTAATATTTGAATATTTTATACTATCCACAATATTATTTATATAAATCAAAAACAATTTTGGCTAAGATAGAACCTTGGGGCACTCCTCTCTACACTTAGTATATCAGATAACACTCCATTTATCTAAATTTGCTGTGTTCTATTGAAAGGTAGGACCTAAACCAGCTGCATGATTCTTCAGCTAATCCAGTTTTAATAATCGTTCTCCTAGGAGCCTATGATTCACTGTATCAAGACTTTGGATAAATCCACAAACACCGCACCCACCAGAGGTCTTCTTCCAACTTTGAGGCTATGATATCTACCATATTAGTTAAGTCACGGTGCCCATGGAGTATCCCTTGAAAGCCCGATTGTTGTTTTGTTAACAAAGAGTATTTTTCTAAATGATCAGTAAGCTGTACCTGAATCAATCTTTCCAGAATCTTGGATAGCCCAGATAACAGAGCTATAAGCATATAATTTGGGGAACAGGATCTTGAATGGGAGGTTTCAAAGGTAGAATACCCCTCAAGAAGGTGTGGGACAAATCCAGTTGGGCAAGAGCCTTGCCCTGTACAGGTGGATGGTATACAAGATGCCAGATAAATGCACCTAATAGAGGAGTAGTTCAGACCACAGTCTGTTAGGGAAGGAGGTACTCAGGACAGAGTTTACCAGACAGGAAAAGTAACAAAGTAGTGAGCAGAGGCCCAGATGCAGAACCACTTCTACTTTAAAGCATAGGTGACCTTTGTGGAGGGTATCCTGGTGGCCACTAGGATCTTCACAGCTCCAGGAGAAACTCAAACTGGGTCACAGCTAAGTCTGCAGGAGCCATGTGCAGGTGCAGTGACTTGAGGTCTGGATGGACCAGGGTCCCTTTCTTCTGAGAGAGCAAGTGTGAGCTCAGAGGCAGAGAATCAGGGTTCCACTGCCAACTGTTGGAGCAGAGGAACAAATCTGTCGAGGCCATTTGGGAGCTATCGGGATCATGTCCACTAAATTACTTCAACTGAGAAGTACTCTCTGAAGTAACAGAAAGGGAGAAAGCATACAGAAACCTCCCTGTCCAGGAGAGGATAATGCTTCTCAACAGAAAACACCAGGCCCTGGATCTAGCAAGCAGTAATTGGGCAGCTTGGCATTGAGGTCCAACTTGGGACATCTCCATCTTTCGAAAAGATCTTCCTCTACTGACTGAAAGTTCCAACATGTGAGACTGGGACTGGCTTAAGACTGTCAGCCAATGTGTTTTAGATGCCTGGAACATGAGCGGCAGAGAGTTTCAGCTGATGCTCTATGGCCCAATACCAGACCTTCATGGCCTCCCTGCAGAGGTAGGAGTAAGTCCCACTTATTTATGTAGAAGACCACCAACATATTGTCCATCTGATGCAGAAAATGGCTGGGGACTAGATCCATCTGAAAGGCCTGCAAGGCATAGAGGATAGCCCTCATCTCCAACACATTGATGTGGAGATTTTACTCCAGGGCAGACCATGTTCCCAGAGTCTGACAGCCTGCCAGATGGGCTCCCAAACCCTGGCCCGAAGCATCTGTGGTGAAGAACTGGTGAGGGGTTCCTTTCTGAAGGGACCCCCTTGGAAAGGTTGAAGATCCACCCACCACTGGATGGGTTGATGCAGCTTGAAGATTAGAATGGATTGTTCCTGATCGTCCATCCACTAATCCCACTGGACTCTCATGGTCCATTTGGGCACCCTCATGTGCAGCTTTGCTAGTGGGATGGTTGCAATGGCTGCTGCCATGTGGCCCAATAGTCTGAGAAGGCTGGAATGTAGTGAGGTGAGGACACTATCCAAACCTGACGTTGTTTTACCATCCGGAAGAAGAAAGCTTTGTCTTGGACATTGTGCAGGACTGACCCAATGTACTGGAGTCATTGGCTCTGCCATGTGGAGGACTTTGGGAGGTTGAGGTGATCCACAGGTCACAGAACAAAGCAAAGTGTCTTCACATTGTGTAACAGTTGTTCAGCAGTGGTAGCTGTCAGAAGCCAATCGTGCAGGTAGGGGAAGATGTAATGATGTTTCCTTCTTAAGGCCACTGTCATGACTGCAGGCACTTTGTAAAGACTCGGGAGTGGAGCACAGGCTGAAGGCAGAGCCCAGAACTGGGGATGGTTTCCTTGGAAGTGGAAGGCAGAAACCCTCTTTGGGGCTGGAAAGCTAGGATGTGGAGGTACACATCCTGCATGTCAGACAGCAAAGCCAATCCCTTGATGAAAGAGGAGCAGACCTGGAAGGGTGACCATCCTGAAACATTTATATTCTACATATTTGTTCAGCTGGCTGAGATCCAGAATGGGATGGATATCCCCAGTTTTCTTGGGCACCAAGAAAAAGTGGGACTAGAAACCCTTCCTTTTGGGCTGTCTGAACTGGTTCTATGGCCTTCTTGTACAGGAGCACTGAATCTCCTCCTGGATGAGGTAACATGGGATGGAGGACAATGTGAGGACAGGGAGAGTTGTCCAGTGGCATCTCCAGAAATTGTAGCATATGTCTCTTCTTTATCAGTTAGAGGACCCAGCAATCTGTAGTTATCCTGCTCCATCACTCTAGAGGAAAAAGTAGCCCAATGCCTCCCCAGAGACTCTGCTGGGGAGGTGGTCAACAAACAGTCAGACAGAGGTGCCTGAAGTAGGCAGGGCAGCCTGGGAGATCTTGGATGTCCTGAGGGCTGAGTCTCGGAGGTCTGAGAGGTAGCCTTTGTTTTAAAACCACCTCACTACTGCTGTTGGCCTCAGGACTGCTGTCTGGAGGACTGACTAAAGATTGGCATCTGGTGTGTTTGGTTGGACCAGTATATTATGTGAACTGACTGAATTGCTTTACCAGAATCCTGGCGGTGAATGATTTTCTCTGATTCCTGCCAAAGAGGACTAGGGCCTTGAAGGGGGCATCCATAATGTTAGCCTGGACATCAGGGAGAATCCTGAAACACAGAGCCAGGAGTGTCAGTGGATGCAGACACCTGTAGTCACTGCACTGGAGGTGGTGTCAGCAGTCTCGTAGAAGGAATGCAGGACATGGGTGCCAATATCCAAGCCTGACTTCAGAAGGTTTATTAACTCCACCTTCTGGGGAATGTCTGGCAAGGCCTGTACGAGTGCTAAACCCTGCTCCCAGAGAGCATTCTGATGTTGGACTATTTGGGTTAGGAAGTTCAGGGAATGAATAGTGCAGGTGGCAGATGCATAGATCTTTTTGCCAAGCAGTCCCTGTCTGAGGCTGGGTGCTGAGGTGCCTAGGCCATTTAGACAGGTAATGGGCAACCATGATTACTAAGTCAGCTAAAGGATTCCCCCAAGCAGGATTAATTTCTGGGAGCCATGTAAAGATGGTCAGATGTTTTGGGCACTGCTGAGGAAGTAGAGGGTGCTTCCAAGTTATTCTGGTGACATCCTGAAAGGTGTCAACCAAAGGGGCCAGAATGGGCTTAAGATACTTTAGTGGAGATATTTGGCTAGCTGATGTCTCTCAAATTCCAAATCCTCTGTATCCCACCCCGTATTGGCCTGGATGCATCTCATGATATCCATGATAGAAGAGGTCATCAGGTGGGTACCTGGGTGAGTCCTTATTGTCAGAAGGATTCCCCTTAAATAGAGGATCTAGAGGAGGAATGACAGGACTGGCACCACCAGGAGTGGCATCTGTGCTGTCGGAAGACCTGGAGGAGGAGAGGTGCCTCCGTCCTTTGTGACTAGACAACCACTGTCTGAGTCATACGTCTGTGGGAGCAGTTCCTGTGGCAGTGAGGTAAGCTCTCTGGGGGTGGAGTAGGTTATAGGGGAACCCCTGAAGTAGCAGGTTCCTGAGTAGAGGTGAAGGAGGCCTCTTTGGGAGATTGTCCTTGATAGTGTTTCACCAGGATGAAAAAAGTTCCTTGTTGTCCGATAGTGGAATCCTATGCTCAGAGGTGCTACTGGTGCCAGAGGGTAGAGCGATGTCAGCAGAGGGCCCTGGTGGTGGTAGACCTTGAGGAGTAAGGGGAAGCCAGCGGTGGTACCTATAGATACGATGCGTCTGGCGCTGGTGATGTAGGTGTCAGCAAACCACGCATCAAGCCCCTGGTATCAGTGTGAGGAGTGGCTGCCTAGGTACCAGTCCAACCTCCACTGGAGGAAGACCGGAGTCAGCTGCCAACTTATGCAGGGACGACGAAGAATCTGACCAAGGTTTGTTCCTTTGCTTGTCCGGTGCTTGTTTCATTGCTTGATTTATTATTTGAACCATATTCAAGACAGACTGGAGTCAGTTCTATATGTGGGGATAGGCGGTGGGGCTTCTAGTTTGAGGCTAAGTATATACTGTAAGTATTAGACATAATAAGGGTAAGTGGTTATAGCACGTAAAAGAACATTTTCTCTCCCTAGAAAGATGACCTTCACCACTATTTTCATTCTTATGACTCCTTGCCACCAATGTTTACCGTTTGAATGGAAGATAAACTATTTTTGAGTTCATGCATGTGCATCAAACTCCTTGGAATAGTAGGCTTTGAGAGGTGTGACACTGTCTGTCAATGCAGAATGCTTTGCATGGGGCTTGTCATATCACACCAATCCTCAATCAGTCTGGTTCTGACACTGTTTTGCCTGCAGTGGTTTGCACTTGAAAAGAAAAAGGCGCGCAATTAGGGCCAGCTTTTTCCTTTCATCTGCTGATCACCACAGAGCAAACAGCTGTTTGCTTCACCACATCCCACTGTCTTCCTTCTAAAGTTTCTCCCACCCGTGAGGAGCAGGCCACAGCCTAAGCTCCATATGGGCTGGGAGTAATAGTGCCGAGCACTTTTACTGTAAGCGTGATCAATCGCGCTGGCTGGGAGGAAGTGTTTTCTCATCTGCCTCCTTCATGTCCCGCTGTCTTTTTATCATGCTGGTGAACCCCCACCCACCAACATCAGGGTGCTCAATCTTCCCATATTTTGTATCCCTCCCCAAAACCTGGTGTGATGTTTCCAACACGGGATACCCACTCAGTGACGGATGCACCCCCACATAACCTCTGACCTCGGGGTGCCCAATTGCTGGTTGGCATTCATCCCCCTTGAACCCTCCAGTACTCTGTCACACTATGAATCAACCCAGTGTGCCAACATCCATAGTTTCCCTGTAAAAATAAAACAGACCCACAAAGTCATTTTTTAACCTGAAAAGACAGAAAAGGTCCTCATTGTTGCCACTGACCCCATCAACCCACCCTCCTTTGTGCACCCACCTCCCCACACCCCCTCACATACATGCCTCCAGAGGTTGGGAGCAGCGATCTTCCGTGGACCAGGAGCATGTCTGCACTCTTCAAAGTCGACGCTAAACTGAAGAAATGACAGTAAGTCCTATAATGGCAGTAAATGGGGGTTTCAATTTAGGTTGGTATCTCAGCCATTTTGGAGTTTTGGTCCCAAATTTTCAACATGGGGTTCTTGGGATCCCATCTTGTGAACACAGTCACTGTTATTTTGTTTCTCAGTCCTGAAAGATGATTTTGAGGTCACTGCATGGAATCACCTTTCAGGACAAATTAATAATTGAAGTCCAAAAAGCCTTTGTTGCAAATTTGGTGAAAAAACTCCCAAACATTATTGCATTGTGAGCACCATTGTGCAGTTTCTAAGCACATTCTTAATGTCATTAGGTTTATCATTTCCTCCATATTTCCAACATTGCCATTTTTCACATCCCCTTATGAACAGTCAGCTGTCATTTTTGTATCCTTCCCAAAATGTGTTTTGCACCTGTGGTGCAAAATGACATAGTTGCTGGGCAAAATCAACTTTCAGGACAGATTAACAAAATTCCAGTGCCACTGTTCATGAGGGAGGTCCAAAAGACCATGCTGAAAATTTGGTGAAAACATTCAAAAACGACTGTAATGAGTTTGCATTGCAGATAACCGCCACTTTCAGATTTTAAACATTGTCATTTCTTCACACCTCCATGAACAGTACAGCAATCATTTTCCATATCCTGCCGAAATGTGTTTTCACCTGTAGCTTGAATAGCTTACTTATGATCTTAGGAAATCACCACAGGATTGAGTAACAAAATATTACTGATACTGTTCATGGGATGACATTCCAAATACCACATGTTGAAAATTTGGAGCAAAATACCCAAAATGCCCAGGGCATTAGGGTTTCCAACCATAATACAAACCCTTAAAATGCAAGACAGAGAAATATACAGAGAAAATATGGGAGGCATGTACAAGACAATACCAACAGCTAATTCTCGGCATTGACAAATGCTTGTTTTATATTAAGTCCCTGTTGAAAATTAGACTGTTTTTCCATTCTCTAAATGAGATAGCAGATCTATGACCACACTGGGAATCAAACCTGTGGCTCTTTGCTTGAAAGGCAAGGACATATTCAGTGTAACACCAGAGGCTCTAGTGCAAGGCTGTTCTAGTCTTTAACAGCATGTAGTATAAGGCTAAGTATATGCAATATAGGAAGAAATAAGTGGAAAGGGATGGATATACTTTTTTATCAGCCCATTTTCCCATTTGCCGCTTATCAGCGCCATACACTAGAAGGCAACCCATCTGGAAGCAGGGCTTATATGAGGTGTTGAAAGCAGGGTTTTGAGGTGGTGGATTGGAAGTGGGCTTTCATGTTGGAGATTGGAGGAGGAATTTTAGGTGGGGATTGGGCAGGGTTTACAGGTTGGGGATTGGAGGTGGGGCTTCTAGTAGGGGACTGGAGGCGGGCGTCTAGGAGGAGATTGGAGGCAGGGCATCTAGGTGGGGCTCCTAGGTGGGGGATTGCAGGCAGGGCTTCTAGGTGGGGGTATGGGCGGGGCTTCTAGGATGGTGATTTGAGGTGGGGCTTCTAGATGGGAGACTGGAGGTTGGGCTTCTAGGTGGGGATTGGAGGCAGGGCTTCTAGGTGGAGGATTGGAGGTAGGGCTTCTAGGTGGGGGACTGGAGGTGGTGCTTCTTTGTGGGGCTTCTAGGTGGGGAGTGGGCTGGATTTCTTGGTGGGATTGGAGGCATGGCTTCAAAGTAAGACATTGGAGGTGGGTATCTTGGTGTGGATTGGAAGTGGGCTTCAGGATGGGGACTGGAGGTGGGGCTTCTAGGTGGGGACATGAGATGGGGCTTCTGGGTGGCGGATTGGAGGCGGGGCTTCTAGCTGGTGATTGGAGGTTTGGCTTGTAGGTAGGGGATTAGAGGCAGGGGCTTCTAGGTGGCAGATGTAGGTGGGGATTGGAGGTGAGGCTTCTAGGTGGGGATTGGAAGCTTGGCTGGTAGGTGGGGATTAGAAGTGGGGCTTGTAGGTGGGGGAATGGAGGTGGGGATTCTAGGTGAGAATTGGGGTAAGGCTTCTAGGTGGAGAGTGGAGAGTGTCACTTGAGGTGGGGATTGTAGGTGGGGCTTCTAGTTCAGGAACTAGAGGCAGGGTTTTCTAGAAGGGATTGGAGGCTGGGCTCTGTGTGGGGCTTCTAGGTGGGGACTGGTGGAAGAGCTTCTAGGTTATAGACTGGATGTTAGCCTTCTAGGTGGGGCTTCTAGGTGGAAGCCTGAAGGTGGGAGCTTCTAGGTGAGGATTAGAGGTAAGGCTTCTAGGTGGGGGAAAGGCGGGGCTTCAAAGTTGGGGATTGGAGGTGGAGCTTCTCAAAGCAACTTATAGGTGGGATTGGAGGCAGGGCTTCTATGTGGGGATTGGAGGTTGGGCTTCTATGTTGGGGATTGGGAAGCAAGCTTCTAGGTGGGGCTTCTATGTGGGGATGGGAGGTGGGGCTTCTAGGTGGGAATTGGAGTTGGGACTTCTAGGTGGGGGATTGGAGGCAGGGCTTCTAGGTGGGGATTTGTGGCAGGGCTTGTTGGTGGTGGGGATTGGAGGAGTGCTTCTAGCTGTGGGATTGGAGTCAGGCTTCTAGTTATTGGACTAGAGGCTGGGCTTCAAGGAGGAGATTGGAGGCAGGAGCTTCTACATGGTGCTTCCAGTTGGGGAATTGGAGGTGGGGCTTCTGGGTTGAGGATTGAGTCTGGGCTTCTAAGTGGAAGCTTCTATGTGGACAATTGGAGGTGGGCTTCAAGGTGGGGATTAGAGCGGGATTCTTAGTGGGAGAATGGAGATGGGGCTTCTAAATTGGGGTTGGAGGTGGGGCTATGTAGGAGATTTGAGGTGGGGTTTGTAGGTGTGGCTTTAGGTGGGGATTGGAGGCTTGGCTTGTGGGTGGGGATTAGTGGTGGGGTTTCTAGATGGGAGATTGGAGCTGGGAGCTTCAATGTGTGGGATTAGAGCAGGATTCTTGGTGGGGATTGGAGGTTTTGCTTGTAGGTGGGGATTGGAGGTGGGGCTTCAAGGTGGAGGACTGGAAGCAGGGCTGCAAAGTGTGGCTTCTAGGTGGGGGAGTGGAGGAGGGCTTCTAGGTGTGGGATTGGAGGCTTGGCTTGTGATGAGGGACTAGAGGTGGGGCTTCTAGATGGGAGAGTGGATATGTGGCTTCTAGGTTAGAGATTGGAGTGGGACTGCTAGGTGGGGCTCCTAGGTAGGGATTGGAGGATTTGCTTGTGAGTGGAAAATTGAGGAGGCTCTAGTTGGGGTTTGTAGGTGGGGATTAGTGGTGGGCTTCTAGGTGGGGATTGGATGTGGGGCTTCTAGGTTGGGGATTGGAGGTGTGGTTGCTAGGTGGGGATTCAAGGTGGGGACTGGAGGTTGGGTTTCTAGGTGGGGATTGTAGGCTTGGCTTGTGGGTGGGAGATTAGAAGCAGAGTTTATAGATTGGGATTGGAGGTGGGGCTTCTATGTGAGGGATTGGAGGTGGGGATTGTAGGTGTGGGATTGGAGATGGGGCTTCTAGATGGGTATTGGAGGTGAGGCTTCTAGGTGGGGGATTGGTGGAGGGCTTCTAGGTTGAGGCAGGGCTTCAGGTAGAGCCTTAAGGTTAGAGGATTGGAGGTGGGGCTTCTAGGTGGGTATTGGAGGTGGGGCTTCTGGGTGGGAGATTGGTGGAGGGGCTTCTAGGTTGGAGGTTGGAGGCAGGGCTTCAAGGTAGGGCTTCAAGATTGGGGACTGGAGGTGGGGCTTCTGGAGTGGGGATTACAATAGGGACTTCCTGGTAGGGGATTGAAGGCAGAGACTTTTAAATTGGGGATTGAAGGAGGAGCTTCTAGTGGGGCTTCTAGGTATGGGATTGGGCAGAGATTCTATGTGGGGATTGGAGGCTTGGTTTGTAGGTAGGGATTAGAGGTGGGCCTTCTATTTGAGGGATTGGAGGTGGGATTTGTCGGTGAGGATTGGAGGCAGGGCTTCTATGTGGGGGATTGGAGGAGGGTCTTCTAGGTAGGGATTAGAGGTGGGGCTTCTAAGTGGGGAATGGAGGTGGGGCTTCTAGGTGGGGCATTAAAGTGGGGTTCTAGGTGGGTGATTGGAGGTGGGGCTTCTAGGTGTGGGATTGGAGATGGGTTTTCTAGTTGGGGACTGGAGGCAGGGGTTCATGGATGGGGTTTGGAGTAGGGTTTCTAGATTGGGGATTGGAGCTGGGCTTCTAGATGGGGTTCTAGGTGGGAGTTTGGAGGTGGGGCTTCTGGGTGGGGATTGGAGACAAGATTCTAAGTTGGGGATTGGGCGAGAGCTTCTAGGTGGGGATTGGAGGCAGGATTTCTAGGTTGGGGATATGAGGTGGGACTTCTGGGTTTGGGGATTGGAGGCAGGGCTTCTACATTTGAGGATTGGAGCTGCATCTTCCAGGTGGGGATTGGAGGTGGGTCTTCTGAGTGGGGGATTTGAGGTGGGCTTCAAGGTGGGCTTCTAGGAAGGGACTGCAGGTGAGGTTTCTAAGTTGGGGATTGGGTTTTGGCTTGTGGTGGGGGACTAAGGTGGGGCATCTAGATTGAGGTTTGAGGTGGGAGTTTCTATGTTTGGGGATTGGAGGTGGGGCTTGTAGGTGGGGATGGGAGGTGGGGCTTGTGGCTGAGATTGGAGTTAGGGCTTCTAGCTGGAGCATTGGAAGCTTCACTTAGGAAGGGATTGAGTCAGGGCTTTTATGTGAGGGATTGGAGGTGGGGTTTCTAGGTGAAGAATTACAGGTGGGGCTTCTGGGTGGGATTGGAGGCAGGGCTTCTAGTTGGGGATTAGAGGTGGGGCTTCTAGGTGGGGGATTAGAGGTGGGGCTTCTGGGTGGGGATGGAGGCAGGGCTTCTAGCTAGGGGATTGGAGGTGGGGGCTTCTGGGAGGGGAACTAGAGGCAGGCCTTCTGGGTGGGAGCTTCCATGTTGAGGATTAGTGGCTGGAGCTTCTAGGTGAGTTTTCTAGGTGTTAGATTGGTGGTGGGGCTTCTGGGTGGGGAATTAGAGGTGGGCTTCTAAATTGGGGATTGGAGGCAGGGCTTCTGCAGCAGCTTCTAGGTGGGGATTGAGCGGCGCTTCTAGGTGGGAGATTGGAGGCAGCGCTTCTAGGTTTGTGATTGGAGGCAGGGTGTCTAGGTGGGGATTCAAGTGGGTCTTGTCAGTTGGGGATTGAGGCGGAGTTTCTAGGTGGGGAATTGTAGGCAGGGTTTCTTGGTGTGTGATTGATTGGGGCTTCTAGTTGAGGACAGGAGATGGGGTTTCTGGGAGGGGTTTGGAGGTGGGTCCTCTAGGTTGTACTTCTAGGTGGGTGATTGGAGGTGAGGCTTCTGGGTTGGGACTACAGGCTGGGCTTCTACATGAGACCTCTAGGTGGGATATTGGATATGGGGCTTCTAGGTGGGGATTTGAGGCAGGGCTTCTAGGTGGGGATGGGAGGTGGGGCTTCTAGTTTGGGGACTGAAGATGGGGCTACATTAGCCACACTCATACTTTACCATAGTCTTCCTGATATTACTTCCTATAGGCTGCAACTATGAGTTTTAAAAATCTGCTAGTATGTTATCAGACAGAATAGCCTGGTGGTTAGAGCACTGAGCTATGAACAGAATGACCAATGAGCCATGGGTTTGAATCCACTACCGCCACATGAACAATGACATTAAACAGCTCACTCACACACACACATCAGACACCACCTTCACTCCCCTACATAGAATGCCCAGCTAAAGCCTCATCTCCAATCCCCCACCAGAAGCCCCACCTCAATCCCCACCTAGAGGCACTAACTCCCACCCCCACCTACAAGCCCTGCCTCCAGTCCCTACCTACAAGCCCCACCTCAATTCTGCAACAAAAACACCTCCAATCCCCAATAACAAGCCCCACCTCATTTCCCCACCTAGAAACCCCACCTTCAATTTCCACCTAGAAGCCCACCTGCAATCCTGCACGTGCAATCCCCACCAAGACCCACCTACAATTCCCAGCTAAATGCCTTGCCTCAATCCCCATAGAAGTCCCATTCCTGCACCTAAGCCCCACCTCCAAACCCCCAACAAGCACCGCCTCAATCCCTTACTTAGGAGTCCTGCCGATAATCCTCACCTAATGTTGGAAAAACATTTATATTGCTGAAACATGTCCAATCCTGTTGGCACATATACAGATTATATACAGATGTTATGCCACAATAAGCCAATATACTGCATAGTAGATAATATTAGTGATATTAGCTGAAACTTAATTACCGCTAATATATTTGGAACACTAATATTAACAATAAGTTATGACATCGCAATTGGCTGCTGATAAGTACTAAATAAAACTTGAACATTGACACATGGTATTAGTGCAGTTAAAAACTTTCCAACTTTATTTCTACCCAAACAAAGGTAAAAGTTCATGACATTATCATCTCATTGTACAACAAAAAATCAGAACAAAAGTGCTACTGGCTGCTACAAGCCTGGAATACTGTAGTTTAACATCAGTAAGACCATGAGATACACAAAACAAGAGAAGATAAAAAAGACTAAACATCTGCTTCACTGCTAGGATATTACAACTGCTACTGCCACAGTCTTCTATTCTTCTCTCTGCTTTGCTTCTGCTTCGCATTCTGTAGTGTCAGTGTTTTGTCATATCTGTATCTGTGAAGCAAAAAAAGCATGAATGAACCTGCACTGGCTACATTCTGGCTACAGTTAAATCAACATTTGCTGTACATTACTGTGTACAATGAGTTTTGCACTTCCATCATTCAGGCACTGTTCATGAGCACTAAGCATCCATGCCTGCTGAAACCCTCAAATAGTGTCTCAGTGTGAAGCTTAAGGTAGTTAAAGCTGCTAAGCCAGCAGGAATGATGTTCCTTCAGGTTCTGCAGTAGGAGATCCACCATGAGGTTTCCACACCACCAGCAACCAGTCGGTCTGATACGACCACAGCATACCAAAGGTAAATTCTTTCCTCAGGAAATTTTTAAACACTTTGTTTACGGATATGTCCAGGGTTGTAGGACATCTCTACATGAAGCTGGCACATACACGGGATAATTTGGTTTTCCTCCAAGTGTTGTAGGATGGCCTCTGTAGTGTGCTTTTTTAGTCTTTTGGTAACTGGGTGAGGCCCACTAGGCACAAGTGCCTGTTTTCAGGGGTGACCTGGGAGCACTGGGTGGTAAGTGACTTGCTCAGAGTCACATAGTATATGTGTGGAGGTTGTGAGAATCAAACTCAGATCTGGTCTGCTGGATGTATCAAGCTCATTCACACCTCATTCCTCTAACCACTAGGCTATTCTGCCTGGTATAAGTCCAGCACAAGCAGGGTTTTCTGTTCCTTGGGCAGATAAAGAGTCTTAATCTGTGACTTAGTGTATGGCACAATAATGTTATTGATGAACTGCAAAGTGGTCTCCACACTCACCCAGTGGTTGTTGGAATGTGTGATATTCCATTCACTGGGGAATTTGTGTTTTGGGTAGCATGCTATGGTTTGGCCCTTATAGATAAGCTGTGGGCCAACATGCACTGGACATGGTGCAGGCTAGTACGACAGAGATCTATCTTTTGTCACCTAAACCAATCACAGAGACCTGCTTTGCTCCTGTTGTCTCCATAGTCCATTGAGAAATGGGAATCATGTTAATCCTGTTTTGTTCAAGTTTAGGATCAACTGTGAGGCATGAGCTCCTGAGCACTTACTCTTGATATTCGCCAGAAAAGCAGTTTTAAGGGTGTTGAGTGCTGGGTGTTTACATCGCTTTAGTCCCCTTTCACTTGCTATACCTGATCCTGTGGAGAAACCCCAAGCCCACTTACAGGATAAATGTCAGGTACCTCCCATTCTCGGTGAGTAGCTGAGAGACTTCTTATCAAGATACCCACAGCTATCACCTGAATTACTCCTGCATTGACAGCTGCCCCTCAGTACGGAGAGTCTTTACAATGCTTTTCATTTGACTGTCCCAGTTGTCCTCCAAGTGAGTTGGTCAACCATGGGGTTTAGTTGGGAGAGCACAGGCCATAGTAGTAGGGTCAGGAGTTTTCTTTAGCGGCGAGTAGTCCACCTTAAAATTATGGACAGAACTTTCATTGTTTTGCCCGTGGTGGTGGAGTAGTGATAGACTGTGGCCATTCACGCTGTGCTTTACCATACCTCCCAGCTAGAATTGTGTCTCCAGGAGTAGCTAACGTAGGAGTTGCAGCATCCTCATTTAGTTGGTGGTGGGGATGCAGCAAGCTCCTTAGCAACAGTGTTTGTCATTTCTAGTTCAACACCGGAGCTGTCTGCCAGATCTGCACCTGATATATCAGAGGTGTCCATCAGGTATTTCCTTTTAACCTGTGAAGACTGCAACCACTT
The DNA here is from genome assembly GCA_016271365.2 of Neoceratodus forsteri. Classification (NCBI taxonomy): domain Eukaryota; kingdom Metazoa; phylum Chordata; order Ceratodontiformes; family Ceratodontidae; genus Neoceratodus; species Neoceratodus forsteri. Next base: position 967,058,485 of record CM057453.1, read on the forward strand.
CAATAGGGACATTATGATGAATGAAAAAGCAACAAGGTATGTGCTAGTAAATTCACAGGACACCACAGAAAAGAGCCTATGCACTGCACTGATTTAACAGTGGGTTGGGATTTAAGCACTGTCTGTCACACCCACTTCAGTACTGTAATTGCAGGACCACAGAAGCTAATACAACTGGGTACTAATAAGTACTGCATACCAGTCACGCTAAATATATCAGGTGGCAACATAACCTGCTATACAGTATATGTATTTGGATTAAGGACTGCAGAATGAAACACATATGTGGTGGATTAAGCTAAATTGTTTTGTGCATTCGTCATGCTTTTTGTGCTGAAAGTTAATTAAATGTAATGTATAAATATGGTCAGAAGGGTGCTCTACACTTGACAAAGCACTCATTTGAGTGTGAAACATTGGTCTGTGGTAGTCTCCTCAGGCTACACCAGGGTATATTGCCTGTCTTCACCACAATAAATCTCTTACAGAAGAAATCTGGTGGTATATGCACATTTTGGGTTTGACAAGAGTGCTGAGTCCTTTCTGCTTTGATTGAATCTTTGTGGGACTTCACAAGCACCATTCTCCTGGTAGCGACCTTTTCACCCTCACCTAGAAGCCAAGCCTCCAATCCCCTATCTACAAGCCCTCCTCTATCCCCACCTAGAAGTCCTGTCTCTGATCCCACAGCTGACCCCACCTTCAATCCCCCACCTAGAAGCCCCACCTCAATCCCCCACCAAGCCCTGCCCCAATCCCCTACCCAGTTCCTACCCAGCACCACCTCCAGTCCCCCACCTACATGCCCTGCCTCCAATCCCCACCTAGAAGCCCAACCTCCAACCCCCCACCTAGATGCCCTGCCTCCAATCCCCAACTAGAAGCCCCACCTCCAATCCTCACCTACAAGCACGCCCAATCCTCACCTAGAAGCCCACCTCTAATCTCTCACCTAGAAGCCCATCTAGATGCCCTGCCTCCAATCCTCATCTAGAAGCCCCACCTAGAAGCCCTGCCTCCACTCCTGACCTAGAAGCCCCACCTCCAATCTCCTTGAAACCCCACCTCAATCCCTCATGTAGAAACCCAGTCTCTGATACCCCTCATATTAGCCCTACTTCCAGATGGGTTGCCCTCTAGTGTACAGCACCAATAAATTGCAGATGTGAATGTGGCCGATAAAAAAGTATATTCATCCTCTTCCACTTAATTCTTCCTATATTGCATATACTTAGCCTAGAACTACATGCTCTTAAAGACTAGAACAGCCTTCAAGAACCAGCCTCTGGTGGTACACTGGATAAGTCCTCAGCTTACAAACAAAGGTTCACTGGTTTGATTCTCAGTGCATGCATAGATCTGCCATCTCATTTAGATAGCGGAAAAAAACAGCTTAATTTCAACAGGGACTTAATATTTAAAAAAAATCATTTTCTTCCATTCTAATGATAATTTTGGTGACAACTAGTCATAAGAATGAAAATAGTGGTGAATGTCATCTTACTAGGAGAGTAAATATTCTTTTACCTGCTGACAACCACTTCTCCTTGTTACGTCTAATACTTTATATACTTAGCCTCAAACTAGAAGTCCCACCACCTATCCCCACATAGAACTGACTCCAGTCTGCCTGGAATATGGTTCAAATAATAAATCAGCAGTAGTAAAATATTACACAGTGGGGCAGGATTCACAAAGAGATGTGCTGGGTGCAACTGAGATGCATCGATGCAAACAGGATGCACCAACCAGAAACTGAGCGATCCACAAAGGCATCGCCGCAGGATGCACCATGCACAACCCCATTCTGAATTACATAGAAATGGCAGGGCACAAATGGGGATGCACCAGCACAAGCTGGATGTGCTGAGCCACACAGGGAGCAACATAGTGCAATCGGAGCAAGTCAGCAAGGCAAGAAGGAGCAACAGGGGTCAAAGTGCCCATACACAGGAGTGATGGACAGAGGTCCAGTGGGACAGACACACACACACCAGTGAGTCAAAGGCACAACAGTGCCAACAACAGACACAGAACTGGGACATGGACCCAAGAACAGCTTAGCCCATGGCCTTGTCCCACAGGGGCTGGGGCAGGCATACAAGTGGCACACAGCAGCAGACAGTGCAGCACATAGTGTAGAGATGCACATGGCATGGTGGAGCACAGTGGACAGGGCCAAACCCACAGGTGGACAGCACCATGGCAATGCAGGGGACAAACAGGGTGGCATCATGCCAAACAGTAACCAAGACAATCAAGCACCACAGTGCCAGACAGCCAGGTCACAACCCCAAGCACAGGAACTACACACAGGCACACAGCAAATGTGCAGCAGTGCAATGTAGGCATGCCACATGCATAGCGTACACCAGGACCAGAGAGCAGTGACATGAGCAGTGAGATGGTGAGCCACACACACAAGCACAGGCAACAGCAGCACTGCATGAAGAGGTGGGCCTGACGGGGGTGGAAGACCAAACAACACTGTGGAACACACCACCATGGGAGCAAGGGGACATGGAACACACCCTGACAGCACACACACACACACACACACACAGGAAGGTGGAACAGTGAAACAACATGGACACAACAGCAGATTGTATAAAGATTTATAAAATGTCAAATGAAACAAAGTGAACATATATACAGCAGTAGTAACAAATGGTGAAACTATATACAAGTGGAGGACAAATCATGGGAGTAGAAGGGGAATGGTGGGACCAACAAGGGAGTGTAAGATTCTTGCAGGATTTAAACTTATGACTCTGGGATCCCAGTACTGAGAATAGTATAAATGCCACTCAACACAGTGAGTTCTTGTTTCCTCTCCTTGAAGAAGTTTATTTCAGCATATTGGCATTAGCATTACAGGCACTATAATAAAAATATAGCTGGCAATAGTTTACAAGATAATAGAGCATGGATATTACCCATTCTCTTGGAAGCTGATGGCAGGTTCTTAGGATGTCAGGATTTGCAGTTCAACTCTGGCTAATTCAGGCAGTTTATATACATTGTACACTCTGCCTGATAGCTGCTTCCAGAGAAGGTATGCAAATATTCAAATCAGAGTGAATGAACAGAGATAAGAACTGATGAATGGCCTATTGGAAGATATGCAGATAGCTAATGAATAGAGCTAAGAGCTAATGAATGGCCCATTGGAAGGTATGCAAATAGTTAATGACTAGAGCTAATGAATAGCCCATTGAACAGACAAATGGCTATTGAAAAGCTTATTAAAACAGATAAGGCGTGCAAGTTTAGTACACTCTTTCCATCACGTACTCAACATCAGGTGAGAATAATGTCAGGTCAGAATAATGTCAGGTCAAAATAATATCAGTTCACAATGATGTCAGTTTCAACTAGCTCTGACCACAAGACTTGTCCTTTTATGAACTTTCCTTTGAACCTTTCATGAACCTTTCTTACACTCACTTTGGCCATCAAACATTGAAACACAGTGCATAATATAGCAGAACCTTACAGCAGTATCTATACAGCAGTACCTTATAGTCCCCACTTGAAGGAGAGAGAACTCACTCCTTCACATGGTATAACTGCAGTATTAGAGTGAGTGATACCTGCAGCTCTCATCATAAGCATTTCATTTCTCACATTTCTTATTAAACAGCAGAGATAACAAATACTTAACACGAGGAAAAACACTAGTACCAATTGTAACATTAATAAAATCTTAAAGGATAAAACTCCCCAACTATCACCAAGAGTAGAATATATTAAATGTTTTGAGTCTGCAGCATTTAACAATTCATACAGGTATTTTTGTACCTTTGCAGCAGAGTTCTCAATTTGAATGAGGTGTGTCTTACGGTCTAGTAATTTTGTATGTTTAATATGAGGGTGGTATGGGTACCCCGAAGGCTGGAGCATATTCTTTAATTATCATACTCTGCCTGGGGACTGAGGCATTAACATATGATGTTTTATAGGTATGGGTGGTGATAGGATGGAGAACTCAGTTCCCCAGTTGAGTGTCTCCAAGGGGCACAAAACAGAAATTAGGATAGGGAATCGGACATTGGAGTCCTTGCTGAGTCATAACATGAAGGTTAGTGACCACACAGTACTGATTAGTACTATTATATGTGACTTTATTTGCTCTGTAGTCCATTTAGATATTCAGACTGGACACCAGGTGGCGGTATTAGATTGATTATCAATAGGTTCTTCTCCACAGATGGGCTGTTTCTGTGATAAAGCATCTAAATTACAAACCCAGAGATCACTCATTGAGGAACAGCAATGGAGATTTGGTGCAACCCATGTATGGTTTTCATTTAGCACCAAAACCTCCTGGGCTCAACACGGTAAGCATAGTAGTCATATACTAGTTTGCCTTCTGAGTGAACTCTTACTATATCTTGATACCCCTGGGTTTTACATCCACCTGAGGATGGTTTACAGTAAAGGAGACCATCATGGTCTGGCTGAGGTGCAGTTGGGTTGACAGGTAAATTTGGGTAGGTGTACCTGGGTGATGGCTACTTTTCTTACCAGGGAAGTGGGGGCACCTCCTGTATAGCACATGAGGATAGGCAGTGGGTGTTATTGGTGTCAGTGCACATGGGGCAGTACCATAACTTAATTTGGGCATCGGATACCATATCAGGGAGTTTTCCCAAGTCCAATTGTTCAAATAACTTGGCAATGTTTGTGAGTACATATGACCCATATACAGTACAAATAATGGATTGCCCAATGGTCTTATTTCTTACTTCTTCATTATAATGTTGAATAATCTCATTGATTTTATTTTGTACTTCTTTAAAAAGATTAGCAATATCATGCATATTATATACAGTTAAGCGTTCTTCTTGGGAAAACCCTCCTGATTTATTGCCCAAAGGTAATATTGCTTTCCTTCAATTCCTGATCAGTTTGATAGGAATACTCTTTATGAGCCTCCAAGTCTGCCCTGTTCCAAATGCTCATGCCAGACCCAAAGAGGCCTGTCATGTCCCCAAACAAATCTCTTTTTCACCTTCTAGACATACTTACATTTTGCTCACTTACTGTTTCTTCTCTTATCCAATCTATCTGTTTGGCCTGGAAGGTGCTAACCATGTCTATCAGCACGGTGGCATAAAATGTTGATACACTGGAGTTGGCACATTGCCTGTGGAGTTTAAATCCCAACTAGAAAAATTGAATATTACAGGTAACCTAATATACTGTACATTGTTAATTAAAGTTTTCTCAACAGGCATTGAAGTTAGTCCACTAGGTGGTCCTTGTCGACATTTGGACACTGAGGTAGCATCACAGTCTGGTTGTTGTGGCCTAAGAGTAATTGGCATAACAAGTTCCGCTTTTGTCACGGTTCCATTGCTCATCGGGCCTTGACTTATGCTGCAGCCAATGACATCTGCATTAGGTAGACCAGACACAATAAAATATTACCAATGTATATTTACCTTTGTCCTTTGGTGCATTTTTTTTATAATTAGAGACCCACTGTCCCAGTCCATGTAACCGCATTGCGACCTATTATAGGCAGGGTCATGTAGGTCCCTCCAGATCCAGCCATTCTCGCACCACCTGGTAGATGTTATAGTTTGGTTATCCTTGGTTCAGTGAATGGTCCATTGCCATTCCATGGCATCATCAATATCGCCAGGGTCCCAGTTCCAGGAAATCACTAAAGTCATTGACTGCTGGTATCCACAGGTTACATGAGTTTGTGGGATGCTTATTTGAAGGCTGGCAACCGTTGAAACACATATAATCAGCCACACCACCACATCTTGTCCCTTTATATTGTCTGCAGAAAAGGAACATTTAAGGTTAGTATCTGTTCTTTTACTTTACTGATTTTAGCTGGTTAATGTGGAATGGAACCATTTCAGTATGACAGCATTTTCTTTCCTGTCATCTTGATCAGATATACAGAGGGACTGGCCTTCTCCACAGTGGGAAGGGCCCTTTCCATTACATCAAATGTGTGTTCTTTTTGAGCATAGTTCTTTATCATGACTGAGTCTCCACTTCATACTGAAATGGATTAACCTTGTTATCGAAGCACTTTTGATTTGTTTTTAGAGTTACCAATTGAGAGGCTGTAAATTTGTTAACCTCTAAAATATGTTGTAAATATGTCTCAAGCCATGCATTAGTAATGGGAGCATTGAGACATGGAGTTTGAGATAGCAGCAGTAGTTGCACTGGAGTGCATATCAAGCGTCAGTCATAGCCTGGTAAGGTGAAATTCCTGTGGAGGCAGATGGAGTGGAGCAAATCACCATAAGGCAAAGAGGCAACATAGCCACCCACTGAGTGGGGTGCTGATAACATAGTTTAGTGAGCATAGTTTTAATGTCGATTGCTCCTCTCCACGATTCAGAGGATTGAGGAAGGTAGGGAATGTGGAGTTGTTGTTGAATCTGTAACAGCTGTTGCAATTGTTGAAAAACTTTGCCAGTGAAGGCGGACCCCTGGTCTGAAGAGATAACATGAGTAAACCCAACATGGAAATAATTCTGTAGCCAGTAGGTGTGCCACAGTGGCAGCCTTGCTGTCTCTGGTGGGGAATGCCTCTATCTACTTGGTGAACAAGTCAACTATGACTAAAGCATGCACATAGTTATCCTTAGTTTTAGGAGACAATCAATAAAATCTACATGTATATAACACCAAGGACCAGAGGGGTGTGGCTGAGTGCAAAGGGCTTGATTAGTGGATGGGGAGGGTTAGTTTGGAGACAGGGCAGGCAAGAAGCATAGGCCTCTTGACAAAGCTGATGGAGGTCTGGGCACCACAGGTGTTGTGTGATTTTAGAGAGTTTTCTAAAGAGAAATGGCCAGCCATTGGATGTGAGTGGTACAGGTGCCATATTTCCGGGAACAATGCTGGAGGGACACAGATCACAGGTGGGACAGAAGCATCTTTGGAATCCATTAAGAGTTTTGGTGCCAATTTGCCCCCACTGGGAGATAAAATGCTATGCTTAGCCCAGTCATATGGAGGCTGGTACTGAACCTTGCAGAAAGTCTCAGATCTCCATAAAAGGTGAATGAGAATTTTGGATGGATAGCAAATCCATAGTGGTGGGGCAGCTGCCGCTATACAGGGAAGTGGACATGTGGGAGGTATCCACAACTTTCCTGAGATGGTCACCAGTTGTGCCACATCATGAGCTTTCTGATTACTGGCAGCATGCATAGTGCCTTTAGAATGTCCCTTGACTTCTAACAATAGCAATTAAACAGTAGTGGTAGACAACAAACCATATAAAAGTTGCAATAAATTTTTTGTGTGAGGGTTTTCCATCAGTAGCAAGATAGTTATTTCGATGGTAAGCGGGAAGCATGGAGCAGGCATTACACAGATAAGCACTGTTGGAATAGAGATGTTTGTTGGAAGGAGTCCACCAGACAAACTGCACAAATAATGATGGACAATTTAGCCACTTGGGCCAAATGGGGCAAATAGTGGTAACTGTGGGTGTTCATTTCAGTAACTACTGCAAAGCCTGTATAGGGCTGACCATCCTTATAATAGCACTAGCCATCCATATACCAATGATGGGCATTTGCAATTGGGTATGTTGGATCAGAGGTGGGAAAGGGTATGTTGTATGCTGCTGTGCCATTGGAGCACTGATGAGGCTCTCCAGTTGCAAAAGCAAGGTAGACATCATTGTAAGTTGTCGGCAAGTGACATCAATGTCTCTCTGCATAAGCATAAGGGTCCACTTGGACAAGCGCTGGAGGAGATGTGGGTATCCATTGGCTTCAGGAGATAATTCAAGGGTGTGTGTGTGTGTGGATGACTAAATGTTGTAGTCCGTAATGTAGGTAAAATGCTGGACAGCCAAAAGGTGGCTAAAGATGTTTTTACAAGCCATAAACTTTTTCCACTTCTGTCAAAACACGTGAAGCATATGCAAGGGTAAAGCCTGCCATGATGCTCCTGACACAGCACAGCCAAGATGGCATTGGGAGAGGCTGCCACTTCTACATGAAATGGCTGCTGTGGGTCAGGGATGATGATCAGAGAGGCTTCTGCCACTGCTACTGCCACCTATAGTGCCCTGAAGGCCTCAGCATGTTGCGTGGTCCAACGGTCTGCAATCAAGTAGCTTGGCAGGTCCTTAATTCCCTTTAACAAATCATACAAGGGCGCACTGTTTCAGCAAGTGAGGAATAAAATCCCTCTGATAGTTAACTATGCTCAGGAAGGAGCTGAGCAGTAATTGTCACTGGGGCTGGATTCCTTTAATGAGAGACACTTTGGCAGGGTCCAGGGACTTTCCATCTCCAGAAACTACCACATCCAGAAAGGAGCTTCTGACACTACCAACTGACATTTCTTCAGATTTACTTTTAATCCAGTCGCTTTTAACAAAGCGAGCAACTCATCTAACAATGCCACATGCTCCTCCCTTGTCTCAGTTGCCAACAACAAATCATCTACATACTGCAATAAACAATCTGGTTTAGAAAAATGTGTTAAAAGGCTGCCATGCATTTATGAAAATGGTCAGGCTGCAGTGAAACCCTTGAGGGAGGGTGGTCCATGTGTACTGTCTAGTTCTCCAGGTGAAAGCAAACTTATACTGACATTCTCTAGCCAGAGGCAAACTCTAAAATCCATTAGCTATGTCCAAAGTGGAGAACCACTTAGCTTGGGTGGCACTGTACTCAGGAGGGCTGGAGCCTCCCAGACTACAGGTGCCATTAACGGGTAGAGGCATTTAAAGCCCTATAGTCTACCATTAATCTCCACAATGAGTCCAGCTTTTTCACCAGCCAAATGGGGAGTTAGTTGTAGACTCACATGCCCTCAACACCCCTTGATCCAAAAGTGATTGGATTGTCCGGTCAATTGCCTGCTCACATTCTTTGGGAATTTTATATTGCTTTTGTGGTAGGTGTGCTTTGCTTGTGACACGTTCTTCCCTTTCCATCCTACCACAATCATGTTTATGGGTAGCAAATACATCAGAATGTTTTTGAATTATAGCAGCAACTGACTCTTCAGATGAGGTGGACAACTCTAAATTTCCCACGCTCTTAATAGCAGCAACAACAAATGCATCATTACTCATCCCAGCCTGTGTCTCAAAATCACTAAACCACATACAGTTATTAGTCATATCTAAGACCACATTGTGTCTTGTTAGAAAGTTTGAATCTAGAATACCTCTACCATCTGGCAGACACATAAGAAAAGGTGCACAAGCAAATTCATTATTGTTATCAAAACACAGTTTTGTTTCCTTTGCAACTTCTGCTTTAGTCTCAGTTCCTTCATATGTCATCATAGATCTACATTGTTTTGTAGTTAGGGGTGTGAAATTAGCTGCGAGGTACTGTATGTACAATTGTCATGGACACTCCAGTATCCACCAGAATAGTTTGTCGTGGGCCTCCCTTCACAGCTGCTGAACAACTGGATGATTCCATGCATCTCTCTGTAACCTCACACATGGGTGACGGGAGACCAGTAATTCCTATTTACTATCTAGCTTCACATCCGGAGATGTTTCTCCATACTTACGGTGAAGATCTTCTAATTGCCTCACTACTTCTGCATAAGGGGTCTGTCCCATCTCTTACCAGTCTGTGGCGCTTTACTCCACATGGTCAAATCCTTTTGAACTCAGGACAATTAGGGCAGATGTGCCTGGGCTTATCACAATTATGACAAATTATCTGGTCTGTGTCTTGTCTCGCTTTGTTTTGTTTGGGACAGCCTCCTTTGGGTAGTCCTTTGACCTCTGACACTTTACCTTTTTGATTTGTCTTGAGGGCAGCATAGCATCTGTATGGATAGCCTCTATCTCTTTAAATGGGGACTTGTGATTGTGAGCACTCTGATCATACCCTTTAGAGCCGGTTGGAGGCAGTCAATAACACGTCATTTAAAAGTGATGTTGTCTAGCATTTGGGGCAGGGGTTTCCAGGATACAGAATACCATTCCTGTAGGGTAGGCTTGTCACGTATTTAACATATACCTGGTATTCCCAAGAATGATAACTCTCTAGAGTCAGACTGTTTGGCATTAACAAAATCGGCAAGGAAATCATGTGTTCCTCAGGTGGCTAGGTTAATGATGGTGCCTAATATTTTGCTAAATTTTTCTTTTCATCTGGTTTCTTAGGTGGCATGCCTGCCTGTAATTCAGCGTGCAGTGCCATGCGCATGACATCAGTAATGTCCTGATCTTCTAATTCTGAGTGTATCTTTTGAAGGTATTTGTGCTGCAGAATGTCAGATCTGTTGTCCCTGGCTTTATCTCTCCTAACTCTCAGCTAGCTTGCCTATCTGAGTAGGTTAGGAGCTTTGTTTTCTTAGTAGAAGTGGTGGCCTCGGCATCAGTGCCTGCACCAGTAACTGTGGTGATGGTTTTACAGGCTGCATAGGGTGTGGGGTGCCGAGGGCAGTACTCACTGGCATTCACTGAGACATTTGAGACAGTATTCTTTATACTCTTCAGTAAACAAATTCCAGTTATTAAAATGATTGGTACTTTGGCTTTGGGTATAGCAAAGTCTGACTCGTCATCAGAACTATGGTAGTCTTCAGCTCTCAAATATAGTGGTACTTTTTTCCCATTAATGGCTTTTATGACTGATGCTAAACATTGCACTTCACTTTCTAACTGCTTAGTTTTTGTTTACATCTATGATGCTCCATGCCATTAACGGATGGTGGCCTGGGCATCTTCAAAGAGTGACTGAGTTTGTCAACTCATTTCTTTAGTATTTCATTTTCTTCCCTTAAGTTAACAACATGTTGTTGCTTCATAGTTTTGTCCTGTGCTATTAAATTACACTGCTGTAGTCTCTCACTGAGATCTGTAATTCTAGCTTAATCTTGTGAATGTCTATCTGCACGTTCTTTATTTAGGACATCAATATTTTTAGTAATTGCAACAGCAGCTCTCAAACACAATTTGACAGCCTGTTTTTGAAATAATTTTTATCACTACACTCCTAAATACAGATATCAGTACTGCCCTCCATGGCGCCTCCACCTGGAGGTCATCTTGTAGGGAAGAATACAGTTTAACACATAACTTTTGTTCAGAAGACATTCTAAACTAAGGATGTCTTTCACTGCCATTTTACTATTGGTTTCTGAATTTCACAAACACGGGGACCATTTCAATCCTTCTCCCTGTGCCTCGTTAGGTTGCAATTCTTATCAAGGACACAGCCTGTAATATTTACCTAACTTACTCTCAGCCTTCAGCATTAGTCAGAAGTCCTACTGTGGTCACCACTGTAAGATTCTTGCAGGATCTGAACTTATGACTCTGGGATCCCAGTACTGAGAATGGTATAAATGCCACTCAACACAATGAGTTCTTGTTTTCTCACCTGGAGGAGGTTTATTTCAGCATATAGGCATTAGCATTACAGGCACTATAATAACAATATAGCTGGCAATAGTTTACAAGATAATAGAGCATGGGATGTTACCCATTCTCTTGGAAGCTGATAGCAGGTTCTTAGGATGTCAGGATTTGCAGCTCAACTCTGACTAATTCAGCCAGTTTATATACATTTTACACTGCCTGTTAGCTGCTTCCAGAGAGGTAGGCAAATATTCAAATAAGAGTGAATGAATAGAGCTAAGAACTGTTGAATGGCCTATTGGAAGGTATGCAGATAGCTAATGAATAGAGCTAAGAGCTAATGAATGGCCCATTGGAAGGTATGCAAATAGTTAATGACTAGAACTAATGAATAGCCTATTGAACAGATAAATGGCTACTGAATAGCATATTAAAACAGATAAGACTTGCAAGTTTAGTACATTCTTTCCATCACGTACTCAATATCAGGTGAGAATAATGTCAGGTCAGAATAATGTCAGGTCAAAATAATGTCAGTTCAGAATGATGTCAGTTTCAACTAGCTCCTGACCACAAGGCTTGTCCTTTTAATGAACCTTCTTTGAACCTTTCATGAACCTTTCATACACTCGCTTTGGCCATCAAGCATTGAAACACAGTGCATAATACAGCAGTTCCTTACAGCAGTACTCATAGAGAAATGGAGGGCAGGAAAGGGGGGCTATATAAAACAGTGCTCCTTAACCAGGCCAAGCCTGCCTTCTGGCAAGAAAGCCTTGCTCAGACAGGAACCTGAAACCACCTCTTGTCTATTCAAACTAAATAAACCAATTGTCAGTATGAGAAAGGGCATCTAAGGGTGGGTTGGTGGTACACCTGAAGCATAACTCAATTGCCCAGAGATCTCTCTCTTGTAGAGGACCCAAGTGGGTAAATAATCTCCCCACTGACCTTTTGAATGTGGCAAGGTCATCTCCTTGAAGCTGGACTCAGAGCTTTCCTAGTCCACACCTGTATTTGTGAGTGCCCCAACAAAAACTAGCTAGTAAACTTTCACATTCAAAGTGTGCCCAGTCTAATATAACTCTAGCACTTGAATTATCCCAAACAACTCCTCCCACCCACCACTCCTGGATCCACTGCTTAATTAACCCTCTTCTCCACACTACTATCACCACACCATGCCCAGTTCCTCCCCTCTACCCCACACCAACCCCCTGCTTACTATCTCCCTACCATGCCACCCCACCTGAAACACTCCCCTTCTTTTCCTCCCTACCCTCCCTGTCTGCACAATGGACCCTCCTAGCCACATGATAATGACCCCTCAGGCTGCCACCCTCCACACCCCACTTAACTATCTCCCTCACCCTACCCACATCCCACCCAAACACTCCCCACTCTCACCTCATACTCACCATGACCTCTTTCTCCCCAGTCCACATCAAGGACCCCCATCACATGACAAAGGCTCCTCATGCTGCCACTTTGTTTCAGCATCAAAAAAAAATAAATAAATAAACCTTCTGGTGGCCTACTTCTCTCATGCACAAGCTACATGTCTCTTCTCCTGTGCTGAATTTCTGATCCATTTTCTCAAGTATAACTGATGATCAAGTATAACTTATGAAGTAATCACTTTAATTTATATGAATAATATATAACCAAATTGGAAAGTGACTATTCACTACATCTACATACTGTGACATCACTACATTTGTTTACCACAAACCGTGTAATCATGATATCATAGCAAGCAAATGTCTCTGTTTGTATACTGCTGTACTGTTAATCTCTGTTTCTGTTCTTTGTTTTGACTTGGAGCCTTTGTAAACAAGTCCTTGGCTCAAAAGTATTAATCCCCAAACTGAAATAAATAAACAACAGGGCTGGGGTCCACTACCACGGCTGCACACCTCTCATGCCATCCCCACATGGCCACACAGGCCATTGGTGTAGGAGGCCCCTGAAGGATGCATTGAGCTGCTCTATAGTGCATTGTACTGGCCACAGCACCACCTGGATGGCCTGGCTGATCCTGTGGTCCAGGTCCCCCACATGGACAAAGACCCCCACCTCCTCCAGCTGCAGCATGATGATCCTGGGGACCTACAGCAATGACAGAAAGAACACATGCTATGGAACATAGCTGAGACATCACCACCACCAAGCAAAGGCATTCATCACCAGAAAGGCAAAAACAACAGAGTGCAGCACCTATCTGCTCCAGCATGTGCACAATGCCTGGTCCCTCAACACCCTAACAATGAACCTCAGCAGCCTCTGTGTCCCACCGCCTGGCCTCCAGCCCTGCAAAACACAACAGACAGAGAGCACCATGAGTCAACACAGCAGTGTACAAACCACACCCCAAACACCAGTAAGCACATGCAGTGCAGGGGTACCCAGCCAGTGCAACAGCGGTGGACACACATGCAGGCCACAGTGGTGCATGGCCACTGTGCCTGAACCCCAGTGTGCCATCCCACATGCATGCACCACACACAGTTGCACACACCCATGTGATACACAGTGCCCTGGACACACAAACAGCACCACAAAGTGCCCACCCCATCTAGCACACAGGACAGGGCAACACAGGGCATGTGCAGCCACAAGCCATGTGTGCATGGTGTGCATGACCCATGTGTGTAGGACCACACAGCCTGCATGTGCTAGTGAAGACTACAAACATGCAACATCTACCTGGCCATGGCAGTGCACCCCTGCTTGCATGATGACACAAACACATCAGTCTGTCCCTGTCACAACATTGGAGGTCACTGTAGTGGTGTCTGCACTGTTTCCCAGTCTGTGGCACCCCGTTCACCTCATCAACCAATGTGAAATGGTGACCCACACATGGGGCCTGGGCACTTGTAGGTCCTCACAGCCAAACAGCTGCCACTCCACAGACATAAGCAGTGCCATCAGGTGAAGCAGTTCTATCTTTGTCCAATTCAAGGCCCTAGGCCCAATTTTCCCTGACCTAGGCATAGCAGTTTGTGACAGCTCGGTGGAGAATGTACTGTGTCATGATGTGAGGGGCTAAAATGTGCCACACGTGCAACCACCAGGACACGTGCAGGGTACACCACGCCCAGCGTCATGAGCACAATTGGCCCAACAGCACACAGTGGCACATGTGCAATGTGGACTGCCAGGGCGTGGCAGGCGTCACGTCCAGATCACGCATGCGTGATGTGCATGCAACCCGTCATGTTCTACGTATGGCAAGCGTGATCACACAGGTACCGTGATTAGCATAAGCACACATCGTGCACACCTCACAATCGCATGTCAGGGTACAATACTATCCACCAACAAATGATCATCACACAGGTGGGCATGCAATGCGCAGCAAGCCACACTGTGTGATGGTCAGTGGTCATACAGCTGTGATGTCAAGGACAGGACAGCCACGGACACTGCAGTGATGCACCATGGGTAGTGCTGGTGGCACATCCATGGGGTGTACACTATGAAGGATGCACCCGATTCAGGCACATGCCAAACACTACATGCATGCATGGGAAATGTGCTGTACATGGATGAGTCCAAACCAACAGATGTACCATGCTGATTGAGATAAGCTGGGAGCAATTATTCAATTCACAATGTACCTAGAACAGCCTCATCCTGCATGCTAGGGTATCTCAGCATTTAACATCTCATTAACACAGGCCCAGGCCTCATTTGCATGCCCTGAGCCATAAATGCTCTAATTCAGCACCCACTGAGACTAGGTGACCGAGGATATATAGCCTTGAGGGGTGAGTACACAACTCTTCCTACATGTACAAGTGGGTAATAAGCCATGACAGGGTGACAGGGTGCGCATTAAAGGATTTTAATGCACGCCCCAGGGGTGTGCTAAGAGCCGAGGCTGAAAGCTGAGTGTCTTTATGCCCCTGGGAAGTGCATTTAAATCCTTTATTGCACACCCTGGAATGGTTTATCACACTTATAAAATGGGCCTCCATCATAAAATAATTAGTTTGACGTACTCTGATAGGGATTAAAACTTATTTACTATTTTAAAAGAGTGTACTCTATATTACCTCTAAAACATCTAAAACTGAAAAAAGTAATCCTTATTAATGCATAAAATAGGATATGTCAGCGGTAGTTAACTAGTTCAGTAATTTGCAGTAAAAGTATTTATTAGTAGAGTTGATTGAAAATAAATACTTTCTCTGTCCACATGTACATTTTATCATATAAATGCACTGTAACATTTGTACATTTGTAAGACATAAGCAGTGTTTAAAACTTAGTTTTCATTACACTGTAGTTATATACTCTCATTGAAGGCAACCTTCTCTTTATTTTTGTTTTTTACTTATGTGCTGTATTCTAGTACATAAAAGGAAAACTGCTATAGGATTAGGTGAAAGGTTAGTAAAAAAAAAAATTTAAACCTGTCAGGTTCCCTTTTTTTGTGGCCAAGGAGGGTAGATTTCACTAAACTCTGCTATATAAGACTTAAAGGTACGTGATTTTTTATAACATTAGCAATCTATTTGGGCACTTTGGGTCTGCCTCTGCCTATTAACTGTGTTTTCCACCTTTTCTTTTGTTTATAAAGTATTTCTGTATTGCCTACTTTCACCATCCTGTTTTTGTTTCTGTTTTCCCCACTTTCAAGACATAGAGGCCTGGATATTCAAGCCTCGCTGGCAGGCTGTGGCACAAGCCTGGGTGCAGCATAAGCAGCTGCGCGGGGCGTTGACTGGGCGATATTCAACAGAGCTGCGTCCTGGCACAGCATCATTGAATATCGCACCCTGGCCTCCCACAGTGCACATGGCACAGTGGCACTGAACCAGTGCAAGTGGCCAGAGTGGAGCAGGGGATGCACTAGCACAAGTTCCATTGCGCTATACGCAGCAACCACGATATTCAAAAGTGCACATGCAAATGGGGCCTTAATGTATGAAAGGCAAAATGGAGCCATTGCATGTCATTATAGCCCCATTTTGCATGCAGGTGCGCGATCCCCAGTGACTTGGGCCTGGCATCCTGCCAGGCAGCAGCTGTCTGGGACGGCGCTCCCTGCAGTGTGGCAATGTGCCCCACAGCCTGATGCAGAGCATTTGTAAAAGAAAGAAATCCAATATCCCTGGTGGTCCAGTGGACGCAGTCAGCCGATCGTGGGCATTTGTAGAAAGAAATCCAATATCCCTGGTGGTCCAGTGGACGCTGTCAGCCTGATCATGGGCTTAAGTGTTGATAAATTAAATCCAATATCCTGGTGGTCGGGGACCCCTCCCACCGCCCACTGAGCCCCACCATCCGCTCCCCAGTCAGCGGTGGGCGGCAGCTCCCCACCACCTGCCACCCCACTGCCCGCTGACGACACCATCGGTGAGGTTGTCGCCCATTGGTCCTGGCGTGAGCCAATGGGCTGCAACTCTCGCCACACATTTCAGATATGTGAATAGATCACAGGCTGCATGCCCATTGGCACCGCTATGGACCAATGGGTGTACAGCCTACTGATGGTGTCAGTCGGTGGGCGGTGGGGTGGCAGTGAGTGAGGTGCTCACCAGCTGCTGACCGGGGAGTGGGACGGTGAGCTCAGTGGGTGGGTGGGGAGGGGGGTCCTGGACCACCAGGGATATTAGATTTCATTTATCAACACCTCAAGCCCACGATCGGGCAGACAGCGTCCACGGAACCACCAGGGATATTGGATTTCTTTCCATTTACAAATGCCCATGATCGGGTGACAGCAGTCCACTGACCACCAGGGATATTGGATTTCTTTTTTACAAATGCCCACAATCAGGCTGATAGCGGTCCACTGGACTACCAGGAATATTGGATTTCTTTTCTTTTACAAATGCCCGCTATAGGGCTTACAGCGTCCACTGGACCACCAGGGATATTGGAGGGTCATATTTGTATGTATGCCCTGATCGGGCATGGGGGCCTGCCAGGTGCAGCCAGAGCTCGGTGGCCACCTACGGGCGGCAGCTGCCATGATGCACTTTGCACACGGCAGCTCACCTGTGGTGGCCAGCCGCTGTTCCTTTTTTGATCATCTTTGTGCGGCGTCGAAGTAGGGGTTGTGCATCCATGGACTCAGCACATCCAGGCTGAATATTGGGATGTGCAGGTATGCATGGGCACACCCCCTACCTGCACCACATACATTACTGATGCACCACAAGATCGGGATTTGTGCCATGCACAATTCCCGCTTGAATATCGCACCAGGGCACATCAGTGGCTGCGATAGTGCAATACCGTTGCGCCCATGCAATCCTTTTGAATATCTGGGCCAGAATGTTTATCACGGAATGTTTACCATGGAATACAGGGATTCAAAATTCTGCTCTATTCCACTTGTAGAATGTTACTATCCTGACATTCTGTACACACAACAACAAAGGCCTGTTTTAGAGCCAGAGACTCAATTATATCACTGTCAGGGCAAGCATAAGAGACTTCCCTGATGAGCAGGTAAAGACAGAAGGGGATTTTTCACTGTTAGTAAACAAACAGTTGTAATGAAAATTATAAACAATACTTAATGTTTCTAATTTGTTTATGTGTGCAAGGAGAGTGTGATGATCAGGAAACAGCATTTAATTAAATTATTTTATTTTTATTTAAGGTAGTTTTATTTTAGGGCCCAGTTGAAGGTTTTTTACAGTGTAAAGGCAGCAGCCATGTTTATAATGGAAGATCAGTTCTGGTTGAAGGGGACTGATGGAAGATAGTTCTGGTTGTATGAGGACTGATTTGCTCATTGTGAGATGTGATTTAGGACCAGGATGATTGTGCATATAAAAGATTTAATGTACAGTCAGCTGATGTCTCTTGGCCAATGAGATGTCTAGATTTTTCTTGCCATTTTATAACAGCAGGTATTGTGGTGTGTTGTTATGATTATGGGAATCTCCGCCAACACCACAGCACATCCCAGGTGTGGGGAACCAGCAGTGTGCATATGACTGTCATATGCATGCAGCTGTGTGTGTACAGGCACAGTGGCACTGTTGCAATGCCACAGGCTGGGGCCAGCTGGGCGATACACACCATCAACATGCCATGTGCAGGTACCCTGGTGGCCACACTGCCATTCCCAACACATCCCAAAGGTGGTACCATAGAGGGGCATGCAGGCCGATGTGGACACACCAACAGAGCAGTGTGCAAGGTGCATGTGCAGGGTGGACAGCTATGCACGTGTCCAGGGGCATGCAGCAGCAGGGGTATAGCTTTGACCATGTCGGCATCTGTGACGTGTGCACTGTACACATCGAACATGGTCTCAACAGGCACATCACACTGTGTGCACAGCCACACACATGCACTCCCTACTGTCCCTGGCTAACAGGTGCTAGTGTGGCAGACACCACCTGCAGTCTATCAGAATGGGCCACAAGGGACCCTAGAAGCATGGCTAATGTCTGTATGTATTCTGCCACAGAAACCACAATGTTGGAAGGCAAGAGTGCTGCCAGCAAGCAGCACTTGAACTTATGAATGAGGAGCAGGTCCTCATCGAGGCATGCAACCTGCTGCTGGTTGTTCTTACTGGCAGGGGTGGCAGCCAGATGGCATGGGCAGATGGCTGGCAGGAAGTGGCATGCCACATCAACACCATGGGGTCATACAACCGCACCTCACAGGAGTTCTACAAGCACTGGAATGACAGGCACAGGAGGATGAAAGAGAAGGTGGCCCACATTGAGGCATCCCGCTGGTGGACCGGGTGGGCCACCCATGGAGTCTGCCTGATTCCCAATGAGAAGCTACTAGCCTCTACCATCACCAGCTCCTCTGTGCTGGGTGTTCTAGGAGGTAGCTTACAGACCAATGGTAGCCTTTCACAGCACTGTAAGTAGCCGTGCTAGCCCTGGCGTGCCTGGACCCATGTGTTGCTGGCTGCCATGCCTGTCACTGTGTGCCGTGCAATGCTACTGTGTACCCTGGGGCTGTGCCATGTGTCTTGGGTGCACATGGCTGGTCCACGATGAGCATCATAGGGACATAACTCCCATGTCTGTGTGGTGCATGGGGTGCTACTGCCAGTATCGCCACTGGGTGGCACACATGGTTGTGCATGCCTGTGCTGCCATCACATGCATTGTGCCATGTGGCCACTGCCTGTCACCGCAGGTGCCAGTCACGACATACGCATGGCTGGTGTGGCATTGTGGGCATGGCACAGCCGTGCAGCAGACAGGCATGTGCAGCCATGGTGCTGTGGCATGCATCTCTGTACATGTGTGCATGTCTGACATCCACTGATTCATACAGTAAAATAACCATGTTCTCCTTCTTTCCACAGCTCCATCATGCCTCATGGGTGCAGCCATTGCTACAGATTTACAGGATGCCCTAGCGGGCAATGATGCAGGTCTGTTGCACAGGGCTGATGGCACTGTGGTGGATGGCACCATCCTGAACCATCCACTGCACCTGACACACCAGTCACAGCCCCAGTGGAGGCGGGCCCATCAGGTGCCTCAGCCAACACTGGCACAGTGTGGCGGGAGACACCACATGGCTGGGGTGCCTGATTTGGTACTCTGATGATGACCACAATGATATGGTGGACATTCAGATGCCCTCCTTGTGCTCACCAACTGGCGCACATGGGGTGGACAGTGCTGTCACCATGGACATCAATGCCACACAGCTTGACAGCATTGGAGAAGATTGCAGCTGCTGTGGAGGCAACAGCTGTATCCATTGAGCACCATGGACATCGGGAATCCCAGTCGGACACCCTAAAGCACATATCGCACACACCGACAGTGACGTCAGGTGGACCCTCTGCTGCTGACACTGTTGCCGCATGCCACTATGCCAATGTCCATGGCATGGATGTTGGCTGTGGGGTGGTTACCCACTGAGCACATGTTCACAGTCTCAGTGCAGTACCCTGCAGGGTTGGTGGCTACACCCACTGTGGCTGGTGGTGGCACAACAGCATCCACCAGTCATGGTAGAGGCTGTGCACATGTCTGTGGCAGCCAGGGTGCCACCCTGTAACATCCTGGTCCCCATTCCATTGGCAGAGACACATATCAACAGTGCACGCATGTCTGGACACCAGTGCCTGGGGTGGCGTGTGGCAGGCACCACCTCAGTGCACCATCACCAGCACCTTGGGCTCCTGTGCAGTACCACCCTATGTTTATGTGTGTGCCACTATTGTGCCATGTCATGGGCATGATGAATGTGTTCCACTGTCTGCCACTCCTGTGCACTGGATGCAGTGCACACTGACCCATGACATCCCTGGCATGGTCCTGGTGGTATATGTGTGTGTTGGGCTCTGTGTGTGTGTGTGTGTGTGTGTGTGTGTGTGTGAATGAACCACTGTCTGTGTACTGTCCAGTGTCCGCTATGCACAGCACGGCCATGTCCACTCCATAGTGCTCCTCCAGGATATGTACCTCCTATACTCACCTGTGGTTCTCAAAGTGCTCCTCCACCAGCCTGCTGTGACACTGTCTGGCCCATTCTGCCAGCCATGGGTCCTGGAGGCCCTGTGCAGCATCTGTGCCATGGCCATGTGGTGGTGTGCCTGACAGTGTCTTCCTGTGTTCCCTTGCACACCCCAACTGTCCACATCCTGAGCACCTACTGAACATTGTATATCTTGCCCCTGCCAACACCTTGTGTGTCCCTACGGTGGTGCCCTGTTGTACTTTTGTGACCATGTCACATGCAGCTACTAGATGGTTGCTCATTATGTTCCCTGTCTCAAACCTCCAGCAAGGGTAGATTGATGCCAGATGAAGGCATCATGTGTGCTCCCAGAGTGTGTGTCACAGACATTGCTGATGCACCCTGTGGCATTGCACATGACCTGGCAGTTCACAGAGTGGTAGCCCTTCTGGTTCACATATGTAATGGCTTCCTCACCAGGTGGTGTGGATTGCAGTATGGGTGTGGTCTATGGCCCTATGATGCCTGGCATGTGCACCACCCTGTAGAACCCCTGCTTGGCTTCAGTCCACCCACCTGCATGCTGGGGAAATGGATGCATTCCGAAGCCTGTGGTAGCAGTGCGGTGAGGAACAGTGTGAGGGCCGGAAGTGGAGGCCTGTGAGATGCCAGTGGTGTCTCCAGTGGGCCTCTGGAAGATTCCCGTGGTGAGAAAACATAACTGTTGTCACCTTGGTCTCCACGAGATGGCATGACCAAGTGCAGTGGTGCCTGCATTTCATCATGGCACAGTTCACAGAGCTGCTCAGAATGGCCTTGTTCAGGCAGTAAATGCCTACTGTCTCCCACATCTGTCAACTGCTTAAATGACAGCCTGGCATGATACCGCCATGGGGCAGGCTACCTATGGTGCCTTCCGCCTCCCCATCTCTTCATCCTCACGAGTACACTGAGCATGGTGACTGGTGATGGGTCCATGCTGCTGGTGTTGTGCTGTCTGTCTGTGTCTGTGGCTGTCTCAGGCTTTCGGCCCTCTTACCCTCTGGCTCTCTGGCTCTCTCTGTCTGTCTCTCTTGCTCTCAGTCTCTCTGTCACCTATCCCTCTCTCACTCGGTGTGCAGGCGCTGCTGTTCAGCCGATGACCTGCAGGTGGTTTGCACTTAAGTCTGCTTCTTTTATTCTTATCTTTCATGGCGCATTTGGCTTTTGCGCTGGGATTGCTCTGCCATTGCGCCATCATTTGGCACTGTGAATCATGTTGCACTATGTATGCATAAGTCCACCCCTGTTTTTGTGCAGATATCCTTGATGCACCTACAGTGCTTCCTGTTCAGCACAGCACATCTTGGATGTGCTGGCACGTCATCCTGCATGTGAATCACTCCACGCACATTTTGAGATATGCTAGTGAATCTCAGTTGCACCCAGTGAATCTCTTTGTGAACTCCGCCCAGGCTATATGGATTTTTTTACCAGCTACCATCATCTTCCACTTATTCCTTCCTATATTGCATATACTTAGCCTCGAACTACGTACTCTATAAAGACTAGAACAGCCATTGCCCAGAGCCTCAGGTGGTGCACTGGATATGTCCTTGCCCTACAAGCAAGGACACTAGTTTGATTCCCAAGGTGGACATATATCTGCCATCTCATTCAGATAAGGGAAAAACAGTTTAGTTATGACCAGGGATGTAATATTAAAAATACTTATTCTTCACTCAAAAGGAAATAATTGAAATAGTGGTGAAAGTAGTATCTTTGAAGAAAAAATAAGCTTTTAAAATCTACCAACCCATTATCCTTAGTACTTCCAATACTGCAGTTTCTCCCAAACTACATGTTGTAAAACACCAGAACAACAATAGGAACAAGGACAGCAGGTGACACACTGAATGTGTCGTGACTTTGCAAGGTTTGATTCAAAGTAAGAAGACATATTTAATGTCTTATGAAGAATATTCAAGAATTATACTGCACATTAGCCATACTCATACTTTTACCATACTCTTCCCTTATTACTTCATATAGGCAGCAACTATTAGTTTTAAAAATCTAGTATGTTATCCAGACAGTATAGCCTAGTGGTTAGAGTACTAACCTATGAACAGAACAGAACGAATGAGCCATGGGTTTGAATCCTACAACCATCACATGAACAATGACATTAAACAGATCACTGCACACACATTAAAACACATCCACTCCCTATGAAGAATGCCCAGCTAGAAGCCCACCTCAACCCTTCCAGAAGCCCACCCATGTACAAGCCTCTCACCTCAATCCCCACCTCTGATCCCCACCAATGAGCCTCTCCTCCAATCCCCAGCTAGAAGTCCTGTCTCCAATCCCCAACTGCAAGCACTGCCTCCAATCCCCACCAAGATGACACTCCTAGAAGCCCACGCCTACAAGCCCTGCCTCCAATCCCAGGCCTACAAGCCCCCACCTCCAATCTCCCAACTACAAGTGCTGTCTTCAATCTCCACCTTCAAGCCCTGCCTCCATTCTCACCTTCAAGCCCTGCCTCCAATAGTCCACCAAGATTACAATCCTAAAGCCCCACCAACAAGCCCCACCTACAATCCCCACTAAGAAGCCCCTCCAACCCCTCACCTGGAGCCCCACCTCCAATCCCCCACCTAGAAGCCCAACCTCCAATCCACCACAAACAAACCCACCTCCTACTCCCCACCTAGAAGCCTCACTCCAATCCTCCACATAAGCCAAACCTCCAATCCCCACCAACAAGCCCCTCACCTCTAACCCCAACTAGAAGCCCCACCACTAATCCCCCACCACAAGCTCCCACCTCAAATCTCCCACCCACAAGGCCCAACTACAATAC
Organism: Neoceratodus forsteri; assembly: GCA_016271365.2. Lineage (NCBI taxonomy): Eukaryota > Metazoa > Chordata > Ceratodontiformes > Ceratodontidae > Neoceratodus > Neoceratodus forsteri. The sequence goes on from CM057453.1 coordinate 967,082,082, forward strand.
CCCACCCAGAAGCCCCACCTAGAAGTCCCACCTCCAATCCACCACAAACAAACTCCACCTCTTACTCCCCACCTAGAAGCCTCACCTCCAATCCTCCACATACAAGCCCACCACTAAACCCTCACCACAAGCCTGCCTCTGATTCCCAGCAAGAAGCCCCACCTCCAGTCCACAGCTAGAGCCCTGCTTCCAATCCCCACCTAAAATCACCACCTCAATCCCCCACCAAGAAGACCCTCCCAGCCCACCTCAAATGCTCCACCTAGACCCCACCTCCAATTCCCACATGAAGCCCACCAATAAGCCCCACATCCAATCCTCAAGTAGAAGCCCCACCTCCAATACTCCACCAACACTCCACCTCCTACTCCCACCAAGAAGTCTTGCTCCAATCCTCCACATACAAGCCAAACCTCCAATCCCCACCAACAAGCCCCACCTCTAACCCCAAACTAGAGGCCCCACCACTAATCCCCACCAACAAGCCCCCCCTCAAATCTCCCACCTACAAGGCCCACCTACAATATCCCACCCAGAAGCCCCACTCCAATCCCCCAACTACAAACACTGCCTCCAATCCCTCACCAAGACGACCCTCCTAGAAGCCCCAGCTCCAATCCTCCACCTACAAACCCTACCACCATTCCCCAACCTAGAAGGCTCACTTCAATCCCCACATGCAAGCCCCACTTCCAACCCCTTACCCGAAACCCCAATTCCAATCCCCAACCTCAGAAGCCCACCTCCAATCCCATACCAACAAACCCCACCTCCTACTCCCCCACCTAGAAGCCTCACCTCCAGTCCCCACATAGAAGCCCCCACCTTCATCCCCCAAAACAAACCTCGCTCCAACCCCACCTAGCAGCCCACCACCAAACCCCAACCTACAAGCCCCACATCCAATCCCCAGCTAGAAGCCTCTCTTCCAGTCCCCACCTACAAGCACCTCCTCCAGTCCCCACCAAGAATACCCTCCAAAGCCCCACCTACAGTCCCCACCTAGAAGCCCTCCTCTAATCCCCCATGATAAGCCCCACCTCCAATCCACCACCAAGAAGCACCACCTACAATCTTCCACTTTGAAGCTCCACCTCCAACCCCTCACCTGGAACCCCACTTCCAATCCCCTACCTAGAAGCCCTGCCTTCAATCCCCCACAAAAACCGCCTCCTGCTCCCCACATAAAAGTCTCTCCTTCCAAAAGCCCACATGGCCCTCCAATCCCCCACATACAAGCCCCGCCCTCTAATAATCCCATAAATAAGTCCAACCTCCAATCCCTCACCTAGAAGCCCCACTCCAATCCCCCACATAGAAGCTCCAGCTAAACCCTCCACCAACAAACCCCACCTCCAACTCCCAGCCTAGAAGCCTCCACCTCCAGTCCCCCACATACAAGCCCCTCCTTCCAACTCTCCACCAAGCCCCGCTCCAACCCCACCTAGAAGCCCCACCACCAAACCCCACATACAATCCCCCAGCTAGAAGCACCTTCTCCAGTCCTCCCTACCAAGCACCACCTCCAATCCTCTCCAAGAAGACCTCCTATTAGCCTCCCACTAATCCCTCACCTAGGAGCCCACCTCCATCCCCCATCTACAAGCCCCACCTTCAATCCCCCACATAGAAGCCTAACTCCAATCCCACTTAGAAGCCCCACCTCCAACTCTATCACCTGAAGCCCCACCTCCAACCCCTACCTAGAAGACCTGCCTCTAATCCTCCAACAAACCCCACCTCCTACTCCCACCTAGGAGCCTCACCTCCATCCTCATATACAAGCCCCACCTCCAATCCCCCACCAAGCCCCACCTCCAAGCCCCACCTAGAAGCACCACCACTAAACCCCCACCTATAAGTTCTGCCTCACTCCCCACCTTGAAGCCCCAACTCCAATCCTTGACCAACAAGCCCACCTCCAATCCCCCACCAACAAGCCCCACTTCCAATCCCCACCAAAAAGCCCCACCTCCATTCCCAGCTAGAAGCCCTGCTTCCAATCATCCACCAAGAAGACCCTCCAAGAAGCCCCATCTCCAATCCCCCACCTAGAAGCCCACCTCAATGCTCCACCCACAAGCCCCACTCCAATCCCCACCTACAAGCCTCACCTCAATCCCCCACTAACAGCGCTGACTCCACCCCACCTAGAAACCTCACCTCAATCCCCCATCAACAAGCCCCTACCTCAATCTCCCACCTAGAAGTCCCACCTCAAATCCCCATTTAGAAACTCCACCTTCAGTCCCCTACCAACAATCCCCACCACCTACTCTCCACCTAGAAGCCTTGTCTCCAATCCTCCACATACAAGCCCCACCTCCAATCCCCATTAACAAGCCCTGACTAAGAACCTCCAACTTAGAAGCCTCACCACCAATCCCACCTAGAAGCCCCATCTCCAATCCCCCAGCTAGAGCCCCACTTCCAACCCCCACCTACAAACACTGTTTCCAATCCCTACCAAGAAGACCCTCCAAGAAGCCCCACCTCCAATCCTCCACCCACAAGCCCCTCCAATCCCCACCTACAAGCCTCACCTCAATCCCACCTTACAATCCCCACCTCCAATCACCCATACAGAAACTCTGCATTAAAGACATTATCAAGAAGCCAGTGCCACACCAAGAAGCACCATCTGCCATACACCACATAGAAGCAAATACATCCAACCCCACCTAAAACCTCACCTCAATCCATCCCACTTAGAAGCTCAGCCTCAAATCTCCCATAGTAACCCCATCTCAATCCCCACCTAAAGTCTCTCCTCCAATAGCCCAAACAAAGCACCACATCCAGTCCCCCACCTAGAAGCCCTATCTCCAATCCATCCCACCTAGAAGACCTGCCACCAATCCCCCACATAGAAGGACCACCTCCAATCCCAACCTAGAATCCACACCTAAAATACCACATATAGAAGAACCACTTCCAATCCCCACCCAGAGTCCCACCTCCAATCCCCATCTAGAACACCTGCCTCTGATCCCCACCTAGAATCCTCACCCACAATCCCCTACCTAGAAGAAACACCTCCAATCCATCACCTAAAGTCCCCTACAATCCTCCACACAGAATCACACCTCCAATTCCCCAAACAGAAGCCTCACCCTCAATTCCCCACATTTAAGCCCTGCCTCCAATCCCATCACCTAGAAACCCCACCTCAGATCTCATACTAGAGTTCCACCTCCAATCCCTTACCTAGAAGCCCTGCCTCCAATCCCCACATAGAAGCCATGCCTTCAATCCCGCACCTAAAAGCCATCCATCCAATCCATCCCTTCAAGAAGCCCTACCTCCAATCTCCACTCAGAAGACCAGCCTTCAATTCCCATAAAAAGCCATGCCTCAAACATGCCACAGAAGCCCCACATGCAATCCCCAACTAGAAGCCCCACCTTCAATCCCACATAGAAGCCCCACCTAATCCCCAAAACTAGAAGCCCCACCTCCAATGCCCCATCTAGAAGTCCTGTCCCAACCCACAACTGGGAAGCCCACCTCCAATCCCCCCTTGCCTTGAAGCCCCACCTCCAATCTATCCACCAAGCCCAGCCTCCAATACCCACGGGAACCCTGCTTCCAATACATCATACCTAGAATCCCCACCTCAATCCGCCACTTAGAAACACCACCTCAAATCTCCCACCTAGAAGCCCCTTAGAGTCCCACACTTAGAAGCCAAGCACCAATCCCCACCTAAAGCCCTGCCTCCAATCCCCCACAGAAAACCCCTTTCAATTTCCCATAGAACCCTCACCTAATAACCACATAGAATCCCCACCTTCATTACTGCTGAGAAGCCAATATCCCACCAGGAAGCCCCACCGCCAATCCTCCACCTAGAAGCCCTGCCCAATCCTCCACCTAGAAGCCCCAATTCCAATCCCCTACCTAGAAGCCCTGTCTCTAATAATCTACACAGAAGCCCCACTTCCAATCCCCACACAGAAGCCCCACCTCCAATTCCTCACATAGATGCTCCATTTCAATTCCCACATAGAAGCTCATCTTCAATCACTACATAGAGGATCTGTTTTAATACTGCACCCAAAAATACCCAAACGATAAGCCCCTGCAATCACCCACTTAGAAATCCCACATCCAGTCCCTGTCTAAATGCCCCACCTCCAATCCATCCCACTTAGAAGCCCAGCCTCCAATCCCCCACATAGAACCCTCTTCAATCCTGACCTGAAGCCCCACCTTCAATACCCAATACTGAAGTCCCATATCCAGTCCCCACCTACATGCCCCACCTCCAATCCATGCCACCTAGAAGCCCTGCCTCCAATGTCTCACAAAGAAGTCCCACTAATCCCCACAGAGAACACCCATCAATACCAACCTAGAAGCCCTAGCTCCAATCCCCACCCTGAAGCCGTGCCTCCAATGCCCCATATAGAGCCCTGCCTCCAATTCCCCACATAGAAGCCTCACCTCCAATTACCCTCATAGATGCCTTGCCTTCAATACTGCACCGAGAACCAATATCCACCCAAGAAACACTGAATCCAATCCCCCACATAGAAGCACTGCACCATCCCCCACCTAGAAGCCCCTGCCCAATCAATCCCACTTAGAAGACCCATCTCAATCCCCATTATGAAGCCCCACCTCCAATACCCACATAGACTCACACATCCAATCCCAAACCTATAAGCCCTGCCTCAAATCCCACACCTAGAACCCTGCATCCAGTCACAAACCTAGAGCCCCCACCTCCAATGCCCCACATTGGATCCCAGCACCCAACCCCCATGAGAACCCCCATCTCAGTCCCCCATCTTGCGGTGAAATCCTCCTCAAATCCATGCCGCCTCTAAGAAAGCCAGCCTACAATACCCACCTAGGGCCTGCCTCCAATACAAACACCTGGAAGCACCACCTCCAATCTCCCAACCTAGAAACCCTGCTTCCAATACCCCACAAAGAAGCCCCATCTCCAATCCCCACCTAGAAGACCCACCTCCAATCTTACTCTTACAGGCCTACCTCTAATCCATCTCAATAAGAAGCCCTAACTCCAATAACCCCTAGGAACCCCGCCTCCTGTCTCCAAACTAGAGCACCACCTCCAATCCCCACTTAGAAGACCCACCTCCAATCCCCCACCTAGAAGTGCAGCCTCCTATCACCAACCTAGATGCTAAGCCTCCAATCCCCACCTAGAAGACCACCTCCAATCCAACACCAAAAGACTCACCTCCAATACCACACCTTGAAATTCTGCCTCCATTCCCCCACCTAGAAGCCCCACCTCCAATCCCCACCTAAAGCCCACCTCAAATCCATTCCACCAAGATGCCCTGCCTCCAATACCCCAGCTAGAGCCCCATCTCCAACATCCCACCTAGAAGCCCACATCCAACCCCCACCGAGAAGCCCCACTCTCCAATCCCCATGAAGAACCCCAACCTCAAATCTTCCACCAAGAAGCCCCACCTCCAGTCTATCCCAAGAAGTCTAGCCTCCTATGCCCCACCTAGAAGACCTGACTCAATCACCAACCAAAAGCTCTCCTCAATCTCCCACCTAGAAGCTCTGCCTCCAATCCCAACATACAAGCCCTGGCTCCAATCCCAACCTAGAAGCCCCACTTCCAATACCCCATAAAAGCCCTACTTCAATCCCCTGACCTAAAGCCCAACTCCTAGATGTTTGCCTCCAATCTGCCACCCAGAAGCCCCACTCCAATCCACCACCTAGAACCCTGCCTCTAATTACCCACCCAAAAATATATGCCTCCACTACCAAACATAGATGCCCACTTCCAATTCCCACACAGAAGCCTCACCTCCATTCATCCACATTAGTATGCCCTGCCTTAAATACTGAACCAAGAATCCAGCACCCAAAAAGAAGCCCCACCAATCCCACACATAAAAGTCAAACAACCAATCCCTCACCTAGAAACCCCACCTTTAATCCATCCCACTTAGAATCTCAACTCCATTCCCCATGACCTCCGTCAATCCCCACATAAAGCCCTGCCTCCACTCTCCACCTAGAAACCTCACCTCCAATCCACCACATAGAAGTCCTTACTCCAATCCAAACCTACAAGTCCCACCTCCAAACTATCCCACCTAGAAGCCCCACCTACAATCCCCACATAGAAGCCCAACCTCCAATCCCCCACCTACAAGCCCTACCTCCAATATCCACAGATAAGCAAACCTCAGATTCATCACCTAGAAACCCACCTCCAATCACCAACCTAGAAACACCACCTCCAATCCCCCACCTAAAAGCCCCACCTCCAATCTCCACCTAGAGGCCCAGCCTCCAATCCTCCACCTGAAAGCCCTGCCTCCAATCCCCACCTAGAAGCCCTACATCCAACCCCCACCTAGAATCCCCACCTCCAATTCATCCCACCAAAAACATCACCTCCAATCCTTCACCTAGAAGCCCAGCCTCCAATCCCCCACCTAGAAGCCCCACCTCCAATCCCCAAGTGAAAGCCATGCATAAACTCCATGCCATCAAATACACATAGAAGCCCTGCCTCCATCCCAAACTTGACCCCACCTACAATACCCAACTAGAAGCTCCACCCCCAATCCCCACTGAGAAGCCCCAACTCCAATCATGCACATTATCTTGAAGCCCCACTTCAAACCATCCCACCAAGAAGAGCAGTCTTCAATACCTCACCTAGAGCCTCCACCTCCAATACATCCCACCTACAAGTCCCACCTCAGATCCCCCACCTAGAAGCCCCACACTAATACATCCACTAAAACACCCCACTTCCAATTCCCACCTAGAGCTCTGCTCCAACATCCCACCTAGAAGCCCTCCTCCAACTCCCAACTAGAACCCTTGCCTCAAATCCAACACACTTAGAAACCCATCCAATCCTCACTAGAAGCCCTGCCTCCAATGCCCCTACCAAAGCTCAGCTCACAATCACCCACATAGAAGCCTTTGCCATAAATACTGCACCAAGAAGCCAATACTCCCACTGAGAAGTCTCCCACCTGCAATCTCCCACTTAGAAACCCCAACTTAATCCCCACCTAGTAGCCCCACCTCCACCCCCACACAGAAGCCCCCACATCCAGTCCCCCACATAGAGGCTCCACTTCTATTCCATCCCACCTTGAGGCCCTGCCTCCAATCCCCACAGTGAAGCCCCACTCAATCCCCATCCAAGAGCCCTGCCTCCAGTCCCCACCCAGAGCCTCACATCCAATCCCCACCTAAAAGCTCCTCCTCCAATTCTACACAGAAACCTCACCTCAATCACCCACATTAGCCCCACCTTCAATACTGCAGAAGCTAATACCAAATCAAGAACCCTGCCTCCAATCCCCACTAAGAAGCTCCACCTTCAATACCCCACATAAAAGTCCCACATTCAATCCCCCACCTAAAAGCCCCACCTCCAATCCATCCCATAGAAACCCTGCTCATATTCCTGCATAGGCTTCAACAACATCCAAACTCTTGTACAAGCCTCACCTCCGATCCTGAATCTAGAACTCCCCTTCAATTTCTACCTAGAAGCCCTTCCTCCAATCCCCTACATAGAAGCCCCATCTTCAATACAGCACCAGAAGCCAATACCCACCAAAATGCCCAGCCTCCAATCCCCAAATAGAAGCCCCACATCCAGTTCCCAACCTAGAAGCCCCACCTCTAATCCCTGCCTCAGAGCCCAGCATCCAATCCTCCATACAGAAGCCCCACCTCAGTCCTGCACCAATAAATCACAACTCCAATCCCAGCTTACAAACACTGGCTCCAATCAGTCCCACCCAGAAGCCCTAACTTCAAGTTCCATATGAAACCCCTGCCTCCAATCCACCTCCTGGAATCCCCACCTCCAATATCTGCTGAGAAGCTCCACATCTAATCCCTACCTAGAAGCTTCCCTCCAATCACCAACCTAGAAGAACTGCCTCCAATCCTCCACCTAGACCCTACCTCCAATCTGTCCATCAAAAAGCCCCACCTCCAATACCCCATCAAACAACCTGTCTCTAATCCCCCAACTAGAAGCCCACTGTAAACCCCTGCCTAGAAGGTCTGCCTCCAGTTCCTCCCATGAAGAAGGCCCTCTAACACCCCATGTAGGGGCCTCCTCCAATACATCCCACCTAGAACCCCATTACAAATCCCCCACCTAAATGCCCTGCCTCAGATTTCCCACCTAGAGCCCTGTTTCCAATCTTCCACTTGGCCCTCACCTGCAATCCATCCCACTAAGAAGCCCTGCCTCCAAACCCCTCCTAGAAACCCACCACAATCACCAACCTAAAAGCCTGCCTCTATTCCCCAACCTTGAAGCCCCACCTCCAGTGCCCCAACTTGAAACCCTACCTCCAATCCCACCTAGAATCACCACCTCCAATACCCCACCTAGAAGACCAATGCTAATCCCCACCTAGAAGAGCCACCTCCAATCACCAACCTAAATGATAAGCCTCCAATTCCCCACCTAGAAGATGCACCTCCAATACCACACCTAGAAACCCTGCTGCATTCCCCACCCAGGCCCCACCTCAATAAGCCACCAAAAGACTCACCACCAATCCATCCCACCCTGCCTCCAATACCCCAGTTAGAAGCCCCACCTGCAATACATCTCACCTAGAAATCCCAACTCCAATCCCCACCTAGAACCCCAACTTCAAACCCCCACCTGGCCCCACTTCAAATCACCAAAATGGAAGCTTGAACTCCAGTCCATCCCAAGAACCTCCATGCCATCATCCACCCTAGAAACCCTGCCTCCAATCTGCAAGCTAGAAGCACTGCCTCCAATACCCCCACCAAGAAGCCATGCCTCCAATCCCCACATAGCAGCCACATATCCAATCCCACCTAGAAGCCCCAACTCCAATCCCTCACATAGAAGCCCTGCCTCCAGTCCCCAAACTAGAAGCTCACCCTCCAATCCTCAACAAGAAGTCTTACCTCCAGTTACCCACATGGAATCCCTGCCTCCACCTCACCTAGAAGCCCCACTCCAATCCCCCACCCAGAAGCCCTGCTTCCAATCCCCACCCAGAAGCCTCCACTCCAATGCCCCACCTAGATGATCTGCCTCCAATCCACCAGCTGGAAGACACACCCCAACCCCCACCAGAAGCCCCACCACCATTCCTGCACCTAGAAGCCCCACCTCTATCACAACCTAGAGCCCCACTTAATCCCCACATAGAAGCCCTGACTGCAATTCCCCATAGAAGCCTCACCTCCAATCACCCACATAGAAGCCCCTCTTCAGTACACCACCAAAAGCCAATACCCCATGAAGATGCCCTCCTCCTAATCCCACAGAGAAGCCCGCATCCAATCCCCCATCTAGAAGCCCTGCCTCCAACCAAATCCAGTTTAGAAACCCCACCTCCAATCCCCCACATACAAGTCCACCTCTGATACCAACCTAGAAGCCCCACCTCCAATACCCCACATAGAAGCCCCCATCCAATCCCTGACCTAGAGCCCCACCTCTAATTCCCCACCTAGGATGCCCCTGCCTCTAGTCTCCCAACGAAGCATCATATCTAATCCACCACCTGGAAGCCCTGCCTCCAATTCCCCACCTAAAATCCCTGCCTCCCACTCCCAAATATAGATGCCCCACCTCCAATTCCCCAAATAGAAGGCTCACCTACAATCACCCAACATAGAATTCACACTTAAATATCACACCATAGCCAATACCCACCAAGAAGCCCCACCTCCAATCCCACACATAAAGACCCACATCCAATCCTGTACCTAGAAGCAACACCTTCCAATCAATCCCACTTTGAAGCCCCACCTATAATTCCCATATAGAAGCCCCTGCATCAATCCCTGTCTAGGGAGCCCTGCTTCCCAAACCCCACATATAAGCACCACCTCCAATATCCCACAGAAAAGCCCCACCTCTGAACCCCCACCTAGCAACCCTTCCTCCAAACACCAACCTAGAAACCCCACCTCCAATCCCCCACCTAAAGACCTGCATCAAATCACTGACATAGAAGCCCAGCCTCAAATCCCCCACTTAGAATCCCAGCACTACAATCCATCCCACCAAGAAGTCCAGCCTCCAATACCCCATTTAGAACCCTGCCTCCAATCCTTTCCATCAAAAGCCAGGCCTCCAATACCCAACCAAGGAGACCCAAATCCAATCCATCCCACCTAGAAGCCCTGCCTCCAATCCCCATAGAACCCCAACTCCAATCCCCAACTCAGAAGCCCTGCCTCCACTACCCCACATAGAAGCCACCTCCAATCCCCACCTAGAAGCCTCACCTCCAACACCAACCTAGATACCCCACCTCCAATCCCTCACCTAGAATCCCAGCACTACAATCCAACCCACCAAGTAGCCCAACTCCACACCCTCATCGGAACCCTGCTACCAATCCTTTCCATCAAAAATCCAGGCTCCAATACCCTACCAAGGAGATCCTACTCCAATCCATCCCATCTAGAAGCCCCAACTCCAATCTCCACAGAATCCCTGCCTCAAATTCCCCACATGAAGCCTCACCTTCAGTCACCCACATTGGAAGCCCCCACCTTACTCCACCACCTGAAACCTCGCCTCAAACCTCCAACTTAGAAGCTCTGCCTCCAATCCTCACCTAGAAGCCCTACCTCCAATCCCCAGATAGAAGCCATGCCTCCAATCCATCCCTAGAAGCCCAGCCTCCCACCCCCACATTGAAAACCCACCTCAATCCCCACCAAAAGCACCAACTCCAATGCCCACACTTAGAAATCCATATCCAGTCCCCCACCTAGAGGCACCCCTCCAATCCATCCCAACAAGAAGCCCTCTGACACCAATCCCCACATAGAAGGACCACCTCCAATCCCCACCTAGAATCCATGTCTCAATAATACATATAGAGTCCCACTTCGAATCCCCCACAGAGAAGCCCCCACCTCCAATCCCAACATAGAAGCCCCAACTCCAATTACCCATCTAAAAGACCTGCCTCCAATCCCCCACCTAGAATCCTCACCTCACGATCTCCCATATAGAAGCCCTGCCTCTAATCCCTCAACTAGAATCCCCACCTCCAATTCCCATATAGAAACCTCACCTATAATCACCCATATTGAAGACCCACCTCCAACTAAAACCTAGAAACCCCACCTCAAATCTCCCACCTAGAATCTGCACTCCAATCCCCTACCTAGAACCCCTGACTCCAACCCCCACATAGAAGCCATGCCTCCAATGCTACTCCAAGAAGCTCTGCCTCCAATCCATCTCTTTTGAAGCCCCACCTCCAATCCCCACATAGCAGCCCCAATTTCAATCCCAAACAAGAAGCCCCACCTCAATATCCCTCATAGAAGCAGCATATCCAATCCACCACCTAGAAGATACACCTCCAAACCCACACCAAGTAACCCCACCTCCAATCCCCCAACCTAAAGCCATACCTCCAATCTCCTACCTTGAAGCCCCACCTCCAATCCCCATATAGATGCCCCACCTTCAATTCCCCACATAGAAGCCTCACCTTCAATCACCCACCTTAGAAGCTCTGCATTAAAAACATAATCAAGAAGCCAATACCACATCAGGAAGCCCATCTGCATTCCATCACATAGAAGCCCAACATCCAGTTCCCTCACCTAAAAGCCCCACTTCCAATCTATCCCACTTGAGCCCCACCTCCAAAGCCCAAAGAAATGCACACATCCAGTACCCCCACTTAGAAGCTCCCACCAAATCCATCCCACCTGGAAGACCTTCCAAGCACTAATCCCCCACATAGAAGGACCACTCCAATCCCCACCTAGAATCCACATCTTCAATACCACATATAGAAGCCCCTCTTCCAATATCCCACAGAGAGCCCCACCTCCAATCCCCATCTAAAAGACCTGCCTCCAATCCCCCACCTAGAATCCTCACCCACAATCCCCATCTGAAACAACACCTTCAATCCCTCAGCTAGAAGCCTGACTTCCAATCCCTTATAGAATCCACACCTCAATTCCCCAAATAGAAGCCTCACATTAATCCCCATATTGAAGCCCTGCCTCCAATCCCATCACCTAGAAACCCAACTCAAATCTCCTACCTGGTAGCTGGACCTTCAATCCTCACCAAGAAGCCCTGCCTCTAATCCTCCCACATAGAAGCCACACATCCAATCCCCACCTAGAAGCCCCACCTCCAATCCCACATAGAACCCTGCCTCCAGTCCCCAAACTAGAAGTCCCACCTCCAATCCCTCAACAAGAAGCCTTACCTCCAATTACCCACATGGTATCCCTGGCTCAATTCTCACCCTAGAAGCCCCACTTCAATCCCTCACCCAGAAGCCCTGCTTCCAATCCCCCACCTAGAAGCCTCACTTCCAGTCCCTACACCTAGAAGCACCACCTCCAATCTTACACCTAGAAGCCTGGCATCCAGTCTTCCAGAAGCCCCACTCCAATTCCCCACATAGAAGCCTCACCCCAATACCCACACAGAAGCCCCTCCTTCAATACCACACTGAGAAGTCAAAGCCACACCAAGAGGTCCCTCCAATCCCCACATAGAAGCCCCACCTCCAATCCCCACACAGAAGCACAGCATCAATCCCCAACTAGAAGCCCTGCTTCCAATACCCCACCTAGAAATCCCACCTCCAATCCCCCACATATAAGTCTCAACTCCAATTCAAAACCTACAAGCCCTGCATAAAATCCATTCCACCTAGAAGCCCCACCTCCAATCCCCAACATAGAAGTCCCACCACCAATACCCACCTACAAGCTCTGCCTCCAATATACCACAGAGAGCCATCTCCAGTCCCCATCTTGAAGCCCTGCCTCCAGTATCCAACCGAGAAGACACATCTCCTATCCCCAACTAGAAACCCCACTTCAATCCCCACCTAGGAGCCCCTGCCTCCAGTACATCCCACCTAGAAGCTCTGCCTCCAAACCCCCATGTAGAAGTTCCACCTCCAATCCCCCTAGAAACCCTGCCTCCAATCCCCACTTAGAAGCCCTGCCTCAATCCCCCTCCTAGAAGCCCATGTCCAATCCCAACCTAGAACACCTCCTCCAATCCCCCACCTAGAAGCCCCACCACCATTCCCACAGCTAGAAGCCTACTTCCTATCCTGAAACAATAAGCCCCTGCCTCCAATCCCCCTTGAAGCCTCATTTCCAATCCCCTATATAGAAGCCCCAACTCCAATTCTCCACACAGAAGCTTCAATTTTTTTTGTTAGTTGTTAACCAGGGCTAGCACACCAAGCTGAAAGCCTTTTAAAGGTGCAACCTGGGAGCACAGGGAAGTAAGTGACTTGCTCAGGGTCACACAGTCTGCAAGTGGAAGCTGTGGATTCAAACCTAGATCTGGTCTGCTGGATGTCACCAGATTTGCAGCTCAGAGCCTTAAACCACTGCACTATACTGCCTCCCAATCACCCACATATAATCCCCACTTTTGATGCCACACAAAAGTCAATATCCCACTCGCCCCCACTCTAATTCCACACAGAAGCCCCACATCTAATCCCCATCCAGAAGCCCACATCCAATCCACTCCACCTAGAAGCCCCACCTCCAATCCCCCTACATCTGAGAATGGCCTCCAATCCAACCTAGAAGCCCCACCTCCAATACCCCACATAGATGTCCTGCCTCCAATCCCCCACCCAGAGGCCCCACCAATCCCCCACCTAGAGCCCCACCTCCAATCCATCCCACCAAGGAGCCCAGCCAGCAATACCCCACCTAGCAGCCCCTCCTCCAATACATCCCACATAGAAGCTCTGCCTCCAATCCCCCATGTAGAAACCCCACCTCAATCCCCAACATAGAAGCCCTGCCTCCAATACCACACACAGAATCCTCACCTTCAATCACCAACATAGACCCCACCACCAGTCCACACACCCTAGAAACCCAGCCTCAAATCCCCACCTAGAAGCCCTGCAACCAATCCCCACCTAGAACCCCACATCTCCTATGCATCAAACCAAGAAGCTCCCACTCCATTACCTCACCAAGGGAACCCTGCCTCCAGTCCCCACCTAAAATCTAAACCTCTAATCCCACCTAGAAGTCCCACCTCCAATCCATCCCTCCAAAATGCCCCTCCTCCAATACCTCAACTAGAAGCCTCACACTCCAATACATCACACCTAGAAGTCCTGTCTCCAGTCTACCACCTAGAAGAACTGCGTGCAATATCCCACCCAGAACCCTTGCCTCCAACACCCACATACAGAAGCCCCACCTCCAATTCCCCAAGTGGAGCCCTGCATCCACTCCATCCCACCAAATACCCCACTCCAATTCCCCACCTAGGACCCCAATCTCCAGTCCCCACTCTAGAAGCTCCCACCTCCAATCCCACACCCAGAAGCCCCACCTCCAATCCCCAATTTGAAGCCCACTCCAATAACCCCACCTAGAAGCCCACCCCAATCCACCACTGAGTAGCACCATCTCCAATCCACACCCTGCCCTTGAAGCCCTGCCTCCCATACATCCTACCCAGAAGCCCAACCTCCAACCCCCACATACAAGCCCCTACCTCCAATCCCTACCTAAAATCTCTGCCTCCAATGCCCTACATAAAAGCGCCATCTCCAATCCCTGACTAGAGGACCCATCCAATTCCCACCTAGATGCCATCCCTCCATTCCCCAAATTGAAGTCCCACTCTAATCCACCACCTAGCAGCCCCACCTCCAATTCTCCACCCAAAATCCCTGCCTCCACTCCCAAACATAGATGCACTGCCCAATTCCCCACATAGAAGCCTCACCTCCAATCACCCACACAGAAGCCCTGCTCTTAAATACCACATCAAGAAGCCCCACCTCCAAGCACACACATAGAAGCCTTGCATCAATCCTCACCTATAAGCCATGCCTCCAATAACCTACCAAGAAGCCCACCTCCAATCCATTCCTCCAAAAGCCCCATCTCCAAAACCCCACCAAGGAACCCCACTTCCAATATATCCCATCTAGAAGCCCTGTCTCCAGTCCCCCACCTTGAAGCCCTGCCTCCAATCCTCCACCTCAGAACCCTTGCCTCAGATCCCACCTAGAAGCCCCACCTCCAATCCACCAAGTGGAACTCATGCATCAACTCCATTCCATCAAATACACCTAGAAGCCCTTCCTCCTATCCCCAATGTAAAAGTCCCACCTCACAATGCCCCCACATAGAAGCCCCTGCCCCACCCTCCCACCGAGAAGCCCCAACTCAATCCCCCATGTTGCCTTGAAGCCCCACTCCAATCCATCCCACCAATAGAACAGCCTCCAGTACCCCACCTGGGAGCCCTGCCTCCAATACATACACATAGAAGCCCCATCTCAGATCCCCCACCTAGAAGCCCCACCTCCAATACATCCACTAAAATACCAAACTCCATACACCCACCTAGGGAGCTCTGCTTCCAATACATTCCACCTAGAAGCCCCTCCTCTGATCCCCCACATAGAACCCTTGCTTCCAATCCCACACCTAGAAGTCTACATCCAATCCCACCTAGAAGCCCTGTCTCCAATGCCTCACCAAGAAGCCCAACCTCCAATCCCTCATCTAGAAGCCCTGCCTCCAACACCCCAACACTGAAGCCCCACCTCCAATCCCCATCAAGAAGCCCTGCCTCCAATCCTCACATAAATGACCCACCATCAGTTCCCACATAAAAGCCTCACCTACAATCACCCACAAAGAAGCCTCTCACCTTAAATACTGCACCAAGAAGCTAATATCCCACCTGAGAAGCCCCACCTGCAGTCCCCTACCTAGAAGCCCCACTCCAACCCCCCACACAGAAGCCCTACATTCAGTCCCCCACCTAGAAGCCCCATCATCATTCCATCCCACCTGAGGCCCTGCCTCCAATCCCCACATTGGAGCCCCATCTACAATCCCCACCTGGAAGCCATGCCTCCAATACCCCATACAGGGCCCCACCTCCAATCAACCACAGAAAAGCTCTCACCTCCAATCCCCAACCTTGAAGCCCTGCCTTTAATCCCCATCCAGAAGCCCTGCCTCCAGTCCCCACCTAGAAGCCTCACCTCCAATCCCCACCTAAAAGCTCCACCTCCAATTCCCCATAGAACCCTCACTTCCCAATCACCCACATTGACCCCCACAGCTTCAATACTGCACAGATAAGTAGAATACAAACCAGAAGCCCTGCCTCAAAATCCTGACATAGAAGCACCACATTCAATCCCACACTAGCAAACCCAGCCTTCAATCCATGCCAGGAAGCTCCACCTCAATCCCCCACCAGGAAGCCTCACTCTAATACCTCACATAGAAGGTCCCACATTCAATCCCCACCCAAATATCCCACCTCAATCCATCCCACATAGAAGCTCTGCCTCCATATTCCTGCAGAAGTCCAGCTCCAATCCCCCATACAAGCCGCCGCCAAGACTCCAATCCTGAACTTAGAATCCCTTCAATTCCCCAACTAGAAGCCCCTGCCTCCAATCCTCAACATAGAAGCTCCTGCCTCCAATACTGCATATAGAAGCCTCACATCCAATCCCCACATAGAAGCCCCACATACAGTTCCCAACCTAGAAGCTCCCACCTCTAACCCCTCACCTAGACACCCAGCATCCAATCCTCCATAGAAGCCCCACCCCAATCCTGCACCAAGAAATCACAACCCAACTCCAGCTTACAAACACTGCCTCCAATCAGTCCTACCCAGAATTCCTGCCTTCAAGTTCCCAAATGAAACCCCTGCCTCCAATACTCCACCTGGAATTGCCACCTCCACTATCCCACTGTAAAGCTCCACATTCAATCCCTACCTAGAATCCCCACCACCAATCACCAACCCAGAAGAACCACCTCCAATCCCCACCTAGAAGCCCCCACCTCCAATCTATCTATCAAAAAGCTCCACCTCCAATATCTCACCAAGGCCCTGCCTCCAATTCCCCAAGTAAGTCCCATCTTCAATCCCCCACCTAGAAGCTCCTGCCTCCAGTTCTTCCCATGAATAGTTCCCCACCCTCTAATACTTCCACCTAGGACCCTCCTCATTATATCCTGCCTAGAACGCCTGTCATAAATCCACAACCTAAAATACCTCCTGCCTCAAATTCCCCACCTAGAAACCCTGTCTCCAATCCCCCACTTGGAAGCCCTCACTCCAATCCATCCCACTACAGGTAGCCCTTCCTCCAACCCTCCTCCTAGAAATCCTACATCCTATCACCACCTAGAAAGTCCACCTCCAGTCCCTAAACTTAAAGCTCCCACCTCCAGTGCCCCACCTGAAACCCTGCTCTAATTTCACCTAGAATCACCACCTCCAATCCCTCACCTAGAAGACCCAATGCTAATCCTCACCTAGAAGAGCCACCTCCAATCACCAACCTAGATGATGTCTCCAATCCCCACCTAGAATCCATGCCTCCAATCGCCCACCTAAAAGATGCACCCAATACCACACCTAGAAACCCTGCCTCCATTCCCCCACCTAGAAGCTCCACCTCCAGTAACCCTCCAAAAGCCTCCACCTCCAATCTTCCCACCCTGCCTCCAATATCCCAGTTAGGGCCCCACCTGCAATACATCCCAACAAGAAGCCCCACCTCAATTCTCCACCTAGAACCCCAACTTCAAATTCCCACCTGGAAGCCTCTACCCTCAAATCACCAAAATGGAAGCCCCAAGTCTAGTACATCCCATCAAGAAACCCAACTTCCAATACTGCACCTAGAAACCCTGCCTCCACTCTCCAAACTAGAAGCACCACCTCCAATCCCCCACGCAAGCCACACCTTCAATCCCCAGCCTAGAAGCCCCACCTCCAATTCCCCACCTAGATGATCTATCTCCAATCCCCAGCTGGAAGACACACCTCCAACCCCACCTAGAAACCCCCCACCATTCCCTGCACCAGGAAGCCCCACCTCCTATCCTGAACCTTGAATTACACTCCAATCCCCACCAAAAGCCCCATATCCAATCCCCCACATAGAAGCTCTCACCTCCAATCACCCACATAGAAGCTCCTGCTTCAATGTCACACCACAAGCCAATACCCCATGAAGATGCTCTATTTCTAATCCCCACAGAGAAGCTCCCACTTCCAATCCCCATCTAGAAGACCTACCTTCAATAAATCCAACTTAGAAACCCTGCCTCCAATCCCCACATACAAGTCCCACCTCCGATACCAACCTAGAAGCCCCACATCCAATCCCCTGACCTAGAAGCCCACCTTCAATTCCCCAGCTAGATGCCCTGCCTCTAGTCCCCCACCTAGAAGCCCCATGTCTAATCCACCACCTGGAAACCCCGACCCAAGACCCCACCTAAAATCCTCCCTCCTCTCCCAAACATAGATGCCCCACCTCCAATTCCCCAAATAGAAGCCTCACCTACAATCACCCACGTAGAAGCCATGCTTTAAATACTACGCCATGAAGCCAATGCCACCAAGAATTCCACCTCTAATCCCACACATAGAAGCCCCACTTTCCACCTTATTTGATGCTGGATGTCTTCAATCAATCCACTTTGAAGCCTCACCTACAATTCCCATATAGAAGTCTCTGTATCAATCACCATCTAGAAGCCCTGCTTCCAAAACCCCACATATAAGCACCACCTCCAATATCATGCAGAGAAGCCACCCTGAAACCCCACCTAGAAACCCTGCTTCCACTAACCCACATAGAAACCCCACCTCCAATCCTCATCTAGAAGCCCCAGCTCCAATCACCAACCTAGATACCCAGCCTCCAATCCCTCCTAGAAGACCAACCTCACCCACTCCAATCCTCACCTAGAACCCAAACCTCCAACTTCATAGAATCCCTTCCTAAATTCCCCACAGAAGCTCTCACTTTCAATCATCCACATTGAAGCCCACCTCCAATCCCACAACCCAGAAACCCCACCTCAAATCTCCAACCTAGAAGCTCTGCCTCCAATCCCCCACCTAGAAGCCCTGCCTTCAATCCCCACATAGAAGACATGCCTCAATCCATCCCTTCTAGAAGCCCTCCAATCCCCACATAGAACCCCACCACCTACCCATCCCACTTAGAAGCCCAGCCTCCAATCCCTCACACAGAAACCCCACCTCAACCCACCAAGAAGCCCCTGGCTCCAATACCCCACAGAGAAGCTCCCATGTCCAGTTCCCCACCTAGAACCTCCCTCCAATCCATTCCAACTAGAAGCCCTGCCACCAATCCCCAGATTCAAGGACTACCTCCAATCCCCATCTAGAATCCATGCCTCCAATACCATACATATAGAAACCCACTTCAATCCCCACAAAGAAGCCCCACCTTCCAATACTCACATAGAAGCCCTAACTTCAATTATCCCACCTAAAAGCCCTGCCTCCAATCCCCACCTAGAATCCTTACCCAAAATCACCCACATAGAAGCCCCACCTCTAATCCCTTCCCTAGAAGCCCTGCCTCCAATCCCCACATGGAATCCTCACCTTTAATCACCCATATTGAAGACCCACATCCAATCCAAAACCTAGAAATCCCACCTCAAATCTCCCACCTAGAATCTCCGCATCCAATACCCTACCTAGAACCCTGACTCCAATCCCACATAGAAGACATGCCTCCAGTGCTGCTTCAAGAAGCTCTGCCTTCAATCCATTCCTTCTAGAAGCCCCACTTCCAATCCCCAAATAGTAGCCCCAATTCAAACCCCAAAAAGAAGCCCCACCTCCAATACCTCATATGAAGCAGTACATCAACCACCACCTAGAAGATCCATCTTCAATCCAACACCAAGACGCCCACCTCCAATCCCCAACCTAGAGGCTCACCAATCCCCCACCTTGAAGCCCAACTTCCAATCCCCCACATAGATGTCCTACCTCCAATTCACCCACTTGACCTCATCTCCAATCACCATATAGAAGCTCCTCATTGAAACATTAAGAAGCCAATACCACACGGAAGCCCCATCTGCATTCCACCACATAGAAGCCCCACATCCACTTCCCCACCAAAAGCCCCACCCAATCTATCCCACTTAGAAGCCCCACCTCCAATAGCCCAAACAAAGCACCACATCCAGTTCCCAATCTAGAAGCCCTGCCTCCAATTTATTCCACCTGGAAGACCTGCCAGCAATCCCTACATAGAAGGACTACCTCTGTTCACCACCTAGAATCCACACCTTCAATACCACATATAGAAGCCCCACTTTCAATCTCCCACAGAAAGCCCCACCTCCAATCTGCATCTAAAAGACCTGTCTCCAATCCCCCACCTAGAATCCTCACCCACATTTCCCACCTAGAAGCAACACCTCCAATCCCTCAGCTAGAAGCCCCCTTCCAATCCCTCACACAGAATCCACACATCCACCTCCCAATAGAAGCCTCCCACCTAATCCCACATGAAGCTCCCTGCCTCTAATCCCATCACCCAGAAACCCCACCTCAAATCTCCTACCTAGAAGCTCTGCCTCCATTCCCTACCTATAAGCCCTGCCTCCAGTCCCCCCACATAGAAGCACACCTCCAATCTCACATCGAAGCCCCACCTCCAATCCATCTCTTCAAGAAGCTCCACCTCCAATCCCACATAGAAACCAGCCTCAGTCCCACCAAGCCACACCTCCAATATGCCATAGAAGCCACACATCCAATCCCCACCTAGAAGCCCCCACCTCCAACCCCACATAGAAGCCCCATCTCCATCCCCAAACTAGAAGCCCATTTCCAATGTCCCACCCAACCCCCACCAAGAAGCCCCACCTCCAATCCATCCCACCAAGAAGCCTAGTCTCCAATACCCCACCTAGGATCCTGCCTTCAATACATCCAACCTAGAATCCCCTCCTCCAATCCCAGCACTTAGAAACCCCACCTCAAATCTCTCACCTAGAGCTCCACTTAGATTCACATAGAAATGGCCCAGTCCCCCCACCTAGATGCCTGCCTCCAATCCCCACACATAAAAAAAACACCTCAATTCCCACATAGAACCATCACCTCCAATCACCCACACATAGAATCCCCACCTTCATTACTACACCAAGCCAATACTCCACTGAGACATCACCTCCAATCAACCATATAGAAGCCCTGCATCCAATGCCCCACCTAGAATCCCTGCCTCCAATCCCCATGTAGAAGCCTCACCTCCAATCTCCTACCTAGAAGCCTCGCCCAATCCCAACAGAGAAGCCCCACCTCCAATCCCCATCTAGAAGCCCTGCCTCCAATACCTCACATAGGAGCCCCACCTCCAATCACCAACCTAGATGCCCCACCTCCCACCTCCTAGATGCCTCCCACCTCTACCCAACCTAGAACCCCACCTCCAGTCCTCACCTAGAAGCCCCACCTCCAATATCCCACAGAGAAGGCTGACCTCCAATCACCAACCTACAATCCCCACCTCTAATCCTCCACCTAGAAGCCCTGCCTCTAATCCCCCACTTAGAAGCCCAGCATCCAATTTCCCACCAAGAATCCCTGCCTCCTGTCCCCATGTAAGAGCACCACCTCCAATCCTCCACCTGAATCCGCCTCCAATCCATCCCACCAAAAAGTCCTGCTGCTAATACTCCTATGAGTCTGCCTCCAATACCCCACCTAGAAGCCCCATATCCAATCCATCCTACCAAGAAACCCTACCTCCAATACCTCACCAAGAAGCCTGCCTCCAATACCCACATAAAGCTCACACCTCCACATCCCACCAGAAACCCCGCCTCAATCCCCCACCTAGAAGCCCTACTCCCAATCCCCACCTATAAGCCCTACTTCCAATCCATCCCACTAAACGCATCCACTTCCAATACCCTACCATGAAGCCTCACCTCTAATCCCCACTTAGAAACCCCCACCTCAATCCATCCCACCAAGAAGCCCAGTCTCCAATACCCACCTAGGATCCCTGACTTCAATACATCCAACCCAGAACCTCCTCCAATCCCACCACTTAGAAACCCCACCCCTCAAATCTCCCACCTAAAACTTCCACTTAAAAGCCACATAGAAGCCAAGCCCAGTCCCCACCCAGATGCCCTGCCTCCAATCCCCCACGAAAAACACCTCCATTCCCACATAGAACCCTCGCCTCCAATCACCCACATAGAATCCCCACCTTTGTTACTGCACCCAAGAAGCCAATACTCCATCAGGAAGGCCCACCTCCAATCAACCATATAGAAGCCCCTGCATCCAATGCCCCACCCAGAATCCCTCCAATCCCCACTCACGAGAAGCTTCCACCTCCAACTTACCCAGAAGCCTCACTCAATCCTCACAGAGAAGCCCCACCTCCAATCCCTCACCCAGAAGCCCTGCTTCCAATACCCCACATAGTAGCCCCACCTCCAATCACCAACCCAGATGCCCCACCTCCAATCCCCTCTTAGATGCCCCACCTCTAATACCCAACCTAGAACCCTACCTCCAGTCCCCCACCTAGGAGCCCCACTCCAATATCCCACAGAGAAGCCCTGCCTCCAATCACCAACCCACAAGCCCCACCTCTAATCCTCCACCTAGAAGCCCTGCCTCTAATCCCCACTTTAGGCCCAGCATACATCCCCAAGAATCCTGCCTCCTGTCCCCAGAAGCCCCACCCAATCCCCACCCAGAATCCCCACCTCCAATCCATCCCACCAAAAGCCCTGCTGCAATCACCTGATGAGCCCTGCCTCCAATATCCCACCTAGAAGCCCCATATCCAATCCATCCCAAAAGAAACCCTGCCTCCAACACCCCACCAAGAAGCCCTGCCTCCAATACCCCACATAAAAGCCACACCTCCAGTACATCCCACTAGAGGCCTGCCTTCAATCCCCCACCTAGAAGTCCTGCTGCCAATCCCACCTATAAGCCCACCTCCAATCCATCCCACCAAATGCACCACCTCACACCCTACCTGCGAAGCCTCACCTCCAATCCCCACTTAGAAACCCGCCTCCAATCCCCACCTAGAAGCACTGTCTCCAATCCCAACCTAGAAATCCAACCTCCAATGCCCCACCTAGAAGCCCCACCTCAATCACCCACCCCAATCCCCCACCTTGAGCCCCAGCTTCAATCCATTCCATCAAGAGCCCCACCTCCATTTTCCCACCTAGAAACCCCAACCTCCAATACCCCAGAGAGGCCCCATCTCCATACCTAATCTAGAACCCCACCTCCAATCCCCACCCTGAAGCCCCTCAGTCCCCCACATGAGAATCTTCACCTCCAATTCCCCGCATACAGAAGCATCACCTCCAATCCACCCACATTGAAGCACCACCTTCAATGCCACACCCGAAGCCAATACTCCAAGAAGAAGCCCCACCTTCAATCCCCCACCTAGAAGCCTCACCTCCAGTCTCCCACCTAGAAGCTCTACCTCCAATCCCCACATAGAAGCCCTCCTGCCCAATCCCACACATAGAAAACCATACCTCCAGTCATGCATCTAGAAGCTCCACTTCAATTCATCCCACCTATAAGCCCCACCTCCAATCCCCCATGTAGAAGCCCCACTTTTCAATTCCTCAAATTGAAGCTCTGCCTCTAACTCCCACATAGAAGCCCTGCCTTCAGTATCCCACCAAGAAGCCAATATCCCACCAAGAAGCCCCACCTCCAATATCCCACCTAGAATTTCCCTTCTTTCTGAGAATGTGTAATCTTACCCATGTGTCTGTGTCTGTGTGACTGCAGGGTCCTCTTGGCCCTGTGCTGCTATGCATGCATATTGTAATTGTCCCTGATTTTCATGTGAGAGCACAGGACTCTCTGTGTCCTGCACTTCTATGTAACCATAACTGTAGAGACATTGTAATTAACCCTTATCTCCCTGTGGGAGCACAAGGCCTTTCTGTCATGCTCCCATCACTCCATAATTGTATCCATTTGTGGGTCACAGGGCTCATATATCCATAAGTACAGAGACATTGTAATGAACTCTAATCTTCCTGTGGGCCTGGACTCCCACTACTACATATTGAGGGCCCTGCACTCCCATTACTGTATTATGTTATTCATATATATGGGGAGCTTTTCATTCCATCTACCCATATGTGTAGAGACACAGCGAAGGCCTAGAGACATTCCAAGTAACCCTTGTGCTACAAATGGCACAATATCTCAGTAACCATAATAACATTAAGAAAATAAACCACCTCAGTTGTAATCATGGCCTAGCAACAATTGTGGTCACACTGCATTTAGTGAAAACTCTGTATCTCTAACCATTTTCGAGATATAGCAGCTGAAAAGTACAGCAGCCACCACAACAGTATCCTATGTAAACTTTCTAAACTTCAGATTTTTATAACTATGAAACCAATGTAAATTTTATCACCAAACCAGCAAAGTCACATCTGTGGGCAAGCCCTTTCACCCTACAAATTTCAGCTCAAAAGTCTTAACTGTTTACTTACAGTGAAGTGGCAAAAGAAACAGTAATTTTTTGAAAGTAGTGTTGCTAATCTGTGAAAGTTTTGCAAATGTACTTTTGCAAATGTCAGCATGGCTCAGTTGGTAGCACATCCACCTCTGGACCAGAAGCTTGTGGGTTCTTGTGCCACACTAAGATTGGACTGGCACCCAAAATGCTGGCATCCTAGTGCAGTATTGGGGGTACTGTACTGCTGGGGTGTGCCATCCTTTAGATGAAACATTAAACTGAGGTCCCTTCTACCCATCCTGATGTTGTCCTGGTGAGTGTCCAGGTAGAAGTAAAGAACCCAGGGCACTCTTTGCAAAGAGTAGGGGACACTCCCAGTGTCCTGGCCAACATTCTCCTTCCCATAAATGAGTTTATGCAATTGTCCAGGCTGTGTGTGGGTGCTGATGTGATCTATGGCCACCACTACAAGTTCAGTCACTTCACCCAGTCTAGCACTGCTTTTAAAATGGTTTGGATACACTGTATATGAAAGCGCTTATATAAATACTGATTCTTCTTCTTCAAATTTGCAAAACTTCCAACGCCAAATTATAAAACATATTTCCAGGCATTATTTTAAAAACTAATGTCAGGATTGTGTTCCTTGAGACCCAGCTAGGTAAAGACAACTGTTGGTGTTTCCCAAGGGTATTTTTGAATTATGTCATTTTTTCACATTGCTAGCTGAAAACAAGATGGCAGCAGTACACTACTGAACCCATTTGCAACAGTAAAAAGTGATTTTGCAAAAACGTTGCTTTCACGTAGCAAATCTAATTTTCCATAGGCTATAGCGGGAACTTTAATAACTTTTGTATTGATTAATATTTTTGCACCAAACTTTCAAAGGCACATCAGTGACTCAGACACCATATACCTAACAATTTCAGACCAGATCCCAAACCATTTTGGACTTATTTCCAAGCAAAGAATGTGCACCTAAATTGTACATTTACATTTGTTTGAACTCTGCTGCTCCACAACTGTGCCACCTACCAGAACCAAACTTTCAAGATCCAGAGATCTGTAGTACCAGACAATGCATGCAAAATTTCAGGCAAATCAGCTTATAGCGTAGGGTTGAGTAGGCACTTCAATGTTAAAATCAAAATGTTGCACTTTAATAACTTTGCAAACATTCAACTAGATTTGCACAACATTTGGTATGCACTGTCCTGTGGGGTAGATCTCCAAATGTGGCCAGTTACATTCTGGTCAGATGTGCAGTCTCAGAGTTATCATTGACTTTGCATGGATTTTTCTTTGAACTTGCCTACAGTTCAGACAGTTTGTTTTTTGGTCTGAAAGTTTCAGGGCAGAAAGGGACTACCCACAGATGTGAATTTTGCTATTCTGGTGAAAAAATAATAGCAGTTTCAAGTTATTGTAATTTAAAAATGTTAAAAAATCATATCTGGGCATGCTCAGTAAGCACTCCAAGATATCTGTATGAAACGAAGAAGGAATCCTGCTTGTATGGGAAAATTCCTTCTTTGTATGGCCACCATCTTGTTTTCAGTTTTGCCTGAAAAATTCAAATTTGGAAACTTCCCAAAATGATATTCTGGGAGGAACCAACACATATAGTTTGCTTATTGTGACCCCTTAGGGGCATTCTGCACTTTACTGCTCGTAAAATGCCCTTAAAATATGTTTTAACATTTAAATTCTTTGCTTGTATCAAGGCATATGAAGTAAGATCTTGATTTGTATGCTGACTCACAAAACAAGATCTTCTTTCATAGTTGAAACACCCAAAATGATATTATGGTGAGGAACCAAAATATGTAGCTTGTTTATTGAGACCCTTTAGGTGCATTCTGTACTTTTTTGCTTACAAAATTACCTTCAAATGTGGTTTATTTAACATTGAAATGCTTCTTTCATATCAGCATCATGAAAAGTCTCATCTTGTGTCGTATTCCAACTCATGAAGTAAGATTTTCTTTCATGTGGAAAATCAATGTATTTCAATGGAATTTTCAACTTTGGTGCATAACTTTGCCATTTTGATACCAAATTTTCACAATAGCCTTTTGAGGACACCACCTATGAACACTATGACTGTTGCTATGCAACTCCAACCCGAAAGTGATTTTGCTGTCATTTGGCAAATTCATCTTTCAGGAAGGATTTATAATGACAGCTTTACTGTTCATGAAGTGGGAACATAAGGAAGGCTATGTTGAAAATGTAGGGGTCAAAATATATAGAAATGGCAAAGTTATTACCATTTGTTGCAATTTCACTATGCACTCCATAACTTTGGAAATTTTAATGATTTTGACCGCAAATATTTCAACATAGACTTGTTATTACCATACCTCATGTATGTCATAGCAATCATTTTAAAATCCTACTCAAACTGTGTTTTTGCACCTCTGGCATGGAATGGTGTTGTAGTTGCAATTACATTTTTGTGGGGTTTTGTAAATTTTCTGTACCAGGTACATGAGGTGGGTTACAAGATGGCTATGATGGCAATTTGGTCACTGTTGTCCTATAAACTGGAGTACAGGGTCTTCCACAGCAAAATGCATACAACCGTCTATGGAGTGATGGGAGTGCAGGGTCCAAAGGGCACTGCGCTACCACAGGCAAATAAGGCTATGATTACAGTATCTCAAAAGGAAGGAAATTCATTGCAAGAAACAATGTTAATGGATCAGTTTGGGTTGCTATTAAATCATCAAAAGCTGGGAAATTCAACATTAGGGTTTCCAACAAGCACCCACTCCCACCCTGCACTGATAAAGAGGGATCAGGGGTGGCATTGGGGTTATCAGCCCCTAACACTCACCCATTCTCCTATGCTGTGCCCACCCAGTTTATTTTCTAATGGAATGGGGTAAGTGTTAGGCTGATGACCCCAATGCTACCCCAATCCCTCTTCATCTGTGCCAGGTAGGGATGTTAGGGTTGAAAACCTCAACACCAAATTTCCAAGCTTTTGACACTTTAATAGTAATCTTAACAGATGCGCTTAATGTAGTTTTGTGCAATGAATAATATATTATGGGGCACAGTATAGCCTATAGTTAGGGGTTGTATGGCTACTTCTATGTTAAACCCAAAATATTGCATTCTAAGAACTTTGCACCAATTCATCTGATTTGCCTGAAATGTTGCATGCACTGGCTGGCATAATAGATCACTGGATCTGGTGCTTTTGTTCCAGTCAGATGTGTGGTTACAGAGCTGCAGAGTGCACAAAATATGAAATTTACCACTTTTGTGCAAATTTTACTCATCCCTATGACCAAAATGTTTTGGGTGTTTGGTCAGAAATTGTTAGGGTATATGGGGTCTGAGTCACAGATGTGCCTTTTAATAGTTTGGTGAAAAGATATTAATCCGTTCAAAAGTTATAAAACTTTACATTTTCCCATTCTAAACTATGGGAAAAAACTACATGTCTGCCTCTTAAAGTACTTTTGACTTTCTCAAAAGCACTTTCGACTTTTGCAAATGGGTTTTGTAGTGTGGCAAATCCACCATCTTGTTTTCAGTTAGTGAGGCAGAAAATGCTGTAGTTCAAAACATAATGCCCCTTGGTAAACACCAACTTGATGGTGTTTACCTAATCGAGACAGGAATATGATGCTAACATTAGTTTTTAAAATAATGCTCAGAAATATGTTTTCCAATTTTTCTATTGAAGTGTTGCAAGTTTCGAAAGTACATTTGTGTTTTGCAAACCTACTTTTGTAAATTGTGAAAGCTTTTGTGAGACCTTCACAAATTTTGTGAAAGTTTCACAAATTTGCAAAAGTACCTACAAAAATGTTATTTCTTTGCTACTTCAAAGCAAATAAATGGTTAGGGCTTTTGGGCTGAAATTTGTAAGGTAGGAAGGGCTTGCACTACAGATGTGCCTTTTGCTAGTTTGGAGTTAAAATTCATATTGGTTCCTAACACCAAATTTCCAAACTTTTGATGCTGTAATAGAACTCCTAACTGATGCATTAATGGAGGTTTTGTAATGATTATATATATATATATATATATATATATATATAACTGTATGTATGTATATATATATTTTTCTACATAAAAAATTCATTAATGCATCAGTTATGGTTGTTTTTAAACTGACAAAGGCAGAAAATGGGTTGTTAACCCCCACCCTGCAGACACTGACAGGCATCAGGGGTCTGCCTTGGGGTCATTGCCCCTAACACTCACCCCATTCCACCACCACCACCACCCGGCAGACACTGGCCGGTATTGAGACTGTCCCTGGGGTCATCAGCCCTAACACTCACCCCATTCCATAAGTAAATAACCTGAGATGGGTACAGCATAGGAGAATGGGGTGAGTGTTAAGGTCAATGACTCCTAAGAGACAGCCCTTATGCTTGCCAGTGTATGCAGGGTGGGGCTGGAGTGCTAGGGTTGGAAATCTTAACATCCCATTTCCCTGCTTTTGTCAGCTTAGTAACTTTAGCTGATGCATTAACAGTTTCTTGCAGTGAATGTCCTTACTTTGTAACATTAGTTTATTGTGGGAGCACAGGGTCCATTGGAACCTGTGCACCCATCCCTTCATAGATGCATGACCAAATTATCAGCATAGCCATCATATTACCCAAACACATGTACTTGGTACAGAAAAGGTTAAAATCCCCACTAAAATATAATTCTGCACAACTGCAATGCCACTGCATGCCACAGGTGCAAAAACACATTTTGGCCATGATTTGAAAATGACAGCTGTAATATAGACTATGTAAGGAAATAAGAAAGCTATGCTGAAAATCTGGGGTCAAAATATTTAACATTTCTGAAGTTACTAAGCGGGCGATGAAATTGCAACAAATGGTCATAACGTAGGCAATTTTTAATTTTGATCCCAAATTTTGAACAAAGTGTCCTTATGACCCCATCTCAAAAACCTCACAGGTGAAAATGTTCAAATCTGTATAAAACACCCTTGCATGTCACAGGTGCAAAAGATGTTTTGGGCAGGATGTGAAAAGTGATGGCTGTACTGTTCATGGGGTGATGTGAAAAAATGGCTATGTTTAGGATTTGGAGTGAAAATATTAAAAGTTACCAAAGCTGCCACGTGAGTAGGAACATTTCAATGGTGTATCGTAATCTGCTATTTTAGGATTTTTTCACCAAATTATCAACATGGGCTTTTGGGACCCCACCTGATAAACAATGGTATAGTCATTTCATTAATCAGTCCCAAAGGTGATTTTGCACACTGACCATGGCCTTCCACAGGTGCAAAAAATGTTTTGAGCAGGATGTGAAAAATTACAGCTGTACTGTTCATGAGGTGTGTGAAAAAATGGCTTTGTTAAAGATTTAGATCAAAATATTAACAGGCATTTATCAATGGTGAATGTTGCTTGCTGGCATTGTCATTGGTAGTAAAGGAGTTAGAGATGCATAATAGGAATGGCAGTGAAGTGTTGAACTAACACCAACACCCCCACAGAGGCTGAGGCATTGGGAGTGTGCTTTGGGTCATCAGCCATAACGCTTATGCCATTCCACCTCACCCCACTCTGCAGACACTGACAGGTGTTGTGGTGTGCTTTAGGGTCTTCAGCCCTTATGCTTACCCATTCTATAAGAAAATAAGCTGAAATGGGTGCAATATAGGAGAATGGGGTGAGCGTTAGGAGTGATAAAACCCAAGGCACACCTCAATGCCTGTTAATGGCTGTAGGGTGGAGAGGTGAGGATAGAATACTGAGAATATTATGGCCAACAAACCCAAGTTATGCCCGATGCCTATCAGTCTCTACAGGGTGGGTACATGGTTGAAACTTTAATGCCTCAGGTGTTTGTTGGTATTTTCACTCCAAATTTTAACATTGACTTTTGGGACCCCATCTCATGAACAGTGGCACTATCATTTCATTACTTGATCCTGAATGGCGATTTCACACAGCAACTGCACCACTGATATGCTTGAAGCTATTATTGTGAAATTGAGGAAGCCTACACAATGTGTGAAATTATACTTATGGACAATCTCAATCTTGGAGACATATCTTGGGAGAGCTCACTGGGGCATCGGGTCAAAGCAGGAAATTTGTCAATCTCTGTCCACAATGTAATTTGACCCAAAGCATAAGTCAGCCTACCCAGGGTGACAATATTTTGGATATTCTTTTGCATGATGCCAATTTTATTTTGGATAGCATAGAAGTGTTGGCTCCCCTAGGTAACAGTGATCAGAACACATTACCTTTGTATTAAAAACTATAGTTCATCGTATATTTCAGAAACAACTACTTATTTTATGACAAAGCAGATATTGTTTCAATTAACTCTGAACTTGAAAATATGATTGGGAGTGCATTTTCAACTCAGAGTCTATTCATGAAGGTTGGGACCTATTTCATCAAACTCTGCTAGGTCTGAGGACGAGATATATTCCTCACAAAGTAAAACATTTTAATAAAAAACACTGCCCAGAATGAATGAATAAAACATTAAGGAAATATATCAAAAATAAGAATAAAATACTCTAAGTATTTAAAAGATAAGTCTGTTGCAAATTGAAATTCATATTTGCTTTGTCAAAAGAGCGTGTAAAAGGGCTATACGTAAAGCTAAAATCAAATGGGAATATAATTTAGCAACTAATACTAATAAACATAACAGCAATCTTTATTTTCATATGTTAATTCATTGAAAAAATAACCTGACAAGTTGGTGCACTGCTTTATAACGACAAGTTAATAAACACACCTCTTGATATAGCTAACACCTTTAACAATAAATGTTGTGAAATGTTTCAAACCTCCATAATATATTAACTCCTGTATCATGTTCTGATCACCTAGTTGTTATCCCTAAGGATAACAGTCTCTCAAATTAATTTTGCAGAAAAGCAAAACTAGCATCCCCTATTTTCTTAGCTGGTCATTATTTATATTTACTAAGACTTGCCCTTACTGATCCACTTTGCATATTGTTTTAATAAATGTTTAGCCCTTAATTTTGTCCAATCCACTAAACAGGGCACAAAAATAACTGGGATAACTATAGGCCAATCAGTTTAACATCACCTCTTTTTAAAATACTGGAAAGTATAATAAAGGACATTATTTCCCCTATCTCTGGCGTTACTGATACATCTCAACATGGTTTTAAGAAGGGTCATAGTTAAATCTGATGTGTTTCTGAGAATGTCAGCTGCTCCTTGGACATGAAAATACCTCATGATATTATTGTCATCGATTTTAGTAAGGCCTTTGATGCCATGCTACACTGGGCCCTAATTGAAAAATTATACACTCTAAAGATCAATACATTTCTTATTAATTGGATTTCTAACTGGTTATCAAATAGTACTCAGCATGTGATTATTAATGGCCATTTATCAGATGTCGGTGCTGTTACCAGTGGTGTCACACAGGGTTCTGTGTGGGGCCCTGTCTGTTTCAACTTTTATAAGTGATCTAACTACAGACTGTCTTTTCATATCAACAAAATATGCAGATGATGTAAAATAGGAGGACCTTGTCTGACTATGGACCAAATAGATACTATCCAGATGATTTCAATTTATTTATTTAGTTTTTGTTGACTGGGTAAGTGCACTAGACAAATCCTGCCTATTTTCAGGCATGGCCGGGGAGGGGATACAGATGAATGGCAACTGACCTTGAACCAGATTAAACTTGTTGGTGGTATTTTAGTGATTAAAATATCAGACTGGGTTATCAAATGGCAAATGCTATTGAATCCTGACAAGTGCAAGGTTATGCACTTAGGAATATTAAACCAACATGTATCTTATCAATTAGATGGAAAAACACTTGCTTCTACGTCTAATGAAAGGGATAACAGAATAAATATTTCTATGGATTTTGTCCCCAAAACAGACTAAGGAGAACATTTCAAAACTAATAAAGTTATTTGGTCTATTAGACAAAATATAAAATCTAAGGACAAGAAAGTCTTAATGCCTTTGTATCACGATATATCTGGCCTCATCTGGAATATGCTTCCCAATTGTGGAACCCCTTCAAAAAAGCTGGCGTCATGTTACTTGAAAAGGTCCAGAGAAAATACAGTAATATATTAATGGTTTATATAATGATCCATATGAATCCAGGCTTAAATCCTTGAATCTGATGTCATTAGCTACAAGACAGTTGAATAATAATGTTAATGAATAATGTTGTATGCTTAATAGCATATGGCATTATAGTGAGGCTCGGACCTGTGCACTTTCCAAGTTGAATCCCCCAGAGTTGTAATCTTTAGTAGGGGGTCCTAAAGCGCGTTTCATAACAGGGGTGAGGGGGTGTAGCCTCCCACAGAACAATAAATACAAAGAAATCGCGATAATCCTGATTGTGCTGCATGCATTCTGATGTGCAACATCATGACCCATACCAGATGGTTGTGGGGTGATCTTCTGTTTATGTATGATGTTATTCATGATCCTTTTCTAATTACTGAATTGGGACTTGTGTTTAAGCAGAATCACTACAATACAAGAGGTATCCTCTTCAACTTTATGGTAAAATATTTAATATAAAGCAAGAAAATACTTCTTCTCTCTGTGCATTATAAATCACTGGAATTCTTTACCTAAGAAATTGTTATTAGCAGTTCCAAAAATATGTTTAAAAATCACCTGGACAAATATATTGTATCTGGTAATTTGATTTAGTTATTATTAGTACCATCAAGAGCAATAGGCACATAATCGCCCTGGCTCTTCTGAAACCTTAGTATGAACCTTAGTATTAGGAGCCACAGGTGCAGAAACACATTTTGGGCAGGATGCAAAAATGACAGCTGTACTATTCATGAGGAGCTGTGCAAAAATGGCAATGTTGAAAATCTAGACAAAAATATGAAAAATGTGAACTTTGTGAACTTACAAATGCATAGATACTGCAGCTTGTGCCTAGCGCATGATCATTTAGGATTTTGTCAGCAAATTTTAACATGGGCATTTGGGACCTCTCCTTATGAACAGTGACACTATGATTTTGTTAATATGTCATAAGTTGATTTCACACAAGCGTCGGTGCCATTGTGTGCTACAGGTGTGAAAACATGTTTCTGGCAGAATGTGAAAAATGACAGCTATACTGTTCATAAGGGTTTTAAAAATGGCTATGTTGAAAATCTGGGTGCAAATATTAAAAACTGGTGAAGTTATGGTGTGTGTAGAAACTGTGTAATGCGCTGGTAATGAGACATTTTTGGAATTTTTTCACCAGATTTTCAACATGGGCTTTTTGGACCTCCCCTCATGAACAGTGGTACTGTTGTTTCATTAATAGGTCCCAAAAGGTAATTATACACAGCGACAGCCAAATCACCTTTCAGGGCCAAGAAACAAAATGACAGTTACATGTTCATGAGGTGGGGTCCCAAGAACCCCATGTTGACAATTTGGGGCCAAAATTCCTAAAATGGCTGAGATTTCAGCCTAAGTTGAACCCCCATTATAAAGCTTACCATTATTTCTACAGTTCACAGTTCAGCTTCAAAGAGTGCAGATTTGTCTCAATTCAGAGAAGATCATGGATCCCAACCTCTGGAGGGTAAGTATGGGTAAGAGGGGATGTGGGAGGGAGGAGAGGAGGGTGGGGAGGGATGAGGGAGACAACGGTGTACTGTTTCTTCTTCTTTGCAGGGAAAAACACAGACTACGAGGGAAGGTTTTCTTTATTTACAGGTTACACCACTTGCACACACACACACAAAAAAATTGGCACACTGGAGTAGGGCTCCTGGTGTGCCACAATTTGGGGGATTTACACCCAATGTTGGCAAGCCAAATAGATGGATTGGAGTGTGAGGAGCCACATCCGACACTGGGAGTGGGCATCCTGGTGTTGGAAAGGAAAGCTATTTAACCAGGAAAGACAAACTAAGAGGGATACGAACATGGGGATTGGGCACCCGATGTCAGCTTTTCAGGAGTATGTAGGCAGCAGGAGCCGCCATGTTAGGTGTGCCACATAATGGGGGGCATGCAATGTAGGGATTGGGGACCCCAATATTGGCTTTTCGAGGGTATGGCAGGAGCACCATGTTAGGTGTGCCATAATGGGGGCATGCCAATGTGGGGATTAGGGACCCCAATGTTGGCTTTTCGGGAGTGTGGCAGGAGCACCATGTTGAGGCGTCACATAATGGCGGCATGCTGACATGGGGACTGGGAAGCTGATGTTGGTATTGTGTAGCAGATAGCAGGAGCCACAATATGCATTTAAATGTTTCACCAGGAATGGCATGTAATGGAGGCATGTCATCTGCCACTGCAATGATGAGCCTGTCTCTGGTTGCAGTGGCAGATTCATTTCAGTTGGTGGAACACTCTGAAACTGCTGTTATTGGCTGCATGCTCACTGGTTGGCAGCTGAGGAACACACCAACTAAAGCATCCCTGGATTCACCACAACATTGACACACCTCTGAAATTGCTACTACCTCAATATGTTATTTGCATGTGCACACAAGCCGACATAAAATCACCCAAGTTATTCTTGTGGTAGAGAAATGTCAATGAGCAAGAGTATATTGCCCATTTTTAGATATTTTCACCAAATTTTCAACATGTTTTTTGGGACCCCACCTCACACTGGCACTGTCATCTCATTATTCGGTCCCAAAGGTGATTCCATAAAGTGACCATAAAATCACCTTTCAGGTCCAATTAATGAAACAACAGAAACAGTGTTTATGAAAAAGAATCCCAAAAGGCCTATGTTGAAAATTTGGTGAAAAAATAAAATAGCTGAGATATCAATATAAGTTCAAAACGCCATTAACAGCCATATACGGCACTTACTTTGATTCTTCAGTTTGTGGTTCAACTTTGAAGAGTGCAGATGTGTCACACTCCACAGAGGATGACAGTGGATACCTCAGAGATAAGTACAAGGTAAGAGGGTGTGGGATGGTGGGTACTCATTGAGAGGGTCAGAATGGAGGAGGGATGGCAGGGAACAACATTGGACCATTTTCTTTTTAAGTTAAACAGAAGATGTCAGGGACAGTTTTCTTTATTATAAGAACATCATTATAAATATTTGGGGACACTGGGGAGGGCTCCCCGGTGTCCCACACTGAGTGAGTGGGCATACATATATAGAGACACTGGGAATGGGCTCCCCAGTGTCCCAAGATGAGGACCATTTTCTTTTCTTTCTTTTTGTACTTTCTATTTTATCTCCTCCTATCTCCTCTCCTGCCACTCCTTCCAACTGCTCCTTATCCACCCCACCATCTTCTCGGAATCTTCCCTAGAGTGCCTCCTTCCTTACCTCCTGCACAGTGGTGTCTGTCCTGTCTTGGTGGTCTTGGATGGATCCAGAGTGGTCTTCATCTAGGGCTGCCGAGAGGTGTTTTTCCATTTCTCCCTTTTCCCCTGCCCCCAGAGACATCCGGTGCTTGGGACCTGCAGTCCTGAGAGGTGGCATGCTGGCCGCACGCCTTGCCTCATGCGCTGTATAATGTCTCCCCTCCCGACTCCAACTAATGGAGCCGCCTCCATCCTAAAAGTGCCAGTGCTTCCACCGGCTATGCAGGATGCAGAATGTTAGGCGTTCTTGGTCTCCCACCCCGAAGGAGAGCATCCAGTGGGACGCTCGATCCTCCCTCTCCCCTGCAACCCCGGCACCGCAGGTCGTTCTCGAACCCAGGTTGCCGGCGTAGTGCGAGGTGTGGCATCCAGTGCCTCAACCCTCAGCACCACTGGGCCAGCCCACATTTTCTTTTTCTTTTAAAAATGTCAATTTACTGATTTCAGGACACTGGGAGTGGGCTTCCCAGTGTCCCACACTGGTGGGTGGGTTATAAATCTACTGGGACACTGGAAGTGGTCCTGTCCAGTGTCCCACACTGCTTGAGGGGATCGTGAAACTGCGAGTGGGCTCCCCAGTGTCCCATGACAAGGGACCATTTTCTTTTATTAAAAAAAAAAGACAACAGGATTGATTTTAGGACACTGGGAGTGGGCTCCTCAGTGTCCTACATTGCTGAGGGGCACATGGGTTGGGACACTGGGAGTGGGCTTTCAGTGTCCCACACTGGCAGGGGTTCTTACCATGCCTACAGTGGGATTGGGCACCCACAGTCAGCAATGAAAGGCCCCCAATACCATCGCACAACTGGGACAGTGCTGCAATGTGTGGCATTTACCCTGTGACACCTTGGGTGGGATATTCAAAGGGTTGCGCCTTGTGCAATAGGGTTGCGCCCTGCAATAAGTCCAAAATTGCGCCATTCTGCCATATTCAGCAGGAGGCAGTTGCGCCCCCAAGGCAAGCTGAGCAACAGTGCAATGCAAATGAATGCATGCTGAACTGGAGGGAGGAACCATGCACAAACTGCACAGCCCGATATTCAGCGGGCTGTACAGAGATTAATACAGGCGTAACTCCCAAGCTGCGCTGCACAACTTTGAGCCCCCAAAAAGGAGAGTAAGTCGAGGCCACCCCACAGTGAGCTGCCACATTGCAGGGTGCAACACAGCAGCTGCCACCTGTGGCTGGCCCTCAACCTTCTCCTGTGCCTCCCGCAGCCCGATTGTGGGCAAAAGTGTAAAAGAGCCCACCCCGACTGGCCCGATCGCGGGCATAAGGCTAAATAACTCCCCCACTAGCCCATTGCGGGCATAAGCTTAAATAAACCCCCACCAGCCCGATCCTGGGCATAATTGTAAATACCCCCCACCAGCCTGATCGCGGGCAGCACAGGTCCAACCCCCAAGGACGCCTCTGGTGGTCAGTGGACCGCTAAGCTCAATCCGCGACTTGCAAAATGTTTAAACCCTACCCCCGAGACCATATCCCTGGTGATCTAGTGTTCCCCCACCCCACCCACCATGAAGCCCCACCACCCCATTCATTTCATTCATTCATTATTTCCACATATCTGGACTGCCTTATGACGGTATGGACTGCATGCCCATTGGCTCTTGCTCTGCACCTATGGGCATGCAGTCTCACCGGCAGTCAGTCAGCAGTGGCGGGGTGGCAGATGGGTGGATGCTGCCAGCCGCCGCTGCAGGGGGGGGTGGTGGGGCTTCATGGGTGGTGGGGTGGGGGACACTAGATCACCAGGGATATGGTCTTGGGGGTGTTGCTACATTATGCAGCCCGCGATCAGGCTTAGCGGTCCACTGGACCCCCAGGGATATGGTCTTGGGGGTGGGGTTTGGAATATTTGCAGCTCCGAGATCAGGCTTAGCGGTCCACTGAACCACCAGGGATATTTCCTGGGGGGGTTGACACTTTGCTGCCCGCGATCAGGCCAGTCGGAGTGTGGAGGATTTTTACACTTTTGCCCGCGATCGGGCTGCTAGGGGCGTCGGTCTCAACGGCCGCTGCCTGGCAGGGCACCAGGCGCAAGTCCTGGGGATCGAAGCGCACCTGCATGCTAATGGCATGCAAATGGGCCATAAATAGATGTAATGGACCCCTGTGTCTTGCATGAATTATGGCCCCATTTGTATGTCACTTTTGAAAATGGAAAATTGTGCATGGCGCAATGGTACCTGCGCATACCGCAACTTAGATACTCCCTCTCTGACCACTTGCGGTGGCGCCAAGTTCCACTCGCCATGCACGGTGGCTGTGGCTGGGGGTGATATTCAAAGGAGTTGCTCAATAGAGCAACCCTTTGAATATCGCTTGGCCACTCTCTGCACAACTATTTTGTGCAGCGCAGGACTTGCGCCACAAAATAGTGCAGTTTGAATATCCAGCCCTTGTGACCAGGTCCCAAAAACAAGATGCCTGCCCATGAAAACAAGCTTGTTTTGCATGGCACATCTATTTTTCCCATAGGAAATAATGGGGAAAATGTAATAACTTTTGAGTGGATTATTATTTTCACCAAACCTTCAAAGGCACATCTGTGAGGCAAGGGCTTTCATGACTAAAATTTCATCCAAGAACCTAAAGCCATTCTGAGCAAGCTTGTCCAAAACTGATAAAACCCATTCAAATTTCCTGTTTTTCACCACTCTGTATCTCAAAACCACCAAATGGATTTACAAGAAATTTGAGATCTGCCACTAGCTGCAAAGCATGCCATATTTCATGCAAATCTGTTGAATGGCTGCAAAGTTATTAAAGTGCACATTTAAGGTTTAACATTAAACTGCCCACCAACCCTAACTATACTGTCACTACCGCACCAGTATAATATAACCGCACTACTGAGGCACAGGGATGACGTATGGAATTGAGACCAAGATGGCAGCTGCATGCTATGTGGTTGTGGAGTAATCACAGGAGATAGGAACTGCCTAATGCATTCTGAGTGGCTTTAACAGGCATGCCATCGTTGCCTGAACTACTATGTAGACAGCCTTTCTAGCCTTTCTTGTGCTCCCATCTTAGTGCCATCTTTTCTCCCCTATGTGCTTCTGTTTCCCCAGGTAGGCGTGACAGAGTCCTGTGGTGGAGGAGCCTTTTGATCCCATGGAGAAACAGGGTGCTTTGCAGGAGGTGCTATGCCAGGGCAGGTCTGAGCGGATGTTCTGTTGTTCTGGAGAAAGTAGTGGAGCAGTGGAGAAGTGTTTGTGCTTTTTTCCTTTAGCCAGTACGACTTCTAGGATTCTACAGAGTAATAAATGAAGCTAAGTGAAGCCAATGAGAAGTGGACTGGAGCACACTTGGTGACAGTGAATGAATTAGCTGCTTACTTATGTTTGAACTTCTCTCTGAACTGAGTACTCATAATTTTTGGTGAAGTTAAGAGAGCTTTAAAGAGATCCTGGTAAGCAGCACAGCTTTATTTTTGGCTAGTGGATTGCTGGACTTCTGCACTGGTGGCATTGTAGGTTGCAACCTGGTCCTCTTCGCATTTCTGACTTTCCACATATTACACCGATTTCTTTGGACTAATTGAATTAAATCAGTGTCTCTGTATTTTTATATTTTATATTTTTATACTGTATGCATTGTGTTCTGTGTTTCCTGCTATTTGATATTTAGATATATGGAAGATTTTTGCCTTAGTTAAACTTTGGGCATATATCCTTATTGTAAGATTAAAACCCTATATTAACCATGCAGATAGATTGAGTAGGCTTTAGTTTTAACTGCTGTTGTGGTTTTAATAAATACTCTGTACTGTTAGTTTTTACACTTTCAGCTAAACAGTGCTGCTGAAGTAGCCCGATTTTGCTACTCAATGATCTAAAGCCATAACTTTATCAGTGCAAGCTTTGAGCTTTGATTGGTTCCTAATCATCAGGGTGCTTAGGGTGCCCTGGTGCTATAAGGTGCGGTGTTACTGAGTTGAATTAGCCATTGACACAGAAACACACAAGTAAATGGTAGTAAATGGTTTAATAAAACAGAATATAGAATGCAACACAACAACGTATGTAACAGCCAACATGGTGAATACAGGAAAGGATAATGAATCAGAAAGCAGTGCACAGTCCAATGGGGTAAATTACGGTATGGGAATGGGAGTGTGAAGGGAGTGGTGAATGGGAGGGAAACATGGGGCAACAAGGGAAGTGTCAAACATTATCGCCGCATGCCATCGGATGTCCATCCTCATCCTGCACACCTCTACCACCAGCTCCGTTGTCACCGCCAGTAGCCTCCTGGCAGGAAGATGTGAAGTGCTCTTCGGGATATCATATGCATGGTCAGATGCTGTAGTTGCAGCCTGCCACTTGCCAGGATGCCGACACCTCGATGCCACTCCCTGGCCCTGGCCAACCTATTCAATGGAAACACAGAATAGCCACAAAGTGACAGTCCCATACAGCAAATGGTCACCACCCCCACCCAGGGCTGTGTGTGCAGGGGACTGCAGTGGGCCCTCCATGGATGATGCCACCAACAGCACATGCACCGTGGATACCCACAGCAGCCCATGACACCATGCCATGGCTCACCACAGAGTACCATGCACTGTTGCCTGTGCACAGGCACCCACAGCGAGGGACCGATGCTCCCATGGGCAACACAAGAGCCGGCCAGGCAGCAGCGTGGCACACCGTGGGCCACAAAGCCACCACCAGTGACAGCAACAGGTTACCACCACACAGATGCCATGCACACAATGGGACCACCACAAGCTGCTGACCAACACAGGCAACAGTGACAGTGAGCCAGCACACACCATAGTACTGCATGGCGGCATTGCCTGCTATGTGTACTGCCCCCAAATACCCATACCCAGCAACTGATGTTAAATGCATACTGCACACAGTCACCTGCCACCTGTCCACTGGCCCAGCCACAGTACCATCGACTGGCCACCTTCCCTGCCTATCCTCCTCAGACCTGGCCCATCTGTGCCGTCTCCAGCCCTGAGAAGGAAACAATACAGAAAGGACCATAAGAGGCATGCCATCAACAGACACCCATCCCTCTGCCTATGCAGCCCAGCC
Source organism: Neoceratodus forsteri (assembly GCA_016271365.2). Classification (NCBI taxonomy): domain Eukaryota; kingdom Metazoa; phylum Chordata; order Ceratodontiformes; family Ceratodontidae; genus Neoceratodus; species Neoceratodus forsteri. The sequence continues at coordinate 967,122,828 of CM057453.1, forward strand.
ATGGTGCACCAAATGCACAGCACCATGCAGTGACCCTGGCCCACAAGACTGGCCCACTGTTGAAGCCACTGGAACAGTACAACACAGTGTCACACAGAGCACAGTGCCACCACACCACAGTACCTACATACCCTAACAGGGCTGGCCTGTGCTGTGTGCAGGTGCACACACATCATCTGCACACCCCAGTGCTCAATGCCCAGACAGAGGCAGCATGCACCATGCATGGATACACATACCTGGTTGTGGGACCGAACCATGGTGGGCACGGTCCTGCAGTCTCTGCAACTGCTCCAGATCGTGGGCGCCATAAGTCCCCATAATAGTGATGGCACTGTTCCCCCATCCTGGGCACACCAGTGCACCTCTCCAGGCACTCAGCCACAGACCCACACATGGGACTGTGCTTTCTGCAAGTCATCTGCCTCAAAATTGGTCCTGCAATGGGGCCACCAGGTTCACCATCTCCTCCTCACTCCAGTTCCTGGCCTGACATCTGAGTCCCCCAGCATGTGCCATGCTCACGCTGGAGTGCACCGGCCTGACTGAGTAGTGTGGCATCTTAAAGTTACCCACATAGCTCTGCTACACCTGTTGTGCAACAGGAACACACAGCACACTGTCATGCAGCACATAATTGTGCAATAGACATGCACAATTGTGGCCTATCACGCAGTACCACACATGCACAAAGACTTAAGTGCAGACGGGAGACTGGGGTCATGACCGTATAAGTGTGCGTGTACACCATCTTGTGAAGGGCATGCATTGCCACACATGCTGCATGCCAATGGCGCATTGACACACATGGGCGGACCATGGAAATGGCACTGCAGGGCCAGGTGTGTTATAGGCAGGCCCCTACTTTTCTGCGGCACAGTGGGACCAAGTTCTGTGCAGAACTACCATTTGCAGCAGAACTTCTGCAGCGGTGGTTTGTAATTTCTGCAGAAGTTCTGTGGCACTAACAAACTACCACATCAGAGCATCAGCTTGTCATCCTGATTTCACTTTCATGGCAGTGGTTATAGCAATCAGGATGGTGGAAAGCACAGTAACACTAGTTCAAAAATTAACAGACTTATAGAAATAATTTTATGCCTAAAAAGCAAAACAAATGTCTCTCCCTTAAGGTCCCAGCCTATTGCATAAATGACATATGTAGAGGGGACTTTATGTTTAAATAAGGTATTTCATATGCATGCTATCAATCCCACTAATGAGGTCTCTACTGTCTATCACTTATATATTTGTATGTGCTTTCTACACCACTCATCAGGTTCCCTCTGTATCACTTATATATTTATATGCAGTCTGTAACATACATACAAATGTGTGTGTGTGTGTCTAGTGAGACAGAGATAATGTGTGTGTGTGTGTGTGTGTGTGTGTGTGTGTGTGTGTATATATATATATATATTATACATCTTTTTTTTATTTCCATGAAATTGCATCCTCATTCATACAGGTCCAATTGGAAATGGAATAAATGTAATAGAGGAGTTATTGCAAAACTCATTTTTCATGTCAACCTGCTTCCCCTGACACACTATGTAACACCATCAAGCCAAGACAAGCATGTGAACCGATGGTGAGATAGAGCTCTCCAGCCCATCGCAATGTGTCCACTGTGTAACAGAACACTGCACCATACCTTCCCAGACTCTGAGCAGTGATGTGTTCCCCAGTCCTTGTGCTGCCAGCCAGCCCCATAGCTAATCTCTGAACCTGAGTTGCCAGCACGGAAACACAGCATGCTACCTTCTGGCCCAACAGCTGTCCCTGAACACAACATTTCTCCATAACCTTTAGGTGATTCTATCAACCAATGACAATATGTAATCAATAACCCTGGCAAAATGCGTACAATGCAATTATTTAACAGGTCTATTCTTTCAACAGGTGTGCACATAATTATATTCCACTTTTCTGGGCATAATTATTTTTATTTTTCTTAAAAATGACAGTTAAATTAATTTTACCAGTTATTCATATCAGATGGCATCTCTATACCTTAAAGGCACAAATAAAGTTTATACAAAGTGAGGTATGGCTTAACAGGTCTGTGTAATTGACAAGGTTTTGTTTAAGTTGGCCCTAGTGCAATCATGTAAGATTGAAAATTGTATTAGGCTGTAGTGCAGGTTGAGCAGATATCACCATGCCTGATGTGCTGTGCCACAGTCTCTGCAGTGGGAGCTGTGGTAGATAACTGACAGCCATTTCATTAGCTAATGTATGATGTTATAGCAATGATAACATCACATTCTGAGCATATAGGGGGTTTGGATATTAAAAGAGGAAGGAACCAGATTCTATGGATAAACAGAAATATTAATAAAAATCACCAAGAAGAGTGAATTTTAGCACTGCAGAAGTTCTCAGTGGGATTGCAAGTTCGCACAAAGTTCTCTGCTGCAGAATTCTAGGGGCCTTGGTTATAGGCATGGAATGCACATCCCTGCCGCATCGTGGCACAAACCCATGGACACATGTAATAGGACATGCATGCACAGTGCAGTTAGCTGCACGATGCGTAGACATGAACACTACACAGCTGCTTATGCGCATGGCAATGCGGTATCATGTAGCATGCATGTGCTAAATCTGCACCTGTGAATTGCTCCAGCCGCAATAATAATAATAATATTTTTATTTGTATAGTGCAATTCCAATGTCAAAGCACTTCACATACAAACAACAAATTCATAAGTTTCATAGGTTTCTCAGAGCTTTTGAAGACCGTAGTCCATATGTCGCCATGGCCTTATGTGTATCCAGAAATATTCTTGTTGATCAAATATTGATCAATTTGTATCTTAAGTGATTCCATTGTTCTAATAGTTATTATCTCAATTGGGAGCATATTCCAAATATTTACCACTCTCATGGTTAACCAATACTTACTCCTAAGTGCATTATATCTATCTTGTTTAATCTGTAGGGAGTGGGCTCTAGTATTATAAGGTTGATCCCTCAATACCAGATTGAGTTGTTCCCAGAGTGTGGTGTCATTTAATGCCTTATATATCAGACAAAGGTCACCTCATAATCTACGATATTCCAAGGTGTAAAGGCCCAAGGTTAACAGCCTCTGTTCATACTCCTGGCCCTGGACCCCAGCTATCCTCCGTGTTGCTCTCCTTTGCACCCTCTCCAAGATCTTATGTCACCTCTACCCCAGAGGCCCAAAACTGGGCTGGAGAATTCCATATGTGGTTGCACTAGGGATGTGTAAAGTGGTAAAAGGACTTCTTTTCTTTTACATTTAATGTGTTTATTTATGCAGTATTGTATACTACTAGCTTTTTTATTATCTGATTATAATGCAGCCTAAAAGCTAAGATTATTACACATCTTTACCCCAAGGTCTTTCTTGACAACAAACTTTAATGGCACATTGCCCAATCTGTATTGGTACAATTTGTTATTTTACCTACTGTATATGCATCACAGTGCATTTTGCCACGTTAAATGTTGACCCTTGTCTCTGTATCCAGTCTTCCAAATTTCTTAAAGTGTCCTGCAAAGCAATAGCATCCTCTATATCTTTTATTACCTTGCCTAATCTGGTGTCATCGCAAATTCTGACAACCATATAGCAAGAGCAGAGCTCATAAACCCAATATATATACTAAACATGCAGGGACCCAGCACGGAGCCCTGTGGAACCGCACTGGTCACATCTGTCCATCCAGAATACTCCTTTTAATACAGACTCTCTGCTGTCTACCCATAAGCTATGACCTAATCCAGTGGACAATATCAGAATGTATCCCCAGCATGTTGAGTGCTTCAATCAATTTGTCATGTGGCACCTTGTCAAAGGCCTTGGCAAAGTCAGGAAAATCATATCCACCGAACTCCCTTCATCCAAAGCCTTATTTACTTTACTGTAGAATTCAAGGAGATTCATCTGACATGATCTGCCTTCACAAAACCATGTTGTGTACTATCAATATTTCCGGTCCGATGTTGGAATTCTATAATATGATCTTTTATGATCCTCTCAATATCTTACCCAAAATCGGGGTCAGGCTAATTGGTCTATAATTCTCTACATCCTGCATGTATCCCTTTTTATGTATGGGGACAACCACTGCCTGCTTCTATGCTACTGGTATGTCCCCTTCTTTTATGAATTGCTGAAAAGAGCAGATTATAGGACCTGCCAGTTGTTCAGCAAATTCCTAATAACCCTTGGATGCAGTTCATCAGGTCCCTGGACTTTATTTTGATTCTGCAGCTTTAATTTTTCCACATCTCATACCTTTAAAGTAATATAATAGGCTTACAAGATGCAGAACTGAATTGAGGTATGGTGATTGTCTGGTGATTAAATACAGTAGCAAAGTAATTATTAATGTTCTGCCATTTTCTGGTTGTCAGATATAATGCTTCCGTCTTGGTCTCTTGGGGGACCAATATTTTTGTATTACCCTTTTGTTATTAATTTATGAATAAAATGCTTTATAGTTATCCTTCACTCTAGTAGCTAATTTAAATTCATAGCTTCTTTGGCTTGCTCAGTACACTTTTAGTAATTCTTAAACATTCTTTGTATTTAGCAACTTCCCTCATCACCACTTAATTTTGTTGTACTATACATTCTATTTTTTCTTTATCTCCTTTATTGAAGATCACATCCACAAGGGGCATAAGGGAGGTTTTTTCTTTAGTGTCTCATATTTTTTGAGATTGGGACTTGGATCTTAACTAGGCTATGTAATTTATTCTGAAATTTGTCCCACATGTCAAGAAGTGAAGCATCCTCAAATTCTTTCTCCCAGTTCCAATTTACCAAATCACTTCTCATACCATCAAAATGTGCCTTATCATACCTAAAAATGGAAGTTTTGCCAGGGATGACACTTGTTTGTTAAACCTAACTATTAAATGATTACTAGAACTTAATGGTGGCAGGACTGTGCAGTTCTGTATCTTATCACCTAGATTACTCAAAGCGAAATCCAGGATGTGATTTCCACTGGCGTCGTTGCAACAAACTGTTCTAATGCAGCTAGGTCAAATATTTCTAAATAATGTTCTTCTATAGCCATGTTAACATGCGATGTATTCCAGTTTATACCTGGTAGGTTAACATCACTAATAATATAACATTATTTAGATTGGACAACTTCTTGATAAAATTAGACAACATAATATCCTCCAATGGGGTAAGTGAGGAGAACTATAAACTACCCCAATATTTAACCTAATATTTTGTACAAGTGAAATTTGCACCCATAAAACTTCACAATTTTTCCATTTTGAAGTGTCAAAACCCTCAGATATAATACCCTCAGCTATATAGGGCCACCCACTTCTCTTGACAATTTTCTATCCCTGTTATATAAGGTAATCTTGAATGTTTTGTCCCAAGTATCCATGGTTTCCACCATGTTTCGGTGATAGCACAAATGTGGATGTCCAGGGTATGCAAGATGACTTGAAGCTCCTCCATTTTATTGTTCAAACTTCTGGCATTAAGTGAAATAAAGTTTATTTTGGGTATTGTTTGACTATTTTGGCTGCTATATTTATGTATATTTACCTGCCCCCATTATTTAGTTTAAATGTGTATCAATTATATGCTTCAATTTGTAAGAAAAATCGTTTGTGCAGCTTGTTCATTAAAATCACATAGAATAACAAATTCAATTCAAAATCCACAGAATAACCTAAAAGTTCAACTATTGAACACTTGTTTAAATAAAAAAAGTCTTCAGACTGGTCTTGAAGCCCTCCATGGTCCTGCACTCTCTAATCTGATGAGGTAGAGGTTCACAGGGATGGCACCATGAACATAAAGGCCCTGGCACCAGATGTCTTTAGCCACACCCTAGGAACCTCTAACAACCCCTCATCAGTTGAGTGGAGGGTCAACCGGCTGTAAGGAATCAGGACCTCTTGCTGGTAACTCAGTCAATTCATGTATGGCTTTATAGGTCAGAAGACCGACCTTGAAGGTGGACCACCACTATATGACGCTAGTGCAGATCACATACATGGGAGTAATATGACTGAGCGAGCCCCAATCAATAACCATGCCACAGCATTCTGCACTAGCTGCAAGCAGTGAACATCAATCCCTGGAAGCCCTAGGTATGAGAGTTGCAGTAGTCCAGGTGCGAGGTCACAAAAGCATGGATCAATGTGAGCAAATCATCAGATGGAACAAGCTGCTTAATTCTGGTGATGTTTCTAAGATGGTAAAAGAAGATTTTACATCTGCCAACACCTGTGCCACAGTGTCAGCCTGTCATCAAATACCACCCCGATTATGCACCCATTCAAGGTGGGCAGCTGTACATCATCAAGCCAAAGCCAGAGGGTAACTCCACCTCTGACCTCTCTATCCAGCACCCTGGATCCACAACTAACACCTCAGTCTTCCCAAATTCAATTTCAGCCAACTGGACTTCATCCATTCATGAATTTCCACCAGACAATTATTAAACATCGAGACTACACTATCCTGGTCAGAAGCAAAAGACAGATAGAGCTGTTTATCATCTGCATAACAGTGGAAACTCAGCCCATATTGTCTTACAATGTCTCTGAGGGCATCAAATACACTGCATACAACATGGGGGGACACAGGGCCCTGAGGAACCCGCATGGCAGAGAGAGAATGGTGCGGAGGAAAAATCCCGAAACCACCTTCTGAGACCTGCGGTTAGGAAAGAATGAAACCATCCAAGAACTGGTCCAGCCAGTCCACAGATGAACCTCAGGCGCCGAGCAGAATGCCATGGTCTACAGTGTCAAATGCTGAAGACAGAGATCAAAAAGCACCAAGATGGAATGGCATTTCTGATCTTTCGCCATCAGGAAATTATTGAGCACCTGAACCAAAGCAGTCTTGGTACTATGTCTCTTGTGGAAACCTGACTGGAGAGGATTGAAGACATCATGGATGGTAAATGGTTCTCCAGTTGCAACGCTACAGCTTTCTCAATCACCTTCCCAACAAAGGGAAGGTTAGAGAGAAGGTCTGTAGTTTACACTGATACCTGGGTCCAGGAAACTTTCTTAGAAGCAGTGTCACCACTGCCTCTTTCAGGAGCTAGGAATTCTCCCGACTCTAAGGAGCATCAAACAATCTCTGCAAGGACTGGGCCAATGAACTCCGAAACATCCTAATATTAGTGGCAGGGCCGGATCCAAACTACAGCACGTTGGCTGAAAATTCTGGACAATCCATGATGTCCCTACCGGCTAGTCAGTTGAAAGATATCCAAAGAGGACCAAGGGAAAGTGACGTGCACCACCACAAACCCACATAGAGGGTGTTGGACATGTAACCCCCTACCAGGTATGCCATTTCTATCTGACAGCTATACCAGGTGGGCTGGGTTCAGGGAGGAATAATGTCACCTGGCATCATAGCTAGGTTTGGCTACTCTGCACGGGGGCACCCAAGTAACTCCAGACACAGAAGCAATAACTATAATCTCCAATTCCAGAGTGGGATTCTAAAGTGTGGCTATTATTCACATCCAAATAGATGAAAACAAAGCATAGACAGACCCCATGGGGCTACACTCCTAGTAATGCAGATTTAAGGAGACCAGAACACATCCTCATTAATTTAGCCCTCAGGCTCTGAAACACACTGGGCACACTGCCCGAACTTTATGCTGCTCTGGATTTTTCCTGGCTCGGCTCCTTGCCAGCCACTTGGACACTTTCCATATAGCATGGAAACATTTACTGGTGGCTCCCCAAATGACCTAAAAGCACTTCTGCTCCATAAGGGAATCTTCCTCATTAATCCCACATCTGGGTACTTTCCTCAGGCACTGGTCAAGTACCTGAGAGAAAGCAACAGGTGTCCCAGAGCAAATCCAGAGGTAAATTTGGTTACTACTGATGGGGGTCTCTCACCTCTTGCTGCCACAATTCACACCTGGCCATTTCTCTGGACTGTAACACCTCATCCTTGATTCTTTTAAATGTATTTCACATTCAATCTACTGCCTTTACTTCCCAATTGTGCTGGACCTGAACATACTTATTAAGTGGCTTTGTCCATTACTCTAGACCTCCCACACAGTTAAGCAGTCCAATCCCACATCCTCCAAACTGTACTTGGCTCTCTTTCCTGACCCCACAGTATCAGTCCCTTTAGTTTCATCATGATGCAGGTGAAAACACATGGCCCTTTAGCAGAACGAACTCACCCTTCAGTTGCAGGTGCCCCACAGGTGTTTCCTCCTCAAGGAACCTCTTCCAGAGCTTCTGGTGCCTCAGCATGAACTTAAACAGGCAGCTTCTTTCCTTAGCCAGACCAGGGGGTTGCCCTGGACACAGGCTGATACCTTCCTCCATCCCACAGGGATGGGACTCTGAACCATTGAAGCAGTCTCCACCACTGCAATTTGCAGTTATTGTGTTCCTCTTACAGGTGGAAGCCACACACCTAAAAACAGAAGTAGCTCTTAAACAGAGCTTTAAGCTCTGAGGCCTGCACTCAGCAGAGCACCTCTGCTGCACTCTATAGACTCTCTATCAGACTGACTTCAAATTCCCAATGTTCTCTAACCTACAACTGCAACATTCCAGTGTGGCTCATGCAGCTCGACAGTTCTAAAATGATGTCATCCTCAGTCTCAGCTGAGACTGAGAACAGAGTGAGACAGTGTGAAATCCATTTAACTGGAGTTTCACAAGCTGCCTTCCCTGCCTACCACTAGGTCTTGGTGGGATTCTAGTAACCCCAGGTAACGGGGGTTATAGACAGATTTTGGCATTGATGTCGGCCACCTTATCTGCAAAAAAGTGAGCTAACTCATCACACTTATCTTTTGAAAATGTTCCACGAACCGTACGCAGGCTGGGTTGCACAGCCTGTCCATGGTTTGAAATAGCTGAGCCAGTCAGTTCTGAGTAGCAGCTATCTCACCAGACAGGAACTCTGCCTTCTTACGTGAGATTGTTGATTGATAACTTTAATAGTGGTTCATCAATCTAAGGTGGTGGCATCAAGGGCCGTCTTCCTCAGTGATGCTCTAGCCTTGACCCACCCATCTCAAGTCCTTCAAGGTCCCATCAAACCAAGAGGACCGAGGGCGGATAGAGGGCGAACACAGAGTGGGGCGATAACATCCAGAGCCTCAGTGATAGCCTTATTATAGGCCAAAACTATTCTCTGGATCCTTACCCTCCTTGAAAATCCCAATAGGTCTAACACCGCCATAAGACCCTCTGGAGTAACACCCCTCAATGAGCGGCATCTAACCATCTCCAGGGGCAGGCCTATAAGGGAGGGGCTGGAGACTGAATCTCATGTTGTAGTGATCGGACCAAATGACCAGTTCCAGCACCAGATAGCAGGACTCAACCCCAGGAGGAAGACCAGATCAAGTGAGTGACCGTGCTTATGAGTAGCAGAGGTAACTACCTATGTGAACTCCAATGACGACATAAGTTGGAGGAAGTATTGTCCAAACTATGAGAGTTCGTGTCAATCCAGGCATTGAAATCACCCAAGACCATCAGCCTGGGTGACTCCAATGCCACGCTGACGATGAAGTCTGCCACTTCCAGCAAGAATGATTTTCACCCCTGGTGGATGGTAGATGAGGATGATCGTGTAGCCCACACCTGCTACTACAGTAACCTCAAATGATCTGGTCTCCTCTGCTGGTACACCAGTGAGGCCCAATTTCAATCTAAAACAAATAGCCACCTCCACCCCATCTGTGATCCGATCTCAGTGGTGTGTCACGAAAACCGGCTGGGACAGCCGTTTCCAAAATGTGGCCCTTGTTGTCAATAAGCCAGGTTTCAGTGATGCAAGCCAGGTCTGCTGTCCTGACAAGATCAGCCATAATTGCTGTCTTATTCCTAATAGACCTAGCATTGCATAACACACTGAGTCGGATGGGGTTTCAGGGCTAACCGAATGAACTGCCCAGAATTACCGGAGCCCTTGGGTATGGAAATCAGGCATGGCGGACCATGATCTAGAGACCATTTCGCCCCAGGGTGTCTTCTGAACCTCATAACCCTGATAAGACCACCCGCTCTCCTCCCCAAAGTCCAGGGCCCCAACTCACTCCTCCTTCTACTAATAATACCCAGGGCCCTACATTTGCTATAAACCACTGCAGGCAAAGAAGGAGGATAAAGGGCGAAGGTCCCAGAGTTCAGTGGAGAGCAGCGCCTGACCGGAGGCAAGTAGCCAGCACATCTTCTATCAACAATGTCCTGTATTACCCCACCTTAACAAATTTCTAGCCCTTTCCTAAAATTACCAACTTTAAGATAAAATAAAACTCCAAATAAATCTACAAATAAAACAAAATAAAGATAAATGAATATTATACTGAGTATTATACGGAATATTATGCTGGAGTTCTCTCACAGCTCCAGCCGAAATTATCCAGTCACCTCCATTGCCTCTCATGCAGAGGAGAGAAGAATGTGAAAACTGGAGTTCTCTCACCACTCCAGTTCAGTGTTCAATAAGGGTCACCCCACTACCTCTCAGGTAGTGGAAATAAATTGATTGTCACACAGAATTAAAAGAAAAAGACCCTAAAATCCACCACGCTCAATTCCAGATCTACATGGGGTCATAAGTCATAGTTCAGGACCTTCAATAACCAAAAGGAGCACACTCCAAGCCCACACAAAATCTTCACAATAATCTTCAGCAGGGTCCACACAACACAATATAGCCAGTAGTCTGGGATGTAAATCTTGCCACCAGGGAGGACTCCCCAAAACACAGCCTGCAACCCCTCCACCTCCCACAACTACAGTCCCTCAAGGAACAATCCCAAGATGCCCGTGAGGACTTAAGAAGCCAGAACAGATCACTAGCCGGCCGGTGGTGCTGAGGTTGAGGCGCTGGATGCCACACCTCGTGCTCGCGCGTGACCGGGTTTGGGAATGAGTCTGGGTCGTCGGGGGTCAGCAGGGAGGAGAAGGATCGAGCATCTGTAAGACTGCTCTCCTTCTCCAGGGAGAGTGTGTTGCCTTGGTGGCCTGGCGGCTCCTAGCGGTGGCTGGGGACTTGGCAGGCCATGGGCAGAATTAGAGGGGCGTGCTGAGGCGGGCGCTGGGATGGGCGGCGTCGGTAGCATCACGGCGCTCTGATCCTTGGCATCATTACTGCGCCTCGGACGTATGGGAGAAAAGTGGAAAAACCTTGCGGGCTACATGAGGCCAGACAGGCAGCACCATCAGCTTCTGGTCCCTGGATGCTCCTCCTTGCTGAAACCCCGGCTCCCGTGGCGGTGGTCGCGTGCCCCCATGGCTGATTGCTGTGTAGGTGGAGGTAGGGGTAGAGCTTGGGGATTGGGGGCAGAGCAGGGGCTGAAGGTTGGGCCGGACTTAGGGGACCATAGGTAACACCCCCCAGCCACAGAGGAGGAGTAAAAAGAAAAAAAAAGAACAGATCACTGGCTCCCCAGTGTCCAAAAGCAACTCAGTTTGGTCACAAGAGTAGGGGATGCACTAAAATGGCAATTCAATGCATATAAGGAGATTCCCCACACACACACACACACACTACCTAAACTCACTAATTCCGATGTCAATATTCACAATTTCAAATGAGTATAACAGTTCCTACTCACGATACCAGAATAGAGTAGGAACTCTGTCCTATTCCTTCTGTAGATTCCTCTACAAGCTCCAACACTCAAGACCAGAAACCCACAAAAATTCATTCCATGATACTCTCGGCCTCCAGATAAAATCCAACACGGAAATCCAATTTTAATTTTTTATCCTCCTTTGGGACTCAAATGCTTTAAATTCCAGCTGTAAATTTAACTATGGGTCCATGACCCAGCTGAATCAACAAAATGAATAGTCTTTACATGAAAGTGGTGGGAACAAAAACCCAGCAAAATTATTGTAAAACTCCAACAGTGGCAATCCAAAGCCTCAATGAAACAGCAGCAGTCAAGTGCACCTGGGGAACCCAACCCACAACCAGACTCTCCCTCAAGATACTGAAACGGGGAAATGCAATAACAATGAAAAACAGTAAATAACATAACTTTGTTAAATCAGTTTAAAACAAGAACTAAATCGAGGGACAAACAGGAAATATATTAAGCGAATCAAAAATAGCTCAGCTCAACACAGAGCTCTTGATGGTTGACTCAGCTCAGTCGCCATCTTCATGAACATCTTCTTATCATGTTGTGCATGACACTGTCCATTCGCATGGAGCAATTCTGGAATATTCAACCAGATTATACAAATAGCCTCATAAGCCAATGCCAGGCACAAGTGCTCATGTTAGCATCTTATTACTGGTTGCTCACAAGCTCATTTGTATGAGTTGAGCCATAAAGATGACCCCATAATGCACTGGTCACTGACAGGTATTGCAGCCTTTAGGATAAGACTGTTGTGATATGTCAATGTTATTGCACTGCTACAATCCAGTGCTGCACTGTTACAGGGAATGCTACCATGCGATCATGCGTTCACCATTACTGTTCACAGGACACATCATGTCAGAATCGGAGGGTGCTGAGGAGCAAGTGCTTGCCAGGGCGTGGGCGAACTTCAGCAAGGACGAGTAGCAGGCCCTGTTTGTGGCCACCTGGAGAGGAGGACCTCCTGAGTGTGGCCACAGAGACCCACAGGAACAGGCCAATGGGTTGGATGAGGTGGCAACATACGTCAATGACCATGGCCACCACAACCACAGTGCACAGGAGTGTAAGAAAAAGATGGGCACAGACTGGAGGCATATAAAGGAGAAGATAGCTGCCATCAGGGTGTCACACAATAGGATGGGAGGTGGACCATCCATAGCACCCGTCCTGTCAGCAGAGGAGGAGCTGGTGGTGGCCACCATTAGCCAGGCAGCTGTTAAGAGTGTCAGGGAAGGTTTCAGACAGGAGGCAGCCCATCACAGCACTGTGAGTACAACAGTGGGAGAGGGGGCAGCATGTGCACGCCACCAGTATGCCTGGTACACTACAGGGGTGGGAAACTCTGTACCCAATGTGTCATGCTGTGGTGCATGGCCTGCACAGCCACATTGTGCACAACATGGCCCCTAATGCGTGTGGTACCAGCATGGGGTATGTGATGGTAGGGATGTGCAGGATCCAGGGGTGCACATCACCCAGCATGCCCGTTGGCTGTGTGGGTGCTGAGGTGTGTGCTGGCACCTGCATGGACACAGTTGTCACTGCCATCAGCACAGCACACTGCACAGGGCATGTACATGTGTGGTGTTTGGGGGAATGCTGTTTGGGGGCATGCCAGTCATACATGTGCATATGCAGCACACTTCTGTGTGTGTCACTTGCAACAAGGTCCTGTAACTGCGCATGTGTCCTGCCAGGCATGTTGTGCAGTGTCGCCACAACACACGAGGTGAGACCTAGCACTCTTGTGGCACACATGCAGAAATTGCACAGTACACCAGACTACATGCATTGCAACAATGACACTGTTAACACTACCCATTCTGTCTTTCAGCTCCATAACACCCAGAGGTGCAGTGCTGGATGAGACTGGGAATGTGGCACATGATGATGCAGTGTCATCAAGCATCAACCAACACTGTGGCCACAGGTAGGGGATGCTGTACCGGTCTGGGACTGGTGGAGTTCCTTGAACTGGGGATGAGGATCCACTGGCTGACTTCCTTCTCCCAGACAACCTACTGGTGCTTGTGCCAGCAACACAGGATGACAATGCCTATGACAGTAATGATGACCTCACCAGATCCTGGGTTGTACCAGTATGGACACCCCTCCCGTGGTCAAGTCTTGACCAGCAGCGGCAGGTAGCCTTGGTGGCACAGCAGACATGCAGTCCCCCTTGCCCGCTCAGTGGCATGTGGCACTGCTGCTAATGCTGGCCAGGGATGGGGAGCAGGTGTGAACACTGGTGCCACTGGACAGGTCCAGCAGGCTGCTGCTGTGCTACAATGGCCTGCAGTGGACACTGTGCATCAATTCCAGAGGGCCAACATCACTGCCCACCTTCAGTCCCCACAACATGCAAGGTTCCTGTGCAGCATTCCCAGGTGAGAAGCTTGCATGGCATGCCACAACCCTCCAGCCTTTCAGCACCTGCGCTGATATGCCCGGTGGTGACAGACTGGATGAGCACATCAGGCTGCTGTGGGATTCCATGGCCAACCAGGCAATGATCAGGGCAGAGATACGTGCACTGCAGGTTGAGGTGCATCACCTGGCTGAGCAGGGGACATTGGATATGCACAGCTGATTGGTGAGGTCCGGCAACTGCAGGAGGCCACAACCGCTTTGCTGGACCACATTGCAGGGACCAGCGCTGTGGGCTTTGCATCACTGTCATCCACAGGTCACAGTACGGCACACAAGACTCCACATAGTGCTATTTCTACACCATGGACTCGACATCTGGTGACCCCATCGAGGATGATGCCACCCACAACCATACCCATCCCAGCCATACCCTGCAATAGCCTGTTTGCTGATCTGTACACACCGTGAGGACCCAGTCATGTTCTCAGGCCTCCCTCCTTGAATGTGTTAATGACACCACCTGTGGCTGCTGAGCAGCCTGTGGCTGTCATACAGTCAGGGCATGGCCACCCACATGGCTGTGGCAGCTGTGGTTCCACACGGTAGTCCTGATGGGTGCGCTGCCACTCCAGTCTCCTCCTGCTGTTTCCAGCTGTGTGCATGTGTGGTCTTGGCCTGGTTCACATGCTGTGGCACATGTGTGGCCAGGTCACATCCAGCATGTGTGTGGGCAGTTCTGCTGGACCATGTGACATGGGCATGATGAGAGCAGCACTGTGTTGGCATTGCCTGTGTGTCAGCATGTACCCTCTGATCCATGCCACGACCTGCTGTACTGCTGTGTGTCTCCCATTCCCTGGATGCACTGTTGTGTGTGTTCCACCTGGTGCTCTGTGCCTGCTGTGCACCCTATGGTGGTACTGATGCATGTGCCTGCCTGTGATCATCCACATGGGTACACAGCACACAACACATGGGTGGTTGCATCTGTCTCTGTTGCTCCATGGGGTGTGGAGATGTGTGCATCGTGCATGTCCACCTGTGTGCAGAGTGTGATCATGTGTCCCTGCATGCATCTGTGTGTGGGTGTGGTGCTGCACAACACTGCTACCCTGTGCAGTACTCACCCACAGTTCCTGAAGTGCTCCTCGACTATAGTGTCCCTGTGCCTTCTGGCATGTGTGGCCAGCCTGGAGTCCTTCCTCTCCATGGCTGGCTATACACATCCATCTGGCTGTTCCTCCTCATTATCATCGGTACTGTTGCCCGCATCCACCTGGATAGGTATCCCAGGTCAATGACCATGTTGTGCAGCATACAACAGGCCAGGAATATGCCACAAGCTTTCTACAGGGCTGTACTGTAGGGCACCACTGGATCTGTCTAGGCAATGGAACTGCATCTTGAGCATGCCAAAAACACTCTATGATGCTTAATGTGGTGATGTGTGCCTCGTTGTATCTCTCTCCTCACCATTGCTTGTTTGCCGTATGGGGTGAGCAGCCAGGGTCAGAGGATACACATTGCCACCTGTGGGAGGAAACATGTGATGGTTACCACCTGTCATTCCTGTTCGGCCCCCTTCCAGTTCACACTGCCACCACCTGCCTCCCAGTGCCTTGGCCAATGCCTCCCATGCACGGCTGTTGTGCCACCATTCATGGCTCACCATCTGTGTTCTGCATGCCTAGGCACCTGTGTCCATGATCTCCTGCACTGTTGCCATCCTCCTTTCCAATTCTGTCCCTCCTCTGGCACTGTCCTTGCTCCCCTCCTCCCCAACCTGCTGCTGTGGTGTACCATACTGCTGCTGGTTTCACTTCTTTCAGGCCCTCCTCACCAACTAGGTACCCGTGAGGAATCACTCCACTCTCAAATCACTGGCACAGCATGGAGTGGTGCCATATAAATGCATCATGTGTACTCTCAGGGTGCGTGGTGCACACATTGATGATGTGCCCAGTGGCATTGCACACCTCCTGACAGT
The DNA here is from genome assembly GCA_016271365.2 of Neoceratodus forsteri. NCBI lineage: Eukaryota > Metazoa > Chordata > Ceratodontiformes > Ceratodontidae > Neoceratodus > Neoceratodus forsteri. The sequence continues at coordinate 967,138,815 of CM057453.1, forward strand.
TGACATAGTGGTATCCCTTTCTGTTCATGTAGACAGCACCTTCAGGCCAGATGGTGCACATATGCCACATGGGTGCAACCAATGGCCCATATCATGCCTGCCACGCATGCCACCCTGTGGAATTCCTGCATGTTTGCTGTACACTCTGCCTGTGTGCTTGGGAATTTTATGTACTCTGACACATGTGTCAGCAGAGCGATTGGGGACCTGGGTGAGGAGATGGGATGTGGCCAACTGTGAGATACCTGTGTGGCACCCACTGGTTTCTGGAAGATGCCAGTGGCAGCAGGCACATTACCACTGTCACCCTGATCTCCACCATCATGGCATGACTCCTTCTGGTGGGTGCCTGCAGCTCATTATGGCACAGCTCACATAGCTGCCTCAGAATTGCCCTGTTCAGATGGTACTGGCCCACTATCTCAGTATCCTCACCCCTCATTACCTGCTCCATTAGAAATGTGCTGCATTCATTGCATTGGCTCTCCTGGTTTGTGCCTCTTCATTTATGCTCAGCTTTGTGTGGTGCATTCTGTGAGTTGCTCCACAGTTGTGCCATGTGTTTCAGCTCAATATGCCATTGTGCTGCATATTCATGATCATTCCACTTGTACTAATGCAGCATACATTACTGTTGCACAGCAACACAGAATTGCACTGCGCATTACTGCTTGATTGAATATGGCTTCTGGGTGCAATTCTGTGATTGTGCCACGCATTGGTTGCACAATGTGCAACTCCCTTGAATATCTAGCCCAAGGTACATAAGGTACATAAAGGTACTCTAAGGTACACAATATAGGCTATAGACTATTTTATAGCTACTATTCAAGTGAGATTAAGTGAAAGTCTGACTAGCTCTATCAAATTTGATTGAAGCTAATTTTAACTCTTTTTTCTCCTCCTCTCCTGACTGGCCACTCCTTTGGGTCACCATGGACCCTGCTAGAACTCCATCCACACCACCAACCACCACCCCACATCACAGCCCTCCCTGGGTAACCTGACATAACCCTTCACTGGATGGGTCCCCCTCTGAGTGGGAAGGCACCAGTGGGGCTGGCAACACACTATACCTTTGGCCCAGGGCTCTACTGAGGTGGTCTGAGCTGTCCAGGGTTTTGCAGTGGCAGGGGCTGCCAACCGTCATCCAGTCAGCCAGGGTGCATTTCCTCATTTCTCCCTGGGAGCATGGTGTGTCACTTATGTCAGGGCATCGTTGACATCTGTCATGCTCCCCCTGAGCAGGAGCCAGATACATTGCTGTTCCCCACACCTCCACAAGGTGTCAACAAACACTGGGCCACCAACCTCCCTCTGGGAGAAGGTGATCAGCCATTGGATGCTCAAGCCTTTTCCCCGCCGGCCCTCCAGCACCAGAGTCCATTCCCAAACCCTGGTTGCCAGCATTGCAGCGGTAAATCATTCACTGCACCTGTGGGCCAGCCATTTTGACTCTTTAATGAAATATTTGGATATTAGATACTCAGATTTTTTCTTATTTCTTTTAGGCAAGCTATTGCAATCTATTGCAACAATTAATTGCTGCTAAAACTGTGTTCTTACACAGCTGCAAAAAGAAAATATGGCTGAAGTTTACAAATAATCTTTCTTAGTGAGTCAATTATATGGACTGACTTTCTATTATGTTTTGATGTTGTGTTTCTGACACATAAGCTCAACAACACCACTCTAGCACTTTATTAATATTTATAAAACCAGTACTTATTTTGTCTTCTTTTAGATACTTAAGGTGACTTTGATTGCTCTTAGGTTAAGTTCATTTATATTTAGCTGGCAACTCATCCCGCATAGCTTAAAGGAATTGCATCGATAGTGTAAAAAGAGTCTTATTATTCAACTTCCATAACACTGAGGGATTCCTCTTACAGTGCTAAGGCCTTCATCACCTTATATACATAACCTGAAGCAATATTTGCAACTAATTAATCTAAGCTAATAGATATTGCATAATGAGGACCAAGTGATAAATCAGCACTTCCTAATTATGATGGCTCCTCAGTAGAATTCTGGAATGAGAATATAAGATCTAGGAAGGATAAAGGAACAAAACAAAATATACTAAAACAGCAACTAAGGGAAAAGTAATATGATTACTAAGTTAAACAACTCAGATAAAAGCAGGAAACAGATGTCTAAAGCGTCTCAGTCTTCAATTATTCCATACTTAACATAAAAAGATTCTGTAACAGAATTAAATGAGACTAGAACCACTTCCACACCATGTTAGCTAACAGACAAAACTTATTTAAATATAATAAAACAGGACTTAAGGTTTCTGAAAATTCTGATATGGTTCATGTCTCCAGCACCGTTTCAATAAACAGATCACATAATTTGATATATTCCCAGTCGTACAAAGAGATGAAATCCAAAAGATCACTTTTGGGAAGCCTTAACTCTGTTAACTCAACTCAAAATTTTCCTGTTATCTGTTTGTCACATAATAGCCTACCTGAAATGACCATGCAAGATAAATCTGCATGCTCTATCAAAGATAAATCTACTCTACAGAGTAAGGTAGTCAGTGAAATTATGGATGATCTCCGGGACACCATAAGTGAACTAAAAGATTGAGCAAAACAAACTTCTGTTAATGATGGGCAGAATGTCTATCATTTTACATAATCTCTTTACAGATTAAAACTTTCTGAGGTTCTAAAAAACCTCACATTCCAAATGTTGCCATCATGAAACAATTGGTTATGATAAAAAGTCAGATTACAGATTTAAGGGGCAAGTTACCTTAAATGCTATGAGATTAGAGGAACTCTTAGCTATAAATAAGATAAATCAGACCCCAACTTCCCTCATTAGTCATTTGTGACCCTATTCAGCTAATCTTGAACCCAGAGGATATCTTTCAATAAGTCTGATAAAAAAAAATAACCCGGAAAAAGTTGTTTACTACCATAGATTTAGCATCTAATCAAGACCTTAAACAGAGTGTTGCTAAGGATAAAGAATCTTCAGCTGTCCCCAAAAAGGAAAAGAAAAGAAAAATGAAAATTCAACTATGGATTTTGTTATAGAGAACCCTATACTCTGGATAAGACTCATCCCATAAAACAACATAAAAGGAAAGGTGGAGAAAAAAAGCTAAAGAATAAAGGTAAATCTAGAGGTGTTATTTCTTCTAAGAGCCACCATTGTCTGATAACAGACAAATACAAGCACTTGATAAAATCAGGATCCTATGTCTCCTCAAGTTCCTCGAGAACAAGAGCCCGCTTCAGTGCCTGGTACTACTGCACAGCAGTCAGTCCCCTTTGTAATAAGGGAACAAAGACTAAATCAGAGAACCATGCAAAAATGGAACATAAGCTATTGGCTGATACACAGGCAATTGTTACCCTGAGAGGAATACCTTATGATCCTGTTGAGAATAATGAAGTACTTAGGATTTTGATTACTATTCTCTGTAATGAATTTCTTAAGCTGGATATCACAACTGATGATACTGTTGATATTATAAGTTCATATGAATATGATAATGATAATTATGTTTTGCTAGTCTTTTTTAAAATGCCCGTGTTGCTCTATTATGCCTGGAGGAATGCTGAACAGTTATGCTAGCATAGCTTAGCTATGGATTATCCAGTACTAGCAAAACATTTGTTGGATAACATGCATTGGTCACATTTAACAACAGAGGATTTCGCTTCTGAATTGTCAAATTATCATAGTATCCAGGGTCTGATATGTCATAATGAAAATATGATTGCTCCTCCTGAAGTTGTTCTATCAATTTTGGACTAGCTTACTCATGGTGTGAAAACAAAACAAATTTAAAAATAATGATTACTTCACTATTTTGTAACATCCTGGGTTGAACTTTTATGAAAATGACATAGTGAATGCTGTAATAGTTTTAGGTCAGGCTCTGAAGGAAGTCAAATCAATGTAACACTGGCAAATAACAAGCTGGCAGAAAAATCTTGGCTATTAGCTATAAACGATACTTTAGGAATCACAACTGACTTCACTGTTAATGACACAGATTATACAGAGAACTATATTACTAAAGGTGATTTGCGATTCAGCAAATCATGGTATATAATCTTAATGTTAATAATAGATTTCAACTTTTAACTGAAGATTCTGACTACTAGTGAATTAATGATCTGATAGATGTATAAAGAATCTTGATATGAGTGAATATAGTTCTTTGAATAATGTGAGTACTAAGGAATCTGATGACTTTACAGCTAGATACTTAAATGATCTAAAATGTATTCCTTGAATGTTACTGGTCACGTTGCAAACTTGTCAGACTCTGTTTATGTGAATTTTATCAAACAGTGTGACATTATAAATCTCCAGGAAACCTGGCATAGTGACAAACAAGTTGAGGCCACACATTTAAATGGATATCATATTATTCATAGTCTCACAGTTAAACAAGTGAAAAGGAAAGATGCTCAGGTGGCAGAAATAATAAACAATAAAAATTAGATGGAATATATTCAATTTGGAACTCAAAACAAACGTGGCGTCACTTTTCAGGATCTATTATTGCCACTAATAAAGGGCAACTGGCTCCTACAAATATTTATACAGTTATTTTAAATACTTATAACTTGATTACTGTCACCCACAATCAAGCAAAAGTACGAACTACATTCAAATACAAAAATTAGTTCAATAAGACTTGTTTGAAGAAAAAAAAGAACTTGCAAGATTTAACCATAAGGCCAGGCAACAGCCATCTAAACCTAATCTTACGAAGCTTAATAACCTCAGAAGAAACTATGAGAACATGTGAAATTACAGAAATCCATATATCAAAAAGAACAATGGAAATGCTTACTGCTATTGATGAAAAGGATGATCATTCCTTCTGAGGCTGGTATGTCATGGAACAAATCAGTTTAAAACCCAAACTGACTCATATGTCCCCACAGATCATTGGACTGGGTATTATCATATATTTTCAACAAAAAATCCATAGTTAATGTTACGGTAGATAATTGTCATAGTATAAACTTAATTCCAACAGAAATAGATACAAAATTCCAATGGATTACATCACAGGAGGTTTCTCGTGCACTTAATGGCTTTAAAAACAAAGTCACAGGTCCTGACAATATAGTTTTGGATTTTACTTAGACGACATAGAATGGTGGTTGGGTTACTTACTGATTTCTTTAATAAATCTATAATGTATGAATATACACCAGTATTATGGACAGGCAGTCATATCTTGCCAAGCTTCAAAGAACTACTGACCTATTAGTTTAATTGATATGCTAGCCAAAATGTATGCAAAAATATTACTTAGTAGGCTATTGAATGTATCTCAAAACAAGCAACACTATGCATTCTACAGGCTGGTTTTACAAAGGGATGTGGTAGCACAACTCAAATATGTATCCTAAGTCATGTACCAGAAAATATTATGTAATTAAGAAACAAAAACTCTTTGTCGCTTTTGTAGACTTTAAGTCTGCTTTCAACTCTATAGATAGAGAACAATTATGAGCAAATGTTCAGTCTGGTATTGATCCAAATGTTATTGTTCTAATTAAGCATCTCTATTCTAATACATGGACTTGGATTCAATATTCAAATAATGGTCTTCTAACATATGAAATCCCAATTACTGTTGGTGTTCATCAAGGCTGCGTACTGGTGCCTACCTATTTAACATATATATAAATGAACTAATTGTTACCCTGGCTAGTACAGATTTTTCATTCTCCTAAATTAGGCCAGCAAACAATACCATCACTAGCTTATGCAGATGGTTTAGTTATTATTTCACTGTCAAGACTGAGCCTACAGAGATGTTTAATTAAACTAAATTCTGTATGTAAGAAATTAAATCTCCTGCCTAACCCACAGAAAACTAAGGTAATGATATTTGACTCATAGAGAAATTATAAAAGGCTCTCACTTGATGGGACATTTCTTCAAATCTCCTCGTGAATAAACATATTAAACTGACTGCAGAAAAAATGAATTAAACAGCCTTAGGGTTGAATCAATTTAACACCAGACATGGTGGATATACTATCTCCCCATTATTAAAGCCATAAACATTAAAGTGATCCCCAAGGACTTTACACTGCTGAAACCTGGGTACTGCTGATTTTAAAAACTAGACGCAGTTGTTAAAATGTATAAACAGATATTGGGTCTACCATTAGGATCCCAACTGCTTTAGTTAGATCACAGGTGGGCCAAGTTCCATTAAAAGAATGGATTCATATATGTATGATATCATTCTGGTTAAAACTTCACTGTTCTTTGGATCATTTACTGTTAACCAATGTATTAACAAAAAAATGTGGGTCACACAACAAAAATCTAATTGGCTTACTCAAATAGAACATTTGCTGGAATATTATAACTTATTTAAACAAATGGATGAAAATGGGCATCACTATTAATTCTGCTTATTTTAAAGTTATAAAGTACACAGTCATTAATAGAGCTAAAGAAACTGATCTGCAGTTAATCAGAAATTTAAAGATCTCAACATGACTTGTTAATAACACTAAGGAACATACAGTCAATTCCGTTTGTGTGCCATTTGGATCTGTGCACATTCCGCTTGTGTGCACAAAAAGCGTCTGGTCCCTATTCTTTTCCTATGCTCTATGTATTAAATCATTTGGATGTGTGCACACTGATTTTCGTTGTGTGCACACATTTAGGCTTCTGAGAACATGCTGTTTGGTTAGTTTTTCATTGAGACTGTGGAGAGAATGATGTGTTAATTGATCTGTTTACAACTGACAACTAGCTAGACAGTAAGTAGGTGTTAATCATTGGTCCAATTGTTAGCCCTCTGTTTTATTGTTAGCTTGATCAGAGGCACAATTAGTAGCTTGTTGAGACCTGATGGCTGTAATTTAATGTTTGAGGTCTGTGTTTCCAGTCATCCAGTATCAGTCTGTCCCCACCCCTGAATAATATCTGTCACCTTTAGAGGGGATTCTGAGAAGCTGGTTAGGGAGAACTCACTGAAGCTGACATTTATGCTTTCGAAAAGAAACTGGAAATGCTATCTACAAGGACTGTCAGGCGACGAGCATTACAGATTTTTATCAGAATGATCCTGCTAGAAGTCAAATGCCGTAATGTTTATGGGGAGCCGTGTTTCAAACATTTTAATCTTTTAAAGTTGCGAATACGTATTTTAATTGTAGTACTGTATTAATAAGCAAGTTTAAACTACCTAAACAAACAAAAAGTAACTTATTTATATTTAGTACCATATTTTCTCTTGCCAGACTGTCATTGATAGTTTCTTTTAACCTACACTGTGCGGAGTTAACACACACTGTCCCATGATGTATATTCGGCTGTGTGCATTTTCGGATGTATGTACAAATTCAGCTGGTCCGACTTTGTCACACATCCGGATTGACTATAATTTAAAGTTTTATTTAACTCAACTTCGTAATCCTGAACACAGAAAGATTACCACACAATTCAGATTTGAAACTTTTCCAAGTAATATTTTGATGGCCAGATTTTCTGGTGATACTTCAATTATGGTTAATTGTCAGTGTGATGTGAAAGAACCAGAAAATTTACATCACATACTTTTAAGTGCTCATGGTATTCATATCAAAGAACAAAATTTCTTAGAGAAGTCATCAATTCCTTAGTAATGCCCTCAATATATTTTGGATCTATTATTCAACTCAGAAGATGTGTACATCTTAGAGAAATTGTCTATGTATTTATTAAAAGCAGTGCTACGTAGGAAGAAAAAGTTTGCATCTTGGGCTACGAATGAGGGCTGATCTTATAAGTTAAAACATTTATGAGCAATCATCATTAATTTTAATTATAAATTGTTTATAGGTTCTTATTTTAATGTGTATTATTAATGTATTTTAATATTACTTTGTATGTCTTTAAGTTTTTCTCGTCATCTTTGTTGTCTTATCCATATTGTAAAGGCAGTATTGCCAACAATAAACTATTTATCTATCTATATACTGTATAGCAGATTATATTCACGTTCCGTAAATTTTAGATATTTTCACTATTGAGAAAAATCAGCAAAAATAAACAGATAGCAAAAATTATCAGGAAGGCCAGGAAGAACATTAGTCCTTTGCGGGAACATAATGCCCTCACGCTCTCTGCAAGACAAACCCTGAATACACTAACAGTATAATTTCTTACCAACTACAAATAGAGAGCATCAACAGATATACTGAGGGCACTAAACAAAAGTCAGATCAGCAAGTGCTGTGCTTCAGTACTGCAATATCTTCCCATTCACTCACTCGAACACCAGACAAACACAAAACTGAAGCAGACGCTTAGGTTTCACACATCACACTGTGTGCTGATGAGTCCTAAAGCTGGCCCTACACTCTCTGCAAGACAAATCCTGAATACACTAACTGCATAATTTCTTACCAAGTACAAATAGAGAGCATCAACAGATATAGCTCAGTAGGATACTGAGCACTGAGGTGCTGCAGGAAATGACTGCCAGAGAACAGGAGAGAAAACAGTCTGGAGAACCAGTGCCTCAAATTTCACAGCATTCAGACTCCCAAAAGCTCCATGAGCTACAGTACCATCAACAGTATTTATAGGTAAGTCCGGTCTGCTAATTCTACCAGACTTGAATATGTGACCAAGTTGAATTACATAAAATATATCAGATGCAAATTCAACCTGCTGTACAGTATATATCATATGAGGGGTGAGAGCTTTCTCAGTAGGATAATCTGTGTTATTTCCACTGCAGTGAGGATAAATCCTGATGACATCAGCAGAGTGAGGATATCGACATTTATCCATACTCTGTTGATGTCACCAGAGTGAGGATAAATGCACTGCAGCTTGCATTCTAAAGAAACTGCTTCAGAAAAGTTTCTTTCTCACTGAAACTGCAACCATTAATTAGCTTTGCAAAAGACTCTCACCTATGTCCCATTGTGTTTCTAACATTGCTAGCCCATTACTGTGCTGATCTCAGCTTCAAAACAACCTGAATTCTAAATGAAAGTCTTTACAAAGCAGGTTCTGTTTGTCAGTGCTACCTGCAGCAGTTCAGTCTTTCTCACTGATCTTCTGACTCACTCAGTTAGCTTTGCAAAACACACTCACCTGTGTTTCTGACTCCCAGTCCATTCAGAACACACACACACACACACACACACACACACACACACACACTGACAGCACACAGAATGAGCATAAAACACAGACTCAGAAAAATGTTTCTGCAGCTCTCACCCCATGGTATAAATCACACACATGTTGGAACGATCATGGGATATGGAAAATATTCTCACCACTGCCTCGTGAGCTGCGTATTTTCACTTGTGCCTTGGCCACTCATGAAATACACAGCTCACTCTGCGGAGTGAGAATATTTTCCATATCCACTCCTGCTATCTTGTATCCCCTATTTATGCAATAGGGGTGGACATAAATGGAGTGTGATAAATCTGTGTATCTGAGCAGCTGTGTGAATAATAAGAAACTGTGTGGATAAATGAAATATATCCACACAGTTGCTCATTATCCACACTAACTATATTCAAATGTGAATAACTTTAAAACAAAAAAGATTGCATGGTACTGTGAGCACAAAAATTGTTCAGCACAATATTATCTACAAAATGAGTGGTGTTTCATTTATAGATACCTTACAGATTTTTATAATTGGCAAAAAACAGAAGAAAATGTAATTTTTGTTCACTTTTTGACAAACAAATGTGAATAACTTTACAATGAAAAATGATAGCATAGTACTGTGAGCAAGAAAAATATTCAGCACACAAATATCTACAAAATGAGTGGTGTTTCATTTATAGGTACCTTTTATTTTTATTTTTTATAATTAGCAAAACAGCATAACATTAAATTTTCTTTTCACTTTTTCGACAAACAAATGTGAATAACTTTAAAATGAAAAAGGCAGCATGGTACTGTGAGCATGACATTTCTTCAGCAACAAGTTTTCTGCAAAATGAGTGGTGTTTCATTTAATAGCAATCACTACGCTAGGCAGACATACACTAGGAAAGTTAACAAAACTCCCAGAAATTATCATTTAAAAAAAAAAAAGATAAAACAGTCAAAACCAAATGTTCCTGCACGGTTAGAAAGCATCCCTATTGCATAAATGGAAACATACAATATTAAGCTGTCAGATAAATGAGTTATCTACACTTGTGCTGTTGACCTCAGACACCTCACTGTGGCTTACACCACTCGTGAGGTTACCCGAGGTCAAACAGCACCTGTGAGATAAATCATTTATCTGACAGCTCACCATGTATTATATATATATATATATATATATCTATCTATCTATATATATATATATAGATAGATAGATATATATATATATAAAATCACACATGTCCACACATACAAAGCATCATGGGCTGCATATGCAAATCACCACAGAACGTTATGCTGGTCCAACTTTAAACAAAATTGCATGGTGCCAAAAGGCCTCTCACACAGTTTGCAAAGGGTGCTAACAGATGACATAGACACGTGTTTCATCCTACCAAGACTCATCAGTATGCCTTGTCTGTTTGACACTCCCAGTGGAATGGACCAGCTACCTTAAGACAGTGTGTCTTGGATATGTTGTGGTGAGCCCATTAAAGTAAAAACTATTTAAAAGACAAAGAACCTCTATGCAAACACTGAGGCAAGGTTACCCCAAGGGTATTTGGCTGGGAAGCCAAGTTTCAAGAAAATACAAAATCACACATGCCACACAATGCAAAGCATCATGGGCTGCATATGCAAATCACCACAGAAAGTTATGCTGGTCCAACTTTAAGCAAAATTGCATGGTGCGAAAGGCCTCTCACACAGTTTGCAAAGGGTGCTAACAGATGACATAGACATATATATATATATATATATATATATATATATCAACACACACACACACACACACACACACACATATATACTGGGAAGGATATTCAAAGGGGTTGCACATGGTGCAACAGTTTTACACCATAAGCAACCCACTGATGAGCCCTAGTGCGATATTCAAAATGGGATGTTTAGCTCGCAATTCCTGATGCATAGGGTGCACCAGTAATGTATCGCGGCACAAGTGCAGGGCATGCTCATGCATATCGGCACATCCGATATTCAGCCGGGACATGCAGTGCATATGCAGGCACAAACCCGCCTTGTGCCACGCACGGTGCAAAGATCCACCCTGAAAGCAGGAACAAGTCCTGGCCACCTACAGGTGAGGTGCCAATTGCAGGGTGCAACATGGCAGGCGCCAGCTGTGGGTGGCCACCCGACCACCCAGACACAGGCCAGGCATCGCGGCCCCCCACCTGAACATGGGTGTAATGTAGCTATATCCCTGGTGGTCCAGTGGACCCTACCCCTTGCCCAATCATGGGCATAAATATGTGTAAATACCTGGTGGTCCAGTGGACCCAATCCCAAGATCGATTACGGGCAATTAAGAAATGAATTCCCGGTGGTCTAGTGGACCTGCTCCCCTGCCCGATCATGGGCTGTGGTTACATATAAAGTCCCTGGTGGTCCAGTGGACCCTACCCATTCCAATCATGGGGCATATAATACAGAATCCCTGGTGGTCCAGTGGACCTGTTCCCCTGCCTGATTGCAGGCAAATAAATACTGTAATTATCCTAGTGGTCCAGTGAACCTGCTCCCTGCCTGATTGCAGGCTTCAGTTGTAAATAAATGCTCTGGTGGGGCATCAGTAACCCCTCTCACTGCCCACTCAGACCCTCCACCCTGCTCCCCTGTCAATGGCAGGTGACGGCTCCCACCACCGGCCGCACCAGCTGGCAGCATACGGTACGGCTGCCCATTGAATCACTCGTGGGCCAATGGGTGTGCAGACTCGAACTAAGCCTACACAGTCCCAAATGTGTATAGTTCATTCACATTTTGGAACAGGTAGTACAGTACGGTCTGCACACCCATTAGTCCACACAGTGGACAAATGGGCATATAGCCGTACTGTATGCTGTCAGCTTGAGGGTGGCTGGGCAGCTTTTGGTGAGGGAGTCCCACTGCTGACTGAGGGAGTGGGGGCAGGTCTGAGTGGGCGGTAAGGAGGGGTACCAATGGGCCACTGGGGCATTTATTTACAACTGAAGCCTGCAATCAGTCTGGGGATCAGGTCCACTGGACCACCAGGGTAATAAGTTATTCATTTGCCCATGATCAGGCAGGGAGCAGGTCCACTGGACCACCAGGGTAATTATAGTATTCATTTGCCCACATTCAAGCAGGGGAGCAGGACCACTGGCCCACCAGGGATTCTGCATTATATGCCCACAATCAGGCAATGGGGTAGGGTCCACTGGACCACCAGGGACTTTATATGTAACCACAGCCCCAATCGGGCATTGGGTCATGTTGCCCACCGAGGGGCAGGGGGCTGCCGGTCCCCGACGGCTGCAGCCAGGCAGGGCACCAGATGCAAGTCACCGGGATCAGCGCACCGGCATGCAAATGGGCCATAATGACATGCAAATGGCCCCATTTGCACCTTGCATGCATAACGGCCTCATTTGCATGCCCAGCATTGAATAGCACAGTTGCTGCACCTAGCACACCCACACTTGTACTGGTGCATCCCCTGCTCCTCATTTGCTACTTGCATTGGCACAGTGCCACTGCACTGTCATGGGCTGCGTGGCCCCTGTGCAATATTCAGTGGTGCTGAGCCATGGCACAGCACTGCTGGAATATTGCCTGGCCATGCTCTGGCACATCCCAGTTGTGCTGCACCAGGCTTGCGCCCATGCCTGGTGCATTTCTGAATATCCCATCCACCGTGTGTGTGTGTGTGTGTATATATATATATATATATATATATATATATATACACACATATACACACGCACACACATATATATGCATTGCAAAAACTCCATTAATGCATCAATTAGGGTTGATATTACAGAGACAAAAGTCTGGAAATTCGGTGTTAGAGTTCCCAACCTTACCACCCACCCACCCTCCACACACCAACAGGCATCAGGGTGTGTCTTGAGGTTATTGGCCTGACTCTCTCCCATTTCCATGTTTAGGGAAGCTGAAATGATACAATATAGTAGTGCCAGTGTTCATGAGGTGAGGTCCCAAAAAGCCTATGTTGAAAATTTGGAGCAAAATACAAATAAATTCCTGAGTTACATACGGTCATTGAAATCTTTCTATGCCGCTCATAACTGCAGCAATTTTAATATTTTCACTCCAAAGTTTCAACATTGCCATTACACACCTCATGAGCAGTAAAACTGACATTTTCACAACCTGCCCAAAATGTGCTTTCACACCTGTGGCGTACAATGGCATGGTCACTGTGCAAAATCACCTTTCAGGACTGAAGAATAAAATGATAGTGCCAGTGTTTATGAGAAGGGTTCCAAAAATACCTTGGGCGGATATTCAAAGGGTTGTACCATCGCAATAGGATTACGCACACCAGTCAAAAATGTGTCATTCTACCGCATACTCAGCGGGAAGCAGTTGCGCTACGAACACATGCTGAGCAACAGCGCCAATGCAAATGAAGGCATGCGCATAATGGAAGGGTGGATCCATGCTAAAGAGTGCAAAGCGATATTGAAAGGCTTGGCGGACGCGCAACAGCGGATCACAAGGTGCGCTTATCATGGAAATGAGCCAAAATAAAAAAGGCTCAAGGAAGAGGCGCAAGAACGCTACAGGGAAGCCACATGAGGCAGGGACAGACAAGGCAACAGTGGCAAACAGTGCAGGCCAGGGAGTGCACAGGAGAGAAGAGGAACAAGGAGGGTGTGTGGGGCCACAGACTGCAGAGGCCAGTAGGTGTACCGGTGCAGTGGAGGTAGCAGTCAGGACAGCGGGGTAACAGAGCAACAACAGCGGGGGACCACAAGCCAGGGAAATGGACAGTGCCAGCTTCCTCATGGAAGCTGTAATGAGGGGTGAGAAGGCATGCTGCAGGGGGCGTGGCTGTGGAAGGGCCTAATCGTGCTGCGCCCCCAACAGGCAGTACGTGTCTGCATCAGCTTTGAGCTGCACACAGATGTAGAGATTGTGGGCCAGTACCACCTGAGCAGGGCACACTGAGGCAGCTCTGTGAGCTGTGCAGTGATGTGATGCAGGTACCCTCACAGCCAGTCACGCTCTGTCAGTGGAGACAAAGGTAACAGCCTGCATGTGCCTGCTCACCATGGGTACCTTCCAGAGGCCAACAGGGGACACCACAGGCATAACACAGTCAGCCATGTCACGCATCCTCACCCAATTCCTCAGCACACTGCTGCCACATGCCGCGGAGTACATCCATTTCCCCAGCACTGCAGCAGAGCCGTACAGCAAACATGCAGGAGTTCCACAGGTAGCATGTATGCCTGGCATACTAGGGTGATAGACTGCACCCATGTGGCTATTACGCACACCATCTGGCCCCGATGGGGCAGCATACGAAACGGAAGGGTTTCTGGAGTGTCAACTGCCAGGTGGTGTGTGATGCCAGTGGGCGCATCATCAATGTCGTGCCACACACCCTGGTGGAGCACATGATGTCTTCATATGGTACCAGTCTGCACTGTGCCATCGATTCAAGAGTGGAGACATCCCCAGGACATCTAGTAGGTGAGTATGCATGTAGGAATTGCAAGGTTGGGGCAGGGTGTGGAAAGCCACAGGTGCCATGGTAGTGGCACACAGGGATATGGGCAATATGGACCTGTACATGATACTAATCTCTCCCATCTCCACACAGGTGACAGCGGATACCCACTCTGTCCCTGGCTGCTCACAACCTACGCGGCGCCCCATGACCCCCATCGCAACAGCGTTATAATGAGGCACATGCTGCCACATGCAACATCATCGAGCGGGTGTTTGGGATGCTTAAGGCACGCTCCAATGCCTAGACACCTCGGCGGTGCCCTACAGTACAGCCCCTCAAAGGCCTGTGGGATATTCCTGGCCTGTTGTATCCTGCACAACATGGCCAAAGACTGTGGGATAACCCGTGACAGGTCGAAGGGGGACAGTGATGGGGCCGCCCGGTGACACCGGTGATGATGGGATGAGCAGCTCCCCTTGGACAGCGGGACCCCGACTGATCCGGCAGGCCCAGCTGCACGGGACACCATCCGGAGGAGCATTTGCACCACACAGGTAAGTCAAGGGGCCATGTGCAACCAACACTGTCTAGGCGCAACCCACAGGCACACAGGGTAACACAGCAGGGGTGCATGATGGCAAGGGAGTGTTAGGGTCCAGGCGCACAAACACACCATCAGGGAGGGGTGAATAGTCATATGGACACACACACACACACACCAGGCGGCGTACATGGGCAGGTGCACAGCAGAGCAGGAACAGACATGGCAAACACACAGATCAACGGACCACCCCACCACCTGTACTGTCAAAATGCGTGTGTCAGATGCTGGGCACCCTTGCACCTTGGTGTACAGTACAATGCAGGCATCATCATGCACATGCACCTGTGGACAGCAGTCAGGTGGGTGTGCAGGTGGTCCGTGTCGGCGTGTTGGGCAGGGCACCCACCAGTGCACTGCCCACCATGACACATTGCACACAAGGCAGCATCAGACAGGGCCCGCGACTGGGAGACAGGTCACTCAGGTGGCACTGTGCCACGCCACCTCGGATGTGTGGGTGGCCCTGCCGTGTCCCAGCAGCACTGGCAGGCTGATCATGGGCCACATGGGGTGGCACCGATGAACCACCAGGGGTCCCACTGGCGATCGTGACCTTGTCACACAGGGTTGTGCAGCATGCGAACATACCTGCACCAGGTGTGCTCGGGATGCCCACAGCAGAATCCGGCGTCGACAGTCTGGGTGTCACGGCGGTCGGGAGCAGGGGTGTGGAGGCGTACTGTGTGGGGTATGCGGTACAGGGGCACCTGACTGTGTGCCCAATCGCGCCACGATAGACACCACTGCCTGGGTCAGCCTGTCAATGGCGGCAGTCACATCCGTCCATGTCGGACCATCTCTGCAAGGATCAATGCATTGTCCCTGCTGTTCCACTCCACAGCCACGCATAGTGCCTCCACGCGCATTGCAACCCACATCTGCTGCTCTACTGATGCCGCAGCAGGCGGGTGTGCTCGTCCAATGGGTCCTGTGTCCACATCAGCATTCTGTCCCCAGGGTATGGAAGGGCCTGATGCTCAACACCCTTGAGGGTTGGTGCTGTTCACCAGGACCAGGTGTGGGCAAGTCAACAGGTGGTGTGCATGTGCCACCACTGGACCCTGTACCCCAGATCTGGTGGGTGACTGCTGCTGCTGCCCTCCAACTGCTGGCCTCAGGGACCACTCGTTCCACTGCTGTGGCGCAGCAGTGCCAGAGGCCTGCACAGCCACGGTGCTGCCCCACCGGTGCTGACAGGCACAGCCTGGGACTGTGTTGGCGTCTCAGCACACACGTTGGAACCAGCTAGGTACAAGGGCA
This sequence comes from Neoceratodus forsteri, assembly GCA_016271365.2. Lineage (NCBI taxonomy): Eukaryota > Metazoa > Chordata > Ceratodontiformes > Ceratodontidae > Neoceratodus > Neoceratodus forsteri. The sequence continues at coordinate 967,155,278 of CM057453.1, forward strand.
TATGCTGGCCTGCTGTGTGTCTGTTATGAGACACACACGTGTCACTGCCCATTGCAGTCCTTGCATCATCAATGGTGCAGGTTCATGCAACAGCCCCAGTCACAGCGTGCTGGCATGCTCGAATGCCAGACTGCTGAGACACAGGCTGTGCACCCCATACCTGACTCACCGACAACAGAGGTGGCAGCCAGGCATGCATGCTGGTGCAGTGCATGCCTGCTGGCGCAGAGGTGGATGGACCCTCCACCAACACTGGCAGGACTTCCACACTGCATGGTCCCACCACCACCGTCCCCTGCAGGCGAACAGGATCTGTAACAGAAAGTGAGAACATGTTAGTGCATGTGATCAACCTCCCACCAACACCACCACCATGTCATACCGTGCAGTGATGGGCTTCCACCGTCTGGAATCCACCTCCTGGTACTCCCTCTATAGCACTACGCTGCATTGATGCAGCAAGATGGTCCCCGCCAGGGTCAGCTCTGCCACCTCTGGCTGGCCACCGCCTGTGGCAGCGTGTGCCGCCCTGAGGGCTGCCACCTTCTCTTTGAACCGTCTCCGGTCTGTCCCCATCTTTTCTTACATTCCTTCATGGAGGCGCTGGTGGCTTCCGTGCAAGTTTACCACGGGCTACCCCTCCATGCAGCACGCAGGCCTGAGGGTGCCCGCCGTCCACTCAGTAGTGGCTCCTCTTCCAGGTAGGCCTGGAAGAGTGCCTCTGTCTCTGACTTGGTGAAGTTGGGCCTCTCTTCACCCACCATCTTCATCCTCACCTGGTCTTTGCTCGGTCATGTCGGTCTGTATGGGTGGAAGTGGACACCTGTCACTGTGCAGTCTACAGTGTTATCCATGACCATTGCGGAACATCACACAGCTTGCAACTCACCTCTCACCTGCAGTACCTGAATCTGGCCAGCACAGTCCACTGTCGCATATTTATAGCGCAATGCATGAAAATTAGGTGGAGCAACTGTAATGAGATGCAAATCGCACCACTGCGCCTTTGAATGGCTGATCAGATGATTTGCATGTGTTGGCTGAATATGTCGTGCCTTTGCGAGTTGCACAATACAGTTGAGCCAGCTGAGCCAATGGTGCTTTTCTGTGACTCGCGGTACACGCGTACACATGCCCAGGTAGCTTACGCAGGCATCTGCCGTGCTGATGACGTGCTGTGCGCGATCAGCAATTCCGGACACTGCCACCATTGTGCCAGTGGCGCTACAGCACTGGTCACCAAATGGCGCTGTGGCACAATTGTGCAATAGTCCACTGTGGCACTGGCACGTAGGTGACCGATCGCGCGGGGCGGTAGGCGTCCGGGCGCTATGCATGGCCTTGCGCCACTGACCCATGACCTTGTACCCGACCTTTGCCCCCTGGTGCTGTATGTCGCGGATGTGTACGGTCTGTCGCGCTGTTCGGTGACAGCGGATGTGGACCACGGCGCTGTATGAACAGCGCAATAGGGACTGGACTTGTATTGCGCAACATTTCCACATGGGATTGCCACGCTGTGGAGAGCCATATTGCCACTGTATAACTCTGGAATGGCATGCAGAAGAGCTCGGCAGTGGGGGCCTTGGAGCTGCAAACCTGGTGGCTGTGTGGAGCCACACCATGGGACACTGTTAGGGGAGTGCCCCTGCAGATGGCACGCACCCATGTGTGGCAGCAGGTGGCAACTGCCCTAGAGCAGGCCACTGGGTGGAGGAGAACTCCTGAGCAGTGCAGGCACTGCTATAGTGACCTGCAAAGGAGGGGCATGCTCTGCTGGAGTGCCTCAAGCCTCATGCCGGGAGGGGCATTGTGCCTAGGCCAGGTGGGTGTGCTGTGTATGCACGGTATTGTCCGCATGGGTGACACTGTGTAATGTGACCCTGCGCATGGGGGTGGGTTGGGCTATGGTTTGCTGTGAAGGTGTTTGCAGGTGTGTGCTGTTTGGGTCTGGTTGTGTGGGCAGGCACACTCAATGGGGTAAGGGCTGTCTGCTTTGGGATCTCACTGATGTGTTTCTCTTCATTTGTCTCCCAGAGGTGTGGAGGAGCGGAGGCGGGCCAGGCTGAGGCATGGGATGGCGGTGCCGGGGTGGCTGGCAGAGGTGGTGTGCCACAGCCACAGCAGCAGCAGCAGCAGCCACAGCAGCAGCAGCCACAGCCGCAGCAGCACCAGCAGCAGCAGCTTGATGATGGTGAGTGTCATTACATCATGGATGCTATTGCATGCTGGGGGCACGGCCACTGTCCATGGACTACACTACATTTCCACACAACATGTGACAGTCATCACTGTCCAGTGGCACTGCATGTGTGTGTTGCGTCACTGGTGGTCCATGCATGCACTGGGCACATGGCTGTGGCACTAGCATCCCACCACATAGCCACGTCACTGGGCAGCCTTGGTTGTGCTGTGATGGACATGGGCGTGTGTGAGTGCAGTGGTACACATGGCTGTTGCTGCCTGGTTGGGCATGTCTTGTGCACGGTGCACTGTGGGTGGGTGCAGTCCATCACAGGAGCGGGCACTTGGCTGTATGCCATGCATGATGGGTGGGATTCAGGGATGTGGACAGTCACAGCCATTTACTCTGATCCTTGTCCTGGTATCCAGATCCTGCGTCGCATAGGCGAGCACTGCGGAGGCTCCACAGGTGGCCATGGATTCTCCATCATCCTTCTGGACATGCAGCGGCATGGGATGCGGGCGGCGGAGGGCCCGGGCACAGCACCAGGCGGAAGGAGGGCAGGCTGCTGGCCCATAGCTGCCATGTCGCCACACCCCACCTTCCCCCTCTCCTGGTTGTTCACCCCTGCCCCTTACCCACCCTACCTTATACCCATACCCCACCCTGCTTTTTATATATGTACATAGTAGCTTTGTTGTTCCTGTTATTCTTATTCATTACATTTATATTTTGATATGAATACTGTGATGGTCTCTGATTTGCAGCTGGCTATTGGTGCTCAGTTGCAGTGGTGTGCATGGCATCTGGGGTGGTATGGTCATGGGTATGTGTGTGCGTGTGTGTGGGATGGTGTCTCTGGTGGTGGGTGTGGCTTCCACTCAGCTATTGCCGTGTGCCACCCACTGCTGGGTGCTCATTGTGGAGTTTGGCTTGTATAGTTCTGTGGTTCACAAGGTTGCAGTGTGCGGGGGCCTTAGATTCCTGCAGTGCTGGTCACTGCACATGGGTGGTGTCTTGGGGTCACAGTGTTGGGTGTGCTGTGCACACGGGGGCTGCTGGACAGTGAAGTGGTCCGCCCCTTTGTGTGGCACTCTCAGCTTGCCAGTGGGTGTGCTGCAGTAACCACGGCGGGATGTGCTTTCTTTACTTGTCCCCATGGTCCGGTGGCTGTTCCATCCCTCCCCAGTTATGCTGTGCTTGGGGTGTATGGGTACATTGTTGGTTCTGCAGTGTGTCCCTGTGCCCATCTGTGGCATGGGTGGTGGGCCCTGCCTACCTCCCTGGTTGTGCAGTTCCATTGCTCTGCTGCTGGGGTCTCTTTGCTACGCTATGGTGCCTCTGGACTGCTCAGCTGGGCTGCCTTTTTGCGCTATGGCGCATCATCTCTGCTCAGCTTCCCTTCCTGGTTGCGCTATAGGCGCAGGTTGTGTGATATTCAGGCGTTGGCTGGTTGCACAATTTGTCTTGCTCCATGTTTGAATATCGCGTGTCTTGCGCTTGTGCACAATTGACTTGTCTTGCTCCTGCTGTTGCGCACTTTTGGGTGCAGTTTGATTATCCGGCCCGCATGTGCTGGCTTGTGCACAATTGACTTGTGCTTGCTCCTTCTGTTGCGCCTTTTGGGCGCGGTTTGAATATCTGGCCCCATGTTGAAAATTTGGTGAAACAATTTCTAAACCTGCCTGAGTTATGTGGGTCTGTTGAATTTATTCTGTGCATGCACATAACCTTGGTACTTTTCAATATTTTGCCTCAAATTTTCAGCATAGCCATTTTCCACACCACCTCATGAACAGTGCAGCTGTTATTTTTTAACATCCTGTCTGAAATGTGTTTTCACAGCTGTGATGCAGAATGGCATTGCAGTTGTGCATAATTACATTTGCCTTGCATTTCACAATTCCTTTGTACCAGGGTACATGAGGTGGGAGTAATAAGATGCCCATGCTGACAATTTGGTCACTGTTATTTGAGACATGGCGTGAGGTCCAGTGGGCCCTGCAATTCCACCTACATACATATGCGCATCTGTGGCGGGATTAGTAAAATAAGGATACTATTGCACTATCTCAAAAGTAAGGAAATTCATTGCAAAAACTCTGTTAATGCATCAGTTAGGGTTCCTATTACAGTGACAAAAGTATGGAAATTCAGTGTTATGATTCTCAATCCTACCACCACCACACCACCCTACACACACCAGAGAAGTCGGGGTGTGCCTTGAGAATCATCGGGCCTAACTCTCCTCCATTATCCTATACTGTACCATCTCAGCTTCCTTACACATGCAATGGGTTAAGAATTAGGCCCGACTAACCCCAAGGCACATATATAGAAACAGGAGGAGTAGGCACTTCAATGTTAAACTCAAAATTTGCACTTTAATAACTCTGCAACCATTCAATGGATTTGCACAAAATATGGTATGAACTGTCCTGTGGGTAGAACACCTGATGTGGCCAGTTATGTTCTGGTTGGATGTGCAGTCTCTAAGTTATGGAGAGGTGAAAAAAATGTTTTTGTTAGTTGACTTTGCTAGGATTTTCTTTGAACTTGCCTACAGCCCAGACAGTTTGGTTTTCTGGTCTGATATTTTCAGAACAGAAGGGACTACCCACAGATGTGGCTTTTGCTAGTCCGGTGAAAAATAAAAAAGCAGTTAAGTTATTGCAATTAAAACATTTTTAAAAATCATTTCTGCTCATGCTCAGTAAGCATTACAAGATAGCTGTATGAAAAAAAAGAAATCCTGCTTTGTATGAAAAAATCCTTCTTTGTATGGCTGCCATCTTCTTTTCAGTTTTGCCTGAACAATTCAAATTTGGAAACCTCTCCAAAATGATATTCTGGGAGGAACCAAATTTACTACTCAAAAATGCCCTTAAAATGTGGCTTATTTAACACTGAAATTCCTCTTTCATATCAGCATCATACAGTAAGATCTTGTGTAAATATTTTGACTCATGAAGCAAGATCTTCTTCGTGTGAAATCAATGTATTTCAATGGGATTTTCAACTCTAGTGCATAACTGCATTCTTTCACAGCAAATTTTTCACTATAGCCTTTTGAGGACCCCACCTATAAACAACATGACTGTTGCTATGCAACTCCCACCGAAGGTGATTTTGCGGTCACTTGTTGAATTCACCTTTCAAGCAGGATTTGCATAATGACAGCTACATTTTCATAAGGTGGGGTCATAAAAACTATGTCTAAAAGTTAGGATCAAAATACATATAAATGGCAAAGTTATGACTATTTGTTGCAATTTGCAATGCACATCGTAGCTTTGGAAATTTGAATGACTTTCACCCCAACTTTTCCACATAGACTTGTTATTATCACACCTCATGTATGTCACAGCCATCACTTTTAAAATCCTATTCAAAATGTGTTTTTGTACCGGGGCATGGAATGACATTGTAGTTGCTGGAATTACATTTTTGGTGGGGTTTTGTAAATTTTCTATACCAGGTACATGAGGTGGGGTAATAAGATGGCTATGCTGGCAATTTAGTCACTGTTGTCCTATAAATTGGAGTGCAGGGCCCTTCCACAGTGACATACATACACCATCTATGCAGGCAGCCTTGAGGTCCGAAGAGAGCACTACGCTACCACAGGCAAATAAGGCTATGATTACACTATCTCAAAAAGAAAGAAATTCATTGAAAAAACTATGTTAATGCATCAATTAGGTTGTTATTAAAGCATCAAAAGCTGGGAAATTCGATGTTAGGGTTTCCAACCTAACATCCGACATCCACCCTGTACAGATGAAGAGGATTGAGGGGTGGCATTGGGATCATCAGCCCTAACGCTCACCCATTCTCCTATGCTGTGCCCACCCAGATTATTTTCTAACAGAATGGGGTGAGTGTTAGGGCTGATGACCCCAATGCCACCCCAATCCCTCTTCATCTGTGCAGGGTGGGTTTGGGGTGTTAGGGTTGGAAACCCTAATGTTGAATTTCAGCTTTGGATGCTTTAATAACAACCTTAACTGATGCATTAACATCTTTTTGTAAATAATATATATATGTATGTGTTCATATATATATATATATATATATATATATATAGAGACACACATACATATATATATATATATATATATATATATATATATATATATATATATATATATATATATATATATATATATATATATATATATATATATATATATATATATATATATATATATATATATGGTAGATAGCACTTTTAAGATTAAAAGGTGAAATTTTCACCTTAATAACTTTGCCACCGTTTAACAGAATGTGCCTGAAATTTGGGGCATGGTTGGGCATGGTAGATCTTGGAATCTGTCAACTTCTGTACCGGTCGGATATACGGCTGTGGGTTATTAGCGACATCAAATCTTAATTATGCTTTTTGTGAATTCTTTGTTTCATACAGGTCATACGGTTTGAGTGACTGGTCCAAATACTTCAGGGAATGTGCGGCGGGGTCCCCAATGTGCCTTTTGAAGATTTTGTGAAAAAATATTAAGCGGTTCAAAGTTATTCAAAAACAAGTTCCACTATAAGTCAATGGGAAAAGTTAAAAGCGTTCGAGAGTGTCACAAATGCGCTTTTAGTGTGCAAATGGCCCTAGTAGTGTCTTAAATCCATCATTTTGCTTTCAGTTACTGATCAGAAAAATGCTTGGCCTTTAAAATTGGGACCCTCTAGGGACACAGTTCTTTCTGTGTTCACCTAGTTGGACCCTGAGAATGCTAGCTATGTCATTATTTTGGGGTTAAACACCCAGAATTATGTTTTGAATTTCTGGAAACAGTAGTGTCACAAAGTAGTATACGCACTGCAACTCTTTCACAAATTTTTGTGAAAATGTACGCAAGTGCGACACTGCACCTGAACCATTGCCAAAATGACAGGAGTTCTTTGCCACCCTGCTGCAAAAAGCGGTTTAGTCTTTGGGCTCAAAATTGGATGGGAGGCAGCTAACATCTCACAGATGTGCTGTTTGGTGGTTTAGTGAAAAATATTGCACAGATGGCAAGTTACAGTACTCCAAAGTTGACTTTTTCCCATAGACTAACATGGTGGCGTCGTCAAGCCTTTCAGGGCTCATATCTCGAAAATGGTGTGAGATACAGAATTTTCATCATGACAATGTGTAGCCTAGCCGGAAACTCATGCATTATACGAAATTTTAATTTTTTTCTCGTCCATACAGTTTCTGAGATATCAACAATTTGGTATTCCAACAGCTCATTTTCTGCTCTGAGGCCCATTATTATGCATACATTCTTTCTACACACTGTATTTTCTATGCAGCTGTTAGGCAAATACAGAGTCTCACCTTCCATTACTGTTACAGTTACCGTTCCCACTTGTGTTTCCATACCGTTTGTGTTACCATTCCCATATGCGCCACTGTGTGCGTTACCCTTCTGCATTCTCGTTTCATGCGCGCACTTGTATTCACATTTCCATTTCTGTTTACTTTGCCGTTATTTCTACTATTAACGTTACCATTTGCCTTTCAATTGCCGTTACCATCACCATGTGCGTCTAGTTACGTTTCGCCTGCACTTGTGTTTGTGTTTTCTTTTGAGTTATTGGTAACGTTACCATTACCATTAAGCGTTTACAATTGCGGTACCATCATCGTGCGCATTACGGTTTGCTTTCCATCTGGCGCTTGCATCAGCGTTCCGTTTCTGTTTCCTTTGGCATTATTGTTGCTGTTACCATTACCATTTGCAATTACAAATTGCAGTACGTGATGTGCGTAGCGGTTTGCGTTTCAGTACGTGCTTGCATTCACATTTCCTTTCTGTTTCCTTTGCGTTATTTTACTTGTTACTATTACCATTTACATTTCCAATTGCGGTACCATGACTGTGTGCATTATGGTTTGCATTTCCATATGTGCTTGCGTTTGCCTTTCCATTTCTGTTTCCTTTGGCATTATTTTTGCTGTTACCATTACCATTTGCATTTGCAATTGTGGTGCCATGACCCTGCACATCATGCTTTGTGTTTCCGTACATGCTTGTGTTCACCTTTCTGTTTCTGTTCCTTTGGCATTATTGTTGCTGTAACACTTAACATTTGCATTTACAATAGTGGTACTGTGACCGTACGCATTACCAGTTGCATTTATGCATCTCCGTTTGCATCACTGTTCACTTTGCCATCCGTCGCACTTGCGTTTCTATTAACGTTTGTTACACCTTTTACGTTTGTGTCACCGTATGCGTAACCATTAGTGCTTGCATTTGCATTGCAGTTACCATTACTATGCCACTACACATCATGTGGTGGAGGCGCGGTCCTGAAGGGCACCCGCTCCCACCACATTCATTCACTATTTCTACTGCACATTCTGAAAAGAAGGAAATTAAAGGCAAAAAATCCATTTAATGCATCAGTTAGGGTTGTTCCACAGCAAAAGTGAGGAATTCGGTGTTAGGGTTGAAAGCCCCCTTGCACTCCCCAGCCCGCCACCCCAACTGCCAATGGGTGTGCATTGAGGTCATCGGTTCTAACTCTCAGCCCATTCTCCTATACCTCAGCTTGTTACATGTGATGGGGTGAGGTTGGGCCGTGACCTAATACACCTGTTGGCAGAGGGCCAGAGTGCAAGGGGCTTTCAACCCTAACACCAAATTCTCACTTTTGTCGCTAGTGGAACAACCCTAACTGATGCATTAAATGGATTTTTTGCTCTAAAATATATATATATATAATATTATATATATATATATATATATATACACATATACAGTATATACACATAGATATGGATATAGATACAGATAGAAATAGATATAGATATAGATATTTATACAATAGGAGTGAGCTATATTTTTCACTGATAAAAGCATGTATTACTACCACAGTGAGATAAATGCAAGCCCAGACTAACACAGTGATGATAAATGCTGTTTATACATACTGGGCGGATATTCAAAGGTTGCGCCATGCGCAATAGGGTTCTTGTCTGCCAGTCTAAAAGTGCGCCATTCTGCGATATTCAGCGGAGCAGTTGCGCCACCGAAAACAGGCTGTGCAACAGCGCAATGCAAATAAAGGCATGCGCAACTGAAGGGGTGGATCCATGCATAAAGAGTGCAATACGATGTTCAAAGACTTGCTCAATGCGCAAGAGTGGAACAGCCGGAAGTTGCGCCCCAGCGGAAATGAGCCAAAATAAAAAGGCTCAAGGAAGAGGCACAAGACGCGACAGGGAAGACACATGAGGCAGAGAGACAGAGAAGGCCAGAGCAACAAACAGTGCAGGCCAGGAGTGCACAGGACAGAAGAGGGGCAAGGGAAGGTGTATGGGGCCACAGGTGCAGAGGCCAGTAGGTGTACCAGGTGCAGTGGAGGTAGCAGTCAGGACAGCAGGGGTAACAGGAAAACATCAGCCAGGGGTCACAAGCCAGGGAGATGGACAGTGCCAGCTTCACATGGAAGCTGTAATGAGGGGAGTGAGAATGCATGCTGCAGGGGCGTGGCAGTGGAAAGACCCCGGTCGAATCGCCCAACAGTACCGTGCCCACATCAGCTTTGAGCTGTACACAGATGTAGATTGTGGGCTGGTACCACCTGAACAGGGCACTACTGAGACAGCTCTGTGAGCTGTGCAGTGATGTGATGCAGGCACCATCACGACGGAGTCACGCTCTGTCAGCGGAGACCAAGGTGACAGCCTGCATGTGCCTGCTCGCCACGGGCACCTTCCAGAGGCCAACAGGGGACACCACAGGCATCACAGAGTCGGCCACGTCACGCATCCTCACCCAATTCCTCAGCGCACTGCTGCCACATGCTGTGGAGCACATCCATTTCCCCAGCACCGCCGCAGAGCGCACAACAAACATGCAGGAGTTCAACAGGGTAGCACGTATGCCTGGCATGCTGGGCCATAGACTGCATCCATGTGGCCACACACGCCACCTGGCCCTGATGGGGCTGCATATAGGAACAGGAAGGGCTATTCCAGTGTCAACTGCCAGGTGGTGTGTGATGCCACTGGCGCATAATCAATGTCTGTGCCACACACCCTGGTGGAGCACATGATGCCTTTATATGGTATCAGTCCACACTGTGCCATCGATTTGAGAGTGGGACATCCCCACAGGCCATCTAGTGGGTGAGTACTCATGTAGGAATTGCAAACGTGGGGCAAGGGTGGGAATGCCACAGGTGCTATGGTAGTGGCACACAGGGATATTGGCAATATGGACCTGAACATTATACTCATCTCCACCATCTCCATACAGGTGACAGCGGATACCCTCCGTCCCTGGCTGCTCACACCATACCGGGCACCCCATGACCCCATCGCGCTAGCGCTATAATGAGGTGCATGCCACAACACGCAACATCGTCCGAACGGGTGTTTGGGATGCTCAAGGCACACTTCCGATGCCTAGACACCGGGCGGTGCCCTACAGTACAGCCCCTCAAAGGCCAATGGGATATTCCTGGCCTGTTGTATCCTGCACAACATGGCCAAAGACTGTGGGATAGCCATTCAGGTCGAGGAGGGACAGCGATAGGGGACACCAGCGGCGCGGTGATGATAGTGATGAGCAGCCCCCGACGGCGGGACCCCGACTGATCCGGCAGGCCCAGCTGCACGGGACACCATCACGGAGGAGCATTATGCACGACACAGGTAAGTCAAGGGGCCATGTGCAACCAACACTGTCCTGGCACAACCCACAGGCACACAGAGTAACACACCAGGGTGCATGACGGCAAGGGAGGGAGGGACCAGGCACACAAACACACCATCAGGGAGGGGCGAACAGTCATATGGACACACACACACACACCAGGCACAAAGCATACATGGGTAGGTGCACAGCAAAGCAGGAACGACATGGCAAACACACAGATCCACGGACCACACCACCACCTGTACTGTCCAAATGCGTGTGTCAGATGCTGGGCACCCTTGCACAATTGTACAGTACAATGCAGGCATCATCATGCACATGCACCTGTGGACAGCAGTCGGGATGGTGTGCAGGTGGTCCGTATGTCGGCGTGATGTGCAGGTACCCACAAGTACACTGCCCACCATGATGCACAGTGCACACAAGGCAGCACCAGACAGGGGCCCGCACTGGAGACAGGTCGGTCATGTTGCACTGTTCCATGGCCACGCGGATGCATGGGTGGCCCTGCTCGACCCAACAGCACTGGCAGGCTGAGCAGGGGCCCATGGGGTGGCACCGATGGACCACCGGGTCCCACTGCACGATTGCGACCTTGTCCACAGTGGGGTCTGTAGTATGCCAAACATACCTGCACCAGGGGTGCTCGGGATGCCCACAGCATGAACCCGGCATTGACAGGCTTGGTGTCGCACGACACTGGGAATGGGGAGTGGAGGCGTACTGTGTGGGTGCGGTACAGGAGCACCTGCTTGTGTGCCAATGCGGCCACTGACAGCGACCAATGCCTGGGTCTGCCTGTCAATGGCGGCGGTCACATCCATCCGCATATGGACCATCTCTGCACGGTCCAGAGCACAGTCCCTGCTGTGCCACTCCACAGCCACACACAGTGCATCCACGGACGTTGCAACCTGCCTTTGCTGCTGTACTGATTCCGCGGCAGGCGGGTGTGCTCTTCAAATGGGTACTCTGCCACAGCGCATCCTGTCCCCAGGGTATGGAAGGTCCTGATGCTCAACACCCCTTGAGGGTGGGTGCTGTTCACCAGGACCAGGAATGGGCATATCAAAGAGCGGTGGGCATGTGCCACCACTGGACACTGTACCCCCAGACCTGAGAGTGACTGCTGCTGCTGCCCCTCCAACCGTGTGCCCAGGGACCACTCGTTCCACTGCTGTGGCTGCAACAGTGCCAGATACCTGCACAGCCACGGTGCTGCCCCCAGTGCTGCCAGGCACAGCCTGAGACTGTGCCGACATGCTGGCACACACGTTGAACCAGATAGGCCCAGGGGCACATGCTGGCCACTGTGTGTCCGTCATGGGACACACACACGTCACTGCCCATTGCAGTCCTTGCATTATCAATGGTGCAGGTACGTGCTACAGCCACAGTCACAGTGTGCTGGCATGCTTGCATGCCAGACTGCTGAGACACAGGCTGTGCACCCCCACCCGACTCACCAACACCAGAGTTGGCAGCCCGGCATGCATGCTGGTGCAGTGCATGCTGGCTGGTGACAGAGGTGGATGGACCCTCCTCCATGTCCAGCAGGTCTTCCTCACTGCCTGGACCCACCACCACCATCCCTGAAGACGAGCAGGATCTGTAACAGAAAGAGAGGACATATGAGTGCATGTGAACAACCTTCCCCCAACACCACCACCATGTCATACTGTGCAGTGATGGGCTTCCACCTGTCTGGAATCCACTTCCTAGTACGCCCTCAATAGCACTCCGCTGCATTGATGCAGCCAGTCGATCCTCAGCCGGGTCAGCTCCACCACCGCTGGCTGGCCCCGCCAGTGCCAGCATGTGCCACCCTGAGGCGCCCACCTTCTCCTTCACCCTCCTGTGCTCTGTCCCCATCTTCTTTTTGCATTCCTGCATGGGCGCTGGTGGCTTCCATTGGGTTCACTGCCCAAGCTACCCCCTCCCATGCAGCCACACGAGCCTGAGGGGTGCCCGCCATCCACTCAGTAGTGGCTCCTCCTCCAGGTAGGCCTGGAAGAGGGCCTCTGTCTCCGCCGTGGTGAGTTGGGCCTCCTCCTCCGCCACCATCCTCACCCTCACCTTGGCTCTGCTCAGTCATGGCAATCTGTATGGGTGGAAGTGGACACCTGTCACTGTGCAGTCTACAGCGTTATCCCATGACTATTGTCCAGAACATCACACAGCATGCAACCCACCTCTCACCTGCAGTAACCCGAATCTGGCCAGCGCAGCCCAGTATCACACATTTATAGCGCAATGCATGCAAATTAGGAGTGGAGCAACTGTAATGAGATGCAAATCGCGCCACTGCACCTTTGAATGGCTGATCAGATGATTTGCATGTGTCGGCTGAATATCGCGCCGTTGCGCTTTGAGCCGGCTGAGCCAATGGCAGATCTGTGACTGTGTGGTACACAGCATTGCGCATGCCCAGATAGCTTAAGAAAGGCATCTGCCATGCTGCTGCTCGCGATCGGCAATTCAGGCCATGGCCACCATTGTGCCAGTGGTGCTACAGCACTGGGCACCATATGGCGCTGTGGCACTACTGCGCAATAGTCCACCATGGCACTGGCATGCAGGTGATCAATCGCACAGGATGCGTAGAGCGTCAGATGGCGCTGTGCGTGGCCTTTGCGTCATAGACCCTGACCTGGTGTCCGACCTTGCCCCTGGCGCTGTTCGGCTGCCATGTGTATGGCTCTGTTGCGCTGTTTGGTGACAGTGCTATGTGAACCCGATGGCGCTTCTCACGAACAGCGATTGGGACCCTATGGTGGCTATTGCACAACATTTCCACGTGGGGTTGCCGCGCTGCAGGTACGCCATATTGCCTGCTGTACGACTGCGATTATGGCATGCAGGAGAGCTCCCCAGTGGAGTCAGGTGGAGGTGGCCAACCTGGTGGCCCTGGTTGGGCCCCACTTTGGGGCACTGTTTGGTGATCAGCCCTCACCATGGCCCGCACCCATGTGTGGCTGCAGGTGGCCACTGACCTGGTGAGGGTCACAGGGGCGGTGCTGGTCTGCGGAGCAGTGCAGGCACAGATATAGTGACCTCCGCGGGAGGAGCCAGGCGTGCTTCAGACGCCTCAGGTCACGTGCCAGGAGGGCGTTGTGCCTAGGCCAGGTGGGTGTACCATCTATGCCTGTATTCTCCGTAGGGGTGTGACTGTGTTTTGGTGGTGGTGCATGGGGATGGCTCTGCCATGGTTGGCTGTGTCGGTGTGTGCAGGTGTGAGATGCATGGGTCTGGCTGTGTGGGCAGGCACATTCACTGGGGCAGGGGCAGTCTGCTTTGGGGTCACACTGATGTTTTCTCAACATTTGTCACCCACAGGCCTGGTGGAGAGGATGCAGGCCCAGGCTAAGGAGGAGGCCGTGGCAGGGCCCAGGTGGCGCGGAGGAGGCGTGAGGGTGGGCCACAGTGGCAGCAGCAGCAGCAGCCACAGCTGCTTGATGGTGTGAGTGTCATTACATCATGGATGCTATTGCATGCTGGAGGGGTTGGGCATGACCACCAGCCATGGACAACACAACCATGCCGACACAGGTGACAGTCATCACTGTCCAGTGTCACTGAACATCTGTGTGCGTCACTGGTGGTCCATGCATGCACTGGGCACATGGCTGTGGAACTGGCATCCCACCACATTGCCATGTCACTTGACAGCCTTGTTTGTGCTGTGATGGACATGGGCGGTGTGTGTGTGCAGTGGTGCACATAGTTGGTGCTGCCGGGTTGGGCATGTCATGTGCATGGTCACTGTGGGTGGGTACATACCATCACAGGTGCGGGGCAGTAGGCTATATGCCTTGCAGGATGGGTGGTGTTCAGGGTTGTGGACAGTCACAGCCATTGACTGTGTTCCCTTTTCCTGAGGTCTCAGCATCCTACGTCGGATGGGCCATGCCCTCCAGCGGCTGACGAGGGTGTCAGTCACGACACATGACCTCCTCAGGGACATGCAGCGCCCATGGGGTCAGGTGACACGGAGGAGATGGGAACAGCAACAGGCAGCGGGAGACCAGCCTGCCAGGTGCTGAATGTGCTTCCTTCCCCTTCACCCATCCTCCCACCCTGCCTTCCCTCTCCCAGTTGTTCACCCTACCTACCCACCCCCTACCTTGTACCCCTACCCCCCTTGTCTTGTACATATCTGTATATAGTTGTGTTATTGGTCTTGGTGTTGTACATATCTTTTCCAATATATATATATTTTGTTATGAATACTGTGGTGGTCTCTGATTTGCAGCTGAGCTATGGTTGCTCAGTTGCAGCGGTGTGCATACCATCTGGGGTGGTATGGTCCTGGGTATATATGTGTGTGTGTGTGTGTGTGTGTGTGTGTGTGTGCATGGGAGAGTGTCTCTGGTGTGGGAGTGACTTTCAGTCGGTCTTGCCATCTGCTGCCGCCCACTGCTGGGTGCCCAGGGTGGGTCTGGCTTGTTGGTTCTGTGCTACGAGGTTGCAGTGTGCCGGGGGATGCATGGTGTTTACTGCAGTGACAGTCACTGCACATGGTGGTGTCTTGGGGTCACCGGTGCAGGGTGTGCTGTGCAGAAGGGGGGCTGATGTGCACTGTGGTTGTCGACCCCTGTGTGTGGCAGTCTCAGTCTGCCAGTGGGTGTGCTGGGGCGACATAGCCCTGCTGTGCTTTGTTGGCTTGTCCCCATGGGCGGTGGATCATCCATCCCTCCCAGTGATGCTGTGCTTGGGGTGTGGGGTGTATTGTTAGTTCTGCAGTGTGTTCCTGTGCCCATGTGTGGCATGGCTGGTGGTGAGCCCCAGCCTGCCTCCTGGTTATGCAGTTCCATTGTTCTGCTGGGGGGTGCTCTGCTTGCGCTTTGGCACCTCTGGACTGCTCAGCTGGGCTAGCCTTGTTGCTATGGTGCATAATTTATGCTCAGCTTCCCCTTCCTGGTTCAGCTATGGCACAGTTTGTGCGATATTCAGGCGTTGGCTGCTTGCGCGGTTTGTCTTGCTCATGTTTGAATATCGCATCTGTTGCACATATGCGCGAATTGACTTGTGCTTGCTCCTGCTGTTGGCGCACTTTTGGGCGCAGTTTGAATATCCGCCCACTGTGCTCTACCTCACCAGCATTTATTCTCACTGTGGTGATGTCACAGACAAGCCCATTAACTCTCGTCAGTACTGCAACTTTTCGCTCAGTAAAACAACAAATGAAATTCACCTGTCTTTCAAGCACCAGAAGCCCCAACAACAGGTTTACTGCATTCAGTCTCACAGACATATGCTGAGAAGCTCTCTAAAGTTCCTACTAGAAGAAAAAAAGAAAGAGCACTGATTGCTAAATACATCAAACCATGCAGATTCAAAGCAACAAACATGCTTTGATACAGCTGAACTATACTGGAAGAATAAATAAATTCTCCTTACAGAAGAAAACAAAACAATGAATGTGGAAGAAGTTTTCTGTCTTGCACACAGTTGAAAGCAACACAAAACCACTTTAGAAAAGCCTATTGTTTAAATCACACACATGATGTGCAGATCATGTGATATGTAGAAATATCTTCACTCGTGAACAGTGGCCTCTGGATACTCTCCTCTGGTGCCCTCATGAAGATATTTCATATCACCTTCCTGCCATCATGTAACTATATATGGGACACTTGCTGGTCTGGTAGTTGAATACACCTATTTATCTTGTCAAGCACTGATTGACCTTGGGTGACTTCACGGTGGCTGGCTGCTGTGATGCCACCAATGGTAGTCCCCTGAGGTCAATCTGCACCTAGTCAAGATAATTAGGTATTCAATGGCCAGACCAGCAAGTATTTGATTTATGCAATGGGGCACAACATGCTTATTTTTTTTATATTATATTGTCCTGGTGGTTTTGTGGAAGAAAAGGTTATTTAGGTGGTACTCTTTGTAAATTGCCATTGCTCTTCCACCTTCTAATCATTTTTTTTAGTTAAATTTTGTGAATGGGCTGGTAGTTGTAAGGTCTGATTGGTTGCTGGGATCGGTAGCATCACGGTGATTAGTTTTGTGCCTGGCTCTCCTACTAGCTGTTACCACCCTAATCAGCTCTCATAGGCTGCTTTCTATATGTGGGCGTGACTTAGGGTGATCGCACAGTTTCTTTAACAGTTGATGGGGAGTTGCCATGGAGTCAACATCGGGCACGTGCATCTAGTGCTGGAGGACATTGAAATGGACTTTTCCTGGATTCGAGGACCTCGGGGACATCCTGGAGGATCCAGCTTATGGAGTAACCTGGGTGGCGTGTGATCTTCAGCATGGGCAGCTGGAAGGCATCGTCTAGTCTTGCTTGGAGAGGTGTTTGGTCGGCATTCTCCTGTTGGATTATTTTTATTTTATTTTATTTAACTTCCTTCTCATGGATTTAGCGTTGCATCTGTTTTTTTTCATTTTGCTACTCGGACTCTAGAATTTACTGGACAACACGTTAGGAATCAGAGTGAGTTTTAAAAATGTTATTCAATATTACACATTTCACTCAGGTACACAGTTATATGGGGAGAGTAACTGTTAAGCATATTACTTTCTATCCTTTCAATGCACTCATTAGTTAGAGCAACCAAAGCCATTCTATTATTCTTAAGATTGAACTTCGGAAAATTTTATAGAGTCTGAGGAACTGTATGAAGAGTACTTTCTTTATGCACCTTCAGGCATATTCCTTAGTCTTCTACAGGTGTTTGACTTTTTACTTGCCTCTCAATCAGAATCCAAGTCAGAAGTTATGACTTGTTGTCTTCTTCGTTTAAGCTTGTCATACCTGTTACCTGTTTTGGGTGTGAAAAACATCTATTATTATATGCATTTACTGTTGCTTACATGTACTTTGTTAATTTAATTGCTACAAGCAAAAGGGTCGAAAGTAGAGGAAGTTTAATTTTGTACTTTTAATTGCTTTTAACTAGATTTCTTACACTGTTTTATCCTGCAGTTTTAAACAGCTGAGGGGAGGGAGGTGGCTGTGGTAGATTTATTTTCCTTTCTCTGTTTTTACTGCACTTACACTCAACTATTACTGCCTTTTTAAATACATTCAGCTGGACAAGGATGCTGTAGTACTTTATTTAATATTTAGGTTTGCTTTGTTACCTTGCACAATGCTGAAGTTATTTTTGAAACATTGATGGTTGGCCTGTTGAAACAAGCTCCCATTACATCTCTCACCAGGTTCATGGTAGGGTGCTGCAAGTAGCTGTATTTTGCACTGGTTAAGATGTTGATGGAATCTGCAAGCAGCTTAGTATACTGGAAAGTTGGTGTTGCTTTTTTCACTCGGTTTGGCATAGTCATTTAAGGACTGCAGTTGCTTGTGTCCAGATACCTGGATGATGTCTGCGGTTAGTTTCTGGATGAGTGTTTTCTGAAAGAATGGTTATGAAGTCAGTTGTCGGATTTTATTCCTGCTTTTGTCACCATGATTTTGACTATGGAGCCTATTTTGTTGATGCCCACTGGCTGATTCTTGTACCATGTAGTTGGGTAGTTCAGCTTGGCATTTGTATTTATTGAGAGGAAAATGGGGCATCTGGATGCAGTGCTTTTGCAGTTCGCTGACTTTTGTATAGGGTGTAGCTTGCTACTGGGCATCTTCATGGGTCCTCAGTCTGGTATGCTCTAGGCTTTAGTGTCCTAGTGTTTTTGGGGTTGGTACCAGTTCTTGTCTTTGTCTGTCGTTCCTTGTTAAATTCTATGTATTTTTGGTTGTTTTCATCTTCTTTTATTTCTATGTCTCCCATTTAAGGTTCCTGGTTTCAGTGTTCCCTCTTATGCCAAAATACAGTGTAATGATGACCACATGGTGTTAAATAGAGATTCTGGGCTTTCAGGACCTAGCTGGTTGCTGGCATTCAATGTGTCTATCATACAGTCAGTTAACTCGTCAGCTGCTTTCTCTTTGTTGTCCTTCCTTCCCTTTAAGATTTTTGTCTGCTTTGCAATACACCCTGCTCTTTGGGAACTAAGGATGTTGATAAAGACTCGAGTACATTTTAGTTTACGTTGTCTCTCCAAACTTTGTAGTATGGATCTCAAGGTTAGAGGCTCATAGGGTGTGCTATCCTTTTTGACAGTACATGAAAAAGTGACAAATTAGTCTGTCTAGTTCCTCTGGTTGCAACTGGTGGAGAGGTACTGTTAAGTTGAATTTCTCTTGTAGGTACGACTAAACAATGGACGTCCTTTTTTTTTTTTTGCTATGTTGTGGTTTCTTGCCTTTAATATGTAGTCCTCTATTGCTGTTATGTCTGTGGTTGACAGGGATGCATCTGTGGCTGGTAGCTGTCTGTTACGTGATGCTTGGGAAGCTTGAACAGCTTCTTCTGGTTCAACTAGTGGCTCAGTGTCATTCTCGATCTGAGTTAGAATGTCATCCATCTATGCTGAAACTGCTGTCTGCACTAGTCATTTCTTACTTTTTTTTTCAGAACTGTTCCGCTATATATGGTTGTTATGGGACCCTGACAATACTGCCTTTGTTTAAATACACGGAAGTGCAGTATGATGAACTTGATGATAAAGTTACTCTACTTAAACTGACATGAGTCATACACTCTGAGGCTGCTGGCATGTGTCTGAGGAACGTATTCTGTGACATCATTCTTTGCTTGGAAAGTAGTCCAGTCATTAAGACTATGGTGACGTGTTTACTGTTTAAATAACTTTTTATGACATGTCTACTGTGTGGATAAATAATATTTATCCAACGCCTTGTGAGTTTACACATTTATTCTATGGCTTTTTTTTAAAACCCGTATTGCACAAATCCAATGTTCTGATTGTATAGAACACATCACATGACCATGCGTATATCAGAGCGCAACTGCACACCTACACTTTTACCCCTCTAAAACAATTTTGCCATTTTATAAGATAGATAACCCACTTATTGTGTGTTGTCATGCTCTGATATATGCACGCCTTTGGTGGTTGATGCACACCAAGGCATCTATCAGAGTGCGACTGCACACCTAAGAGTGGATTATCTATGACATATCTATATATCTATGTATATATAGATATAGATATAGATATAGATATAGATATAGATATAGATATAGATATAGATATAGATATAGATATAGATATAAAAATACCAGCCCGGTCACTTCTGTGTAAAATATAAATGTTTGCACTTTAATAACTTTGGATCCATTTGTCTGATTTGCCTGAAACTTTGCAGGCACAACTACAAATCATATATCTCTAGATCTGTAAAGATTCTTTGCAGTTGGATGTATGGTTGTGGAACTGTAGGGCATTCAAAATGTGTAAAAGGGTCAACTTTTGCGCATTTGTTTGGTAAGCCATAATGGACTGAAGAATGCATTTCAGTGGATTCAGATTTGTTTGTCTACGTGTGACCTGGGTTGAACTGGTGCCTTTTGAAGATCTGGTGAAAAGTATTGCTCTGTTCAAAAGTTATTCAATTTTTTCATGTCCCATTATAGCCTATGGGAAAATTTATATATGCATTGTGAAAACATTTGCGATCACATTTTTTTGTCTTGCTTCCTGAATTTGTTTTCATGCTGCCACCATCTTTTTTCAGTTAGCAAGAAATAAAAACATTGTAAGTCAAAAATAATGCCTTTGGTAAATGTCAACAATTGTGTTTACCTAATTGAGCCCTGAGGAACATGACCCTGGCATTCGTTTTCATTAGCTGGTTTGGAAATATGATTTTCAAACTTGTTGCACATTTGCTGTTTTCTGATCGCGATAGCATTTTTGTTTTCATTAAAACAATCGCGATCAAAAAAGAATAACCTCGACAACATTTTTCTGTGTGTGACAACATTCCCATTATAGAGATAGGAGTGCCATGAAAACATTAAAGTAATCATGATAACACTGCATGAACACATTTTCTAATGTGTTGTTTCCTTTGTCACTTCATTGTGCTATGGTGGATTGTGCTTTTATCCTGCAATTTGCAGGGTGACAAGTCCTGTCCCACAGATGTGCCTTTTAGTGGTTTGGTCCTACAACATTCAATGGGCCCATAGTTACAGCATTCCAAAGTTGAGAAATTTTCCCATAGGATAACATTGCAGTGCCCATGATGCCTTTCAGCACCATTATCTTGAAAACGGTTCGAGATATGGATTTTAGATCATAAAATATACAAGTACAGATATAGGTTTTAAACTCATGAACACCATGAATGTTGAATTTTTCTCTACCTTGTACGGTTACTGAGATATTTGAAATCAGTATTCCAATGGCTTGTTTTCATGTCCATAGGCCAGTATTATGCCATCAAAGTTAGCACCCACAGCGCTTTGGTGCCCATATCTTGGAAATGATGCAAGATATGGATTTGATCAATGTGCCTCACATGAAGGTCTCACTGTCATGATTCGACACTTGACTTTTTTGAGGCTGCTACAGTTGCCGAGTTATTGGCAAATTAGTGTTACAACTCTTCCTTGCCCTACAGAGTGCTGCTGTATGGCTATAAGTTAGGCAAGGGAGCGTAAGGGCCCAGAGGCCCGCACCCCACAGACAAATATCATTATGCACAAATGGGCAGTTGGTGGCAGCACACCAACACATAACATTTTACAAGTTACATCACACTTTTCAAAAGGAAGGAATTCTTTTAAAAAACTTTGTTAATGCATCAGTTAGGGTTGATGTCACAGCAACAAAGTTCGGAAATTCAATGCTAGAGTTACCCCACCACCACCCACCACCATGTCCCCATTCCACCAACAGATGTTGAGGTGTGCCATAAGTCAGCAGTCATAACTCTCACCCCATTCTCCTATACTGTAGCATATCAGTTTGCTTACACATGTAATGGGGTGAGAGTTGGCCTGATGACTCCACTGGCACACCCCAACAGTTGGTGTGGAAAATGGGGTGGGGATCAGGTGGTGGTGGGGTAACCCAACATCGAATCCCACACTTTTATCTCTGTGACATCAACCCTAACTGATGCACTGCCTATGTTTTTCTAAAGAATATATATATATATATATATATATATATATATATATATATATATACATGTATATATATATCTATTATAGCAGCACGGTAGTGCTACCATAGTTAGTTGAATAGCACTTTTAAGGTTAAAGGGTCAAATTGTGCACCTTAATAACTTTGCCACCGTTCAAATTGATTTGCCTGAAATTTGGTAAGCACAATTGGGCATGATAGATCTTGGGAACTGTTTCATACGGTTGGATATACAGCTGCGAGTTATTAGCGACAACCAATTGCACAATTAAGCTTTTTGCGATTTCTTTGCTCTAGCTTCAGGTTGCACACAGTTTATGCGACTGGTCTGAAAACTCAGGAACATGCAGCCGGGACCCCAATGTGCCTTATGAAGATTTCAGAAAAATATTGACAGTTCAAAAGTTATTCAAAACAAGTTCCCATTATAAGTCAATGGAAAAGTTAACAAAAGTTCAACACTTTGGCAAATGCAGTTTTACTTTTGCAAAGAGAAACATAGAATTTGATGGCAGATAAGAACCGCTTGCCGCCCAGTCTGCCCATTTCCTACCTAATGGATAAGCTGCAGATCCTAGTTAACCAGCAGCCTACTTCTTTCTACCCCCACCCCTAGAATTGCCTTATGACTGTCCCATGCATGCTTGAATTCCACCACTGTTTTTGACTCCACAACCTCCTCTGGAAGGCCATTCCATGCATCCACAACCCTCTCTGTGAAAAATACTTCTTAAATTACCTCTGAGCTGCTCCCCATCTTCAAATTGTACCCCATCGTTCTTGCACACTCTTTTTTTGAAAGATGCTACCCTCTTGGACTTTGTTGATTCCCTTGAGGTACTTGAAAGTTTCATCATGTCCCTCTCCCTCCTTTCCTCAAGGCTATACATATTAAGCTCCTTAAGTCTCTCTTCATATGTCTTCCAGTGCAGACCCTGCACCATTTTAGTGCCCTCCTCTGGACAGCTTCCATCCTGTCTGTCTTTGCGGAGATTGGGTCTCTAGAACTGCATGCAGTACTCCAGATGGGGTCTCACCAGCTGTCTGTACAGAGGATAATAACTTCCTGTTTTCTACTGGTGATGCCTCACCCTATGCATCCCAGTATCCCCAGCCCTCCTTGCTGCCCTCTCACATTGCTTGCCCACCTTTAGGTCATTTGATATGACTACCCCCAGGTCCTTTTCCTTGTTGTTATTGTTAGTATCTCACCCCATTGTGTACTCTTCCCTGGGTTTTGTTTCCCAGGTGCATTACCTTGCACTTCTTAGCATTGAATCTAAGCTGCCATACATTTGACCATTCCTCTGACCTTGCCAAGTCCTTCTCATCCTTTCCACCCCACCTTGTGCATCAACTCTGTTGCAGATCTTTGTGTCATCTGCAAAGAGACATACTTTTCCTTCCAGTCCTCTGCGATGTTGCTTATAAAGACATTGAAGAGGACCGGTCCTAATACTGAACCCTGCGGTACCCCCTAGTAACCCCCTTTCTTCAGAGTGGACTCCATTTACTATTACTCTCTGTGTCCTATTCCCCAGCCAATTTTTACCTAGGCTGTCATCTTGGGACCCACTCCCAGGCTGGCTAACTTGTATATTAATCTTTGTGTAGGACTGTGTCAAATGCCTTGCTAAAGTCTAGGTAGGCCATGTCCAGCCCCTCCCTGATCTACTACTTTGGTCACCCAGTCAAAAATCTATTAGATTCATCTGGCATGACCTTCCCGCTGTGAATCCTTGCTGCCTTGGGTCCTGTGCCCTCTGGCCTCTAGATACTTGACAATTCTTTCCTTCAGAAGTGATTCCATCATTTTCCTATCACTGAGGTTAAACTAACAGGTCTATAGTTTCCTGCTTCTGCCTTGCTCCCACTTTTGTGAAGGGAATCATATCTGCCCTCCTCCAGTCCTCGGGTACCACCCCATCCTCCTATGATTTGTTAAAGAGGGGTAGTCAGTGGTGTCACTAGTTCTACCCTTAGTTCTTTTAGAATTCTGGGATAGAATCCATCAGGCCCCATTGCTTTGTCCACCTTCAGTTTTAAACGTTCTTTCAGAGCCCTTTCTTCTGTAAATGGGCTGGTATCAACTTCTATATCCAGAGTGTTTCTATTGTTTGTTTTAGGTACTTCCCCTCTTCATTTGCAAATAATGAGCACAAATATTTGTTTAGTATCTCTGCCTTTTCACAGTCACCCTCTGCCCACCTCCCTTTATTAAGCCTTACTATCCCTCCTTGGTCTTCCCTTCACTCCCTGATGTACCTATAAAGGTTTTATCCCCTTCTTAACTGGTTGGCTATCTTTTCCTCAGTTTGGGCCTTTGCTGTTCTGACTGCCTTCCCAGCTTCCTTTGCTTTAACTGATACAGTTCTCTGTCCTGCTCCTTCTGTGATTCCTTGTACTTCCTGAATGCTTTCTTTTTCTCTTGAACCTTCACTGCCACTTCCTTTGAGAACCATAGTGGTTTCTTACATTGTTTTGTTTTGTTTATTTGCTTCACACAAAGGCTTGTTACCTCTGTGATGGCAGTTTTTATTATTCCCATTGTTCTTTCACGCTCCTTCCTGCCCATTTGCTAGTGCATTCCCTTAGGCACTCACCATTTGGCAAAGTCAGCCCTCCTAAAGTCCTGTACTTTTGCCTTTGTATGGCTTGACTCGATTGTTGTGTTTATTGTGAACCATACTGTTCGATGGTCGCTAGTTCCCAGATGGCTACCCACTTTACATCTGTGGTCCTCTCCATCTCCATTTGAGAGAACCAGGTCTAAGATTGCTCCCTCGAGTGGGCTCCAGTACTAGTTGTCTGAGGCATGCCTTTTACTTTCACAAATCCACCATTTTGTTTTCAGTTGGTGATCAGAAAAATGCTTGGCATTTAAATTTGGGACCCTCTAGCAACACAATTCTTTTTGTGTTTACTCAGACCCTGAGGATGCCTGGCATGTCTTTATTTTGAGGTTAAACACCCTGAAACATGTTTTTCAAGTTTCTGGAAGAAGTACTTTCACAAAGTAGTATCGCACTCATGCAAGTGTGACAAATTTTTGCGGCTTTCATAAATTGCAACACTACTTTTCCAGGCTATGGCAAATGACAGCAATTCTTTGCCACCCTACTGCAAAAGAACGGTTTGGTCTTTTGGGCTGAAATTGGAGGAACTCAGCCAACATCTCACATATGTGCCTTTTGGAGTTTTGTGAAAAAATATTACAGGGCGGAGAATTACGGCACTCCAAATTTGACACTTTTTCCCATAGGATAACATTACGGCATCCGCGCTTACAGGGCTCCTTTGCCGCCCTGCTGCAAAATAACAGTTTGCTCTTTTGGGCTGTAATTTGGAGGATGAAAGCCAACATAAGACTGATGTGTCTTTGGTGGTTTGGTGAAAAAATATTACAGGGGTAGCACAGTGATGTGTTACTCGAGTTAACACTTTTCCCATTGGATAACATTAC
This sequence comes from Neoceratodus forsteri, assembly GCA_016271365.2. Classification (NCBI taxonomy): domain Eukaryota; kingdom Metazoa; phylum Chordata; order Ceratodontiformes; family Ceratodontidae; genus Neoceratodus; species Neoceratodus forsteri. The sequence continues at coordinate 967,180,572 of CM057453.1, forward strand.
AGCACCATCGCACCTTTCGGGGCCCATGTCTCGAAAGTGTGTATGATAATGACTTTTCGGCCACAAAATGCTTAGCCTCCTATGAAATTTACATTTTTTTCTATGTCGACGGTTCCTGAGCTATAAGCAATTTAATATTCCAAGTCCTCATTTTCTGCTCCAAGGCCCATTGTTATGTATACATTCTTTGTTTTCACTGTGTTTTCCAATGCATTTTTGGGGAAAAGAAGGGTGTGCCCTTTTGTTACTGTGCCAGTTAGTGTTTCCAATTCACGTTCTGTTACCATTTGTGGCAACATTATCGCCTACGCCGCCGTGCATTCGGTTTCGCTTTCGCTTTGTGTTTGCGCTTCTGTGACATTTGGTGTTATTGTTGCTGGTACCATTACCAGTTTCATTTGTGATTGTGGTACCATCCACGTACATTCTGGTTTGCGTTTTCGCTTGCATTTGCGTTTCTGTGTCGTTTGGCGTTATTGTTGCTGTTACCATTACCAGTTTCATTTGCAATTGCAGTACCATCCACGTGCATTATGGTTTGCATTTTCATACGCGCTTGCATTTCTGTTTCGTTTCTGTTTCCTTTGCCGTTATTTTTGCTGTTACTGTTACCATTTGCATTTACAATTGTGGTACCATGACCGGTATGCGTAACGGTTTGCATTTCTGTACTTGCTTGCATTTGCATTTCTCTTTCCTTTGGCATTATTGTTGCTGTTACGTTACCATTTGCATTAACAATTGCGGTTCCGTGACCATGCACGTTACGGTTTAGCTTTCTGTAAGCACCTCCATTCCCGTTTCCATTTCTGTTTCCTTTGGCATTATTCTTCATGTTAACTTTACCATTTGTGTTTACTATTGTGGTGCCATGGCTGTGCGCATTACGGTTTGCATTCGTGTCTTCACATTCACGGTTCCGTTCTGTTCCTTTCACGTTCTTTTGCTGTGACACTAACATTTCCATTTAAAATACCACTGCCATCACTGTTCACATTACCAGTTGTGTCTTTCATCGTGTTTCAATGTCCACTTGCATCACTGTTCGCTTTGGCGTCACTTTGCACATTTCTATTAACATTTCCTTTACCATTTACATTTCCATTACCATGTGTGCCACTGTTGGCACTCCTGTTTGTGTTGCTGTTCCTGTTACTATGTCACAAGACATCACGAAAGGGCCCCATGCACCGCCATTGCATTACTTTCACTACTTGTCATCATCATTCTCAAAAGAAGAAATTAGAGGAAAAAACTCTGTTTAATGCATCAGTTAGGGTTGTTCCACAGCAACAAAGTGAGGAAATTCGGTGTTGGGTTTGAAAACCCCCTTGAATCCCCAGCCCATCCCCCAACCAGCATCGGGTGCGCTGGGGTCGCCGGCCTAACTCTCACCCCATTCTCCATACCTCTGCTTCTTTACACATGTGATAGGGTGAGAGTTAGGCTAATGACCCCAATGCGCACCCCAGTGTCAGCTGGGGGTGGGCTGGGGGTCCAAGGGGGGTTCCACCTAACACAAAATTTCCTCACTTTTGTCGCTAGGAACAACCCTAAGTGATGCATTAAACAGAGTTTTTTGCCTCTAATATATATATATAGATACACACACACACACACACACACACACACACAACGCATACATGTACATATACTTGATGTATCCCAGGATGAAACCCAATTCTACAGCATTTTATTTATTTATTTATTTATTGAGGTTTTGAAAGTACCTTTGAGTCAGAGACTCCTTTACAAAGGTTCCACATCACAGAAATCAGATACAAAACAGACATTACATGGCAATTCACTTTCACCAGGGCACAAAGAAAGCAATAAACATAGAGCAGAGAAAAAGGCTAACAGTTTAATACTTGGAATAATAAGCACAGTTCTTAAACAATACATTAATACTACTCAGAAATCCAGCTAAAACTGACAGACTTAGGCTGGAGACCCAATGGGGAGGAAATAAGCCGTCCAGGGCCTTAGTCAGGAAGGGAGGGTAATCAGTGGCAATCACAGTAATTAGAGGACTGGAGGTGTTCCTTAAGCTGAGTTTTGAAGGTGCCAATTTGATTTTCATTAGCAAGGGAGGGTGGGTAGGCCATTCATCCAAGAAGGGCTCTGTAGCTAAATGACCTTTGGAATTGAGAGTACGGCAGTGGGGGTACCGTGGGGAGCTGTTTAATAGAGCTTTGGGTGTGTTTAAGTGCTGGAGCTGAGTGGATTAGAGGGTGAACCGGGGAGGCTAAGGGTAACCTTTTTGCCATGAGGTAGGTGTGGTACCTGATTCTATTTTTGATGTTGAGCCAGTTGGTGTTAATGTATAGTGAGCAAATGTGGATGAGATGGTCAAAACCCAGGGTAAGGTGTCAGGCTTTATTAAGGGCAAGGTGTAGTCTGGATAGGGCTGAGGTGCTCGCTATGCCTTATAGATAAGTGTCATAGTCAAATAGGTAGCAGACTGAAGAGGAGACAACGAGCCTAAGGGTGTCTTGAGTGAGACAGTGTTTGAAGTGGTGCAGTATCCCAAGATGAGTGTTGAGGGTGGTGGATAGGAGGTGTATATGCTGATGGAAACTTAGTGCTGTGTCTAAGGTAATACCCAGGTATCAGCACTCTGCAGAATGCTGCAGCAGACCTACTGAATAAAGCAATGTATTTTCAATACTAATTATTCCCGTTTATTATTCAGGAAAATGTGACACTGCCAGGATGAAGTGAATGCTACAGTTTTCTGCATGACAAAGGGACTAATTGCCATTGACATTACATTGCTTTATTCAATAGGTCTCTGCAACATACTGCAAAGTGCTTTAAAGTAGATTTCATCCTGGGGATGGCACTGTCTGTCAATGTATGTGTAGTATATATAGTGTATGGGCCAGATATTCAAAGGGTTTCGCCATGCGCAATAGGGTTGCCCATGCGCAAGTCCAAAATTGCGTCATTCTGCGATATTCAGCAGGAGGCAGTTGTGCCACTGAAAACAGGCTGAGCAACAGCGCAATGCAAATGAATGCATGCTCAACTGGAAGGGAGGAACCATGCATAAACTGCACAACCCAATATTCACCCGAGCTGTGCAGAGTTGTGCAGGCGCAGCCCCCAACCTGCGCCTGCAGGACTTTGAAGCCAAAAAGGCTTAAGTCGAGGGCGGCCCACAGGTGAGCTGCTATATTTGCAGGGTGCAACAGCAGCTGCCACCTGTAGCTGGCCCAACCCAGTCCTGTACCCCATAGCCTGATCGTGGGCATAGTGTACTCCCCACCAGCCCGATGATGGGCAGCAAGGGGAGACACATTGCTGCCCGCAATTGGGCTGGTGAGGTGAGGTATTTACCGATGCCCATGATGGGCCAGTGGGAGTGGTGGTGGTGGGTTTTTACGCTCTTTTGCCCACGATTGGGCTGCAGGAGTGTCTTTTCCCGATGGCTGCTGCCTGGCAGGATGCCAGGCGCAGAGTCCCTCGGGATCGGCGTGACCATGCATAATGGTATGCAAATGGGCTATAATCAGATGCAAATGGCCCCCTGTGCCTTTGCATGAATTATAGCCCCATTTGCATGTCACCTTTTGAACATCGGGATTTTGCGCGTAGGCGCAATGGTACTTAACGCCACCGCGGTTGAATGCTCCACTTTGTCAACTTAGCGGTGGTGCAAAGTTCCACTGGGCCATGCACAGTGGCTGTGGTTGGGGGTGATATTCAAAGGAGTTGCTCAATAGCGCAACTCCTTTGAATATCACCCGGACACACACCCCTGTACAACTATTTTGCACTGCGCAAGGGCTTGTGCCTATGAATGGTGCAGTTTGAATATCCAGCCCTATGTATATGTGTATATGTATATACATGATAGATAAACCACTCTGAGGTGTGCGCACACTCTGATATGATGTATAGTAATGCTGAACCACCCAAGGTGTGCATATATCAGAGCATGACCGCACACCCAGAGTGGTTTATCTATCTTACAAATGTCAAATTGTTTTTGATGGGGCAAGAAGTGCAGGTGTGCAGTCATGCTCTGATATACACCGTCATGTGATGTGTTTTATACAATCAGAACATTGAATCTGGACCATTTATGCTTCACCATTATATATATATATATATATATATATATATATATATATATATAATTAGTTAGTTAGGGTTGCATGGCCACTTCTATGTTAAACCAAACATTTTGCACTTTAATAACTTTGCAACTGTTTGGCGATTCACGGAAATTTGAAATGCACATTGTCATAACATAGATCTCTGGATCTGGAAATGTTTGTTCTGGTTGGATTTGCAGTTGCGGGCTGCAGAGCATCAAAAATGTGAAGAATCCTCAACTTTTGCAAATTCTTTGTTCATCTTTACAGCCCAAATGCTTTGTCCATCTGGTCCGAAATATTCAGGGTATATGGGATTGGGTCAGGGAAGTGCCTTTTGAATGTATGGTAAAAATATTAATCCGTTCAAAAGTTATTAAAGTTTAAAGTTTCTCATTACATCCTATGGAAAAAATATATAGTGCGTTCTGCAGAAAGCAACTCATAATGCCACGAAAGTACCTTTTTCTGTTGCAAATACCTTCAGTAGTATCATGCCACTGCCATCTTGTTTTCAGTTAGCGGTGGAGAAAAATGTTATAGTTCAAAAATATGCCCCTAGGTAAACACCAACTGTTGTGTTTACCTAAATGGAGTCCTATGAACATCACCCATGCTTCAGTTCTTTCAAAAGACCCAGAAATATGCATATTTTGATGTGGCCATTTGTACTGTCATAAATGGTAGCACAACACTTTCACAAATTTGCAAAAGTGTCACCGGTACTTTCGCAAATTTGTGAAAGTTTCGCAATTTGCAACAGTACTCTCCCAAAATCATGGTTTCTTTGTCACCTCACTGTCACTAAACAGTTTGGACTTTTGAGCTGAAATTTGCAGTGTGGCAAGCCCTTGCACCACAGATGTGCCTTTGCTGGTTTAATGAAAAAATTACATTGGTTCTAGAGTTACAGCACTCTGAAGTTGCAAATTTTCCCATAGGATTGCATTGTGGTGGTTGTGGCACCTTTCAGCATCTATATCTCAAAAACAGTGTGAGAGAAGGATTTTTCACTAAATGCACTAATCATGCATGGAGATGGATAGATCATGAATACAACTGCACAACAATTTTTCTGCATTTGCTACAGTTACTGAGATATTGGAAAATAAGTGTTATGAGGGTTGCTTGGAATGCCTCTAGGCCTGTGCTATTTGTCTGCACTTATGTGTAAGTGGGAGCACAGGGCCAGAGGGACCATGCTCCCAACTATTCATACTATTTATGGTAAACTGGGAGCACTACACTCATGGGTGGGTGGGAGCACAGGGCCAGGAGGCCCATGCTCCCATCTATGGATACCATTTTGCAAACCTGAGGACATAGTTGGGAGTGGGAGTACAGATTGAGGCCTGTGCTTCCACCTATAGATTCCATTTGCAAACCTAGGTATAGCCAATAATTACAATACTTAATTTCAGGATGACGTATGGTGTGCATCCCAGACATGTGCAGATATCCAGAAATTTGTATGTTTACTTTTCTTCATGCCCTGTCAAGCAGATACATGTGCTGTTTTGCTTGCCAGACCCTATGCTCTGTAATGTCTGAAAACAGTATCTTACAGGCAGGTAAAATACTCATAATAAACAAGGTCCAATTTTGCTTCTGCTACTAAATCTACCCATCATTTGGTACCTAAATCACTGCCTCAAGATGAATCAGCAGTATGTCCAGATGAGCTTGAGTGTTAGTCATCTGCATTGTTGGCATGAGGTGCTGCCACCTCATGTCTCCTCTGCCAAACCACTTTACAGGGCAATTTGGAAGCTGCAGGTCTTTACCAAACTGACTTCTCTGAGCATACTCTGAAGCTCATAGTACTATGTTGCTGCCAACAACCCACACAGTCCATTTGCTATTTTCTGCCATTCTAAGCTTTTAAACTGAGAAGTGGACAGAGAGCTACCAAAAAAATCAGTGTTTGTCCTGCACTGTCTAGTCACTACTGAATATGAAACTGAGATTTCCCTTTCTGCTTCAATATAGCTTTGGTGGGCTGGCCTAAAACACAGGAAAATGCAAAAATAATTGGCTAATGCTTTCTCATGGTTAACCAATACAGTGGATGAATGCACTACACCTACATTGAATGGGTGCAGCTCCTGTCAAGCAGAAATGTTGCAAGGTTTCTAGGTGGAAAATACTACATTTTGATAGGCTAGTTCAAACAATCACAAGTAAACAGATAACTATCACTGGTTGCCTCTTGTTTTATGATACATATGCTGCCTGCTTTCTGCTTCCATTTGCAGCTCTAGCTGTGCTAGTAAGTACTCACTGACAATCTGACTTTAAACAGTTATTACTTCTTTCTACAGCATAACAGCGTTATTTACATTGCCATTGTCAAACAGCGGAGTAAAAAATGTTTTGTTTAATGCTATTTTTGTGTCATTATCAGTTTGTATAATGCTAGTAAAATTGTATAGAAAATGTGATGTACTTACATAGAGTAAAGCAGGGTCTTGATTTTTTCCTAAGATGGCTGCTATGTCCCTTCTTCTCCAGTCTTCAGCACTTGTGATTGGTTGCCTGACATGGCCTGATCAATGTTATGTTCCATTGGTGTGAGCATCCGTCACTCAAATACAAAGCAGTGTCTAATTGGCTTAGCCTTAAAGAGGGTGTTTTTTAATGTGATTATTCAAACATTCATGCTCATGACACTATTATTCGACACTTTCGTGCTGGCGACATCATTTTGTGACACTATTGTGTATATTCAACAGTATTATTCGACACTTTCGTGCATATGACACTATTTTGTGACACTACTATTCCACACTTTTGTGCTGATGACATAAATTTTTGTGACACTGTCGTGCATTCGACACTACTTTCAAAAATGTCACAAAAACAGTTTTGAGAAAAATAGTGTGGATAGTTAAAACTTAAAAATATGTTTCTGCCATATTTTCAGATATTGTGTCGTGTTATAAGTCAGCTTCTAATGCGCCATCTAAAAGCATTGTATGTTGTCTTCACTAGTGTTGCACTACAAGAAGGATTATGTGTGCAACGTTTTGTTAGCAATGCTATATGACTGATGTACAGTGTGTGTGATTATGCTATGTTATTAAAAATGTTTGCTTACCACTAAAAATTTGTTTTTCTATTTCTTATACAGGTGTCTGATACTTCTGAAACATTTTCCCACACTACTGTGAATCTGTAGAGAAGAAAGATGCCTTCTAAACAGAGATGCAGTTCTATGCAGAGATGAAACAGGTATCATAGTAGTACACTGTTGCTTAAGAGTGGTACAAAACCACACATGCTACATCAAGATGTAAACTGAATTATCATTCCGCTCAAAGAGTGACTTCACAGGTTGCGCGCTCCATAGAAATTATACGTACTTGCTCAACTGCAAGCCAAATTTGCACAGCTCAGCAACAGTTGTTGAAATCTTCCAGATAGAAGAATAATGTTGGTAAGGCAAGCATGAACAAATGTACTAAGCAACAGCATAAAGGTATGGCTGCTGATGCTCACCTGAGGAAGCAAGAGTATTTCCGATCACTAGCTTTTAAAGCTAAGTTAGATAGACGTATTGCAGCTGTGATGAGATGTGAGTGCAAAAACTAAAGACTCATCTGTCTTTGATGAAATTGCATCTCAGAGTTCGTACATTTGTCAACAAGGCAGTATTTGTTCTTCAACACTTGTGGCATAAATGGCACATGTACTTGAACAATTCAGGAAAGTTGTGTACAGCATTAGGATGAGGCTACAACTATCCCATCTTGAACCAGCACAAATTCTGTGATGTTTTCTGCAGGTAGCTGGCTACACACACAGCACTCAGAGGCATATTTCTGGGAGGAGTCATATTACTCACAGAAAAAGACAGCAGTTCTGCATTGATGAGTCTGGTAAACTGTGTAATGTGCTGACTGTATGTGATGACCAGACAACTGAGTCAGATGATGAGTCTGAGTCAACTGTTCAGCCTCGTAAGTGTCACTGTCTGGCATGGACATGTGATGCAACTTGCAACCGGAGGCAATCGTCATTTGACAAAGTCGAGCACTTTATCAATCTAATTGTCATTACTGATCGTAAAGACAGACATAAATTGTTTGAGACTATAGACCTTTGTGAGATCCATCCACATACTGGACTTATGGGTCATTCACTTGCATGCCTAGATAGTGGTGTTTGTGACACTGTATTTCACCACATGCAGATGCTGTCAGTGCATCAATCAGGGATCTTGAACTTTGTGTATAGGGTCTATGAGGTGTGAGTTGAAGAGTTACGCGTCTTAATGAGTTACTGCAGTCTGGTGACATGCATAGTGCCATGACATTTCTGAAACAGCTGCAAAGTGACAGCAGTGTCACAGACACTGTGATTGATCAGTCAATTGTTGATGGAAATTATGTCTCTGTCTTAGAAATAGATATTCTCAAGCAGTTTGGAAATCCATTGCCAAATTTGAGTTGGCAAAGACAGAAAAATTTGACTCTGTATGTGTCATGTGATTGGCTCTGTTACCAGAAACAAACGGTCACTGTTAATCTGGAAACCTTGTCACCATACAATGATATGTAGTTTCTACTGTCAGCATTTCTGCTGTTAATTCTAGTTAGAGCCAATTATTGTGATGTGCAAGCACTGTTTCTCCAAGGTGAAGAGTAACCTCTGCCACCAAGATCACTGTTGAACAATATGGAGGCACATGTTATACCTGCTGAGATTGCCACATTGAATATGTTTGAACAGATTCTTATTCAGACTATGAAACCGTTTCAAACTATTCTACATCTGAATAAAAACATGGAACATTCCACAAAAGAACTCATTAGGTCTCTTAAGGGTTCCGTTATGTATCTTTTACTTCCTCTCCAGGAAAATGTGGAGGCAATCTCCAGTGAGAACAGTTTGGTGATTCTTGTCAACGTTGTTCCAATAAAGTCAAAGGTCATCTGGCAGGATGTTGTCAATGTAGAGAAGGTGAAGCTTGCTCTTACTTACTTGAAGAGCAACAATCTCTTTATTCAGACCTTGACATTGACGTGATGACTAGCGTGTCTGCTGAACAAGATGTGTTTGTTGGATACCATAAAATCAATGATTGAGAAGGTCAATGTAGAGACAAATGATAATGTGTATGAACAGTACATAATACATCTACTGCATGACAGAGATCCAGTTAGGGATAACATTGATCAGTATCAAATGAAACAGTAGAAGGTGCCCTGTCAGCATTTGGGAGGTGACATTGGAAGCACGTTGTTTTCCAGATTTATTTCCAAAAGGGTCAGGTGGACGTCTAGATGACAGAGAAGTGCACGTGCAAGGTGCTGAATACCATACCAGTCACGTGCTCAGTAAGGATGGCAAATTCAGATGCAACATACAGTATTTGTTCCATCTCCTCTGGGAAAGTGAGCTTAGCATACTGTCTGCATCGACTGCATATACAATATGGCTCACAACTGCACTTGATGGAATCACTGCCATTGAGTTTTGCAGAAATTAAAGCAAAAGGATGAAAATGTGCAGGTCAATTTATCTTCCATACTGTCAAGTCTGGTGACACCAAAGAATACTGGTATCATGAGACACTCTGAGGTGATGACTTGGTGTGAGAGTATGGGGCAGTGACATGGTTCGTCACACTCAGCTGTGCCAAGTACACCTGGGAGGAGGTGACTGAACTCTTGAAGTGGTCAAATTGTGATGTAGAGGGCATTTCATCAATGACTCTCAGAGAAATGTGCTCACTTGACCCAGTGTCTGTGACTAGACATTTTCAGAAGCGATTCCACGATATTCTGAATTTCATTTTGTCAAAGGACAATCCGCCTTTTTGGTATTGTAGAGCATTACTTCTGGAGGATGGAATATCAGGCACAAGGTGCTCCTCATATTCATATGTTACTGTGGATCAAGGGCCCTGTGCATAGGTGAACATGAAGCAGCAGAAGTGCGTATGCGTTCATTAGCGATATATCATTTGTCGCATACGGACATGTATGACAGTCCTACATTGTGGAAGTTGGTGCAGAAGTTCCAATGCCATATTTGTGCAAAATACTAGTAGTGAAGAGCAAATCTGATTGGTAGAAAAGATGTCGCTTCAGATTTCCCAGATGTGTCTGTCAGAACGTCGCATGAATGATCTGTTTTAGCTATGCAACACCACTTGAAGGCAAAATCAACCAAAAGGGTATATATGAGTTACCCAGGGATGAGAATGAGGTGTACATCCATGACTACAACCCCTCTTCTTCTAATGTGGCAAGCAAATATAGATCTTCAGTTTGTGGTTGACAACTCATTGGCTCTGGTTCGGTACATCACTTTGTACATCACCAAACATGAACAGACTAGCTTGCAAGATCTTTGGGAAGATATTGCCAGTTCAAGCAAGTCACTGACATCTCAGTTGTGGTCACTGGGATTGAAGACCCTAGAAACAGAGAATGTGGTGCTTATGAGGCCGGTGATCACTTGATCGTGTACACATTTGTACGGCAAATCTGATGCTGTGCGATTTCTCAGTGTTAACTACAAAGAGAAGCACAATGTGTACTTATTCCTCACACTGAGATTGAGGAATTGGCTCTCAACAGGAGAGTATCGTAAGTTGTCATTTCAGGTTGCATCTCAGCTTCATTCTATGTTTACTAAGATGAAGTTACTAATCATTGATGAGATTACCATGGTCTCTAATTCAATGCTTGCCTGTATACACCTACTTCTACAGGAGATTTGGGCACTGACTATGGAGATGCATTTGGTGGTAAAAGCATAGTTGTATTTGGAGACCTTTTACAACTTGCACCAGTTAGTGTGGAACATGTCTTTGCAGCTCTGACTGTCAAGCAGGCTAAGAATACACTAGGCTGCATTGGAGGTTTTAACCTGTGGGAGTTATTTACCTATGTCAAGTTGTGTGAGAACATGTGGCAGAGTGGTGATCTGGCTTACAAGGCACTGCTGGATCAAGCTCGTACAGGTTCTTTGTCACCAGAACAACTTTCAATGTTACATGGTCGAAGAATCACAATGGATACAACATCCATACATACAGTATGCAATGTTTTCAGTGATGTGTACTCCAAGGGCACACGGATTGTATGTCTTATGCCACGACTTAAGAAATGTGCTGAGTTCAACAGTGTTATGTTGCAGATAGAAAATCAAGAAATTCTCACAATGCATGCTGTTGATACAGTTGATGGTGTAATTCTAAGTCTGAAGCTGTTAGCAAAGATGACTGACGATTGCCTGAACTGAAGTCGGATGTTTCACGCACAGCTGCCCTGAAAGCTGTTCTTACAGTTTGTAAGAATGCACATGTCATGCTACGCATAATCTTGATGTTGAGTATGGCATGGTAAATGGTGCCATGGGTCACATCATCGACTTCATATACAATGTTCAGAAAACGCTTATTGAGACACTTATCCACTTTGACATCATGAAACAGTCTGTGCAGATTGATCGTACCTGTGTTAAATTCCAGTTATTTAAGGATATCTGTGTCAACAGGAAACAGTTTCCAATATGTGTTGCATATGCTGTTTCCATTCACAAGTCGCAGGGCTTGAGTTTGATTCAGCAGTGATGGACATAGGTACAGACATTTTCAAAGATGGCATGAGCTACGCCGCACTTTCACGGCGTCCGCATCTTTCTGGGTTGCACATCATAACACCGCACCACAGAAGATACGCCGCTGACTAGCGATGTATTGTGGAGTACAACAGATTACGACTCTGTATCAGCCACAGATGTCTCTCATTCCACTACCTATGTATGTGGTTGTCTCACATCCCACAGTCACAGCTTCAGCTGGCAACAAGGGAAAACGTGCTGCCACTACTGAATCAACTGTGCACAGTAATAAGAAGGTCAGGATGTCAAATACAGACCAGAATTAGCTGTTACTCAGAAGTCACTTGGTATGGCTGTTGTCCCTGTGTTTGATAACAGTACTAGAGTAAACTGCTATGCTAATTCAGCTATGCAAACTTTTCTCCACATGCCACACTTTGTGCAGGCAATATCAGCTTCACAAGACACTCCCATGTCAAAGGCATTGAAGGAAGTTGTCAACGTGACTTCTGATCAGTTACACAATGTACAGTCACTGACACCTCTATGACAGGTCTTAGGTACATATGATGGGTGCAGTACATTTGCTGCTAACATGCAGCAGAACGCCACCAAGTTTATGATGGCCATCATAAACAGTTTGGATGAAGAGGGATTTCAATGTGACAGTGTTACCAGATATGTATGTCTGTCATGTGGTCATTCGGATTGAGAAACCACTAAGGACATGCTTGGGGTTTCTTTGTTTTGTGCCTCAATCTCAAAGTGTCAAGTTCCGGCAGCTGTTTACCAATGCAGAAAGTGGTCACCTATGTGTTAGGTGTGGAGGGACATGTACTCCAGTCTATCGTCTCAGGACTTCATCTCAATATCTTATGCTTGTATTGCATAGATCTGACTCTAACAGGCTCAGAGTTGACACACCTATCACAGATTTCACAGCTGGTAGAATTGTATTTAACCAAGCAGTGTTTGACACTCAGGCTGTGATCTACTATTATGGCCAGTCTGTACATTACACTTCTTGTTGAGGTACAGAACTGGCTGGGTTGAATGCAATGACTCCACAAGCACTTTTAAACAGAGGCTACCACAACACTTAAAAATGCATATGTCCTGATATTGAAGAATTATGACAATCTTCATGCATCAGAAGAATAGTCACACAACATGTGACATAACTTGCTGTCCATTTTGCTAGAGTGACTTCTGCTACATAAACAGTATTGTTTTTATGCAAATCTGTGTTCAATATTACACTGTTAGCACATTGCATGGTTTACATGCATATGTTTACTCAGTCTGACTTATAAGATAGTTGCATTGATCAGTGACACAGTGAAAATAGTTGCAGTGGTCTTCAATTGGCGCCAGCTGTCTTTACAGTCACTAGAGAAAACCACACTTAGATGTCTAATGAAGACTTTGAGATGGCAAAGAGATATGACTATCTGGTCCTCCTCTTCTGTCATTGTCTTTTCTTCTGAGTAACTCGTATGCAGCCATAACAAGTACTACTTGGCACACTTACCAATTGTATGCCTCTACTAAGGCACAATACTTGTCCATGTGCATGGCAAAACTGTGTATCGCATGTCTTTTTAAACACTTGTGCTGTGTCATGATATTATTTGGATCCTTTATGAGTAAAGATATCCTGCATTTGTTTGTGCCACTTCTGTGTTAGCACAATTTCACACTGTTTTCTACAGTATATGATCTGCTGACCTGTACTTAAGAGTAGCATACTCTGATATAGGCATCACTCTGTGACATGTTGAGTATCACCAGGTGTGGCTTGTGTTTTTTGTCCCTTTGCAACTTGACAATACATCCATATTGTATCGAACAGTGTACTACGCCTGTTTTCTTTTGTACATCTGTATTGTATATATGTATATATGACTATTAATAGATTATTTAGTTAAGTCAGTACTGTTAGCTTTTTAGCAGTTGTCTTAATTGCTGCATAACTGACTGTATTAAACAATGCTAATTATTTTGCTGTTTTACACTATTTAATTCACAAGTATTTTAACATATTCTTAATATATTAATTAATATAACATAGATATTTAGTAGAACTTTTCTAGTTTGTAGTGATTTTGTGTAAGTATCATTAACAGTAATAAAGAGTGTTGTGGTAGATATTTATTTATTAACAAGAGATGCCATTTTCTCAATAATATATTATTAATTAATAAAGGAATAATGCATGACAGGGTGTGTGTCGTGCTGGGATAATGCCACACTTGGGGCGTTAGGCACGAGGCTGCAGGGTGAGTGCGTCCAATGCCCCAGGCGTGGCATTCTCCCAAATGACACACACTCTGGAGTGCATTATTCCTATTATACAATGGCTTGTTGTTATACAGAATAAAAAATCATTTTAAAGATGTTTTTGTGTGGAAGAATATTTTTGTTTTTAAGAGAAGATGAAGCAATCCATAAATGCTCCATAAAATGCTCATCTACAGGTTCACAGTGAGGCTGAGACTAGACTCGTGGCGTCGTGCTGGGATAACGCCATGGGTCAAGCCCCAGACTGACCAATCACAGTCCAAGATTCTTTCTTGCCATTGTATAAATATTCATAGTATTGTGTGCAACCATTACTTATTACTAACGTAAAGTTTATAGTGATGTAGATACTTCATAAATCCACTATGAATGTTGATTACAGCTTTGATGATTTTTACTGATGTACATAGTACCTGTTAGCATATGCCATTTAATTTTGGTTTGTGTAAGAAGTAAATTTAATGCATGTATACAATTGTGCACTATTGTAAATCAGACAGTTGCACTGATAACAACTGATTTTATGTTCCTGTTAATATTTCTCATCGCCTTATTGGGGGTCGGGTGGGAATTTTCCAAATGCACCCATATACAGGTATCTATATGTCTTTACTTGTATATGTATGTGTATATAAAGCGTATGTCTACACATAAATATAATACAAGTAAAAGTTTTTAAACAGCTTAAAGATGTATCTCTTTAGACAACAGAATGTGTTTCTGCTGCTATTATTTAAACAGTTGGCATCTGGTTTTCGCCCACCCAGGAACATTCACACTATCAGTCACACAATGACAATAACATCATCACTGTTTGATACATGATAAGCAGTGTACAGAGACTATTGTGGCAGCTGTGTTCATGTGTTCTGTGCTACTGTCACAACATCCTCATCAAGTAGCTGTCATACTGTTTTACATGTATTTTAAACTTTGATGTAATACTTTTTAAATTGTTTTGTAAGACTGATTTTGTGTACCAATTTGACTTTTAATTTGGCCTTTTAATCAACTATTAATTTGGCAATTAATCTTTTTTAAGCCCTATCTACCTGTGTTGTGTCTTTTATTATATATTAAGCTACAGTGCTGAGGGGTTGGGGTGGGAAATGCAGAATTAGGATTTTCAACCCTAACACGAATTTCCTCACTTTTGTCATTGTGGAACTACCTGATTCATTAAACGGAGTTTTTGCCATAATAGATATACACACATATACAGTGTGTGTGTGTGTGTGTGTATATATATATATATATATAGCTACCATAGTTAGGGTTGAGTAGCCCTTTAAGGTTAAAGGCTGAAACTTTGCACCTAATAACTTTGCCACCATTCACGGATTTGCCTGAAATGTGGCAGGCATGGGGAGCATCATAGATCTTGGGATCTGCCAAATTTTATACCAGTCAGATATCTGGCTGCAGAGTTATTAAGCGACATCCGTGTGTAATTTCTCTTTTGCGAATTCTTTGTTAGCACCTGCAAAATCATACGCATTGCATGACCAGTCTGAAAACTTCAGGAACGTGTGGCTGGCGTCCCCAATGTGCCTTTTGAAGGTTTCGTGAAAAATATTAAACAGTTCAAAAGTTATTCAAAAACAAGTTCTCATTATAAGTCAATGGAAAAAGTTAACAAAAAGTTTGAAAGTGTCGCAAATGCACTTTTAGTGTCAGAAATGGCCCTAGTTGTGTTGCAAATCCACCATTTTGTTTTCAGTTACTGATCACAGAAATGCTTGGCATTTAAAATTGGGACCATCTAGGGACATGATTCTTTTGTGTTTACCTGTTCGAGCCCTGAAGATGCTAGCCATGTCTTTATTTTAGGTTAAACACCCTAGAAATATATTTTTCAAATTTCTGGAAAAGTAGTATCGCACTGCGACAGTTTATAAATTTTTGTGAAAGGTGTCACAAATTGCGACACTACTTTTCCAGAACTATAGTCAAATGACAGGAGTTCTTTGCCACCCTGCTGCAAAGGAACAGTTTGGTCTTTTGGGCTCAAATTTGGAGGAAGGCAGCCAACATCTCACAGATGTGCCTTTTGGTGGTTTGGTGACAAATTATTGCACAGATGCCAAGTTACAGTACTCAAAGTTGACTTTTTCCCATAGACTAACATGGTGGCGTCCACGCGCCTTTGGAGCTTGTATCTCAGAAGCGATGTGAGATACGGAATTTTCATCACAACAACAGTGAAAACCTAGCCAGGAAACTGATGAATCATGTGAAATTCAAATTGTTTTTCTACGTTGCACGGTTCCTGAGATATAAGCAATTTAGTACTCCAACAGCTCATTTTCTGCTCGAGGCCCATTATTATGCATAGATTCTTTGTACACACTGTGTTTCTCTATGCGGCTGTTGGGCAAAAAACAGGGTGTCTTCCATTACTGTTACAGTTAGCATTTCCACTTGCGTTTCCGTGACCATTTGCATTCCGTTCCCATGTACACCACCGTGTGTGTTACTGCTGCGTTCCCCTTTGTTATGCGTGCTTAGTTAGCATTTCCATTTCTGTTTCCTTTGGCATCATTTCTGCTGTCAATGTTACCATTTGCATTTCAATTGCGGTACCATCACTGTGTGCATCACAGTTTGCGTTTCCTTAAGCCTTGCATCTCCTTTTGCATCACTGTTCACTTTATAGAAACATAGATTTGACGGCAGATAAGGACTGCTTGGCCCACCCAGTCTGCCCATTTCCTACCTAATGGATAAGCTGCAGATCCTAGTTAACCAGCAGCCTACTTCTTCCTACCCCTACCCCTAGAATTGCCTTATGACTGTCCCATGCATGCGAGATTCCACCACTGATTTTGACTCACGACCTCCTCCGGAAGGCCGTTCCAGCCATCCACAACCCTCTCTGTGAAAAAATACTTTAAATGACCTCTGAGCCGCCCCCTCTATCTTCAAATTGTGCCCTCTTGTTGTTGCACACCTCTTTTTTGAAAGATGCTACCTTCTTGGACTTTGTTGATTCCCTTGAGGTACTTGAACATTTCTATCATGTCCCCCTCTCCTCCTTTCCTCAAGGCTATACATATTAAGCTCCTTTCATCTCTCTTCATATGTCTTCTGGTGCAGACCCTGCACCATTTTAGTGCCCTCCTCTGGACAGCTTCCATCCTGTCTATGTCTTTGCAGAGATTGGGTCTCCAGAACTGCACACAGTACTCAGATGTGGTCTCACCAGCTGTCTGTACAGAGGATAATAACTTCCTGTTTTCTACTGGTGATGCCTCTCTCTATGCATCCCAGTATCCCCAACCCTCCTTGCTGCCTCTCACATTGCTTTCCCACCTTTTGGTCATCTGATATGACTACCCCCAGGTCCTTTTCCATTTCTGTTGTTGTTAGTATCTCACCCCCATTGTGACTCTTCCCTGGGTTTTGTTTCCCAGGTGCATTACTTGCACTTCTTAGCATTGAATCTAAGCTGCCATACATTTGACCATTCCTCTAACCTTGCCAAGTCCCTTCTCATCCTTTCCACCCCACCCTGTGCATCAACTCTGTTGCAGATCTTTGTATCATCTGCAAAGAGACATACTGTTCCTTCAGTCCTTCTGCAATGTTGCTTATAAAGACATTGAAGAGGACCCGGTCCTAATACTGAACCCTGCGGTACCCCACTAGTAACCTTCCTTTCTTCTGAGTGGACTCCATTTTACTATTACTCTCTGTGTCCTATTCTCAGCCAATTCTTTACCCAGGCTGTCATCTTGGGACCCCCTCCCAGGCTGGCTTTGGCATCCTCTGCCCTTGCGTTTCTACTAACATTTGCTTTTCCATTTATGTTTCCAGTCACCATATCGCAATCATTAGTGGTTGCATTTCCCCACACTTACCATTACTATGTCACAAAAAATCCCATGGTGGGAGCATGGGACCCAAAAGACCCGTGCTCCCACCACTACATTCCATTCACTATTTCTACTGCACATTCTCAAAAGAAGGGAAATTAGAGGCAAAAACTCTGTTTAATGCATCAGTTAGGGTTGTTCCACAGCAAAAAAGTGAGGAAATTTGGTGTTGGGTTAAAAGCCCCTTGCACCCCCAGCCCGTCACCCCAACTGCCAGTGGGGTGTGCATTGGGTCGTCGGTCCTAACTCTCACCCCTTCTCCTATACCTCAGCTTCTTTACACATGTGATGGGGTGAGAGTTAGGGCTGATGACCCCAAGTGCCAAGTTTCATAATGGTCAGATATACAGTTCTTGAACTACATAGCACCGTGAAAGTCGTATTTACTTTTTGTGCATTCTTTTCTTGTGCCTACAGGTCACAGTCTGTACGACTGGTCCAAGATCTTCAGGAAGCATGTAGCCAGAGTCCCTGATGTGCCTTTCAAAGATTTCATGAAAAAATATTAAATGGTTCAAAAGGTATTCAAAAACAAGTTTCCCATTATAGTCAATGGGAAAAGTTAACAAAAAGTTTGACAGTGTCGCAAATGCAGTTTTAGGGCCACAAATGACCCTGTAGCATCGCCAAATCCACCATTTTGTTTTCAGTTGGTGGTCACAGAAATGCTTGGCATTTAAATTTGGGACCCTCTAGGGACACAATTCTTGCTGTGTTCACCTAGTCATGTCCTGAGGATGCTAGCCATGTCTTTTTGGGGTTAAACACCCAGAAATATGTTTTAAAATTTTTGCAAAAGTAGTGTCACAAAGTAGTGTCGCACTTGTGACACTTTAGTAATTTTTTGCAAAGTGTCATGATTTGCGACACTACTTTGCGACACTATGCCCAAAATAGTGGAAATCTTTGCCACCCTGCTGCAAAGAACGGTTTGTTCTTTTGGGCTGAAATTGGAGGAAAGAAAGCCAAGAGCCAACTGATGTGCCTTTTCATGGTTTGGTGACAAAATATTAGAGGGCTGCAAAGTTACGCACTCTGAATTTGGCAATTGTTCCCATAGGCTAACATTACGGCATCCACTGCCTTTTGGGGCCCATATCTCGAAGCGCGCGAGATCAGGACTTTCATCAAAAAATGCTTAGCTCCCAAATAGGAGCTAAGTGCAAAACTAACCAGGAAAGTCATAAATCGAATGAAATTTTAATTTTTCTTTCTATGTACGTGCGGTTCCTGAGATGTAAGCAATTCAGTATTCCAAGTGTTCATTTTCTGCTCCAAGGGACATTACTATGCATACATTCTTTGTATTCACTGTGCTTCAGAATGCACCTTTTGGGAAACAAAATGGGTGCATTTGCATACTATTGCAGTCAGCGTTTCCACTTGCGTTTCCATTACTGTTTTCATTAAGCGTGTCCGTGTACATCACCGTGTGAGATACCCTTTGCGTTTGCGATTGTGCTTGCGTTACTGTTACCATTTACATTTCCATTACTGCTTTTGTTTGCATTCACCATGTGCATTACCGTTTGCATACGTGCTTCTGTTTGTGTTTGCATTTGTGTTTGTTTTGGCGTCATCGTTGCTGTTACCGTGGCGTTTGCATTTCCAATTGCATTATCGTGACCATGCGCGTTACCATTTGTGTTTGCGTAAGTGCTAGCATTTGCATTTGTGTTTCCTTTGGTGTCATTGTTGGTGTTACTGTAAGTGTTTACATTTCAATTGCGTTACAGTGACCATGCGGCGTTACCATTTGCATTTGCATACGCTTGCATTTGCATTTCCATTTCTGTTAGTGTTCCTTTGGGCGTCATCATTGGTGTTACCATAACCACTTGCGTTTCAATACCGTTACCATTACTGTTTGCATGTTAGGTCACCATTTGCATTTCTGTTGGCCTTAGTGTTAGCGTTTTGGTAGCGTTTCAGTTGTCATTTGCATTACTGTTTCCTTCTGCATCACCGTTGCTGTTACCATTTGCATTTCTGTTTGTGTTACCATTTGCATTTTCGTTACTGTTTGTGTTTCCATTGGCATGCACATTTGCTTTACAGTTAGTGTTACTATTTTATTGCACCTCACTCTTTCCATCACTGTTTGCATTAACGTTACCATTTCTGTTTTTCCATTTGCATAGTGCAGTGCAAAACAATGTTTTTGCTATTTTTATACACTGTCTTCTGTGACACATAGCACAGCCACTGTGTAGTTGATTGGTCTGACACTTGCCAGGTAGAAAGACCTTTGTTGAAGGAACATGCCAGTTTTTATTTGGTGACAAAATGTTGTTCCGTTCAGAGTTATGCCCATTTGAAGTTGGTCCACTTCATAGTCCACCATCTTAGTGCATTGTTGGCCACAATTTCCATCATTTTGTGGTAGAGGACTTCTTAAAGGTACAGAAACATTAAAATTGAATAGCTCTGGAATGGTTTGGTCTTTTCACATGAAATTTGGAGGGTGTTGAGTGGATGTCCTGGAGATGTGAATTATGCTGTACATATGTTTGAAATATAATTTGCTGTAAAGATACTGAGTGATGCAGTTAACGTTTTGTGCATAGCATTCTGCATGGTGCTACTGCCTTTAAATTTATAGTGTAGGTAGTCCTAGTGGCTTGAGGCACCTTGCAGTGGTTTCATGTGTTAAACATTAACAGGTGTGGAATTATGCCACTCAGATGAATGAAAATTTGGTTCCTTATGCTTCAATAACGTCTGAACCATCTGTGCCATTTGCCTGGAATTTGGAAAGTACAAAGATTTATAATTCATCTTTCACTGTGCCAATTTTGGGTCACTTACAGTTGCTGAACTGTGTATGTTCGTTGTTTGCTCGTGGCTGTGCACCCATTCAATGGATGTACACAATTTTGAACACACGGTGTGCCATGGTACACATCTTCATTTACCAATTTTCATTTCAGTTGGTCATACAGGGTTTTGCTTGGCAGACAAAAAAAAATCACATGGTGGTGGGCCCGCGCTCCCACCACCATATTCAGTTCACTATTTATAGTGCACATTCTCAAAAAGAAGGAAATTTATGGAAAAAATCAGTTTAATGCATCAGTTAGGATTGTTCCACAGCAACAAAAGTGAGGAAATTCAGTGTTAGGGTTGCCACCCTTGCACCCACAGCACCCGTCTCCACCAGCAGGCATCGGGGTGTGCATTGGAGTCATCGGTCCTAACTTTCACCCCATTCCATGTGTAAATAAGCTGAGGTGGTGCAGTGTAGGAGAATGGGGTGAGAGTTAGGACCAACGACCCCAACACACACCCCAATGCCTGTGGTGGGGACGGGTGGGTTGGGGTGCAAGGGTGGCAACCTAACACTGAATTTCCTTGCTTTTGTCACTGTGGAACAACCTAACTGATGCATTAAACAGACTTTTCCATGAAAATATATATATATATATATATATATATATATATATATAAATTAGAGGCAAAAACTCTGTTTAATGCATTGAATTAAGGTGTTCTAACTTATTAAAAATGAGGTCAGTGTTATATAGCCCCTTGAACCCCACCATCCCAACTGGCATCGGGTGCGCATCGGGGTTGCCGACCATAACTCTCACCCCATCACATGTATAGAAGCAGAGGTATAGGAGAATTGGGTGAGAGTTAGGACCAACAACCCCAATGCGCACCCTGATGCCGCTGGGGTTGTGGGTGGGGAGTCCAAGGGGCTTTCAACCCAACACTGAATTTCCTCACTTTTGTCACTGTGGAACAACCCTAATCATTAAATGGAGTTTTGCCTCTAATTTCCCTTCTTTGAGAATGATAACGGAAATAGTGAATGATAATGCAGGCCCCACGCCACGTGAAGTCTTGTCACACAGTAACAGGGTGCCCACAAACGCATAAATGGTAATGTGCATGGTGACGCAAGTGAAACAGAAAGAGAAACAGTACTGTAGACACATATGGTAAAAGAACGCAAAATGAAAACACAAAGGGTAACGCATACGTGGCGAGACGGGAATGGTGTTGAAATGGATAATGGAACCGCAAGCGGAAGCAGTAATGGTAACAGTAAGGTACGCACAGGCTGGTTTTCCCAAAAGCTGCATAGAGAAAGACAGTGAGTACAAAGAATGTATGCATAATAATGGGTCTCGGAGCAGAAAATGAGGAGTTGGAATACTAAATTGCTTATATCTCAGGAACCGTGACGACATAGGAAAAAACATTTAAAAGTCATATGATTTATGACTTTTCTGGCTAGTTTGTGCTTAGTCCCCATACGGGACTAAGAACTTTCTAGTGAAAAGTCCGTATCTCGCACCGTTCCGAGATACGGGCCCTGAAAGCGCAGCGTAACACCATAATGTTATCCTATGAGAAAAAAGGAGTTGAGTGCCACAACTTTGGCTCCCTGTAATATTTTTTCACCAAACCACTGAAATGTACATCTGTGGGATTATAGCTTTCTTCCTCCAAATTTCAGTCCAAAAGACCAAACCGTTATTTTGCAGCAGGGTGCCAAAGGATTCCTGTAATGCGGAGCGGCCGTAATGTTATCCTATGGGAAAAAGTGTCAACTTTGAAGTGCTGTAACTTTGCTGTCCTGTAATATTTTTTCACTGAAAGGCACATCTTGAGATGTTGGCTGCATTCCTTCAAATTTTAGCGCAAAAGACCAAACCGTTCTTTTGCAGCAGGTGAAAAGAATTGCTGTCATTTTCCTACAGCCTGGAAAAGTACTGTCGAACTTTGAGAAAGCTTCGCAAATTCATGTGACACTGTTGCAAATGCGAAAAGTACTTTGCTAAAGTACTTTTCTCAAAAATGAAAACTATGTTCTGGGGTGTTTACCTCAAAATAAGACATGCCTAACATCTCAGGGTCCGACTAAGTGAATACAAAAGAACTAGGTTGCTAGAGGGTCCCAAACTTAAATGCCAAGCATTTTTCTGATGGGCAACTGAAAACAAAATGGGATTTGAGACAGTAAAAGGCCATTCTAGTAAAAACTGCATTTGTGACACTGTCAAACTTTTTGTTAGCTCTTCCCATTGACTTATAATGGGAACTTGTTTTTGAATAACTTTTGAACCGTTTAATATTTTTCACGAAATCTTCAAAAGACACATCAGAGACCCCAACACATGTTCCTAGGAGATTTCGTACTGGTTGTGCAAACCATGTGACCTGTAGAGACGACCAAAAATTGCAAAAGCGTAAACCGCCTGAAGATCACGCTTAATAACGACAGCTGTATTTCCAAACAATACAAAGTTGATAGATCCCAAGATGTATGGTTCTTGATCATGTATTCCAAATTTCAGGCAAATCTGTTGAGCAGTTTGCAAAGTTATTAAGGTGCAAAATTTTAGGTTTAACATGTAAATGGCTCCTCAACCCTAACTATGCTAGCTACATACTACCATTATTATATATATATATATATATATATATATATATATATATATATAACATATACATATATGGTTGCATGGTCACTTCTGTGTAACAGGGTAAACAGAAGACAGGACAGGGTAGGGACTGAGATGGAGAGAACAATCTACACTGGGGACAAAGGGGAGATACAAGTACAGGAGATAGGGGCCAAAAGGAATGGGGCAGAGGTACTGCACATAGGCATACAATAGGCTCAAACAGGTACTGGCCATTGACTGGAATGACAGGCGGGAGAAGGTATGTGGAAGAACAGTCCAGGGTAATAGAGAGAAATGGGACAGAGAGGGGGTGAGAAGGAAAAGAATTGAATGGTGTGTCAAGACAAAATGAGTACAGGAGGGAGTACTGACAAGGGTAGTATAACAGGAGCAAAAGGGGAATAGTGTGCAGGAGGAAGAAGGAGTTAGAACAGGGAGGACGGGAGGGGTGACAGGAGAAAGGGTGGGCTCTTAGTGTTAGGGGACTCAATGTTGAGTGGGGTCAGGTGAAGTAGCAAGGGAGAGGAATAGTTTGGTCTGGGTGGAAACCATGCCAGGAATGAAGGCGGAAAGGGTGGGGCAATGAGTACTAAAATATGTCATAAAGGGCAGGGAAAACCACATCTAATTCTGCACCTGGGGATGAATGACCTGGCTGATGGGTGGTAGATGAAGTGAACAGGAGGTCTGAGGATTTATGTTCAGTTTGTAAGGGGCAGGAAGATCAATTACATTCTTGGAGATACGTCCTGTACCAAGGGCAAGTTTGTCAAGAAAACTGAGGATTCAGGAGTTTAATGAATGGCTGGTAACCTGGCATCAGGAAAAAGGGTATGGGCTGGTAGGAGGGTGGGGATGACCTGGGAGGACAGCAGTCTATATGCTAAAGACAGACTGCACTTAACGAGAGAGGGAGAAAGTACTGAAGCAAAGGTTTGGGGAGTATATTGAGAATTTAAACTAGGAGAGGGGTGGCAGAAGGATTGAGGTGATCAGAGGCATCAAGATGAGAAACCAATGGGCTTACCCCCATAACAGTTGAAATAAGGTGAGAACAAACATTACAGGGCAGGCCATAAAGGAGAGGAAGAAGGAGGGGAGAAAAGGGGATGGAGGGTGGTATCTTTAAATGCTAGAAGCCAGGGAATAAAAATGTAGAACTACAGACTCTCATGGCGGAGGGAGAGGTGGACATGTCAGCCATCACCGAGACAGTAGCAGCATGGCTTTGTCAAGGAAGATCCTGCCAGACCAACCTAGTGGACTCGACTGGGTGACTAGGGAAACTGACAAAGGGCATGCAGTGGATGTCCTGTACCTGGACTTCAGTAAGGCATTTGACTCGGTGCCATGTGGGAGACTAGCATGTAAGCTAAGGGGCACAGGGTGGGGGCACAATTGGTGGGATGGGTGGAGAACTGGCTGCAGGGATGGCAGCAGAGGGTGGTGGTGGAGGTGAATTATCATCCCCAAGGGTAGTGATGAGTGGAACCCACAGGGTCAGTGCTGGGGTTAGTGTTATTTGGGGTATTTATTGCAGGCATCTCAGTAGGCATAAATAGCAAGATCAGTCTATTAAAGAATGACACCAAGAGGGAGCAGTAGTGGATGACCAAGGGGTGGAAGAGCTGGAGAGATGGTGTGACACCTGGCAACTTGGTTTCAATGCCAAAAAATGCAAAGTGCTGCATTTCTGGACAAAAATCCAAGAGAAGCTACCATCGGGGGCAGCTATTGTGACTGAGGAGGCAAAAGATCTGGGGTGCTCATTACGGGAGCAATGAACAACTCAGCAAAGTGTAGGAAAGCAGCAGCAGGGCCAACAAGATGCTGGGTTGTATTGCAAGGGTATAACCTCTAGGAGGAGGGAGGTGATTCTGCCATTATACAGATCACTGGTCAGACCCCACCTGGAGTACTTTGTTCCGTTTTGGCACACTTATCTAGAGAGGAACATTGGATTGCTGGAAGGGGTGTAGCAGAGGCAACAAATATGATCATGGGTCTGGGAGGTTACCATATGAGGTTAGACTGAAGGAGTTGAACATGTACTCTCTGGAGAGAGAGGGACAGGGTGATATGATTGAGGCCTTTAAGTACATGAGAGGAATAAACAGGACAGGAATGGAGGGACTGTTCAAGGGAAGGTGGGAGACACACTCAGGGTCGTGACATGAGATTGGAGGGTGGAAGGTTTAGGAGGGATGAGAAGGCATTTTTCCAAAGAGGTGGTAGCAGAGTGAAACACACTACCAGCAGAGTTGGTGGCCTGTAAAACAGTGGGATGCTTCAAGAGGGGCTGGGATAGGGCAATAGGGTGGGTCATGGGGGTAGGGTGGGAGGGGCAGCTGCAGGTAGGGGTGCTAGCTCAAAATCGAGCAGACTCGATAGACCAAATGGCTTTTCTGCTGCCAGTTTCGTATGTTCATATGTTAAACCCCAAAGTTTGCACTTTAATATCTTTGCAACCCGTTTGTCAATTTGCCTGAAATTCTGCATGCATGACATCAAACCATAGATCTCTGGATCTGAAAATTTCATTCTGGTCAGAATGTGCAGTTGCAGAACTAGAGCATCCAAAAGTGAAAATTACCCAACTTCTGCACATTTTCAGTCGGGCATAATGGACTGAAGAGTGTGTCTGAGTGGATTCACATTTGCTTGTCTTTATGTGGACTGGGTTAAACTGGTGCCTTTTGAAGATTTGGTGAAAAATATTAATCTGTTCAAAAAGTTATACACATTTTCATATCCTATTTTAGCATATGGGAAAATTTATATGTGCATTGCAAAACTTTAGCGAAAATGTTTTTGTGCACGAAAACAGTCCATTATAAGGTATTGGGATGTCACAAAAAACATTTTGTTGTCGCTAAGCATTTTGTTATCGTGAAAACAATGCCCAACAACATTGTATTGTGTTGTTTTCTTTGTCACTTCATTGTGACAAGGTGGATTATGCTTTTGGGCTGAAATTTGCGAGGGTGGCAAGCCCTTGTCCCACAGATGTGCCTTTTAGATGATTTGGTCCCAAATCATTCAATGAGCCAAAGTTACAGTGTTCCAAAGTTGAGAATTTTCCCATGGGATAACATTGCTGTGCCATGGCCTTTTCAGCACCATATCTAAGAAAACAATTTGAGATATGGTTTTCTTCCTACCACAGCTTAGTCCACCTTTTGGTGGACTAAGCCTCTTGAAATCTCAAGTCATAGATTACACCTGCAGTGGCATTTTTCATAGCTGCTTCAGTACTGAGATATTGCCAAATAAGTGTTACAAGGGTTACTTTACAGTACTATGGGGCTGCTGTATGGCTCTGTATTTAAGTGTAAGTGGAGGTCTCGGGACCTGGAGGGCCATCGCTCCACATATGCATACCCATTACACAAAAAATGGGCATTGTGAAGGGAGCACAGGGCCCTGAGTGCCCAGCCCCACAAACACATACGACTAACCACTTACATTACACTTTCTCAAAAGAGGAAATTCATTGCAAAAACTCTGTTAATGCATCAGTTAGGGTTGATGTCACAGTGAAACAAGTTTGGAAAATCGATGCTACGGTTATCACCCTACCACTCCACCCTACAGGCACCAACAGGCACTAGGGCGTGCCATGGGGTATCAGACCTCTCACCCCATTCTCCTATACTGTAGTGTGTCAGTTTGTTTACACATGGGGGTGAAAGTTGAGCATGACAAACCCATGGCACAGCATTCTGTAGTTCAGAAATTTCCCATAGGAAAACATTGCGGTGCCTGTGGTGCCCATATCTCAAAAAGCGATTCAGATACAGGATTTTCTCTACCCGCAGCTAACATGCATGAAAGTTTGGAAGTCATGATTACAACTGCAGTGGAATTTTTCATAGGTTGTATGGTTAAGATATTGACAAATTAGTGTTACAAGGGTTCCTTTTCAGGTCTATAGGGCTACTGTAGGCTCCATTGTTGTGAGTAAGTGGGAGCACAGGACCTGGAGGACCAGCTCCCAGATGCATATCATTATGCACAATTGGGCAGTTGGTGGGGCCTCGCTTCCACCAACATATACTATTACTAGTTACATTACACTTTTCAAAAAGTAAGGAAATTCATTGCAAAAACTTTGTTAATGCATCAGTTAGGGTTGATGTCACAGTGACAAAAGTTTGAAAATTCGATGTTAGGGTTACCCCCTACACACCCCCACCCTCACACACCAACAGATGTCAGGGGTGTGCCATGGAGTCGTCAGGCCCAACTTTCACCCCATTCCATGTGTAGGCATGCTGATATGCTACAGCACAGGAGAATGGGGTGAGAGAGGACTAATGACCTCATGGCACCAAGTCTGTTGCATGTGGAGGATGAGTGGTGGTGGTAGAGGGTAATCTAACATCGAATTTCCAAACTTTGTTGCTGTGACATCAACCCTAACTGATGCATTAACAAAGTTTTTGCAATGAATATGTAATAGATAAACCACTTTGAGGTGTGCGGTGCGCTCTGATATACACATGCCTTGGCGTGTGTTGCTACACATGGGGCCGGGCAGTGCGTCAACCAGCAAAGGTTGTTTTGGAGGGGTTACAAGTGGAGGTGTATGGTCGCGCTCTGATATACACATGGTCATGTGATGTGTTTATACAATCAGAGTTTGGATTTGGAAAATATTATCATCTCCATTTTATAAATAAAGATGTACACACACACACACACAGGATGGATATTCAAAGCAGTTGTGCATGGTGCAACTAAGTTGTGCCGGCACAAGTCGCGGACTTAATCAGGGAGGCGATGTTCAGTGGGGAGCCATTGCAGCACAAATCCCATTGTGCCAATGTGCAGCAATAATGACTGCAGGTGCAAGTGCAGGGCGTGCCTATAAATATCCAGCACAGTGCGATATTCAACCGTGGAACCATGGTGCAGAGCCGAGCAAATCCGAGATGTGCCGAGCAGACTTGAGCCTATAAATACAAAGGCGCAAGCACACAGACAACACTTGTGCCAGGTGAGAGGGAGAGAGAGAGAGAGACAGAGACAGAGAAAAGAAAGACAGAGAGAGACAGAGCGAGTGACAGACAGACAGAGGCAGCCACAGAGGAGAGGAGAGAGGGAGGAGAGGTGGCAGATGGGGAGACAGGGGCAGAGAGTGGGAGGGACAGGCAGGCACAGTGCCAGACAGTGCACCAGGGTGGTACACAGCCCGCGGCAACCAACTGCCAGGGGATATAGGACATCGGGGCCATGAATAGTGTGCCCTTCATGATGGAAGCCATAATTAGGAGCATGAGGGGCAGGAGAAACAGCGATGTGGCCAAGGAAGGGGCCTGTTGGTATAACCAGAACAGGTGGTACTGTGCCCGCACCACCTTTGTGAACTACTCCAACATGGAGATTGTGGGCTGGTACCACCTGAACAGGGCCATTCTGAGGCAGCTCTGTGAGCTGTGCAGTGAGGAGATGCAGGCACCCACAAGATGGAGCCATGCAATGTCTGTGGAGACCAAAGTGACAGCTGTCATGTGCCTGCTCACCATGGGCACCTTCCAGAGACCAACAGGGGATACCACAGGCATAACCCAGTCGGCACATCATGCCTCCTCCCACAGTTCCTCAACACTCTGCTGCCATGTGCTTGGAATACATCCCTTTCCCCAGCACACAGGCGGAGCACTACAGCAACCATGCAGGACTTCCACAGAGCACACTATGCCTGGCATGCTTGGGGCCGTGACTGCACCATGTGGGCATCTGCATGCCACCTGGCCACAAGGGTGTGGCCTACATCAATAGGAAGGGGTGCCAGTATCAACTGCCAAGTGGTGTGCAATGCCACGGGCGCATCACCAATGTCTGTGCCACACACCTGGGAGTGCAATGATGCATTCATCTGGCACAGCTCTGTGCTGTGCCACAGGTTTGAACATGGGAACATCCCACGGGCCACCTAGTGGGTGAGTATGTGATGGGTAAGGGTGATGGGCAGAACAGGCCATGGGATGGGGAGGGCAGGGTGGGCATGCTGGCGAGGGCACCAGGGACAGGCAAGGGCACAGCAAAGGATGGCAAAGGGCTAACCATGTCATTATACACACAGGAGACTGTGCATATCCACTGAGGCCCTGGCTGCTTACCCTACAGGCGCCCATCGTCCCCAGCAGAGGAACATTACAGCTAGGCACACGCCAGCACATGCAACATCATTGAGTGTGTATTCAGCATGCTGAAGGCATGTTTCTGTTGCCCTAGACAGGTCTGGTGATGCCCTACAGTACAGCCCCTCAAAAGCCTGTGGCCTATTCCTGGTCTGCTGCATACTGTGCAACATGGCCATTGACCATAGGATAGCTGTAGAGGCTGATGAGGGTGACAGTAGTGGGGACGGCCGGAGGCAATGGGACAGAGGGTGGTGGACAGCCCCCAGGGCGGAGGATCCTCGGCTGCAATGGATGGTGTGCCAGCATCGTGATACCATCACACAGAAGCACTATGGTGCACACAGGTAGATGGCATGAAACCCATGCATAAGCCACACAGGTACAGCACACATACAGGGCATGCATGGCAATGGGCATGCACACAGAGGTGTGGTGCAGGGGTAGGGGAGTCAGTGGCACACAACCACACACAACTGCACACAGCATCACACAGCAACACACACATGCCCACACCCAGGCACTGGCATGTGGCGGGATCACATTGCACCGGTGCACAGGTGCAACCGGTGCTGAACTGCCCTCATCATGCCTATGCCACATGGTCCAGTGGCTGGGCAAGCATGCACACAGGCAACATGTGGCGTGACACACAGGTGCCACACCAGTGGTATGCACACACACATGCCACCAGTGTGCGACAGAGCAGCAGCTGCAGACTGCAGGCAGGGCAGCACACACATCAGGGCCACCACACACAGAACCATGGCCACCATGGCCATGGGGCAGCTGCACTGGGGCCGATGAGCAGCCACAGGCCTCATCGCCACAGAAAGATGTGCCAGCCCCAGGGGTTGAACCATGGGACCACTACCAGGTCTGCAGGGGTATGTAGGTGCCCAAACAGGCCTGCCCCAGGTGTGCCTGGGATGTCAACATCAGAGCCTGGCATCGACAGTGTGGGTGTCACCCGGCGACAGGATCATGGGGTGGACAGTGAACTGTGGGGGTCTGTGGTGGCCGGCCATGCCTTGTGGCAGCCAGCACTGCAAAGCCATCCATGATCACATTGGCAATGCAATCCAGGGATGCAGTCATGGTCTCCTGCATCGCTGCATCCCGCCAGGAGCTCGCGTGCCCTCTCACACTGCTCGGCCCAACTGGCACACCTCGATGTACAGTGCACACACCCAGGGCAAAGTTGCACCTGTTGCTCCGGAGGCCCACAGCAAATGGTGTTTAGACAGTGGGTCAGCATCCTAGGGTTCCCAGGTGGGACGCTGACCCTCCTGTGGTGACCGGCCATGCTCAAGCCCCCTCAGGTGGACACTGCACAGTGGGGTCCTCATGGGGTATGTCCTTAGCTGGTGCCCGGCAGTGGACCCTGAATCCAGCTGCTCTGTGGCACCCACAGCCTGCTGCAGTTGTTCCTCTGGCTGCTGAACACTTCCCAGCACCTGCGTGACTGCACCACCACCACATGGCAGAGCTGTGGCAGTGCACACAGCTGCACCCACAGTGGCGGCAGGCAGCTGTTCCCCACTGTCAGGTCACATGGCACACTGCCTGTGCTGGTGTCTGGCATGGGCGTCTCCCACATCACCCATGCTGTCCAGGATGATGGTGATGTCATCATCGTGTCGGACCCCATCCCGATCTGTGTCTCCATGTAGAGGATGCTGAGACTGGCATCCTGTAGAAACACATCCAGGGTTTCATCCAACCCCAAGCTCAGAACATCCGACTGGACAATGGTGGTGTGCTGCAGCCTATCAGGGCCCCATGAAGGTGGATGGCTTGTCCTCTGGGGCTGGTCCTGCTTCACAGCCGTTGCCAGTGCCCCATTCTCCGCATGCAGGCATGCTGGTGCTGAAAGAGAACAAAGGTGTGTAAGTGATGCAATGCCACATGTGTCCCCCACAGCCACTGCATGTGTCCGGTGGCATGGCAGGTGCATTGTTGTGCACATGCACAGGACATGTCAGCAGCATGCACACCAGCATGCCCATGTACACACCCTCATGCCACCAGCTGTGTGTGGCTGACATACATACCATGCAGTGATGGGCTGCCACCCATCTGGAATCCTCCTCCAGGCACACCTCCATGGTGCTGTGGCACATGGTGGCTGCCACCAACTCCTCCTGTTCCGTGAGCTGTGGCGCATCTGCAGGCCCCTCCAGTGGCATTCTGGGACACACAGATGGCCACCACCTTCTCCTTTATGTGCCTCTGTCCATGCCCACCTTCTTGTGGCACTCCTGCACTGACCACTTGTGGCTGCTCTGCTGGTTCACACATGCCGCCACCTCCTCCCAGGCCCCAGCCCTGGCCTGTGGTGTGTGTGCCTGTGGCACCACTCAACAGTGACTCCCTGTTGAGGAAGCCCTCGAACAGGGCCTCTGATTCTTCCTTCATGAAGTTGGGTGGCGGCCCGCTCCTCACCTTCCTCACATTCCAATATGTTGCTTCCTGTGGACATGGACAGCACAGTGTGTCAGTGGCAGCAGCACCTATTCCATCCCCTGCTGTGCTGGCTGGGCTCAGTGTGCTCCAGCATGCACAACACCTCAAAAGGATGCAATACTGGTCCATGGCCTGTGCTGATCCATGGTGCTTTTATAAGCGCATCAGTATGCAAATAAGCTTTGGCGCAATGGTAATGGCATGCTAATTCCCCAGTGCACCACGCATTGGCTGATGAGCTCATTTGCATGTGGTGGCTGAATATTATGATTTTGCTCCTTGCAGAATGAGATTGCTCCAGAGCAAGTCGCGGCACAATGTGCATGCATGCACAGTCGCCAGAGACGCGCAGTGCGCTGGATGGTTTACTGTCACCAGTTACAGACAATGCGCTGACTGGCGCAATGGGGGCCATGGCATGTGGTGCACCAGGCCTGCTATATGCGCATGTGAGCACTGTGCAGCGGCCAACCCATGACCCCTGCCGTGACCTCTGCCTCTGTATGTCCTCCACTCCCATGACCCCACCTAGCCACTGCACATTTCAAGACTGCATGATGGGCAGACACAGTCCCCTCGGCCCGCACATCTGGCACATGCTGTGGCCACGTGCACTACCACTGCCATTTTCTCACTGGCTCACACCTAAAGCATGGCCCAGCAGCGAGCACCACAAGCAGCCAACTGGACGCAGGTTGAGTTAGTCAACCTTGCTGCCTGTGTCCAGCCCCATGCACCCCAACTGTTTGGCCAGGTGCCACTGCAGCAGCCCCAGGTGGCTTTGTGGCAGGCCATTGCTGCCACAATGTGGCAGCGCACAGAGTGGCCAGGACAGGAGAGCAGTGTAGCCACCTCTATGGTGACCTCGCACGGAGGGACCCAGAGCACCTCAGGAGGCTGGAGGCATGCATCAGGCATGGGGCTGAGTGAGTAGGCCCATAATGCATGTGTGCCCTGGTGCTGTACTGTGGTGTTGGCTAGGCTGCCTGGCATGCCCAGCGGGGTGGTGTACTGTCATAGTGTGCATCATGGGTGGCATCGACCTCCACCACTTGCATTGTGATGCTGCTGTGCAGGATGTGTCAGGCAGGGCTCACCCTGTGCACAGGGGTGGGGTGGTGGGCAGCTGCTGTGGTTGGTTACTGATGTGTACCTGTCTCTGTTCCATTCCCAGGGCCTGAAGACAGAAGAAAGGCAACATTGGCAGGATGGCGAGCCGCAGCAGCCTAGGGAGGACGGCTCTGGCACCAGTGGGGACCACAAGAGAGCAGGTAGGTAATGACATTGTCCTTCGCACCGTCAATGAGGGGTGGCAGGGGCATGGGTGCGGCATGGCCACCTGTGCTGTGGCAGCTGTGTGTGTCACACTGTGTGTGGTGTCTGCCACTGTGGCACATCCATTAGACACGTGTGCCCGGCTGCCACTGATGTTGCTTTGGTGCTGCGGAGCACTGTGCCATGTGACTGCCATGGTGCAGTAAAGCGGCCACTGTCGCGGTGGTGACCACCGTGGTGCACTGTTGTGGTGTGCCACATTGCTGGCAGACATTGGCCAACACCCTGTGGGTGGCCTGTATGGGCCCCTGGAGGGTTCCCACTGCCCAGTGCATGCTGTGGATGGGTATGGTTCCTTGGGATGTTGCACTGATAACCTGTCTGTCCTTGTCCTGGGTGTCCGGCAGTGCCACGGAGGCAACTCTGCTGGCTACTCATGGTGGTCTAATAACATCTAAAACAATGGAGGCGGTGCTGCAGGTCCCCGGATGCTGTTAGCAGACAGGAGGCAGCAAGATGCAGGGGCGGCAGGCCGTGGCTGCCGCTAGTCGGGCCCTGATTTCCATTTCCCAGCTGTACCTCCCCTCCAGTCCCCCTTCCCACTGTACAGTCCCTGTTCCCTATCCCCTCCCTCACTTTCCTACCCCCCCACACCTTCTCTTGTAAATAGTTGTTTCCACAATATATATCTTTTGACATACCTGCCTGTGCCTGCTTTGCAGGTGGTGTGAGAGCTATGCTGCAGTGGCCCAGTGCCTGTCCATGTGGTGTGCATGTGTTGTGCTTCTGTGGATCACTGCTGTGTGCCGAGTGTGTCCCACTGTGGTGGTGTCCCTCCCGGGTCAGTGGCTGTGCCTTGGGGTGCCCATGAGGCAGCAGTCAGGAGGTGTGTGGCAGGTGTGTGTGCTTAGCTCTGGGTGTAGCCTGCTCTGGTCTGGATGTGCAGGAGGGGCACAGCCTGCTAGCCTGTGGGGGCCCCTTGGTGGCCTCCATCCACCATTGGCACCCCCTGTTGCCTACTGTCTGTGCCACTGTTGTGTTCTGGGGTGGGGGTCTGAGTGCTTGTGTGCACCCAGCTGGTGGTGGCCTCCTGTGGCCTGTCATTGTGTTTCCCTGGCTCTGTCCCTGGGTCATCTCTCTGTGCCATGCCCCCCGTTGCTCTGCTCCCACAGTTGCCCTGGGGCTTCTCTGTCTGCCCATGGCACACCTGTTGTGCCATGTCGCACCTCTGGTTGGGCCATGATGCATCCACTGTTGCACCATGGCGCATCTAGCCATATTCAGCCAGGTTGCACTGGCACAGTGCAACCAAGCGCACCTCTGAATATAGCACCTGTTGTGCCTCAGCACATCGATTTGTGCTGTGCCGGCCTTTGGTGCATTTCTGAGAATATCTGGGCCACAGTATATACAGTAGTGGCTGGCCCAGATAGTCAGTCGGTCTGTAAACCGATGATATAATAAATAAATAAAATAAACAAAATAGAGATAGCTGAATACTACTAATTAAATGAACCAGGTCACCTGCTATGACTATGCATACTCATGGTATGGATTTTCCAAGTCAAATCCATTTTTATTACCAGGTCATTTTGTAAGTGCAATAACACACTCCAGAGTGAGACATACTACTCCAGTATATTACTATCAATCAATCAATAAAATTCTTTATCCAGACGAACACCATTGAGCAAGCTCATTTACAAGGTGGACCTGCATTACACAAGTCAAGTAACAATGCATTTATATACAGACAAATAGACAGTAGATGCAAGAGTAAAACAGTACAGGCAGGCTTGCAATAGACAGGATAAGTAAAAATACATTTGGGTTCAAGTAAAAGACAGTCGGTAGGGTATACATAACAATAGAGTAGCAAGTCAGTAAAATTTATACCAGATACAATGTACATGGTTTAGTATTCCTGTAAGGTAAAGGCATTATAGTCCAGCAAAGAGATTAGTTGACGTGGATGCTACATGCAAAGAGACATACATAGTCAGTTTAAAAGACCAGGTGTATCAAGGGGAAGACGTGTCAGGAGAAGTGGGCAGCCAGTGGGGGGTCTGGAACTGGGATAATACTAGGAGCGAAGGAATGAGATGCTTTGGGTATACAA
Organism: Neoceratodus forsteri; assembly: GCA_016271365.2. Classification (NCBI taxonomy): domain Eukaryota; kingdom Metazoa; phylum Chordata; order Ceratodontiformes; family Ceratodontidae; genus Neoceratodus; species Neoceratodus forsteri. Next base: position 967,215,849 of record CM057453.1, read on the forward strand.
GGAATAGGTGGGTGAGGGAGGTGAGATTTAGGGCAGTAGATAAGTAGGTGGCTCAGGGACAAGTTACGCACTGATACAAGAAGGAAGGAGGAGGATGGGAAAAGCAGGGAGGATGTGGAAGGGGGTGTAAGTAAGCTAGGATCATTGGAAGCAGCTGCAGGCTTCTGTAATGTATTTTGAGTATAAGGTCTTAAACACAGAGGCCCAGATGTTTCAAACTCGCCCAAAATGTGCGCAACAGCAGGAGCAAAGCACAAGTCAATGCGCACATGCAACAGGCCGCGATATTCAAACCATGGAGCAAGTCAAATTGCGCAACCAGCCAATGTCTGAATATCTGCCTAACCTGCGCCATATAGTGCAACCAGGTAGGGGAAGCTGAACACATATGTCGCGCCATAGTGCAACAAGGCCAGCCCAGCTGAGCAGTTGAGATGTGCCATAGCGCAAGCAGGACCCCCAGCAGCAGAGCAATGGAACTGCACAACCAGGGAGGTAGGCAGGGGCCCACCACCCATGCCACAGATGGGCACAGGAACACAGTGTAGAACTAACACACCCCACACCCGAAGCACAGCATCACCGGTGGAGGGACAGAAAATCCACTGGCCCATGGGGACAAGCCTACAAAGCACAGCAGGGCCACGGTGCCCCAGCACACCCACTGGCAAGCAAATACTGCCACACAAAGGGGCCGGACAACCCAGGTGTACCACAGCCCCCACTGTGCACAGCACACTTTGCTCTGGAACCCCAAGACACCACCATGAGCAGTGACTGGGACTGGCACTGCCAGAACCACCATGCCCCCCACCTGGCACAATGCAACCGTGTGTACCACAGAACCATACAAGCCAGACCCACCAAGAGCCCACAGTGGAGTGGGGCAGCGCACAGCCAGACTGGCTGACAGCCACCACCACACCAGGGACACCCCCACGCAGACACACACACAATCCCAGGACCACACCACACCAGATGCCATGCGCACCACTGCAACTGAGCACCTATAGCCAGCTGCAAATCCAGAGACCACCACAGTATTCATAACAAAATAGATATATATTCAATGAAAACAGAGGAACAACAACAACAGGAACAACAATAACACTATTTACATATATATACAATACAGGGGTGGGGTACAGATACAAGGTAGGGGTGGGTGTGGGGTAAGTGAAGAACCTGGTGAGGGAAGGCAGGGTGTGAGGGAAGGGTAAAGGGTGTAATTGTAGGGCAGCTTCTGCCCCCAGGCTGCAGATCTGCAGGGCGGCTCGGACCCCGTGTCCCTCTCCAGTGTCCACACCCCTCCGGTTCATCTCCTGAGGATGCTGATTGATTCTGTGAAATCTCCAACAGGCGGTGGATGGCCTGCTCTATCCTGTGCAGGACCCATACACCTAGGGCAAGAGAACAGAATCAATGGCTAGGACTGTACACAACCCTGAAGCCCACCCAATGCGCATGGCATACAGCCAAGTGCCCTGCCCCTGTGATGGACTGCACACACTCACAGTGACCGTGCACGGGCCAAGCCCAACCAGGCAGCAACAGCCATGTGTGCCACTACACACACCCCCATGCCTTTGCACAACCAAGGCAGTACAGTGACATGTCTACGTGGTGGAAAGGTAGTGCCACAACCATGTGCCCAGTGCATGCATGGACCACCAGTGACACACTCACAGACAAGCAGTGCCACTGGACAGTGCTGACTGTCACATGTCACGTGCATGGAAGTGTCCATGGATGGTGGCCATGGCCTATCCCCCATTGCATGCAATAGCATCCATGATGTAATGACACTCACCTCATCCAGCCACTGCTGCTGCGGTGGCTGCTGCAGATGCTGCTGCTGCTGCTGCTGCTTGCGGCCCATACCGCCACCTCCTCTGCCAGCCACCCTGCAGCACCCTGTGTGACTCAGCCTGGGCCCTCCTCCGCTCCTCCACGCCTGTAGAAACAAATGTTGAGAAGCACATTAGTGAGATCAAACACAGACAGCCCACTGCCCCAATGAGTGTGCCTGCCCACACAGCCAGACCCATGCATCACACACCTGCAAACACTGACACAGCCAACCATGGAACAATCCTCCCCATGCTCTGGACCCAATACACAGTCATATCCTGCGGACAATGCAGGTGCATAGATGGTCACCCACCTGGCCTAGGCACAATGCCCTCCTGGCATGGGACCTGAGGCGTGCCAGCAGTGCCTGCTCCCTCCTGCAGGTCACCATAGTGGTGCCTGCACTGCTCCGCTGTCCTCGCTGCCCTGTGACCTGCTCCAGTGCAGTGGCCACCTGCTGCCACACTTGGGTGCGGGCCAAGTCTGGGGTTCCCCCAAACAGTGGCCCATAGTGAGGTCAACCATGGCCACTAGGTTGGCCACCTCAAGCTACTCCACTGGGGAGCTCTCCTGCGTGCCATGTTAGCAACGATAGTAGTCAATATGGCTCATGGCGGCAATTGCGATGGAAATGTTGCAAATGCAACCCCATCAGTCCCTATCACGCTGTTACCGAACAGCACGATGAAAGCTGACACATGCCAGATGTACAGCGCCAAGGGCAAGGTCGGCACAAGGTCATGTCTCTGGCGCGAAGGCCACGCTGGCGCCATCGGACATCTACCGTCCAGCGCGAGCTGTATCCTGCGTGCCAGTGCCACAGTGGACTATTGCGTAGTTGTGCCACAGCGCCGTGTGGTGACCAGCGCTGTAGTGCCACTGGCACAATGGTGGCCGTGTCATGAATAGCTGACCGCGCGCAGCCGTAATCAGCGCCGTAGATGCCTGCATAAGATACCTGGGCATGCGCGGTGCGGTGTACTATGCAGCCACAGAATTGCGCCATAGGCTCAGCCGGCTCAACTGTATTGCGCATAAGCGCAACAGCGCGATATTCAGCCATCATATGCAAATCAGCTGATCAGCCATTTAAAGCGCAGTGCGCAATTTGCATCCCATTAAAGTTGCTCCCTCCTAATTTGCATGCATTGCACTATAAATGTCGACAGTGATCTGCAGTGGCCATATTCGGTTACTGCAGGTGATAGTGGGTTGCATGCTGTGTGAGTGTTATGGACTATGGTCATGGGATAATGCTGTAAATTGCACAGTCAGAGGTGTCCACTTCCACCCTTAGAACCGTGACATGGCGAGCAAGGACTGGGTGAGGAGGATGATGGTGGGCGGAAGAGGGGCCCAACTTCACAAGGCTGAAACAGAGGCACTCTATGAGGCCTACCTGGATGAGAGCCACTACTCAGTGGACGGTGGGGCACCCCTCAGGCCTGTGCTGCTGCATGGGAGGGTAGCTTGTGCCGTAAACCTGCGGAAGCCACCAGTGCTCCATGCAGGAATGTAAGAAGAAGGTGGGGACAGACAGGAGATGGGTTAAGGAGAAGGTGGCAGCACTCAGGGTGGCACGTGCTGCCACAGGCGGGGCCAGCCAGAGGTGACGCAGCTGACCCCGGCGGAGGACTGTCTTGCTGCATCCATGCAGTGCAGTGCCATCGAGGCGTTCAGGCGGTGGCTTCCAGACAGGTGGAAGCCCATCACTGCAGGTATGACATGGTGGGGGTGGGGGAAGGTTGATCCCATGCACTAACATGTTCTCACTTTCTGTTACAGATCCTGTGCACCTGCAGGGACAGTGGTGGTGGGCCCGTGCACTGTGGACGTGCAGCCAGAGTTGGAGGAGGTCCATCCACCTCTGCTGGTAGCCAGCGTGCATTGCACCAGTGTGCATGCCTGGCTGCCATCTCCGATGTCGGTGGAGTCAGGTGTGGGGTGCACTTCCTGTGTCCCAGCAGTCTGGCATGCAAGCATGCCAGCAGCTGTGCTGAGGCTGTGTGCACGAACCTGCACTATGATGATGTGCCGCTATGGGCAGTGACCGTGTGTGTCACAGAATGGACACACAACAGGACAGCCCATGCCCATGGACCCAGAGGGTTCCAACATGTGTGCCAGCACATCAGCACAGTCCCAGGCTGTGCCTGTCAGCACGGTTGGGGCAGCACCGTGGCTGTGCAGGTCCCCGGGCACTGCTCGCAGACACAGCATTGGAAGGACTGGTCCTTGGGCACAGCAGGTGGAGGAGCAGCAGCGGCAGTCACCCATCGGGTCTGGGGTACAGGGTTCAGCGGTGGCATATGCACACCGCCTGTTGACTGCCATACCTGGTCCTGGTGAGCAGCGCCCACCCTCAAGGGTGTTGAGCAACAGGCCCTTCCATCCCTAGGGGACAGGTTGCCGATTTGGCAGGCGACCCATTTGGCGAGCACACCCGCCTGCTGCGGGCATCAGTACAACGGCAGATGCGGGTTGCAACATCGTGGAGGCACTGTGTGTGGCCGTGAAGCAGCACAGCAGGGACAATGCAATGATCTTGGCAGAGATGGTCCAAATGCGGGATGGATGTGACCGCAGCCATTGACAGGCTGACCCAGGCATTGGTCGCTGTGGCGCCACATTGGGCACACAGTTAGTTGCCCTGTGCCCCGCACCCACCCCGGTACGCTCTCCACTCCACATTCCTGGCATCATGCGACACCCAGCCTGTCAGCGCCGGGTTCTGCTGTGGGCATCCCAAGCACCCCTGTTGCAGGTATGTTCGGCATGCTGCAGACCCTGTCGGGACAAGGTCACGCTCATGCAGTGGGACCCCTGGTGGTCCATCGGTGCCGCCCATGTGTCCTCTCAGCCTGCCAGTGTGGCTGGGTGCGGCCGGGGCCGCCCATGCATTACGTGGTGGCCGTGGTCAGTGCCACCCTGACCTGTCTCCCAGTGCGGGCCCTGTCTGGTGCTGCCCTGTGTGCAATGTGTCTTGCTGGGCAGTACACCGGTGGGTGCCCTGCCCATGCACGCCGATACACAGACCACCTGCACACCCACCCGACTGCTGTCCACAGGTGCGTGTGCATGATGATGCCTGCATTGTACTGCTACACCAAGGTGCAGGGTGCCCAGCATCCGACACACGTACATGGACAGTACAGGTGGTGGGGGTGGTCTGTGGATCTGTGTGTTTGACATGTCTGTTCCTGCTCTGCTGCAACTGCCCCTGTGCACTGTGTGCCTGGTGCATGTGTAGTGTGTGTGTGTCCATGTAGTGTGTAACTATTCCCCCTCCTGATGGTGTGTTTGTGCACCTGTACCCTTCCACTCCCTGCCCGTCCATGCACCCTGGTGTATTGCCCACTGTGTGTGTAGGTTGTGCCTAGACAGTGTTGGTTGCACATGGCCCATGACTTACCTGTGTTGTCTGAGAATGCTCCTCTGTGATGGTGTCCGGTGCAGCTGGGCCTGCGCGGATCAGTCGGGGGTCACCCACCGTCCAAGGGGCTCTGCTCATCTCCATCATCACGGTGTCACGGGGTCCCCATTACTGTCCCCTCCTCACCTGTGCGGCTATCCCACAGTCTTTGGCCATGTGTTGTGCAGGATACAACAGGCCAGGAATATCCCACAGGCCTTTGAGGGCTGTACTGTAGGGCACACTGGAGGTGTCTGAGCATCGAAGTGTGCCTTCAGCATCCCAAACACCTGCTCGATGATGTTGTGTGTGGTGGCATGTGCCTCATTGAGCGTTGCTGCGATGGGGTCATAGGCGCCCAATGAGGTGTGAGCAGCCAGGGACGGAGTGGGTATCCACTGTCACCTGTGTGGAGATAGTGTAGGTTAGTGTCATGTTCAGGTCCTATTGTCCCAAGCCCTGTGTGCCTCCCCCATGGCACCTGTGAAACTTGCCCATCCGTCCCCAACTTTGCAGCTTCTACATGAATACTCACCCACTAGGTGTCCTGTGGGGATGTCCCCACTCTCGAATTGATGGCACAGTGCAGACTGGTACCATATGAATGAATCAGGTGCTCCACCAGGGTGCGTGGCACTGAGATAGTGATGATGCCCCCACTGGCATCACACACCACCAAGCAGTTGACACTGGAGTACCTTCAGTTGTGATATGCGGCCCCATCGGGGCCAGGTGACGATACAGAAATAGCCACATGGGTGCAGTCCTTCGCCCCCTAGCATGCCAGGCATATGTGCACCTGTGGAACTCCTGTATGTTTGCTGTCCGGTCTGTCGCAGTGCTGGGGAAATGGATGTACTCTGCAGCGTGTGGCAGCAATGCGTGAGAAATGGGTGAGGATCGTGATGTGGCCGACTGTGTTATGCCTGTGGTATCCCTGTTGGCCTCTGGAAGGTACCCGTGGCAAGCAGGCACATGCAGGCTGTTACCTTTGTCTCCACTGATGAGGCGTGACTCCGTTGTGAAGTGCCTGCATCACATCACTGCACAGCTCTGAAACCGCCTCAGTATTGCCCTGTACAGGCGTGCCGGACCACAATCTCGACATCCGAATACAGCTCAAAGCTTATCGGGCACAGTACTGCCTGTTGGGGGTGTACAGCTGACGGAGCCCTTTCGCACCACATCCCCTGCAGCATGCCTTCTCACCCCCTCACTACAGCTTCCATGTGGAAGGTGGCACTGTCCATCTCCTGGCTAGTGTCCCCCCCGGCTGTTGTTGTTCTATTCCCCTGCTGTCTGACTGCTACCTCCCCTGCCAGGTACACCCACTGGCCTCCAACTCTGTGCCCCCACTCCTTGGCTGCCACTATTCTGTCCTGCCTACTCCTGGCCTGCACTGGTTGCTGCTGTGGCCTGCTCCTGTTGCTGCCTCATGAGCATTCCCTGTCTTTCTTGCTCCTCATCCTTGAGCCTTTTTATTTTGGCTCATTTCCGCTGTGCATAACGCAACTATTCCACTATTGCGCATTAGCATGGCCTTTGAATGTCGCATTGCACTCTTTGTGCATGGATCCACCCCTTCAGTTGCGCATGCCTTCATTTTGCATTGCGCTGTTGCTCAGCATGTTTTCAGTGGCGCAGCTGCATCCACTGAATATCGCGGAATGGCGCATTTTTCAGACTGCGCTGGAGCAACCTGTTGCGCATGGTGCAACCCTTTTTGAATATCCGGGCCAGTGAAACTAACAGGAGTCCTCAGTTTTCAGTGATTTCTGTTACATTCCGAAGCTGAGGATGGGTTGGAAGCAGTTGCAGGCTTCAGTACTGTGTTTTGGTATAAGGACTTAAACACAGTGGGCTGGATATTCAAAGGGTTGCGCAATGATGGACAGCCATCTTCCACATGGATGCCATAATGGGGCGAGAGGCATGTTGCAGGGGCGTGGGTGGGAAGGCCCGTCGGGGTATGCCCAACAGGCAGTACCAGGCCCACCAGCTTTGAGCTGTACACAGATGTTGAGATTGGTACAAAGTGACCGAACAGGGCAATACTGAGCGTTTGTGAGCTGTGCAGTGATGTGATGCAGGCACCCACACGACGGAGTCATGCTCTGTCAGTGGAGACAAGGTAACAGCTCGCATGTGCTTGCTCACCATGGGTACCTTCCAGAGACCAACAGGGGATACCATTGCGGCATAACACAGTTGGTCACATCATGCATCCTCACCCACCTTCCTCAGCGACTGCTGCCACATGCCGCGGAGTACATCCATTTCCCAGCACCATGGCAGAGCGACAGCAACATACAGGAGTTCCACAGGGTAGCATGTATGCCTGGCATGCTAGGGTGATAGACTGCACTCCATGTGGCCATCCGCGACTACTACCCGGCCCCGGGCGTGGGGCTGCCTACATGAATCGGAAGGATATGCCAGTGTCAACTGCCAGGTGGTGTGTGATGCCAGGCGCATCATCAATGTCTCCAGCACGACCCTGGGGAGCACATGATTCCTCTTCCATCTGGCACCAGTCGGGCACTGTGCCACCGATTCGAGAGTGAGGACATCCCCACAGGTCATCTAGTGGGTGAGTACGCATGTAGAACCGGACATATCGTGGGCAAGGGGGGTAAGCCAGAGGTGCCATGGGTAGTGGCCCACAGGGTTTGGGGCAGTCTGAGCCTGAACAAGACACTAACCTCCACTATCTCCACACAGGTGACAGTGGATACCCACTCCATCCCTGGCTGCTCACACCCCACCGGGCGCCCACGCACCCCATCACAGCAACACTTCTCAATGAGGCCCATGCCACCACTGCATCGCAACGTCATTGAGTGGGTGTTTTGGGATGCTGAGGAGGTGCGTTTCGTTTGCCTGGACACCTCTGGTGGTGCCCTACAGTATAGCCCCTCATAGGCCTGTGGGATATTCCTGGCCTGTTGCATCCTGCACAAAATGGCCAAAGACTGTGGGATAAGTCAGACAGGTCTAAGAGGGGACAGCGGCGGGACGACGGGTGACGCTGGTGACTATGGGGATGGGCAGCCCCTGGCCAATGGGAACCTCGACTGATCCAGCTGGTACAGCTGCACTGGGACACCATCACAGAAGCACTGCAGCCAACACCCAGGTAAGTTGTGGGGCCATGTGCAACCACCAGTGGCTGGGCACAACCCACATACACATGGAAACACACCAGGGGTGCGTGCTGGCAAGGGATGTGGCAGGGAACAGAAGCACATGCATACAACCAGGGAGGGATGAACAGTAACATGCCACATGGACGGACACACACACACACACACACACAATAGGCACAAAGTGCACAGGGGTCAGGTGAAAAACAGAGCCAGAACACAAACACTAGCAACACACATGTCCACAGGCCACCATGTCCACTGACTGTCTATGTGCATGTGTCAGATGCTGGGCACCATCGCACTTTGGTGTACAGCACAATGCAAGCATCATCATGCACACGTACCTGTGGACAGCAGTCGGGAGGGTGTGCAGGTGGACCGTGTGTCTGCGTGAAGGGCTGGGCACCCACCCGTGCACTGCCCACCGAAACACACAATGCACACAGGGCAGCACCAGACAATGCCCGCGCTGGGAGACAGGTCAGTCTTGTGGCACAGTGCCACATCCACCTCAGATGTGTGGTTGGACTCCACAGAGACCCAGCAGCACTGGCAGGCTGACCACAGGCCTCATGGGGTGGCACCGACGGCCCACCAGGGGTTCCACTGCACGAACGCGACCGTGCCCGCACAGGGGTCTGCAGCACACCGAACATACCTGCACCAGGAGTGCTCGGGATGCCCACAGCTGAACCGGTGTCGAGCAGGGTGGGTATCACATACACGGGAATGAGGAGTGGATAGCGAACTGCGTGGTGTAGTGACGATGGGCACCTGATCAAAGCTATTGTGGCCACTGACAGCCACCAACGCCTGTGTTTTCCTGTCAATGGCAGCGGTCACATCCTCCCGCAACTGGACAATCTGTGACAGGATCCTATCGGTGTCCCTGCTGTGTCGCTCCTCGACCCACTCCAGAGCCACACACAGTACCTCCACGGACGTTGCAAGATGCATCTGCTGCTGTACTGATGCCTGCAGTAGGCGGGTGTGCTCGTCAAAGAGGTCGTCTGCCACCTTGGCATCCCGTCCATCAGGGTATGGAAGAGTCTGATGTTCAGCACCCCTTGAGGGTGGGCGCTGCTCACCAGGACCAGGTATGGGCAAATCCACAGGTGGTGCACAGACGCCACCACTGAACCCTGAACCCCCAGTCCCGGTGGGCGACTGCTGATGCTGCCCCTCCACCTGCTGTGCCCAAGGGATCGGTTGTTCCGCCTCTGTGGCTGCAACAGTGCCACTGTCCTGACCAGCCACCGGTGCTGCCCCACTGGTGTTGACAGGCACAGCCTGGGACTGTGCTGACACGCTGGCACACACGTCAGAACCAGCCAGGTCCATGGGTGTGAGCTGGCCTGCTGTGTGTCCATTCCGTGGCACACACGTCACTGCCCATAACGGTCATGTCATCATCATTGGTGCAGGTCTGTGCCACAGCCACAGCGTGCTGGCATCCTTGGATGACAGAACGCTGAGACACAGAAAGGACCTCCCCCACACCTGTCTCAATGACATCAGTGTTGATAGCCAGGTGGACCCACTGTTGCAATGCTCACTGGATACCTGTGAAGGTGGATGGTCCCTCCTCCAACTCCAGATGACTGTCCACAGTGGACAGGCCCTCCACCGCTGACCCCTGCAGATGCGCAGGATCTGTAACAGAAAGTAAGGTCATGTTAGTGCATGAGATCTACCCCCCCGACAGACCATGACGTACCATGCAGTGATGGGCTACCACCTGTGTGGAAGCCACCTCCTGGAACGCCCTCAATGGCACTGCGTTGCATGCTTGCAGTGAGCCTGTCCTCTGCCGGTGTGAGCTGCACCACCTCCGGCTGGCCCCCGCCTGTTGCAGCACGTGCCACCCTGATGGCAGCCACCTTCTCCTTCACCCCCCTCCTGTCAGTACCCATCTTCTTCTTCTTACACTCCTGCATGGAGCGTTGGTGGCTGCCATGCAGGTTGATGGCACGTGTCACCTCCTCCCATGCAGCAGCACAGGCCTGAGGGGTGCCCTGCCATCCCCTGAGCAGTGGCTCCTGATCGATGTAGGCCTCGAAGAGGGCCTCCTCTTCTGCCCACCATCATTGTCCTCCTCACCCAGACCTCGCTTGGTCATTATTCAGCCTGTATGGATGACAGTGGTTACCTGTGACTGTGCAGTACAAAGCAAGTCCCTGATACCACAGTCCAGAACCCCACACAGCATGCAACTCACCAATAAATTGCAGTAACTGAATATGGCCACTGCAGAACAGTGTCGCAGTTTTATAGCACAATCCATGCAAATTAGGTGAGGAGCAACTTTAATGAGATGCAGATCGTGCTGCTGTGCCATTGCATGGCTGATCGGATAATTAGCATATGACGTCTGAATATCGAGCTTTTACGCAATTGTGTTGAATGTGCTGAGCCAATGGCACAGTTCTGTGGCATGCGTAGTACACCCCACTGCACATGCCCAGGTAGCTTACGCAGGCCTCTGCCATGCTGATGATGTGCTGTGCGCGGTAGGCAATTCAGGGCACGGCCACCATTGTGCCAGTGGTGCTATGGCGAGGGTCACTACATAGTGCTGTGGCACAACTGTGCAATAGTTTGCTGTGGTGCTGGCACACAGGCAACCAATCGCACTAGATGCATAGACGACTGATGGCGCTGTGTGTGGCCTTGCGTCAGAGACCCATGATCCCATACCCGATGTTTGCCCCCTTGGCGCTATATGTCCAGCATGGCTGCACCTCTATCGCACTGTTCAGTAACAGTGCGATAGGGAATGGCAGCACTGTACCATGCAGCAGTTCCACGTGGGGTGCCGTGCTGCAGAGTGCCATATTGCCTACTATAGTGGTGGAGATGGCATGCAGGAGAGCCCCTCAATGGAGTGCCCTTGAGCTGGCCAACCTTGTGGCCATTGTGGAGCCACACTATAGCCCACTCTTTGGTGAGGAGGCACTGGACAGGGCCAGGACCCAGGTTGGCAGGAGGTGGCCACTGACCTGGAGGTGGCCACTGTCCACAGGAGAATGGTAGAGCAGTGCAGGCACCAGTACGGGGACCTTAGGAGGCGGGAGCCGGAGCTACTTGCCCATCTGTGGTCGCGTGCCAGGAGGGGTGTGGTGCCTCGTCCAGGTGGGTGATACGTCTACACACTTGTATCATCCATATGGGTAACACTGCCTTATGTGTCCAGCACATAGGGGAGGGATAGTCTAGGGTTGGCTGTGGCAGTGTTTACGGGTTTGGGGTGGGTGGGTCTAGCTGGGTGGGTGGGCACACACTTGGGGCAGGGGACTTTGCTTTGGGTTTGTACTGATGTATTTCTCTCCTTTATTCTCCACAGGCGTGGCCAGGCGGAGGCAGATGGTGGAGCAGCAGCAGGGGAGGAGGACACTGCCTTGGCGTGTCAGGGACCAACCTCGCCAACAACGTCCGATGAGGTGAGTGCCATGACACCATGATTGCTATTGCATACTGTGTAACAGGGTGGGAAGCAGGGCATGGCCACCATCCATGGACACCACTGCCATGCACGTGACTTGTGACAGTCAGCACTGTCCAGTGGCACTGCATGTCTGGGAGTGCATCAATGGTGGTCCATGCGTGCACTGGGCACATGGCTGTGGCACTGCCTGCACACCGCATAGCCACGTTACTGTACGGCCTTGGTGGTGCTGTGCAGGACATGGGCTGTGGGTGTGTGCAGTGGTACACATGGCTGTTGCTGCCTGGTTGGGCATGTCTTGTGGACATGGTCACTGTGGGTGGGCATACACCATCACAGGAGCGTGGCACATGGCTGTATGCCATGCATAATGGGTGGGCTGCAGGGGGATGGACAGTCACACCTATTGACTCTGATCCCTCATCCTAGGTGTACAGATACTCCTGCGGATCCAGCAGGCTGTTCAGGAGCTGCTGCAGGTGGTGCAAGAGTCCCTGACCATATTGAGGGATTTACAGCAGCATGGGGTCGGGAGGAGGAGGAGGCAGCCCAGGCGACAGCCCCAGGCAGACCAGGCTGGACAATGACATCTGCAAGACCTGCCTGCAACTACACCCCCTTTGATCAACCCTCACACCCCACCTACCCTCTCCCATATGTTCACCCCTGCCCCTTACCCACCCCCACCTTGTTTCTGTCCCTCCCCCCATTTGTACATAGTTCACTGTATATAGTTCTGTTTTATATTTTACAATAGACATATTTTGATATGAATACTGTGGTGGTCTCTGATTTGCAGCTGGCTATAAGTGCTCAGCTGCAGTGCTGTGCATGGCATCTGGGGTGGTTCAGTCATGGATATGTGTGTGTGTGCGTGTGGGGAAGTGTCTCTGGTGTGGGAGTGGCTATCAGTCGGTGTCTGTGGTGTGTTTGTTGTTCCCTGTGCATTGCATTACTGTGTGCAGTGGTCCATGGTGCATGCTCTGTGTCCATTGTGCCCCTGTCAACCCATCCTTGGCCTGTGCAGCTGACAACCTTGCATGTCTGTGGCCTGCAAGGTCTGCTGCCTTGTGAGTGGTGGCTGTCCCTGCAGGTCATCCACTGTGACCATCACAATGCTGGGTTGCCTCCTGTCACTGGTGTGGTACATGTTTGCCTCGGGTGACACTGTGGCCTCCACAGTTGCTGTCCCACCTCCATGTTGTGGCTTGTGTGTGTTGCAGGGGCTGTGCACCACTGTCTGTGACTTGTGTTCCAGGGATATGCTCGTGGCGTACAGGACCACAGTTCATGTACAGGGTGGGTGTCACCCCTCTGCCATGGAGGACTGCAGGCTGTGTGTGCTCAGTTTTCATGGGCCCACACTGGGGGCTTGGTTGCCACACTACTGCGTCCCTGTGTGATTGTCCCCGTGGGTATGGGTGTGTGTTTGCCCCTGCACTGTGTTGCATCCTGTGTGCTTCATGCTTCCACACACCACTGTGGGTGTCTGTGCTGGCTGCTGTGGCTCGTGGTGGGTCAGGATGTGACACTTGTCTACTGTACAGGGTGCTGTCTCAATGGTGGTGGTGTCAGGGGCACGCCCTTTCCCGTGTGCGGTACCTCTTGTGCTGACACATGGTCGGTCTATCAGCTGTGCCTCAGGGAGATTGTGCATGTTGGCACTGTGTCTGCCGTTGTTGCATTGCCGTGTACTGCCACCCACTGCTGGGTGCTCATGGTGGGTCTGGCTTGTATGGTTCTGTGGTACATGAGGTTGCAGTGTGACAGTGGGGGTGGTGGTATGCATGGGGTTTCCTGCAGTGGTGGCCACTGCTCATGGGGGTGTCTGGGGTCACGGTGCAGGGTGTGCTGTGCACTGGGGGCTGGTGTGGCATGGGTGGTCCACCTCCTTGTGTGTGCAGTCTCAGCTTGCGGTGGGTGCTGGGGCACCATGGCCCAGCTGTGATTTGTTTGCTTGTCCCCATGGGCCAGTGGATATTCCAGCCCTCCTCCAGTTGTGCTGTGCTTAGGGTGTGGGGGCGCATTGTCAGTTCTGCTGTGTGTTCCTGTGCCCATCTGTGGCATGGGTGGTGGGCCCCTACCTACCTCCCTGGTTGTGCAGTTACATTGCTCTGCTGCTGGGGGGCTCCCTGCTTGTGCTATGGTGCCTCTGGGCTGCTCAGCTGGGCAGTCCTTGTTGCGCCATAGCACATCATATCTGCTCAGCTTCCCCTTCCTAGTTGTGCTATGGCGCAGGTTGTGTGATATTCAGACGTTAGCTGTTGGCGCAATTTGGCTTGCTTCTTTTTTGAATATCGCATCTATTGCACATGGGCGCAATGGACTTGTGCTTGCTCCTGCTATTGCGCACTTTTTGGGAGCAGTTTGAATATCCAGCCCAGTAATACTAACAGGAGTCCTCAGGTTCAGTGATTTCTGTAGCACATTCCAGAGTGACAGTAGAACGAATCCTATGGCAGCTCTCCCAAAACACGTTAGGGCTTTGGGCACTTTCAAAGAAATCAGTGAACAGCTTCTTAGGGCATAAGTTCCAGGCATATTGAGAGTCAGGCAATCAACAATGTACTGTGGAAGTTTGCCAGTGATAGCTCTGTATGTCCAGAGAGCTGCATTTTTATTTCATCTGTAGTGTAGGGAGGTCCAACCTACGGCCGCATAAAAAGAGCAGTGATGGGTGGAGAAGGGGAGCTCAGTGATGAAGCGCAGGGCTCCGTGGTAAAGTATGTCCAATTTACTGAGGTATGAAGTAGCACATTGGCTGTATATAAAGTCGGCGTAATCAATTAGGAAAAGGAACGTAGACTGAACTAGCTGTCTCTTGGCCTCTGTAGCTAGTAGGCAGTTTAACCTGAAGAAGAGACCTAGTCTCTGCCTCAGATTTTTAACAAATCTTCCAGGTGGTCTGCAAAGGAGAGTTTGAAGTCTAGCCAGACCCCACCAGGTATTTGAATTTCAGCACAAATTCCAGGGTTTCTCCTAGGAGGGTGGTGATGGGGGGTAGAGTAGGGTAGGCTGCATGGTTAATAGGTGAAAATAGCATTGCCTTTGCCTTTTTGGCATTAAGTAGCAATTTTTTACTAAGGAGCTGGTATTAAAGTATGTTGAAGTCAGCTTGCAGGTCATTACAGGCAATTTCAGGAGTTGTATGGCTGAGGTAGATCACTGTATCATCTGCGAACAGATGAATTTTCGCCTCATTGATGCCTGAGTCTATATTGTTGATGTAGATGGCAAATAGGAGTGGCCCCAGGATGGATCCCTGCGGGATGTCTCTTTTAACAGATTTGAGGGGGAGAGTTCACCTTCGGCCTTGACCTGTTGGTGCCTTTCAGAAAGGTAGTTGTGGAACCAATGCAAGGAGGTACAATCTAGACCAATAGCTTTTAATGAAGAAAGAAGAAGGTTGTGGTTGACAGTGTTGAAGGCCTTACTTAGGTCTAGAAAAACAGCGCAGACAAATTTTTTGTTCTCTAGCTTGCACTGCCAGTCATTTGTCACCTTGGCCAGGGCTGTGATTGTACTATGTTCAGTTCTGAAACCAGATTGCATTGGGTTTAGCAGGTTAGTATCATCTATGAAAGATTTCAGCTGGGCATTCACAATTTTTTCCAGAAGTTTTGATAGTACTGGGGGAAGGGAGATGGGCCTGTAATTGTTTAGCTCACAGGGGTCTCCAGATTTAAACAACAGAATAACATGTGCGGTCTTCCACAGTTTGGGGAGGGTCCCTTGAGAAAGGGACAAGTTAAATAGATGCGTAATAGGTATGGCCAAGACATGATAGGCAATCTTTAGGTAGTATGGATCGAAGGTGTCAGCGCCAGCACTTTTTCTGGTGTCCAACTGGAGGAGGAGGTCTTTGACCTCTTCTAGTGAGGCAGGAGAGAATGAAAAGACTGCATCTGAGGGACTAGATTCTGAAGGTTGCGTGGTAAGCATGGAGCATAGATTGCTTGCAGGTGAGTTATTAAAAGCTAGCCCTGCAGTAGCAAAGTGATTGTTGAAGGCTTGTAGTATCTCTTTATTGTTGATAGTTACATTGTCAGAAATAATTTTTGAGGGGAGAGTGTTTCCTGTGGTATTACCAGAAAGTTGTTTTATTGTGGACCAGAACTTGGTAATGCAGTTGGAGGCAGTGTCGAGTTCAGAGCGATAGAAGTTGGACTTGGTTTCCCGAATTAGCTTTGTGCAGTGGTTTCTGGCTGTTCAAAAGAGATGCCAGTCTTCGACTTTGTGGGATTTGCGTGCTAGCTTCCAGAGCTTGTTTCTTTTAATAGTGCTGCCTTGATGTCTGCTGTAAACCAACGGCACTTTCTAGCCTTTATGCGGGTTTTGACTAAGGGTGCGTGGGTGTTAAGAGCGCTGGATACAATTTTCGTAGAAAATGGCATATGCTGTTTCTACTGATTTGGCTAAATAAAAGGTCTGCCAAAGCGGAGGCGTTCAGGTCATTGATATATGCAAGCGGGTCAAAATTCTGTTTTGATCTTTTGGTAGAGAACTTTGCTGAGGCTGTTGGTTTAGGGACTGTTCTTATGCTAGCAATAAGGCAATGGTCACTAACATCAGCAGAAAAGATCCCAGCATGGGAGAAGAAATGGGGTTTGCTTACTAGAAGTACATCTAATAGTGTACTTTTCATAGGGTTTTTCTCATTGATACAAGTAGGTTCATTAATAAGTAGAGTGAGCCCAGGAGAGTCACAGAAAGATTTAAGTGGAAGAGATGCACTTGACAGCTAGTTGTAGTTAAGGTCCCCAGTATAATTGTTTCCATTGTGTCAGTACTCATAGTAGATGATAGGTGGGACAGGAGCTGTGATCCCGAGGATGGGGGTCTATAACATCCTATGACATGGAGGGCCATTGATGTAGATATTTTGATTTTTAAGGAGAGGCATTCAAAGGCATTGGCAATTGATGTAGTGTCGAGGGCAATGACCGTAAACTTGTCCTTAACATAGATGGCTACACCACCACCTCTGGTTAGTCTATCGGCTCTGAATAACAGATAGTTGGGGATATTGACCTCTCTGTCTGGCATGGATGGATGAAGCCAGGATTCAGATATGACAAGTACATCCGGCTCCGCGTGGATAGCCCAAGCCCGTATTGAGGTGAGTTTCTTTAAGAGGCTACACACATTAACATGCATAAAGCTGATACCTTTATACTTCGTGACTTTGGACAGTAAAGGAATTGCTTGTATAGGACCAGGGTTAAGTTTAACATTACCTGAGCATAGCAAGAGGAGGAGTACAACTTTCCTCAGGGCAACAAGTGGTAGTTTGGAAGAACTAAACCTTCTTTGGCTAGTGGAAGTATTGGCGTAGGAATGCAAGGACCTATTCTTTGTACCGTTCAGTCCTAGTGATAAACATGCTAAGACCCTAGCCGTATGACACCAGTAGATGCAGGTATTGGGCCGAGTAGGTAACATTCCTTGGTTAGGTAACAAGACGCTGGTGGCTGTCCGAGAGGGAGACTCAGCTGAAAGTGGGTACGACTACTTGGGGGCATAGCACGAGTTGTATAGGGACTCCATGAGTAGACATTCTTGTGGTAGGGGATACGGGTCCTCTTTGGGATAAATTCCATCTGACATGTACCCTAATAAGGGTAGGGTGAATAAGGTGGTAAATAGGTAGAGCCAGATTGCAAGTTCCATGGTTAAAGTCTGGGGGTCAGAAAGACTTATTTCTCAGAGGTGCAGTCTGGGAGAGAGCTTTAGGACTTATGTGCTTTTATGTCTGTAAAATATGACTAAAGCACAACCCTCAGTCAATTTCTTAAGTACATTACTCATTTATATCTCTGATGTGCTACTGCCATTGTGAAACTAGTAACAAAACAGCAAGCAAATTGCATAACTTAGGCTGAAAGAGAGGCAAGCTTCGCAGCAACTTTCACAAATCAGGCTGGGATGGGAGCAGGATGGAAATAACTTTTGGACTCAAATCCTTTAATGTGTGCTATATGTATGTAAAACATGACAGCAGCAAAGCCCTCAGTCACCAGTAAAGCAGTTGGCAAGCAAAATCCACAATTTAGGCTATGAGCTTTGTTGGACTTAAAAATCCCTAACGTGTTGCATGTTTACAGACAGTACTAGCACACAGTCCCAAGTTCTCAATCACAATTTTTTAAATAAATACAGTATTTCTCAAAGTTATTTAGTTCTCAAATGTGCTGCTACTGGAAATAAGGACCACACTATTCTTCCTTATTTTTACGGCTACAGGGGAGGAGCCCTGCAGATGTTTTTCTATCACTTGGGGAAAACGGGTACTTCAAACTCCTTCCGAAGCACAGTGTCGGACATCAGCTACGATCCTTTCACTATCTGAAATCACTACTTGGGGGGGGGGGAAGAGAAAGAGTTCCTTTCCTACATGTAGCATTCTCCTGCCAGCTCAAATTACAATCAGTGGAGTGTAACAGCACAGGCAGCTTGCTTTAATCAATCTAAACCCTCTTTCTACAATTTTTTATCTGAACAATTCCTTATTGGCAGGGGTGTAGTGTTCCCATACTTCTTACAGTCTTCATTGATGTTTTTTATGTAGTTCTCCAGGCAGCAATCTTAATTCAGCAACTGAACAATCTTGAAGCACAACTGTAAGGGAACTTTGTTTTATAGCATCTCTGCTGAATGACTTCACAGATGAGCACATGGTGATTTGAGATCAGGTTTCAGTTTGTGGCAGGGTGGTCACTGGTCTGGGACAGGCAGACAGTCATTGTCAAATTGAGTAAAATAGGCAGTCACATTTATTAGTAAATCTGTTTGCTAAGTTAAAATTACTTTCCCTACTAAGGTAAGTAAAGATCATGCAAGCCTCTGTCCAGGTATTGTTTTGACAATCCAGTGGAAGAATGTGGGTGGTTACACTTTATTTGCATTTGTAAGGAATTTATTTGGAAACACTGCTGGATTGATAATAAAGTGACAGTTTTATTGGTGCCTGTGTCTAATGGTTTTCTTCCCTCTGGGACATGCAAGGTACTATAAAGCAAGAGTCTACTCTATTTAGTACTATAATCAAACATGTAAACAGTAAGATAGAGTAACTATGACATAAAACTGGGATTACACTTAGCTGATACCTGTCCTATGGTGGTGCCTAACTGTGCATTTGTGATAGTATGGCCCCTGGAGTTGAACGCACTGCTCTGCATTGACTTTTCATATTGTCTCCTACGCATCTACTTGTGTGATACTTTACTGTTTGTATTAAATGAAGCATTTGGCTGACATGGTAATACTCTGTATGTTTTGCTGTCCAAACAAAAGTCAGTGCCAAACATGTTTGCTTTCATGCTGTTACAAGTTAGAAAAACAGTACCTTGAGGCTACAGGCAAGCCTTTCTTACCCTCATGAGCCACTGTTTCATGTACTTTGGGTTCCACTTGGCTAAGGAGTATAGGCTCCTATATTCAGAGCAGGCCATGTGTGGGCTGTGGCAGTCTGCGCACAGCCTGCCGGGGGGGGCACAATATTCAGACAATTAGCTCACTGCAACGTGCAAACTGTCTAAACAAGGGGCCATGTCAGTTTAGTGCATAGTGATTGCGCTATGCTGATACAGGCTCAGACTAAATATGGCTGACAGGAGCACAATGGAGGTAGTGCAGATCAAACTGGATAGCAGCAGGGCTCCTGTGGGCTGGGTCCATTCATGAAAAGGGGTTACCAAAGTGTGACATGAGGGTCAATTTTTCAAATCCACAATAGATCAGTTTTAATAAGCTTGTCAAGACACTGTGACTGAAGAGTCAAAAAGGAACCAGATTATGAGATAACTCCCTAGTAGGGATTTGAGAAAAATCACCTTCAGTGTTGTGTGCGCAATGGGGACACCAAACATTGCACGTGCAACAGTGGACACAACAGGTGTTGAACTTGGAAAATTTTTTTTTTTTTTACTTTATTTTACTAAGGATTTCAAGACACTATAACCCAAGAGTGAAAAAGAGACTATGTTGTGGGATAACTCCATATCAGACTTGAGAGAAAAGCACCTTCAGTGTTCCGCATGCAATGAGGACACTAAACATTGTACATGCAACAGTGGACACCACACAACTGTTTTAAGTTTTAAAAAAGCCTTGCCTGCACCTCTCTCTTACCAGTGTCCTGCAGTATTTTTAAGACCCCATCCCAAAAGAAATTCACCTACTCAAAAAAAAAATTGGATGTTTTTGCTGAAAATTTGGGAACATGTAAAAAAAATGCAATTTGCTTGGACGCCACAGTTGCACGCTTCATGCAAATGTTTGAGTGAACCAGACAATTTACATGCATTGAAAAACTAGGGTGAAAATGTTTTCATTAACGAAAGACAACATCTGAGAGTTTTCAACATAAATTTGCTGAAGTGCAACTAAAATAAAGTCTTCATAAAAGCAATGGAATGGACTGCAGTTTTGCATGTCACATTTTGCTAGGGAAAATCTGTGATTGTGAAGCTGGACATGGAATAAAAATAAAATGGGGGTGCACCTAGGTTTCTCAAACTATGAAATGTATCTGTACCTTTTAAAATTACTTATCATGACTGCAGTGGCTGTTAATTTTGTTTAAATCAGCATACAAAGTAATGGGCACATTGGTACCATTTCAAGGAATTACTCTGCTGTATTTAGCCCCAACATGCTAATTACCCCTTTGGACATGGAAGGTACTATGGCTCATTTGCATTCCGTTTACTGCCCCATTAACATCTGTTCTTGGGCCCCCCCATTCTGTAGCTGTCTTACATACTCCTTGTGGTCTAGTGGTCCCCCAACCCCCCATTTGCCTGTCCTGTAGCTGTCAAATATTCCTGAGGATGTAGTTGTTCCTGTACCCTTGATTGGCTGTCTTGAATATTCCTGGTAGTCTAGTGGTCTCCCACCTCATGATCACCTGTCCTATAGCCGTCTCAAATATTCCTGGTGGTGGAGTGGTTCCTGCACCCCCAATAGACCAAATGTAACTGTCTTGAATATTCCTGGTAGTCTAGTGGTCCCCCCCTCCCGGTAAGGGCATCTGATCCTCTATCAACCCACATGCTCAGGACCTTCCTCTCCACCTCCCCAACTCAGGTCACTTGAGCCAAAGTACAGCAATAGTGACAGCGACCTACACAGCCCTCTGCTCACCACCTTGGCCAGCCAGCGTCTGATTGCCAGTGTGTGATCATGAGTACAGAAGACACAGCTGGTTATACAATACTTGCAATTGCTCAGAGACTGTCATATTGAAACCAGTTAAGGTGGTGAGCAGAGTGCTGTGCCAGTCATCACTATTGCTGCAGTCTGCATTATGTGACCAAGGCTGAGGGGTGCCTGAGAGAGTTGGGAGGGGGTTAGATGCCCTAATTGATGGGGGACCACCATGAATATACCTGACAGCTACAAGGTGGGTAATCTGGATGCTCTTACAATGCATTTTCCCAGAACAGATCAGCTTACATGCAAGTTCTGCTGTTACAGTTTTGTAATATATTTACACAGGATAGCCCAGATGAGTTGTGATATCTTGTTTGCAGTAGGGTTCTGTTTGACCCAGTTTCTACTCAGGATAGTACAGTGAAGATGCAAGATTTTTTTTTCTTCAGTGGTGTCCTCTACTCATTTTTATAGTGCATTTACCCAGGATAGCCCAAGTGAGAGGCAATTTCTCATTTTTATGTTTGCTTGCATGCACGTGTAAGAAACACACTGCGTCAGCTTTATTTAAAAAGGGGTGGTGGAGGCACGGCAGTGTTGTGCCAAATGGCAGCAGCCCATTCAGGGGCTGGTCTCTGCCTGGCCAATAGAGGAGCATGCCCTGGATCACCGCAAATAACTAGAAGGCCACTACATCAAAGAAATTGAACTGCTGCAATCAAGGAATGCCCCATCAGTACGTAATCAGCTCTTCGGTATGCTCCCTGACTGCAGCAGCCAATTACACAGCTCCATGGTGACAGGCGACGGCTTCTCCGTTGGCCTCACAAAGCTGACGGAAAGTCGACGCCCACCATTCAGTGTGCCTGCCTGGTGAAAAGCCAACAGGGTAGCCCACTCCCCATCGGTATAATGCTCCCCCCACTAATTTCATAGGTCCTGACAGGGGTGCCCAATCCCCCTGTCGGCATGCCCCTTTCTTCTTGATTTTGCCGACAGGGTGCCCACTCCCCGGCTCGGCACAATGCCCTCCACTCTCTTCTGTGCTGAGGTGCTCCAATCCCCATCAGCACAGCCCCCCAGTCAGGTGGCACACTGGGAGCCCACCCCAGTATGCTCAAACAAAATGCCCTGTAAAAAGAAAACCTTCTCCGATGTTTTTTTAAAAATAAACCTGTGAAGTAAAATTGGTCCCTCGTCAATTCCTCCCCCAACCCATGCCCACCCTCTGCGTACCCCACATCTCTCCACCCCATACTTACCTGCGGAGTCTGAAACAACGATCTTTGGTGGACAGGAAACACGTCTGCACTCTTCAAAGCCGACCGCGAACTGAGGAAATGCTGGTAAGCTGTATAATGGAATAAATAGGGTTTTTTCAACTTTGATGCATATCTCAGGCATTTTTGGAATTTTGGCACCAAATTTTCAACATGGGGTTTTTGGGACCCCTCCTCATGAATTCTGGCACTGTCATTTTGTTATTCTGTCCCAAAAGGTGATTTCGCAGTCACTGCGCGGAACCACCTTCCGGGACTGATTAACGAAACGACAGTGTCACAGTTCATGAGGTAGGCTCCCCAAAACCCTATGGCCCAGATATTCAAACTGCGCCAGGCTGTGGCGCAAGCTTGGGCGCAGCTCAACTTGGCTGCGCAGTGGTGTGGACTGGGCGATATTCAACGGAGCTGCGCCATGGCATAGCATCGTTGAATATCGCACCCTGGCCACCCCCAGTGTGCATGGCGCAGTGGCACTACATTAGCACAAGTCGCCAGAGTGAAGCATGGGGATGCGCTAGTGCAAGTTCCATTGCGCTATGCACAGCAGCTGCGATATTCAAAACTTGACATGCAAATGGGGCCATAATGTATGCAAGGCACACATGGGGCCATTTGCATGTCATTATGGCCCCATTTGCATGCAGGTGCACCCATGCCCAACTTGCGCCTGGCGCACTGCCAGGCAGCAGCCATCGGGGACTGACATCCCCTGCAGCCCAATCGCAGGCATCTGTGTAAAAACAGAAATATGTCCTATATCCCTGGTGGTCCAGTGGACCGCTATCTGCCCGATCGCCGGCATCTGTGTAAAATTAGAAAGATCTCCTATAGCCCTGGTGGTCCAGTGGACCGCTATCTGCCCGATCGCGGGCATCTGTGTAAAAATAGAAAGATGTCCCACAACCCCGGTGGACTAGGGTACCCCCTCCCCACTGAGCCCCACCGCCCGCTCCCCGGTCAGCCGGCGGCACCCCACCTGCCTGCCGCCGCCGACTGACACCGTCCCGGTAGGGCTGTATGCCCATTGGTTCACAGCATGAGCCAATGGGCGTGCAGCTCATACTACATTCCAGATATGTGAATGAATCATTCACATATCTGGAATGTAATGGTTATAGCTGCATGCCCATTGGCTCACGCTGTGAACCAATGGGCGTACAGCCCTACTGACGGTGTCAGTCGGTGGGGCAGCAGGTGGGGGGTGCTGCCGCCCACCAGCTGACCGGGGGGGAGCAGGGCAGTGGGGCTCAGTGGGCGGGTGGAGAGGGGGTACCCTAGACCACCAGGGATGTGGGAAATCTTTCTATTTTTACACAGATGCCCACGATCGGGCAGATAGCAGTCCACTGGACCACCAGGGATATAGGAGATCTTTCTAATGTTACACAGATACTGGTGATCGGGCAGATAGTGGTACACTGGACCACCAGGGATATAGGAGATCATTCTAATTTTACACAGATGCCCGCAATCGGGCTCGGGGGGGGCGCCGCCAGGTGCATCTGGAGCTTGGGTGGCCACCCACAGGTGGCAGCTGCCGTGTTGCGCCCTGCAATACGGCAGCTCACCTGTGGGTGGCCATCAGTTGTTCCCTTTTTTTTTTAATCAACTTTGTGCTGGTGCAGGTAGGGGTTGTGAATGCATGGCTCTGCACATCCGGGGCTGAATATTGGGCTGTGCTGAGTATGCATGGGCACGCCCCCACCTGTGCCTGCATACATTACTGATGCACTCCGGTAGCATCGAGATTTGTGCGCGGCACTTTTTCCTTTTAATATCAGCGCGTGATCAGTGGGTGAGCGATGGTGCAACACTGCTCGCCATGTGCAACCCTTTTGAATATCTGGGCCTACGTTGAAAATTTGGTGAAAAAAGTCCCCAAAATGACTGTTTTACAAGCATACGTTGCACAGTTCCTACGTACGCTCATAAGTTCGAGCATTATTATTTTCACTCCAGATTTTCAACATTGTCATTTTACCACACCTTCTTATGAGCAGTATAGCTGTCATTTGTCACATCTCACCTGAAATGTGTTTTCGCAGATGCAGCGCACAATGGCGTGGTCGGTGTGCAAAATCAGTGTTCGGGATAGATTAAGAAAATCATAGTGACACTGTTCATGAGCGAAGGTCCCAAAATGCCTGTGTTGAAACTCTGCTGTAAAAAATCCCCAAACTAATTACATTATGGGTGTGCTTTGCACAGTTTCTACGTACACTCATGACTTTATCAGTTTTTTTTATATATTTATTCCAGATTTTCAACACTGCCATTTTGTCAAACCTCCTCATGAACAGTACAGCTGTCATTTTTCACATCCTGTTCGAAATGCGTTTTCACACCTGTGGCACTAAATGCTGCAGTCACTGTGCAATATCACCTTTTGGTTAACAAACTGATAGTGTCTCTCTTCATGCGGTGGGATCACAAAAAGCCCATGTTGAAAACTTGGAGTGAAAATACCAAGAAATGCCTAGGGTGTTAGGGTTTTCAACCATAAAGCCCTACAGGCATCAGGGATGTGACTTGGGATTGTCGACAGTAATGCTCATGCCATTCCACCCCACGTTGCACCCAGTGACAGGCTTCGAGGTGTGCCTTGGACTCTTTGGCCCCAGAATACATCCCATTCTCCTATACTGCACCCATTTCAGCATATTTCCTTATGGAATGAGATGAGTAAAGCCTGAACACTCAAAGCACACCTTGACACTTGTCAGTGTCTGCAGGGTAGGGTGAAGGGAAATGTCGTGACCGTTATGGGCAATGACCCAAAAGGCACACCCCAGTGTCTGCCCATCTCTGCAGGGTGGGGGTGGGTTTGGCGTCAGTTCAGTACTTCAGTGCCATTCCTATACTGCATGGGTCCGATTCTCATAGGGGCCTGCATCTGGCACAAGCTGCGACAAGCAGCACCTTGCACCAGTGCCTGGTGCACCAGGGACCCTGCACCTGATTCAGGTACTGGAGGGGTCCCAGTGGCTAAGTTCCTTCGCTAGCACTGACTGGAACCTTGTGGCAAACCCTGGCGCACTGCACAGGTCCACCGCAGGCCACCAGAGACTAACACAGGACCCCCTGTCCCACTAGCAAATGAGCATGTGGACCCAACCTGGTGTGTCAAAGTCCCCCCACCATGTTTGGTGCAACTGGCGCCTGGCCACAGAGGTGAGTGGTGGGATGTGCTGGGCACTGGGGAGTAGTCTGGACTGGTGTACGGGGGGGTTTGGATACCACCTGCTGGGGAATGGGTGGGCACTGTACCACCATACATTGGTGTTGCAATAGCACTGATGGGGCAGGCATCGGGGATTGGGAGAGCCACATCAGGATGGGGGTACCAACATGGCACATAGGTGGCATTGGGGAACTGTGAGGAGTGCCACTGGACTACTAGGACAGGGGCCACACATATGGGACCACACTTTCTGGGGTGTATGGTGGGTGGACCTTCACTCATAGTGTACCGCACACAGGCATGTCACCCAGGGGAGAATGTCTAAGTCCCCTTACAGCTGCGCTAGCTGGTCTAAGGACACTTAGAAATTCTCCCACCAGGTAGTGTCTGTCAATTGCAGGAAGCAGCTTGCATCGGCCGCAGTCCCACTACTGCCATGCCACAGTGCATTGCAAGTGCAAGTCCTGTTTGGAGCAGGTGGACTGTGGTCGATGCAGGCCACCTTTGTGAATCACACGGAGGGCAATCAGACACAAGGTGCACCTTGGACCATATCTGTTCACTGCAGGAACCTTGCGTCTGACACAGGGCTTTGAGAATCGGGGCCCCATCTGTCTAACTCCTGCACTTCCACTGCTAATGCCAGCAACCAACCATCTGGCATTGACAAATGCTTGTGTAGTAAGCTGGTCCATAAGAGGCTCACAGGTGACCAGCAAGAAGCTCATTAGGAACAGACTGCATCTCCTTTTTAATGTCTTTATAAGTGACACTGCAGAGGGACTGGAAGGAAAAGTATGCCTCTTTGCAGATGACACAAACATCTGCAGCATGGTTGATACAAAAGGAGGTGTGGAAAGGATGAGAAGGGACTTGGCAAGGTTGGAGGAATGGTCAGAAGTATGGCAGCTTGGATTCAATGCAAGGCACTGCAAAGTAATGCACCTGGGAAACAAAACCCCAGGGCAAGATTATACAATGGGGGGAGGGCAGTGTAGTAACAACAAAAATGGAAAGGGACCTGGGGGTAATTATATTAGATGAACTTCAGGTTAGAAAGCAGTAGGAAGGGCTGGGGGGATACTGGGATGTATAGGGAGAGGCATCACCAGCAGAAAACAGGAACTTGGTATCCCTCTGTACAGACAGTTGGTGATACCCCATCTGGAATACTGCATCCAGTTCTGGAGATCCCATCTCCACAAGGACATAGACAAGATGGAGGCAGTCCAGAGGAGAGCAACTAAAATGGTGCAGGGTCTGCAAGAGAAGCCAAACGAGAAGAGACTAAAGGAGGTTAATATGTATACCCTTGAGGAAAGGAGGGATATGATAGAAACTTTTAAGTACTTCCATGGAATCAACAAAGTCCAAGAGGGTAGCATCTTTCAGAAAAAGAGATGTGCAAAATCAAGGGGACACAATCTGAAGACAGAAGGGAGACAGCTCAGAGGCAATGTGAGGAAGAATTTTTTTCACAGAGAGAGTGGTGGACATATTGAGCAGCCTTCCTGAGGAGGTTGTGGACTCTAAAGCTGTGGGAGAGTGCATGGGACAGACATAAGTCAATTCTTGTGGGGGTAGAAAGAAATAGGTGTTGGTTAACTAGGATCTGCAGCTTATCCTGAATGTAGGGAAATGGGCAGACTAGGTGGGCCAAGCAGTCCTTATCTGCTGTCAAAGTCTATGTTTCTATCTCTCCTGTCTGCAAGCTCAGCCCAAGCTAATGTACAAAGACTTTATCATATTTCTTATGAGACTTTCTTAAACGTGTTTTATCTGTTTACAGGAGTGGACCTGATTTGAGGCCAAAATCAAAACTAATAGTTATAGTACCAGAGCACCCCCCCCACACACACACACACACCAAAAAACTGCTTAAAAGCTGCAATTCATTCAAATCAATTCCATTTTCTTACTTAGTTGGGATTCAGTGCCAACAAGTGTAAAATCATGTACATAGGGCATAGGAACTCCGATGCTCAGTATAGGAGGACAGGAGGTACTGATACTCACTAGACGTGAAAGGGTCCTTGAGATTATTATATCAGAGGACCTCAACAAAGCAGTACAGTGTGACAAGGCTATGGGCAGGACAAATTGGATTTTGGGGTGCATAAGGAGTGTCATCTCCAGTAGGAGGAGGAGGAGGGATGTTGTACTGCCAGGGTATCACTCCCTGGTATACTCCCAGCTGGAATACTGTGTCCAGTTTTAGAGTCCACACTTCAGAAAGGACATAAGGCGCAGATTTTCCAGAGGAGGGCAACTAAAATGGTTCAGGATTTTCACAGGAATCCCTACAAGGAATGGCTGAAGAATCTCAACATGTACAATCTGGAAGAGAGGAGGACAAGAGGTGACATGCTCAAGACCTACAAAGTACCTCACAGTGGTAAACCGGGTACAATTGGGGAGTTTCCTTTAAATGAGGATGAGTAACCAAACCAAGGGATATACAGTGAAGCTGGGGGGGGGGTTCAGGATAGATGTGAAGAAATATTTCTTTACTGAAAGGGTGGTAGATGCCTTGAACAGACTGCCAGGAGAAGTGGTGGAAGCTAAAATGGTAAGAGGCATGAAGCGTGCATGGGATAAACATAGGAGTATATTATAAAAAGGGGAAGGAGAGGGTCAACAGAGATCAATAGGGCTGTGGAGGTAGAGTAGGTTCCAGTTCATTGCAGGAAAAACCCATTGAGCAAGCTTATTCATAAGGAGGTCTTGATGGACACAGTCAGAATAAGACATGCAGTAACATATACAGGCAAGAGTTACAAGTAGGTAGACAACACCTGGGCAGATTGGGTGGGCTAAGCGGTCTTGTTCTGCTGACAAATTCTATGTTTGCTTGCACGCATGTGCAAGAAACATAGTGCCACCATACGAATTTTCATAAGTGTGCCACCCTGCTTCCAATGCCCTGCTCCTTCTTGCAGGTGTGGCCTCACCGCACCAATAAATGTCCGAGCTATGACAGTAGTTCAGATGCAGTGGCATACAGTTGAAAGCAAAAGACCGCTACAATCAGCGGTGGTAACGTGTCGGCAATTTGCATACTGTTGTCGGCAGGCAATTTACATACTGCCGTCAACAGTATGCAGAATGCCTACACGTCAGCACTGAATCTGAACAACTGTTATAGACAGCTCCATTTTTTTCTTGCCCCTCTCAACAAACACCCACATAGCATACTGGGAGCCCATCCCAGCATGCTCATGCACTCCCCCTGCACACTGTATGGCCAACGGGGGTGCCCAGTCCTGTCGGCTCCACTGCCCCCCAGACTTCCAGGTGCCATGCTGGGGCAAAAGTCCCTATGGCCAACGGGGGTGCTCAATCCCCCATCAGCTCCACTGCCTCCCCAAACAAGCTTCCAGCTGCCATGCTGGGAGCCCACCAGTGTGTTAAAAGTCCTGCTTCGTCTTCCTAAAAAAGAAAAAAAAAACACACCTGTGGAAAAAAAAATGCTCCCTCATTGACCGTCTTTCCCCCTTCCAACCCACGCCCACCCTCTGTGCACCCACCTCCTGACCCCATACTTATCTCTGTATCCCAGCGTAACAATCTTCAGTGGACTAAGAACACGTCTGCACTCTTCAAAGCATACCGCAAACTTAAGAAATGACGGTAAGCTGTATAATGGCATAAATGTTTTTAACTTTGCTGCATATCTCAGCCATTTTTGAGAATTATTTCACCAAATTTTCAACATGGGGTTCTTGGGGCCCCACCTCATGAATTCAGTCACTGTCATTTTGTTATTCGGTCCCGAAAGGTGATTTTGTGATCACTGTGTGAAACCACCTTTCTGGACTGATTAATGAAATGACAGTGTCACAGTTCATGAGATAGGCCCCCAAAAACCCTATGTTGAAAATTTGGTGAAAAAAATCTCCAAAATGACTGTTTTAAGAGTGTGCGTTGCACAGTTCCTACGCACGCTCGTAACTTTGAAAATTGTTAATATTTTCACTCCAGATTTTCAACATTTACATTTTACCACACCTCCTTATGAAAAGTACAGCTGTCATTTTTCAAACCTCACCCAAAATATGTTTTCACACATGTATCACACATTGGTGCAGTCGGTGTGCACAATCAATGTTTGGGACACATTACAAAGATCACAGTGACACTGTGCACGAGCAGAGGTGTTAAAATGGCTATGTTTAAAATTTGATGACAAAAGTCCATAAAATGACTCTGTTACAAGCATCCATTGTGCAATTTCCACACACCCTGGTAAGTTCACGAACTTATGAACAGTACAGCAGTCATTTTTCACAACTGGCTGAAATGAGTTTTCGCACTTCTGGCACAGAATTGCACGTTTGCAGTAGGAAATAGATGTTCGGGACAGATTAAGAAAATCACAGTGACACTGTTCATGAGCGGAGGTCCCAAAATGCCTATGTTGAAAATCTGCTGTAAAAAATCCCCAAACTAATTACATTACGGGTGTACACTGCACAGTTTCTACGCATGCTCATGACTTCACCAGTTTTTGTATATTTTCACTCCAGATTTTCAACAGTGCCATTTTTTATACCTCTTCATGAATAGTACACCTGTCACTTTTCATGTCCTGTTCTAAATGTGTCTCCGCACCTGTGGTGCCAATGGCACAGTCGCTGTGCAAAATCACCTTTCGCCTAAAGAACTGATAGTGTCACTGTTCATGCAGTGGGGTCACAAAAAGCTCATGTGGAAAACTTGGAGTAAAAATACCAAGAAACGCCCAGGGCGTTAATAATGCCCTACCCTGTAGGGAATGACAGGTGTCAGGGGTGTGACTTAGGATTGTCGACAATAATGCTCATGTCATTCCACCCCCACCATGCAGCCAGTGATAGGCATCGAGGTGCGGCTGGGACTATTTGCTGCCAAAGTTCACCCCATTCTCCTATACTGCACCCATTTCAGCATACTTCCTTATGGAATGAGGTGAATGTAAAGCCCAAACATCCCAAGGCACACATCGACACTTCTCAGTGTCTGAAGGGTAGGGTGAGGTAAAATGTCATGGCCATCATGGGCGACAACCCAGAGGCACACAATGCCTGTCCATCTCTGCAGGGTGAGGGGTGGAGTTGGCATCAGTTCAATACTTCAATGCCATTTCTATACTGCATCTAACTCCTGCACTTCAACTGCTAATGCCAGCAAGCAAGCATTCGGCATTGACAAATGCTTGTACAGCTTTTGCTATTTATTTTTCCAGGTTAGAGCAGCAGAGTGGACTTCTTTAATGTGGCAATGCAGTAGTGCATGTTTACGTGTCTTCTCCATGAAGGATTAGTAACCTAACCTGGCAGTGATAACTTTGTTTTTGTCTTGAAGTTGGTACTTTTTGTTCATGTGACAGATCGATCTGCAATCTGGGGAATGTCCTGCAGAAATCCTCTAACTCAGTGAGCAGCTAGCTGTAGTTGTGTGACTGGAGGTGTGGCTGTTACTATGTGGAGTGCGAGTGGGGAGGGATTCTCACAAGTTGGGAGTCGGGACTTGGCTGGGACAGAGTGATTTTGATAGTCGGTGTGGACAAAACAATACGAGTAACCAGCCTCGCTTTATCATAAAAGGAGCACTGAGGTAAGTGTGCTTTTTTGTCTCAGTAATTTTCTTTGCATTGAATGGCCTTATCTGATGGTGAGGGGCTGGGCTACATCCAGCAACTTGAGTGATCGCTCTTCCCCAAACTTGTCACTGGCCTCCCATCCCCTGCTGTGAGCAAGCATGGAAACCATGAAGTGAAGTCCACATGCATCTGATGGTAAATGGCAATTCTTCAGCACTAAAGCCTGTTCTGCATTTGGATGAGGCATTAGGTCATGTGTTTTTTGACTTTGGCATCTGAGATGACTTCTGAGTGGGTATTTAGGGTGGGATGAGACTACCACTAACATTGCCCCTGCCATGTGATTGGGCTGTGTACATGCCATGGGACATGCTTGGCATTTGGTCATCTGTAACAGTTGGCTGTGCATCCCTGCAGGTTGGCTATCATGTGTGAGTTATGCTGGAGGGCTTGATGGTGTTTTCTCTGGTGTATAACATATGGAGATTTGGGGGTTGGCTGCCATGTACTGGATATGAATGAGAAACATCATCCTGCTGTAGAGCAGTGGCATTTATGGTCATGCCATTGTCTGCGGTGTCACACAGCTTGCAGAACCCTTGCTGCATGTCAAGTCTATGCGCTGTGATGTCTCTGTATATGCCCTGTATTTCATGAAGCTGTTCCAGCTGAGCCTTACTCTCCCTGCTCTGTCTCAGTTCAGGGTATATGCAGAAAAAGCATTCACGACCTGATATACATCCTGTGTCAATGCTAGACCTTGAGGGAGCCTCCAGTGGGTCATGTGCATCAATTCCATTCTCTGGCATGATCTGTGTACATGTGTGCTGTATGACAGACACACGCACCTCCAGGCTGGTATTTTGTGTGCCCTTCTCACTGCCTTGTATGTCTGACTGTCTTGTGCACTGTTTGGGGGAACACTCTTCTGTTCAGGTTGCAAGGTGATAAATACAGTGCCTGCTGCAGTAATAGCTGACTGTACTTAAGAGAAGTGGTATATAGTCAAATGTTTAAAGGGTGGCTGGAGTGGGATATTTTGCTTTAGTTTTGAAAATTTAAGGAAAAAAAAAGTAGTTATTTTGACAGTGATATTGGTTGTTTGTAACAAATTAAAGAAGGCTTTAAAAGCAGCCAAATAGTCTCAAACTGCATCTAAAAGCTGAAGCTTCTGGGGGCCTAGGCAACTCCCTGACCCACAGCCTGTTGTTGGGGGGGGGGGGGTTGCGACATCATACTTCATGGAGACCTCACGCTTCTAAATTTAGCACTGCCTGTTGGTCAAAACAGTTTGTAATGAGACTGCATTGCACCAGCAGAGATTCAGATTACACTTCTCTCTCCTGTGTGTGTGACAGTGTACAATGATTAACTGCTGTCTCTAGGGTGTGTTAACCCTTTCAGGGCCAATCTAAGATTAAATTATAGAAATCCACCACTCCTCCTCTCTTGTATTTAGACTTATACAAGGAAATTCCGAAAGGTGAAGTTGACCAAATGTGATAACTTACTTGACATTTTTGTCAACTTAAACTTATTTCCCAGCCTTTTGCGCAAAAAGAAAGCTTACTTATGTACACGGAATGGAGGCTGATGGCTTGGATAAAAAAAAAAAATTTATATATTTCTGAAATCACTACCCTGCAGAATATGTATATAATGTTAATCACTGCTCTACTTAATGAAATGCATAGTACTAAATGGCACAGGTATTTAAATTTTTAGTTATGTTTGATCCTCAAACCCCCATCTCCTTAGCCCTCCCACATTTGTATCTAAACTTGTTCTGTAAACCAACTGCACGAGTGCAACACTATACCAGCTGTGTGCCTTATCCATTTGAATCATATAACCTGTTACACAAAGAAATGTATCCCTCCCCTCATTGGGTCTAGGGATATCTGAACAATACACATTCTTGCCCATTGGATCCCAACCAGAACTAGAAATATTTTTTTGCAGATGGCTGTCCAAGGGACAGGTACAGTATTCATTTTGACTGTCCCACAGAATATGTACCTGTCCTGTCGATTTTTGTTTACTAATTTTACATTTATGTTTCCAAACTATTAATAATGAGTGTGCACCCTGGCTGTTGCAGTGCCATGAAAAGGGCTTAGAAATTGATAGTGCCCATTGAAAGATGCCCTAAAAAGAGCTACTAATTATAAACCACTGGCTGGCACATGGCACTGAAAAGGATACAAGTGTGCCATCAGCTAAATGACCCCTCCTGCTCAATAGTAGCCCTGACAAGAACCCTTATTTAACTCCCTTTTGCTCTGCCGCCAAGTCGATCGGCTTCCTTTGCACCTGTGTGCAGCACAGACACTAAAAGTCTCCCCCTACTCAGTAACCCTGACAAGGACTTTTAGCCAGCCTCCCCATTTCCTGTCTCTGGAGCCCTTCCTGCCCTGACCTGGGCTTTAAGTAGTTGTCTCAGCCCTTTGAGTTCCTCTCCTGATCTCCAAGTATCAAGTCTCCCCTCTCTTTTTGCGTTGACTGTCTGACCTGAAAAGGGCCTTCAGATACAGTTTTCTAGCCCTCATAATGGCTTTTAAGTAGCCCTACCTGGCTCCTCTTAGCTAGTTGACAGCCCTGGAAAGGTTTTTTTTATTTTGCACCCCAAAACCTCTGCTAGCAGTGAACACGAGCTATTCTTGGGCTGCTATTGCAAGTACAGCACACAGGGAAATGCAATGTAGAAAGTAAAAGGAAGATGGGCAACTACATATTGACAGTGATGGGGAACACAAAAACTAGCACAGCCTGCTGCTTGATGAAACTGCCACCACACAGAAGAGGTCATCACAGGACGGTGGACTGAATAGGACATCTCTCAACATGCGACACTGTGATGTTGGGACGTCAATAGCCCAACCTTACAGGGTTGCAGCATCTTCTGGGTCCTAGTGCCCACTAATGCTTTTTCATTTGGTGCCTGTCCCAGGGACAGGCAGAAAAAGGAAACCAACTGTCCCTGGGGAAAACTGGATGTCTGGGACAGGCAGACAGGTGGTTATTTCGAGCCCTGATCCCAACACAACTTGGCGCAGGCTGCCAGGGCACTCTGCAACTTATGGCTGCTGACTCCCCTCTCGACTTTAACTGCCCTCCAAAGATACTGTGCAATTTGTGGCTACTAGCTACTTCTTCCTCTGTGCGTGCCACTAGCCAGAGTGGGCAATGCCCGCCCACCTCACTTCTCCAACTGGAACTCCCCCTCCCTCCTGAACTGCTGGGCTTTATCCCATATGCTCATGACAACCTCTCAACCCCACAGGAGGCGCCACCTGCGTGCTAAGAAGTAACCTTTTTCTCTACTGTGCTGAATTAGGCCACAAAAACCCAGGGAGGGGCAAATAGACTAGTAATCTCCCAAGGGGGTTGTTTTTATGAAACTAATGGCAGACAATGACTGCAGGGCCCTTCTATTCTGCAAGTTTTTAGTTAGGATCACTTTTGCTGCAGACCCAACTTGCCCTACAGCACTGTCTTCTGCTTTCCACCCCTTAACCTTACTCCAGTGTTGGGTGAGTTACTTTTTCTATGACTTTCTATTAGTTTTGGAAACTTGTTCCAGGAAGCTCTGTGCAGTCACTAGCAAGGCTGGAGAAGTACTGGAAAAGGTAATACACCTTACAGTTACAATTATGTCTTTTTATACAAAAGTAATACGTAACTGTAACATTATATTTATATGAAAGTAACTAAATTACTTTCAAATACATGTCATCTGTTACAGTTTTTTATAATTTCTGTATTGTTTTAGTATAAAAAGGAAATATATTACTGTAACTGTCAGGTGTCTTACTTTTCTAGTACTTCTCCATCCTTGCTAGTGACTACAGAGCACCTCCTGAATCACCATTCTAAAAGAAATAAGAAAAGTAACATACCCAACACTGCCTTCCTACTAGGATTCCTTTGTGCCTATTCCAGGCAATTTTTTTTTTTTTTTTGAAACCCATCACTGCCTCCCATGGAAAGCTGTTCCAGGAGTCCACCACCCTTTCTGTGAAGAATTACTTCAATAGATTGTCCAGAATAGCAGTGCATCTTGGGAAATAACAGTACAGTAATGAAAAACAAATCCACCCCCACACTTACTCACACCACCCAGGTACTAGCTACTTTACTCCATTTTGGAAGTAAAAAAAAAACAAACATTTGTTCCATATTTTTAAAATATTTAAAACACAGTGCATCTCGGGGAGTAGATTCACTTGTGTCTATGCCAAACAGTTTTGCACTTTTTGCCTCACCTATTTGTTCCATCCCCCCACGGCTACTTTAAATCTCTAAGTATCATTTGAATCATTCACAGAGGACTGCGATTACCTCCTATATGAAAGCAGGCCATCACCTCAGTATAGGTTTTCCTTCCAGTTTGGCCCACAGTCCCCAATGTAGACATACCTCTCCTCCATGCACCATTTTTTTTTTTCTGCCATTGCTTGAAGGGCTTTGTGTGGAGCTCCCTCTCCTTCCACATATAGTACAACTCATATTTAAACTCATGGGAAACACAGTATCAACCAGATAAAATGATCTATCTTTACCAAAGGTGAAATTTACTTGTGGAGCAGACTACGGCACTTCATCTTTATGTTTAAGACCATGAAATACCCTTATCGTGTTAATGTATTAGCAGCAGTAGTGGCTCTGCCCAGAGCTTAACCAACAGCACCTTTTCCTTCACTCCAACCCCCCTCAATAGGTCCATTTGCCCAACACAATCCTCCTCCACCCCTATTTCTCCATATTACAATGTTTCTTGGGAAATTATATATTCTTTTGACTTCCCTGTAACAGCACTCACCACTACTGCCACACAACCCATCCCTCACTTGTTTCCCTTTTTTTTTTTCTTCAGTAATTTTCTTTTAAGTCTCCCCCAAAATAATTAGTAGTTTTGTTTTCCATTCCATGTGGTTGGGATCAATCTGGACCAACCATATGACACCTGTAGACCTAAAGCTCTTGTAGCACCACCACCCCCAAAAAAAGATCTCACCTTCACAGATTTTTTTTTGTTTTAAAGCAACTTTTTTTCTGTTCAAATTTATGTTTATGGTTATGGTTGAACTTTTGCAGCCGCAAACTAGGCACAGACCTTAATATCCTCCCAAATCAAACAATGAATGGCACTAGTTTAGGTTAAATAAGTACACTGAGCCCAATGCTACAGCAGCATCCATACTCTGCAATGGTTTGAGCAAAATGGTGAGTCTTCACAAGCACAGAGTTCAATATAGAGAGGCGCTGGAGTACAGACTCAAATGGCTCTGCTGAAGCTGCGCATCCACCATATTACAGTAGAATTGAGTTGCTGGCAGACAGCAGGAACCCTTCTTAAAACTTAGCGGCACCCGCACACTGTTCTGATAGCAGTCAGATAATGCACTTTTCATTCCAGCAAAGGGAAATTGAGCATATCCTGTGTTCATCACCACAGTGTGCATTTGGCTTCATTTCCTTGCCATTAGTGCTGCCTATTACCCAACTGGATCAGCAGATTGCTGTCAGAACAGTGTGCTGGTGCCAAGTTGCAAGAAGGGCTCCCGTTACCTGCTGGCACCCCAATCCTCCCAGAATATAGCAGACAGGTGGCTTCAACTGAGTCACTGGAGTCTACACTCAAGTGTCTCTCTCTCTCTATATATATAAATAAATAAATAAAACTCCATTCACAAGTGCCACAGGCACACTAGTTGTTCCTGCACTGCTGTGGCCAGTTGCCAGGACAGGCAGGCTTCCAGTTCCCATTCGCTGAATCACTTTGTCAATTCTGCTGGTGTTGCTGCTGCTGTGATGGCTGAGTGAGAGGGTCAGAAGGAGATCAAAACACTTCATTTCTGCACTGCAATGCTCACTCCCAATGCTTCTCCTGAATGGTGGCTCCCGCTCCAGTGCACATGTGGTGCATCTTTCTGCACCAGTCTACATCATGCAACTGCAATAGCTGAGGAAGAAACATGGCAACATCTAGTGGTAAATACCTGTATACAACAAAAACAAAAAAAAGGCAGCAACAAGTTGGTTGTTTTTGGGACAGCCCAGTGCTGCAAGCGTTTGCCCCTCCACCAAAACTGGTAGCCTGGGACACCAGGCTATGGGATTTATCAACCCTTGCCTCCACCCATAGAAATGAATTTAACAAAAAATGAATCCATGATACTTGAAGAGCATTTTAATGCATCTTATATTTTGCTCCAGTACATTCGTGGAACATAACTTACTGTACCTATGTACTTCCCCTCCCCCATTTTGTAATATGTGCAATTTCAGTATCAAAACCAATTTACCAAAAAGATAATGGACCAAAACAAATTACACCACAGAACAGGCGGCCAGTCTGTGCTTTTATATGCATCACTAGCTGCAACAGTATCTTAATGATATTAACTTGAACTACAGCAGTACTCGCATCATATTTTTACCAGACTCACCAACTGAACATTACCAGTGACCACAGTGTCAAAGTGTCTAATGGTGGTTTTGCAAGGACATATTTTACAAGTAGATAAACTATACAGGTAGTGAAGTGCTAAGCAATTACAGATCCTCCGATATTATGCAGAGATTTGGTTGTGTAGTCCACTGTTAGTTTTCTACATTTTGCATAATCATCATTTGTAGTGCTTTAAGATAGTTTTTACAGAAACATCCACAGTATGTTTACATATGGTACAGTCTACTAAATGGTGCATAAACATAAAAAGAAACAGAGAAAGACAAAATTCACTCATCTACAAAGGAAGGGCATTTCCCAAATTACACACGGTACACAATGTGTGTATGAGGCACATTTTCCACTACATGAATTTACACTTTTGTAAGAATTCTAGTTTTGTAAGCAGGACCAAAAAAAAAGTTGCAAAGACAGAAAATAGCATTTGAGTCAACACTATCCCATCCCTCATTAAACACAAACTGGTTCATCAAAGGAGAAGGGGAGGGGAAAGAAAATATCCCTCATCCTCTTACAAACATTTTTTTTTTTTTATTAAGCAATCTGTGAGGTGGTTTCTTTAAATGGAACATGGACCTGGTTTTAACTGGATATGTAAAACTAGGCACACATCTTTTTATTCACTGTAGTGTACTTTTTTTATCTCTCTCTCCCCTTTTTTTTTCCTTCTAGGGTCCCTTGTTGCTTACCTATGTCCACCCACTATTCATTAATGAATACTCCATGGGTTCCAAAACCTAGGTAAATAAGTGGACTGGAAGTCTAAAGTTGAACATTCTATGAAGGCCTACACAGAACTGATCAGTATTCAGCAGGCAACAGCATATTTTTTTGGGGGGGAGGGGCAATATCAACAAGGGAACCCCACCCAAACATGGGAAAAATCTAAGGTTGTAACAGAACTTAAACAGTACCCACAGGACATAACAGTTCCCACACCTGACAAAATTCCAATTTATACAAACTAAACAAAGTGAAAACCCGGTTCACATTCCCCAAGATAACACCAACAGTGTCTCGGCTAGTACTGCATTTTTGTATACAGCAATGGAGACCATTATTTTTTTCCTTTAGAATCTTCCTTCACTTTCCACAGCATCAGTTCCATACACGCAGCAGCATCTTCTCTTGAATCATGGCCTCCAACTTGAGGGAAGGAAAAAAAAAAAAAATACTTTAGAAATAGCTTACTTTTCAGTTTAAGGTTGAAAGCTATACACGTTTGCCATTTTTCAGCGTCTAAAGCAATTGATACTTGTGGTACTGTAGTAAGTCCAAATCTTTTTCACATACTGTTCTAGTTGAATTCTAGTCATTAATTCCTAAATATATGATTATGGCAAGTCACTTGATCGCCCGGTTCTTTAGTATAATCAGCTGGACTATGAGGATGCAACAGCACTCCACCATATATTTTAGTCGCATCTTTATTGTAGAACGGGGACCTTTACATAAATAATACAGATAACATTTCAATACAGTGTGGCAAAAATAGGTAAGAGAGAAAATTATTTGAAGCACATTATGCAGTGTTCAGTTTAAATCCTACCAATAAACATATTTCTAAATCCGTGTTTTCCCTGGATAATCTATTGTTAGGGTCTCAAAACAGGATACACCTTTAGGGATAGAAGTACAACAACATGTTCTTATATTGGTTTCTGTTCATAACACTTCATAAGCAAAAAAAAATCATTAAATCTTTCAATTAGGAGCCTAAAGGGATGCCAATTTGTTTCCCCCTCGCAGTACAATTTCTTTATATGACCGATAATGGATTGTTTGAATATTATGTCTAGCCAATACAAAATTAATCCAAGTGGACGAATGAATCTGAGAGAGGTTCATCTTTCCATTTTAACAAGAGTAATTTATTCTAAGGAGTGTTTGCATCGGCAGAGCTGGGGTGGAGTGGGAGACCTTTTGTTTTCGGGTCCCCCTCCCCCTGCAACGGACACGGGACTGAATCTCAGGGGCAAAATTAATTGTTCAGTGGGGACTGGAGCTCCTGTGTTGGCAGGTTTGGGCGCCAGATTTGAAAATATATACTGCTCCCCGATTTGCTGCTACTGTTGTGACAACTGGCTCAGCTAGTTCAAAAGGGCAGACTCCGAGCAACATGGCTAGGGAGTGTTTGCATCAGCGAGGCTGGGGTGGAGTGGGAGACCATTTGCTTTCAGGTTCCCCTCCCCCTGCAATGGACACCGGG
This sequence comes from Neoceratodus forsteri, assembly GCA_016271365.2. Classification (NCBI taxonomy): domain Eukaryota; kingdom Metazoa; phylum Chordata; order Ceratodontiformes; family Ceratodontidae; genus Neoceratodus; species Neoceratodus forsteri. The sequence goes on from CM057453.1 coordinate 967,255,588, forward strand.
ATTTAAGCTCAGGGGTGAAATTTACCCCTAACCCACCCCATTCCTTCCTTCCATTAAATGCTCTGAAGCCCCACCTATTTTCCTCGGGTGTACCAATCGTCAGTACCTGTGCTTAGATCTGAAATTGTGCATTCTGCTGCCTAAGATCATTCCTCAGATCAATCCTTCCTACCTTTTTAGTACGCAATGACTAACTGCAATGCTATTTCCTTATAGTAATTTCAGTCAACAGAACCTGGTTTTATATAGTTATAAGCCTCAGTTACCTGCTTACTCTAGCTAAGCCTAAGTAGTTTATGGGTTATACCTATCTAGTATGCAGTGTTTTCTTCTTTAATTGCAATGCCATTTCTTTATAAATAATTTCAACGTCAGTAGAATCTGCTTCTATACAGTTTCAGCCTCAACTACCAGCTTATGCTAGCTCATGTCTGGGGAGGCAGTATAGCGCAGTGGTTTAAGGCTCTGAGCTGCAAATCTGGAGACCTGGGTTTGAATCCCACAGCCCCCACTTGCATACTGTGTGACCCTGAGCAAGTCACTTAACTTCCCTGTGCTCCAAGGTTGCACCTGTAAACAAGCTTTTAGCTTAGTGTGTCTCACCTGGTTAAAAAAAATAAATGAAATGTGTAATCTATGTATGGATGGTGTGCCCATTTTTCTGGGTGGCTCAAAAGGGCTGATATGTCTCCCTCCACTGTAATTTTCAAGACCACAGGCTCCTTCTCAAAGGGGGTGCTTTACTAAACTGCTGACTCCTCCCAGCATCCCTCTTGTTTCGCTCTGCACTGTTATACCATTTGTGTTGCTTGTTTGCTCTATCTTGACCTAGATCTCCTCTGTGAGGCCCACAAATGCCTCTGTAAGAACTGTTAATGTAACTACCTGACTATGTACTGCTGTGTAACCTCTCTTCTCGTACGTAATACTTGTGACGTGGAACCTTTGTAAAGGAGTCTTTGACTCAAAGGTACTTCCGAATCTCCAATAAATAAATCAAAAAATAACTCACTCAGTGTTCCTGTGTATGACCATTCCCCCTATTGCCTGGACTTGATTTGCTCTTTCCCCGTGCCCCCCTTCCATCATGTCCCCCCATCCCTCCCCAGTGGAACAATGTAAAGGGCCTAAAAGTTGCCCACATAAAGGTCCATAGCCTCCTAGCTAACCTCCCTGAGCTGACTGCTTGGGTTGCTCACTATAACCCAGACATCCTGGGGGTCTCTGAAACATGGCTCAAGACATTCTCCCCAGACTCTGTCCGCACCCTCCCCGGGTAGAACACTGCCAGGCAGGATAGGGTGGGGAAATAAACGATGGGGTGGGCTGCTGCTCTACTACAAGATCCACCTTAATGTGCGTCATACCCCACCCCGCCTCCCCCTCATGTGAGTTCCTACATGCCCTCCTACTGTTGGGCAACTCCAAAAAGCTCCACCTGGTCTATGATTACAATCCTCCAAAAGGTGGCACTCATGGCCTCTTCTACCTCCTCAACTGCCTCAGTCCTAAGGTGAGTACTAGTGAACTCCTTGCATTTGGAGACTTCAACCTAAACTGGCTGGGTGGCAACTCCAAGGTATGAGAGCCCCCGTCTGGCCTTGCCCAACTTATCTCTGAACCTACTAGGCCATCCTCCTCAGGGATAAAAGGCACCCTCATTGACTGGATGCTGAGTAACAGGCCGGATCACATCTCTACGTCTGGCCTCTTCTCTGACTCCATCTCAGACCACTCTTCCACCTACTGTATCTGGAAAGTCATCTCCCCCAAGGTCCCCCATAAAGTGAACCAGATGAGGGACTACTCAAAATTTAACACTAATGACTTCCTCACCGACCTCCATATGACAGACTGGTACCAGGTTACAGCTGCTAGTGACCCCACAGCTGCCCTTGACTGCTTCCTTTCCTTATTTTCCTCCCTTCAGGATATTCATGACCCTCCTCACAAAAAGGCGGGTGAGGGTCACTGTCACCAAATGGCTGCATGGTGGTCTGTTTGCCCTTATGAAGCTCAGGGATAAACTCCGGGTAAAATTCAAAGCCTCTGGTGATAGCTCTGACTTCTCGCAATACAGGCAGCTCAGGAACTCATGTAAAAGGGCTATTTGCTCAGTAAAGAGTGAATTCTGCCAATCATCGCTTGAAGCTTCAGCCAAAAACCCCTTGGAGCTTCTGGTGTACTATCTATCAAGCACACAGTGAGCTGCCCTGCCAGCGCTCAGGTCTCAGAAATTCAAATTAGAGGAGTCCGCTGCAACAATGCCCTATCGTCAATGCTTTCAATGCCCAGTTCTCAGACCTGTCTGCCCTCCTCCATCTCCTGTTTCCAATGTGGTAGCGCCCGCGCGCCCCAGGCTGCTGCGGCTCCTCATGCCCCACACACTTCAAGACTGTATCTGTGGTGAGACATGGAAGCTTCTACCTGGACTCTCCCTCACTCCGGTGCAGGAACAACAATCTCGAGCCTAAGCTGATCTGCCTGGGGGGCCTCCGTTCTGGCCCAGCCCATCTCTCATATCATCAGCTCCTCATATCTGGAACTATCCCCCGACATCTGGAAGGTGGTGCATATGGTCTTAATCCTCAAGCATGGTGACCCAAACATGCTAGAAAACAATCGCCCTATAGCGATCTTTTCAGCTGTTAGCAAGCTGCTCAAGAAGGTGGTGGATCCCAGCTCTCACTCTTCATCTACACCCACGACCTCCTCTTCCCAGTGAGCACAGGTTCTGCAAAAGAGACAGTAGTGCCACTGCCCTCACTTAGGTTACCTCTGAAATCAGCATTGCAACTGACCAAGGCAAACTTATTGCACCATCTTCATAGACCTGTCCAAGGTCTTTGATCTGGTCGACCTCACACTCCTTGGCTCCACCCTCTGGTCCCTTAGCCTCTCCTCTCCAGTCCTAGCCTGGTTTGCCAACTACCTATTGGGCAAGCAGCAGTACACAAGGTTCCAAAAAGCCCTCTCTGGGCCTACACCAGTGACCTGTGGGGTGCCGCAAGGGTCTGTCCCTGGCCCTATACTGTTCTCCCTCTACATCAATCAACTGTCTTCGGTTCTTATCCATGGGCATTCCACCCTGCATGCCAATGACCTTGTGATACTATTTCACAGGACATCAACGTCATTAACTCCAGACTAAATACCGACCTTGACCTCATTCAATCTTGTCCTCAACCTCCGAAAGACCCAGGCCATGGTCCTTGGTTCCCTGACCACAACAGCATGCCCAGCCCCTCTTAAAATCACTGGAGCTGATGGTACTCTCTCTTACGAGTGGTCGACTCATTCAAGTACCTAGGGCAACCCTTGAACCTCAGCTTGACTTCTCCCTCCATATATGTAATTCTTGTAAGGCCACAAACTGCAAGCTGGGCCTGGCTTACAGAGCCAAAAGTTGCCTCACACTGCTCAACTTGCCCGTCCAAAAGGTGTACTCCTCCCCAGACTCTGCTACAGGCTCCCCTCCTTCCTGAATGCTCCAAAATCCTGGCTCTCTAAATCGGGCACAGTGTAAACTAACATTTGTCGCTTCACCCTGTCAGGCCCCCCGCATCACTGTCAGCTCTACTCCATGCTCGGGTGACTCTTCCCCTGATAACCACCAAACTTTTGTTATGGGAAACCTCACTGACAATACTGTCAAAATGTCCACCCCTCAGGCACTGGCTGAACTGCTCAAGCCTGCCCCCCACCATGTACCAGCTGAGGTCAAATGACCCCCATGCCCTTAAGGTCCCCAAAACTCACTCCCTTGCTGGGGATCGGGCCTTTGCTGCCCTTGTTCCTAGAACTTGGAACCTTCTCCCTACCCAGGTAAGAGATGCTTCCTCACACACCAGCTTCAGGTCCTCTCTCTGGGTCCACCTGAAGCATGCATCTGCCTGCTCCTGCACCTAGTGCCTCCACCCTCAGTGGTGGGGCCAAAGCCTCATGGTCTCTGGGTGGCTGCTTCTTGGGCCAAGGATTCTATGATGTGTATCCCAGAGCTCCCTAGCCTGTCTTGCTTGATGCCCAAGTCGTCAGCTCCTGCTTCACACTAGACTTACTCTGCTACACCCTCTTAGGGGGAAGTGTCCCCTGCCAGGTTAGCAGTCTTGAGTTCTCTCACGTCCCCCCTCCTCTTGGAACAACTCTTTGCAAACATCTCCCCGCCCTGCTGCTCATGTTTCCTACTCTTGCCCCTTGTGTACTGTAACTGGGTACCCCCACCTACCTACCCTGATGCTATCTGATGTTATTTCTTGGTCTGTTCCTTATTGATTGCCATGCTTTGACTCTGTAATGTTTAACCTGTACCTGACTGTCCCTTGACTTTGTACTGTTATTGCCTGTGCCTTGTAATTCTCCCAGGTCCCACCTGAAAGTAGGCACCTTACTGTCTAGTGTGCTTATCTGGTAAACAAAAGCTAAATAAATAAATTCACGATGATAAGCCACAGTTGTATTAGTTTAGCTTTTTTTTTTTTTATCATAAAATTTTATGGAATTTTCAACAAATATACAACCAGAGTAACCATCATAACATTTGAAACAGTAAAACATGTGAAACCATAACATAAAAGAAACTATATGCAAAAGTGAGAGGACTGGGACACATCTGCAAACTAAAGATACAAAAACTAAAAACAAAAAAAAGACTAGATACAAAATGCATAGCAGGAGAATACTAAGGGGATATGTGATGGCTAGGTGTGTGATGCAGAATATATCCGAATGAGTGGCAAGTGAGCCAGGGAATATCACGAGTGGCGGAGCATAGCAGAGCCACGAGAGATGGTTCCCCAAGCCACCCACGATGACATCACCCGACGTCGCCACTCCAATTTATACATGGGCAGCCCCACACCCTCTTCAGTTCCCCCACCAAAGGATGTCTGCTGAAAGAACTAAGGTAGGGCAGAGGTTCCTGCCACTAGAAAGAGAGAGACTATAAGCAAAGTACCCTGAAAAAGGAGACAGACAGAGAATCAAGGGGGATGGAGGGAGGGACAGCATAGCTTGCTGCAAGAGATCATCTCGCAGATCAACTGTTATAGTAAGTTCTTCCATAACTGTACAGTCTTCATCTAGGATATCTCTTGAAGCAAACCACACATCTGAACAAGTCCCAAGCAGTACTGGCAGAGAGTCTGGATGGCTGGAAACAGTAGGCCTAAGAAAGGAGGTATGTCTAGAGGCAATTTCTGGACTGTAGTGTCTAGTGAAGGTATGGATAGCAGTCCAGGTAGCAGCTGAAACATGCAGCAGAAGTGGTCATGCCTGGAGCAGAGTAGGCCACGCACAGGGGCAGGAAGCTCCTTATCATACTTCCTGTAACAAAAGGTAATGCAGTTGGCCAACCATTTGGACAATCACTGCTTTGAAACTGGAACATCCTCATTCCCAGGGGGGTGAAGGAAACAAACAGTTTCAAGGACTTTCTTAAACATTATTTATATGGTAAACATAATACTTGAGTATTCTTTGTACATCTAAGGTAGGGAGCAATGATTCCTCTGGATTGGCATACTCCGGAAAATGAACTGGTAGATGGATAGATTGATTTAAAGTAAACTCAGACACCAGCTTAGGCAGAAACTTAGGATAGGATTGGTATACAAAGACATCGTCTTTAAGGAGGCTCACATGAGAGCCTGAAGCTCAGAAGTCCACCGAGCAGAATAACATTTTCCATGACAGAAAGCGTAGCACACAAGTCATGGCTGATCAACTGGAGCCAAAAGTAAGCTTCTCTAACACAAAATTCAGATCCCAAGATGGGGCTGGATTGCAGATGGGAGTCTTCAAGTGTAGGATGCCTCTCAGGAACGTACATGGACACATCCAGCTGGGTCACCGCATGGCCATCAAGAGGCACGTGGAAGGCCAAAATGCCTGACAGGTGAACCTTAATGGAAGAGTACAGCAGCCAGGCACAGAACAGGGAACACAAGTACTCCAGAATCTGATTCACTCGGAAAGTGAAAGGATCCAGGTGATGGGAAGCAGCCCACGGAGCAAAGTGCTTCCATTTCATGGAGTAAATGGCCCTGGTGGAGTGTTTTCTAGCAGCCACTTTCAGGGCTACTCTGAACCTAGCAATGGCTATGTCTTCAGGAGCCATGCATGAGGACGAAGAGGTCTAAATGGAGAACAGTGCCTGCTCCTGTGACAGCAAGCTGGGACACAGAGGCAGAGGTACATGGGGTTCTACTGCGAGCTGCTGTAGTATGAGGAACCAGATCTGGTGAGGCCAGAAGGGTTCTACTTGATCAGAGTGGCCCCTTCCATCTGAAGCTTGATCAGAACCCTCTAAATTAGGGGGAAGAGAAGGAAAGCATAGAGGAACCTCCCTTTCCAGAAGAGGGATGCGTCTCGCCAGAAAACTCCAGGCTCTGGAGTGAGAGAGCAGAAAAGCAAACAGGTCCAACTCTGGACGGCTTCACCTGTTTAACAGGTCTTCTACAACCAAGGTCAGCAGCTCCCACTCATGCATCCTGGATTGTGTACTGCTGAGACTGTCCACCAGGGCATTTTGTACACCTTGAACATAAATGGCTGAAAGTGTATAGAGCCCAGTACCAGACCTTCATCGCTTCCTGGCACAGAGGGGCAGGAGTGAGTCCTCTCCCCCAGCAGATGTCCCTGGGACAAATGGGTCTGGAAGCCCTGAACGGCATACAGAATGGCCCTCATCTCCAGGATTTTGATATGAAGCGTGGCCTCCACTGAAGAACATATTACTTGAATCTGATGGGACCCCAGATGGTCCCCTAAGCCCAAGGCATCAGTCATGAGGATCTGCTGAGGGGAAGAAGGGAACCCTTTTCAGTAGGTTGCTGGGTTTCAGCCACCACTGCTGCACCTTATTGACCAGGGAAGAACAGGCTGTTTGAGGTCATCAGTACATTGATCCCACTGAATCCTTAATGTTCACTGGGGAATCTTCAAGTGCAACCTGGCTAAAGACACTATAATAGCCGCAGCCATCAGACCCAGAAGCCTCAAGATGGTTCTGGCAGTTATATACCAACTGATGTAGATCAGTTTAGCCCGAGCCCTCAGGTGTTGCACCCTCTCCTGTTGCAGGAAGGCAAAGCCCCAAGTCTGGTCCAGGACTGCCCCAATGTACTGAAGGTGCTGACCAGGGTTCAGGATTGATTTGGGCAGAGTGACTGTGATGCCCAGTCCCAAAGCAACTGAAAGGTGCACTGTAAAGTCTGAAGTAACAGGTACCTGAACAGTGCTTTGAGCAACCAATCGTCCAGGTAACAGTAGACGTACAAGTCCTCCCTCCTTAGGGAAGCCACAACCACTGCCAAGCATTTGGTAAAACCCCGGGGCGCTAAGGAAAAGCCAAAGAGCAAAACTCAAAACTGGTAATGCTCCCCCTGGTAGTGGAACCTCAGATACTGCCAGTGGGCGGCACACACCTCCAGTCTCCCTTGTGAAGCAGAGGCAATAGGCCCTGTAGGGTCACCATTCTTAACTTTTTGTACTGGATGTAGGCACTGAGGTTCTTTAGATACAGAATGGGATGCAAATCCCCGTGGATCTGGCGATGAGAAAAAAAGGAGGAACAGAACCCCATTTCTGCAGTGCATCGGAAACTGTTCGATGGCTCTTTTTTTTGTAGCAAGGCTTGAATTTCCCCCACCAGCTCAGGAATGTGATCTGGTGGATAATGAGACTGAATTGGAGGACACTCTGGAATCCAGTCTATAAATTCTAGAGTGTGGCAGAGATCTACTTGTAACATGTTACTTCGAGAGGGTTCCTTCAGTAGGCCATCACAAAAAGAACTGAGTCCCAAGCAGTCCCTCTAAGGAGAGACCATGAGAAACTAGGGAGGGAGAAAAACAAAATCCACATAAAAGACAGTTCTAAAAAGGACCCGGCCTAGGACAACAGATCCTGCAGGACAGCTAGGCCAAAGCCAGCCTTTCGCCTAGAAGCAATGTCCAAACTGTAATGCTTGGTAAAGGTATGGACAGAACTCCAAGTAGCGGCAGCACAAATATCGGCTGCAGAAACATTACCAAGGAAGGCTGCAGAAGTAGCCATGCCCTAGTAGAATGACCACTGATAACACCAGGGAGGGGTTTGTCACACTTCTGGTAACAGTATCTGATGCAGTTGCCCAACCATTTGGAAAGGCCCTGCTTGGAAACTGGTTTGCCTTGAGTTTGAGACATGAAGGAGACAAACAATTGGTCGTAAGAGTGAACGTCCTTGGTTCGGTGTGTGTAACACCGGAGAATTCGGTGCACATCCATTGTATGGAGGAGTGCCTCACCCCTGTTAGCAAGAGCCGGATAATATACCAGAAGCTCTACCGATTGGTTCAGAGTAGCTTCTGACACCACCTTTGGAAGGAACCTCAGATGGGTTCTAAGAACCGCCCTGTCCTGGTGAAAAATAAGGTAAGGCTCCTTACAAACCAACGCGTGAAGCTTCGAAATTCTTCGAGCTGAAGTGATGGCAACCAGAAACAATGCCTTCCAAGATAGGAAGCGTAGGTCACAGCTCATTGCTGGTTTGAAAGGAGGCAAGGTGAGCTTTTCCAGGATGAAATTCAGGTCCCATGGTGATATTGGGTTGCGTATGGTGGGGTTTCAGATGGAGAATCCCTTTCAAAAAAGTCAGATATTCAACTGAGCCACAGGTTTACCATCCACCAGCTCATGGTACGCCGAGATAGCAGAGAGGTGCACTTTCAGAGAGGAATAGGCTAGACCTGAGTCCGATAAGTGAAAGAGGTATTCCATGACTTGTGGGGCCGAGCAAGAAAGAGGGTTCCAGCCCTTCATGGTCGTCCAAATGGAAAACAGGTTCGACTTCAATGCATAAGTGGAATGGGTGGAAGGTTTTCTGGCTTTGACAAGGATCTGTGCCACTCTTGAGGGTACCCCAAAGTGAGAGATGGCTACGTCTGCAGGAGCCATGCATGTAGATGCAGGGTCCTGAGCCCCAGATGACCTTGGTCCAGAGTAAGGAGGTCATGTGTCAATGGAAGTGGAACCGGTGGTTCCCTGGATAGCTGCTGAAGCAGCGGGAACCAAATCTGTCTTGGCCAAAAAGGACAGATGAGAATCATCTTGGCCTTCTCCATCTGTAGTTTGAGGAGGACCCTCTGCAGAATGGGAAATGGAGGGAAGGCGTACAAAAATGTCCCTGTCCAGGATAGAGACAATGCGTCGCCCCAGAAAGCACCTGGCTCTGGAACGAGCGAGCAAAACTTGGGAAGTTTTGCGTTGAATTGAGAGGCGAATAGGTCGAGTTCCGTCCGCCCCCAATTTTGGAAGATGGATTTCGCCACTTCCTGATGAAGTTCCCACTCATGAGCAGGGATCCTTGATCTGCTGAGACTGTCCGCCAGGATGTTTAGAATGCCCGGTATGTGCACAGCCACTAGGGACAAGTGATGCAGGACTGCCCAGTTCCACAACTTGGTCGCTTCCCTGAAAAGAAGGTATGACTGGGTTCCTCCTTGTTTGTTGATGTACCAAACCACTGACATGTTGTCCGTTAGGATCAGCAGTGTTCCCTCTGGCAGCAGGGGCTGAAAGGCCTGTAAGGCATACAGGACCACCCTGAGCTCTAGAACATTGATGTGAAGAGAAGGCTCCAAGCCGGACCAAAGTCCCTGGGCTTGGTGATCCCCCAGATGTGCACCCCACCCATTGTTCAAGGCATCCGTGGTGAGAGTGGCTACGGGCGTTGGTCTTCGAAACAGGAGACCCAAGGAAAGATTGTGTGGATTCATCCACCACAGAAGATCCTTCCAGGCCACTGAGGAGATGAGAACCGGATGGTCCAGATCATCCAAAAGCTGGTCCCACTGCACCCTCAGGGACCACTGAGACATCCTCATGTGGAACCTGGCTAGGGGAACGGTACAGATGGAAGCTGCCATGAGGCCTAACAGGCGAAGGACTTCCCTGGTCGGAATGGTGCGGCAAGATGCCACCTTGGTGGCCTGGTGGACCAGAGTCTCCACTCTGTCCGGAGAAAGGAAGGCTCTGCACTGGACCGTGTCGAGGACCACCCCACTAAACTGAAGTCTATGGGTGGGAATGAGGTATGACTTGGGCACGCTGACAGTGATCCCAAGTCGAATGAACAGGTCCAGGGTAAATGACAGAGCCCCCAATAACGCATTCCTGGAAGGGGCCACTAGTAGCCAATCGTCCAGGCAGGGAAACACTGCAATACCCCTGTGGCGTAAAAACGCCGCCACCACTGCAAGGCACTTGGTAAAAACCTGAGGTGCCGAAGACAGGCCAAAGGGGAGTGCTCAGAACTGGAAGTGCTCTCCCCAGAACATGAACCGCAGGAACAGATGGTGGTTAGGGAAAATAGGGATATGTAGGTAGGCATCCTGCATATCCAGGGCGCAGAGCAGGTGATTCTCCAACTGTAGTGGCAGAAGGCTCTGCAGTGTCAGCATGTGAAACTTCTTGTACTCGACAAAATGATTCAGCTGACTGAGATTTAGAATGGGTCAGAAATCCCCGTTCTTTTTCGGAACCAGGAAAAAATGGGAGTAGAAGCCTTTCTCTGTTTGCCCTGGAGGGACTCGCTCGATTGCTTGTTTTAGCGAGAGCGAATTTATTTCCTTTTGGATGAGGAAAGCCTGGTCCCAAGAGTATGAGGATTTCACCGGAGAGTTTCCCGGAGGAATTTCCAAGAACTCTATAGTGTGACCTGAGACCACTATTTTCAGGACCTACTCATCAGAGGTAATCGCCCTCCACTCATGCACATGGAGAGCGAACCTCCCCCCCACCTGCTCCTCGCCGAGAGGCTGAGGAGGCAGTAGGGCCAGGGAGTCAAGAAGTGTCAGGTCTGTTAGGGGGAGGACCCCCTGACTGACGCAGATTCTTGGAGGCGGGGGGGGTTAACAGTACCCGTGGCCTTCCACTTGCCTTGATGACGTGCCTGAGTGGATCTCCCCTGCCGCCAGATCCTCTTCTGAAAGGTTGCTGCTGTCTACGTTGAGGAGCACCCGATCGGTACATCGACTGAACAGATCTAAGGGCAACACCCTTGTCCTGTAGTTCTGTAATTATGTCTTTGGTGTCGCCTCCGAAAAGCACCGAGCCCCGGAAAGGAGTGTCCTGAATTGACGACTGAACCTCGTTAGTGAGGTGAAGCCAGGAGTGCCGTCTCAGGGCCACGGCAGTTGCCGAGGTATGGGCCATGGAATCGACCAAATCGTAAGTGGCCCATAAAGCATGCCTACAAGAAACTGGAGAGGCAAAGGTCTTTGGCGAGTTCCTCCTTGAGAGGTGAAGGATCCATAGACTGGACCTTCGCCTCCAACCTGGCCATGGTCGCTTTTTGGTGGGACACCATATGGGCCACATAACCGAGGGAGCAAAGCACACATGTGGCTGAAGAACAGACTTTTTTGCCAAACTGGTCCATCTGCCTCGACTCCTTATCTGGAGGAGTAGTGCTCAAGTGCTTGGGTGTAGCAGAGTGATCATGAGCCACTGAAATGACCACGGAGTCTGCCTTCGGATGGGTCTTCAAAAAAGGAGCATCCTTACGCGCACGGTAAAGCCTGTCCGCCCACTTGGGGACAGCCAGGATAGAGTGAAGCATCTGCCAGACGGTGGTGGTGAGGTCTTGATGGGGAGTCATCCACGGAGGAACTGGGACTGGTGATAGAGACTCCAAATCAAGGTGCTCCGTGAGACACAGTCTCATTGGGTCCTGTTCCTCTGACTCCCAATCAAAATAATCTCCGAGAGCCCTCAAGAGATCGGAGAAGGAAGGATCCTCAGGTGGCAATTTCGGTGAGGTCATGCCTCTCGGCTTGGGTTCCTCCACGATTTCCTCCTCCGAAGAGTCCTCTCTCCCATCAGAAGTATCGTCGGCCTCCTCCACTGGACGATGATCAAAGCGAGAGAGGGGAACGTCCAGTTGAGTCTTCCCGAGAGGTGGACAATCAGACCCAAACTGCTCGGGGAAGGGGGACCTATGAAGCGGCGGAGGTGCGAGTCTTGCTTCTAGGTCCAAAACCAACTCTGACCTCGCTCCCTGCCACCAAGACTGTAAGAAAGACTTGAAATCCAGCGTAGCCAGTGGGGTGGAAAGTTGGTTGACTCGGGGGGGTGGTGGAGGGGGAACAGCAACTGGTGGAGGGTAATACCCATGCGGACCCATGTAATGGGTATATGAATGATAACCCTGATAAAACTGTCCCATTGGACTCCATACAGTAGCAGGAACCTCCGGGTAAGGATCCCCAGGATACCCGTGTGGGTAAAGGGGGGACAGTTATAGTATCCTGACGTTGGGGTAGCCCATGTCTGACCCGCTGTAGTATATATTAAATTAAGGTCCGGCATCTGAACAGCCAATGTTATAGGGACCAACGCTGGCACCGGCAGCACCCAATCCAGTGCCGGAAAAGGATCCAGCGTCAGAGGGGCCGGCGCCAGCACCGGATGAACCATCTCAGTGGTAGGAGTCTGGTCTGGCGTCAGGGCAGATGGAATAGGCCTGACCACCGGGCCCGGCGTCGGGACTGTTGTAGGAACCGGTGGCGTTGGAGGTGCCGGCGGAGTCGTCAGCGGTCCCGGACTGTAGTGACTGGTGGCACTGAGAGCACCCGCAGTCTGTCCTCAGGCTGAGGAGGGGCCCCCAAGGAAAGGCCGTCTGGCGAGGAGCCCTCGGCCCTGGTCCCCAGCGGGGGAGCGCTGGGAAGAACCCCCGAAATCAGCTGGCTCACCAGCGATCCCATTCACCTCACTGGATGTGTCCAAAGTAGAATGAGGACACGGGCGAGGGAATAACAGGAGGGAGCGGGGCTGTCTCCCTTCAGTCCTGCCTGACATCGGTAGTAGCACCAGAAGGCCCCGATGGGGAACCAAGCCTGTGCGGTCGTTGGGTATGGCCAACTTAGCGGGCATGGTCGGGGAGAGAACCCTGGCTGACTTGAGCCGAGGGCTGGGCGACTGCCTCAGCCGAGTTGACTTAGCGGCCACGGGCGAATGTCCCGGAGCAGGAGGCAGACTTACCGGCTAATGCAACACGGTTGCCAGAGGCGACGGTGGCTGACTTATCTGCCTGAAGTTTCTCCTCACCTGGGTGCTTCGACGGTGGCTGGGTCTTGCTGGTAGAGGGCCTTACATCATCCACGGAGTGAGCCCGCTCCCTCGTCTTCTCCATGTGTTTTTTACGGGAAGATTTGTCGGATGAGTTCCTAAGCTTGTCCATCTTCTCAAGCAAAAGTAGACAGGCCTTGAGAAGACGGACCTCCAATGTCTTGCTGTCTCCACTTTTTGGTAGCCTGATTGAAGGACTGCCAGTCGGGGCAGGAGGAGACTGGATGGCCTCGGCCTAGGCAGATGATGCACTTGGAATGCCAGTCTTTGTGCGGTATCTGAGTGCCACACTTGGAGCACTTTTTCTTCGGAGAAGACATGAATTATTTAATACTAGAAGATGAAATAGTGAGTTTTTAGAAAAACGTGCGAAAAAATACTTTGACGGACGCTGAATGGAGTCTGCGAAGTGACTAGCACAAGATGACGGTGGGCGTGAGGACCGCCCACTATATATCATCAAGCTGACGTCGGGTGGGCGGTCCTCCCCGTCAGGGATTGCTAGAAAAGTCTGCCGTGCGGCCAGTCAGGCAACGTCAGTCCTACTTGAGATGACCTACTGAAGGAACCCTCGCGAAGTAAGATGTGAATTTATTAAGTGGCTGAATGTTAACCTCAATCTTAGATTCACCCATACGATGAGTAAAGAGAAGTAAAATTCTCTCGACTTGGAACTGGAGGGGATACTGGGAGAAAAAAAAAAAAAAATTATTCCATTCCCTACAGCCAGATGCTGCGATAAAGGAGGAATTGCAGTGACCAGAATGTCTTTTTGAGACAGGACACTGAATTAGAAAGTTTTTGGTTTTTTTTTTTTAACAGAGAGTACACCAGACAAATCCTGACTGAAGCTAGAGAAAAAGTTCTTGATGTAGACAGGGATTCCCTATTGCACAGTGGTTTAAGGCTCTGAGCTGCAAATCTGGAGACCTGGGTTTGAATCCCACAGCTCCCACTTGCATACGTAAGCAAGTCACTAACTTCCCTGTGCTCCCAGGTCGCACCTGTAAACAAGCTTTCAGCTTAGTGTGCCACTCCCGGTTAAACTGAAGAAAAAAAAAAAAAAGACTGGTTGGTCAGCTAAAGGAGCTGGAGTAGCTAGTCACCTCTGTGACAGGATACAACAGGCTGGCAGGGAGAATTGGCAATATAGTACACAAGAACTGGTCCATTTTAACAAGTCATATGGAAACACTGGGAGCAGTGGGCACTAAGCCCAGAGTTTCTTTCTTGAGGAAAACCAACATTAAGGATATGTTGGTCCACAGTAGATTGTTGGCTTCCCCAGTAAGGCCTCCGGGATACAGGAATTGGCTACCTTAAAGACCTAAGGGTTTTTTTTTTTTCAGCACAAAAGATGCACTATCTACAAATCTGCTAGAACAGGAGGAGTTTTTGATCATCCCTTTTTAACAACTCTACTGCGGAATTGAAACAGTGCATGACGTGATACTTCCTTTATAGTGTATGCTCTGTGGTGCTCTTGTAAGAAGCTACATGTTGGATGCAAGGTTAGGTCGCTAAAACAGCGTATACAGGAGCACACCAGATCGATAATAACAGATTAGATACCCCCAAAGGCTTTAATTTTTTGACCCATCATGGTAGCAGTACAGATTCCGTTTCATGGGCACTGAAAATGTTAAATTAAAAACTAAAGTGAGAAACAGAACCAACGAGCTTCTGAAACGTGAAAGCTACTGGATCTTTACACCTAGAACTGTAAAACTGATGGGCCTCAGTAATATTTGGGATATCAAACCCCATCTATTACATTAAATGGTTGGCCCCCTTGTGACGCTATTAAAATATCAAAATAAGTGTCTTTTGTATAATGTGGTAAACACATTTCTGGAAAAAGTTTTTTTTATAGCTTCTCAACACTCTGGGAGCTTGAGTGCCATGTGACTATCTTACCATTTTTATGTTGCTTGCACCCATGTGCAAGAAACATAGTGCCATCATCGGAGATTTCGGAGGTGTGTCACCTCCTCCTCCAATTCAGTCAGTGAGCTGGCAGGCGCGGCCCCTGTAAGCCAATGCATTTTGGAGCTGTCTATGACACGCTCCAAAATGCAGTGGCATACAGTTGAAAGGGGGAGCTACGCTTCAGTGAGCAGCGATGAAGCGTAACTCCCCACCACGCGGCGTGCGCACCCCGCATGCACTGTATAGCCGGCAGGTGCCCAATCCCCATCGGCTGAGCTGGATGTCCCCAATGGCAAGCAGTCTTTGGCGGCGGTGCCCAATCCCGTCAGCTGGAACGCCCCCGGCCTTGTGCCACGCTGGAGCCCACCCCCAGCGGCAAACGTCCCACGACATCTTTTTTTTTTTAAACCTGTAAAACAAAACGTCCCGTGGCGCGCCTCCCGACCACCCTCCCACAACCCGCACTCCACCCACTGCGCACTCCAGCTTCCACACACCCTCACCCCATACTTACCCAGACCGCACGACGCATTCGTGGATTGGGAACATTTTCCACCTTCAAAGCAGACCGCGAACTGAGGAAATGCCGTAAGCTGCATAATGGCCTAGATAGGGGGTTTCAACTTTGTTGTGATAGTCTTACGCATATTTTTTAATTTTTGACCACCAACATGGAAAGTGACCCTTCATGAATCATGTCGGTTGTCATGAAAGAGCTGAATCGAACGGTGATTTCGCCGCAGCTGCGAAATCACCGTCGGGCCCGGCTAACGCCATGGACAGTGACATCATTCATGAGAAGGGGTCCCAAACCCCATATTGAAAATGGTCCAAAAATTCCAAAATGACTTTTACGAGCGTGGTGTTGGCGTAGTTCCTACTTAGGCTCAGAAGTTCGCGAACTTTCAATATTTTCACTCCAGATTTTCAACATTGCCATTTTACCACACCTTCTTATGAGCAGTACAGCTGTCATTTTTCACATCTCACCCAAAATGTGTTTCCGCCCATGCTATGGCGCAGAATGAACGATCGATTGTCGCGAAATCAATGTCTCGGGACAAATTAAGAAAATCACAGTGACACTGTTCATGAGCAGAGGTCTTAAAATGGCTATGTTGAAAATTTGGTGAAAAAATTCTAAAAGTGACTGTTTCTGATCGCGTTGCTGCTGAGTTCCTCACGCGAGGCTCGTAAGTTCACAAATTTTCAATATTTTCCTCCAGATTTTCAACATTGCCATTTTACCACACCTCCTCATGAGCAGTACAGCTGTCATTTTCACATCCTGCCCAAAGCGTGTTTTTTTTTATTTAGTTGTTTAACCAGGTATAGCACACTAAGCTGAAAGCTTTTTACAGGAGCGACCTGGGAGCACAAGGAGGTTAAGTGACTTGCTC
Organism: Neoceratodus forsteri; assembly: GCA_016271365.2. Classification (NCBI taxonomy): domain Eukaryota; kingdom Metazoa; phylum Chordata; order Ceratodontiformes; family Ceratodontidae; genus Neoceratodus; species Neoceratodus forsteri. The sequence continues at coordinate 967,272,026 of CM057453.1, forward strand.
AGGGTCAATATGCAAGTGGAAGCTGTGGATTCAAACCCAGGTCTGGTCTGCTTGGATGTCACCAGATTTGCAGCTCAGAGCCTTAGACCACTGCGCTATACTGCCTCCTCGCTCACTATGTAGCGCATAATGGCGCAGTCGGTGTGCAAACTCAATGTATGGGACACATTAACAAAATCACAGTGACACTGTTCATGAGCAGAGGTCTTAAAATGGCTATGTTGAAAATTTGGTGAAAAATTTCCTAAGAATGACTGTTTTACGAGCCTGCGTTGCGCAGTTCCTACGCACGCTCGTAAGTTCGCACATTTTCAATATTTGCACTCCAATGACTTCCAAATACCTAAACAGCACATAGAAGCAAGCAACATTCGGCATTGACAAATGCTTGTTGTGAACTATGATTGAGAACTTAAAAGGTGAAATTAAACACCATTTGGTAGTTTGAATTCCTATATATTCTACTTGTCGGCTTTTTCAACTATTGCTTGTAAACTAATAGGCTACAATAAATTCTAAGAAGCCTTTGCTACGCAGACAATGATTGAAGAATCTGCTGCGAACTATTTATTCCATTCTAACCTTTAGTGCTACGAATCAATAGCTGAAAGTGATCCTGTTTCCGTGCCCCTAATATTAGGACTATCACTGCCCTTTGGAGGGTATAAATGCTTTGAGATGGTCACACTAATTTGCTTAAAACTTTTTAAAAAATTCCTTAATTCTTGTAGAAAATCAATGAAATGAAATAAATAGAACCCCATATTATTTGATACTGATCTAAAAGGCCGTACATTATTGTACGAGTATCCCTGAGACCATTATCCCACTAACATTGAGAAGTATATAACTTGCAAGAATTCTTAAGTAATATCTGTGCAAACAGCTTCTGACGGTTGGTTTGTTAGATTGATTGATATGCAAATACTGGTTACCATTATTTCTCTGTGCCTGCCTCTTTTAAATAACGTTCTAAATATGTCTGAACAAAATTTCTGTTTTCCAGGGTGCTACTTGCCTTTTCTTGTTTCTGAAGTTACTGTACTATGGTGGCTGAATGTATTTGCATACTTTTCAAAAAATAAAATTTGCAAATACAGCCCTGTTTCTTTCTAAAAAAATGGAAACCAATGAGAAACAATCCCTAGTTAATGGACATGCCTTTCCTTTGCAAAACGTTATAATCAGACAGATCAAGTTAACTGATTTTTTGATTCTTTATGTATTCTTTCTTTTGTACTTCGTATCTGTAAATTAAAAATTTTGTTTACATATATATAAAAATTTTAAAAAGCTTACAAATAGTCTAGAAAAGCTAATAATTAAAAAGTTTATAAAGTTAAGTATCTACATGTGATTTAATGAAATGTGCAAAGATCCTTTAAGAAAGTAATTCCTGATAATTGAGTATTATAATGAACTTGTGATGTCACAATACTGAACCATATACAAGTATGTACCCCTTTTAATCGCATCTGCCACACTTCCTGAAGAAGAGCTGTTTGAACCCGAAGCGCCGAGGCTAGTGTGAAGTTAAAATGTTTCGACTCAGCAACAAGGCTGTTTAAATAGATATTGAGAGCGTTGACCTTATTTTCCTTCGGTGCGAGAGTTGTCTGGATTCGTGCATTTCTACGGAGGGCTGGCAACCCTATTTTCGCACCCCCCCCACCCCCCGTAATTAAGAGCATTCACGGTCTCCTATGTGCACTTGTCCCTGCTTAGGTTTGTTGCAGGTCCAATGAAAGGGCACCTTTTGACTAGGTATGATAATGGGAGTGAACGGACTGCAGGGTCCTGCCCGAGGCCTGCAGGTTGGAAAGCATGTATTGCACATCTGCTCCAAAGAGTTTATAGCCTCTGAAGGGAGCATTCAGGGTGGACTATTGAACGTCAATGGCGAAACCAGACACCCTATGCCAAGAATGTTACCCGACACAAATGGCCACTGCGGCTGCTCTTGCGGAAGCATTGACTGCATCATATGTTGACCATAAGAGATGCTTGCCCACGTCTGCCAATACCTGAAGGGCCTTGAGCAGCTCTTACCTCTGGGTACCCGCTTCGGCCTTTCTCCAGAGTGAGTTTTGGTACTTTACCACGTGGCCAATATAGTTGAGAACCCCAACTGCCAGAGGCAAATGTCCATTTACCCATAAGGTCCAGCTTTCTGGATTCATTGTCCGGAGGAAGAGAGCCAAGATGCTTGGGCTTTAATCCTATCATGGGTCGCATTAATAGCCATGCGGTCTGCCTGATGTTGCTCCCCAAAGAAGGGTTGCCCTGATGGAGCCTGGTATAATTTATGGGCCTTCCTAGGCATGGCAGGGATCATGTTGAACCTATACCAGGTAGTCATGGTGGCATCTATTAAGGAGGAATTATGATAGGTGGGAAGTCTGCTAACTCCAAGTATGCCATGAGGTTTATCCAGACAATGTCCTGCTCCTCTGCCTCAAAACCCACACCAGGCTGTAGCTGCTTCATGATGGTTATGAAAGAAGGACTGGGGAGAACTTGTGGTGTAGTTCAAAGAGTCCTCCTACCCAGAGGAAACCGCAGAGGAAGGAGGAGATGGGGCTAGCTGCACCAATCTCATCTTCATCCCCTGGCAGAAGGTCAGGGTGACATAGCCTCGTCGTCATGGTCAGAAATGGGTACCTTTGTTAAAGTGCCAGCTTGTTAAGAGTTTTTGTCTGGTGACCTGCAAAGCACTTTGTAAAGGCTCAAAGTGGGAACTTTAAATACTTCACAAGGTAGCACTTTACCAGAGTCACTATGTGATTTATTTTAATAAGAGAAAAAGAAAAACACCCCATAACCCATATAGGGACTACTCCCCAAACCCCAACCACTGTAATTCACCTCCACTAAGCACCCCAAACACCCTTCTCACCAATGAGGTTAGCATAGTACCTGAGCATGTGTATGTATACTGTTATTTATTTCACCATGAAAATGCTCCACTAAGCAGTGTTCATTTACAAGGAGGTCCTGGGTAAAACAGCAAACAACACAAATCTGAAAAGAAATACCTGAAGTATTCACATAATACAATAATACAGCACAAGTTTACCAGCAGAAATTGCAGGCAGGGTGACTATGTAAGGTGCATGAGGAATATTACATATAGAGTGTAAATACAACAGTGCATACTTGATATGTGGTGCCAAACAGGCAGCAACATGTCAGTGTGGTAAGAAACATGAGATGCAGTGAAACAATTTAGCCACACGTACAAACATCACTACAAAGGTAAATCGAGGAAAGCTTTGAAAACATCGACACACCAGAGACCCTAACTTGAGCGTGGACTACAATTTGTTCCATACAGTGGGGACAGTGCAGATGTATCAAACTGTAATCCCTCCCAACTTAGTGAAATAAACAACCCTTGTCACATCACCCCCGAAAGAATTCAATCAAATACTGGTCACCAGTGCAGCCCACCTCCACCTCAGCATGTGTGTAACGAATTAAAGCACACTTGAGATGAGTACAGCAAACCAGCTGCTCTTATTGTTAGTACACTTTCATTGATTAGATGGCAGTCAGCAGGGGTGGTGGGAGGCATGTGCTGGTCAGTCAGAATTTGACTGTGTATGGGACTAAGTGCCTCCTAGACTGGGTAACTGGGGTAGATGCGTTTACTTCACTGGGTCAGATTGGTGGGGGGGGGATAGGAATTCACTACAGAGTGGGAAGAAAAGGGCATTTATGGATTTCACTTTATGTTAACATCAACAGGGATGGGAGGCAAAAGGTGGGGAGTTGCAATGGTCAGGGGTGAAGGTATTTCTTTTTGTTCCATTGTAAAAAAGAAACCAACACAAAAAGTTGGTATGAGTCAGGGGAAATTTGCAATAGTTTGAAGTGCGAAGTTCTAGAATTTCGCACCAAGTCGTGGGCACAGCAAAGTACAGTTACGCAAGAACTTACTGTAACAGCTTTGACAGGATCTTTTGCAGCAGGCCACACCTATCAAACTACAGCAAACAGGCACTAGGAACACACAGAACTCTTCTAGCAAGCCGTCTACTGGGGGCTGTCCACACCGTCACACACTGATGACGCCCTTCCCATACAAGCATGGATGATCCCACACCATCCTCATTTCTCTTGCCAGAGACCATGAGCAGAAGATCCCCAGCAAGGAAACCAAGGAAGAGTCGGAGTTTCCTGCCAAAAGAAATGACAGAAGATATACTGGCATGGATAACGAGACCAGGACAGAAAGTCCCTCAGACCAAAAGGATAGAGGGTGGGACAGCATGGCCTGATGCCAAGAGATTGTCCCCAAGATCTACTGTTACAATAAGTTCTTACATAACTGTGCTATCTTCAGAGGGTATCTCTTGCAGCAGGCCACATCTACAGCACAAGTCCCAAGCAGTTCTGATAGCAGAGAAACCAGTCTAGGTAGCTGAAGACTACAAGACTAAGAAGGCCCTAAAACACAGCTAGGTCGAAACTGTCCAGACTGTAGTGCTTGGTAAAGGCATGGACAGTACTCTAAGTGGCAGCAGCACAGATCTCAGCAGCTGACATGTTCCTGAAACAGGCAACAGATATCCATGCCCCCTTGTGGAATAGCCATGGACAGCTTTAGGAAGTTCCTTACTGCACTTCCTACAACAAAAAACAATACAGTTAGCCAACCATACAGACAGGCACTGTTTAGAAACCAGTATGCCCTCTTTCCCCAAGGATTTCCTGGTATCCTCCATACGGTGAATATAGTACCAGAGTATTCTATGTACATCCAAGGTATGGAGCAGTGCTTCCCCTGGATTGGCATGCTCCAGATAAACAGGTAGGTAGGTGGATATTTTGATTTAAAGTAAACTGAGACACCACCTTGGGAAGAACTTGGGATTCGTACGCAAAGACACTGTCTTTGTGGAAAATCAAATAAGGCTGCTTCTACAGTACATAAAAGCCTACAGCTCTGAAATCCTTTGGGCAGAAGTACCAACTAAAAATATTGCTTTCAACGACAAAGTATAACTTGCATATCGCAGCTGACTCAAAAGGAGCCAAGGAAAGTTTTCCTAATATGAAGTTCAAGTCCCAAGGCGGGACAGAATTGCAAATGGGAGGCTTCAAATGGAGAATGCCTCTCAGGAATGTATGAGGCGCCTCCAACTGTGCCACTGTACAGCCATCAACAGTCACATGGAAAGCTGAATTAGACAAATGCACCTTAATGGAGGAGCACTTCAGACCACAGTATGAGAGGGACAGCAAGTACTCCAGAATCTAATTCAAAGGACAAGTGAAAGGATCTCGGCAGTGAGCAGTTGCTCACATGACAAAGCATTTCCACTTCATGGGATAAATAACCCTGGTGAAGGGCTTCCTAGCAGCCACCAGAACATCAGCCACCCTTGGGGACACCCCAAATCTTGTCATGGCTATGTCTCCTCAGGAGCCAGGCATGAATATGCAGGGACATGAGATCCAGATGGACCAGGGTACCCTGTTCCTGGGACAGCAAGCCTGTGCATAGGGGTAATGAAACTGGAGGTTCCACCACCAACTACTACAGTACAGGAAACCAGATCTGACAAGACCAGAAAGGGACAATGAGGATCATCATGGCCCATTCCATTTGAAAGCTTGATAAACACACACTGCATTAGCCAGAAGGGAGGGAAGCCACATAAAAACCTGATGTTCTAAGAAAGGGACAAGACGTCTTGCCAGAAAGCTCCAAGCCCTGGAACGAGCAAGCAGAAACAGCAGTTTTGTGTTGAGTGGGGATGCAAAAAGGTCCAACTCCAGACTCCCCCACTTATCGAACAGGTCTTCTACGACCAAGGTCAGCAGCACCCATTTGTGTACTCCGGACTGCGACCAGCTTAGCATGTACGCCAGGATGTTTTGGACAGCTGCAACATGGATGGCTAACCGTTGTAGACCATGGTCTAGAGCCCAGTACCAGACTCTCATGGCATCTCGAAAGGATACGAGTGGGTCACCCCCAACTTGCTTGATGTAATGGACTACACTGGTGTTGCCATCTGCATCAGATGGGCCAGGGACAGCTTGGTCTGGAAGGCTTGCAAGGCATACAGAAAGGCTCATCTTGAAGATGTTGATGTGAAGAATGGCCTCCACGTCAGACCACGTCCCCCACTGATAAGGACCCAAGTGAGCCCCCAGCCCAACTCCTGAAGCATTTGTGGTGAGAATTTGCTGATGGGAGGGAATGAGGAAAGAAACCCCTGCTGGGTTCCATCCACCAAAGTATCACCTTTTTAACTGGTTATTCTAGGTCATCGGTGCACTGATCCCTCTAGATCCTAGAGTGTCCACTAGGGAATCCTCCTGGGTGTCCTGGCCAGAGGAACCGTGACAATGGCCATGGCCAGCAAGCCCAAGAGCCTGAGGAAGGATCTAACGGAAGCACATCTGCTGTTGTAAAGCAACTGGGCTTGAGCTGTCAGGAGTTTTGCCCTGTCCTGAGGCAGCAAAACCATACCCATGGCCATATCTAATGCCGCCCCTATGTACTGCAGATGTTGGGACGGGGTCAAGACTGATTTGAGCAGACTGACAATGAGCCACAGGTTGCTAAACAGTTGTGTTGTACGCATCAGCGTCTGGAGCAGTTGCTCCCTGGACTGTGCTTTGAGTAGACAGTCATTCAGGTAGATCCCTTCCTCTTGAGTCCTGCCACCACTGCTGCCATGCATTTGGTGAACACCTGAGGAGCAGAGGACAAACCAAATGGCAAGGCACAGGAACTGGAAGTGTGCTTTCTGAAACTGAAATCTGAGGTACTGTGGGTAGGAGGCACACAACTTGATATGCAGGTATGTATCCTGCATGTCGAGGGACCATATACAATCTCTGTGGTGCAGAAGAGGTAGCAAGCCCTGAAGGACCACCATCCAGAACTTCTTGTACTGGATGTAGAAATTTAGATTGCGGAGGTCAAGGAGGGGCCAGAGATCCTGTGTATTTGGGCACCAGGAAGAAATGGGAGTAGAACCCAATCTCTCTGAGCCACAGGAACAGGTTCTATGGCTCTTTTTCAAAGCAATGTGTGATCTCCCCCCCCGAGCACTGGGATGTGGTCAGGGAGTGCAACTGCTACGGAGGAAACTCCAGAAGTTCTAGGGTGTGGCCATGTTCTATGAGCTGCAGAACCCAAGCAACCATGGTGAGCTCCCACCACCTGTCAAGGTGCAGGGAGAAACAATCACCTACTGCTTTCTCCTGCAGCATAGGAGAGGGGGTTGGATAAGGAGTCATGCTGAAGTAGCACCTCCACGGAGGGCCTTCCCAGAGGAAGAAGTAGGCAGGGCAGAAGCTGGTCTATGTTTGCCCTGGGGCTTAGGTCCGAGAGTGGCACTATGAAAGGGCCCCCTGTCCACTTTTTAGTTAGGTGTGACACAAGGAGTGGACCAACTTTAAAGTCTGGCTGGAGGCCTGCAAGTTTGAAAGTATGTCCTGACCATCTGCCCCAAAGAGTTTGTAGCTTCTGAAGGAGGCATTAATGGCTAACTGTTGTACATCCTGGGCAAAGCCAGACACTGGTACCAAGAATGCCTCTGAAGGCAAATGCTAGCTGTGGCTGCAAGAGTGGAGGCATCCACAGCATTGTAAGCAGATCTCAGCAGGTGCTTACCAACGCTGGCCCTGGACTAAAGGACCTGAAGCAATTCCTGTGTCTAGGGGTTCTCTGGGAGAGCCTTGGTTACCTCTTTGGCCTGTCTCCAGAGCAAATTTTGAAATCTGACCATGTGGGCAATATAATTTTGGACTCTAGAGTAGCCGAAGCAAAGGCCCTTTAGCCAGTCAAGTCCAGCTTTCGGCACTCCTTGGGAAGAATAGTATCAAGGTGTTTAGGCTTCTTAGTCCGATCGTGGGCAGTGTTAATAGCTATAGAGTCAGCCCGAGGTTGCTCAGAAAAAAATGGCTTCCCCATGGGGGACCTATTACAACTTGTCCTTCCTGGATACGGCAGGGACCATGATGGGTCTATATCAGGTGGCCACAGTGGCATCTTCAAAAGGCTCCATCAGGGGGAGGGAGAAAGAAGTGTGTCAGATGTCGTTAGGCAGGGTCCTGTTCCTCTGCCTCAAACCCCATAGCAGTTTGTAACTGCCGCATGACTGAGTCAAAAGAAGGGTCACCTGGGGGAAGACCAAAAGATATACTTTGGAGTCTCCTCACCCCCTTAAGACACCATAGAGGTGAAGTGGGAGGGACTGGCACCCCCATCCCTGTTGACACCATCTTCATCATCGGAAAGAAGGTGGTCCGGGTGATACTCGTCACCATCCTGCCCATTAAGCGGCACTGAGGGTGCCAAGGCATGAGGGCCAGGGTGCAGCCCCAAGGGATGAAGGTTTAAATGCTTCACTGGCAAGCATTTAAACTAGCCAAGGGGGGAGGCACTGAAGAGGAGCAGGGAAATTCCAGCCCCCCCCCCCAAAAAAAATACAGTAGTTGAAGAGGTAAACAGCAAGGTAGAGAAGTCAGTAGGGAGCAGGACAGGGGTAAACACAGAAAAAGGCAGTAAGGACAGGGATGGGGCTAAAAGGGGTAAGGCCATCACAAAATGGAAGGTGATGAGTACCAATGCTCATAGTCTGTGTAACAAGCTCCCTGAACTAGTGGTCTTGATGGAAGAGGGATGTCTGGATATTGTGGCAGTCACTTAAACATGGTACACAGAGAACCATGACTGGGATGTCAACATACCAGGATACACACTCTATAGGAGGGACAGGGTGGGTAAAAGAGGGGGAGGAGTAGCTCTCTATATAAGGGAAGGGATTAAAGCAAAAGAACTAAAGAGCAAACAGGACGTTTGAGTCACTATGGGTCACCCAGGAGACAGGAAATGGCACCACAATCTGCATGGGGGTTGTGTACAGACCCCCATCTCAGGGGGAGGGAATGGACAAGGAAATGATAGAAAGTATCCTTAAAATAGCAGAAAAAGAGGAGGTATTGTTGATGAGGGGCCTGAATATGCCAGATGTTAACTGGAGGACCTTTGCTGCAGGCACATCCAAGAGCAGGGTCATTCTTGATGTCCTACACGGGGCATGCCTCAGACAGCTAGTGTTGGAACCCACTCGGGAGGGTGCAATCTTAGACCTGATACTCTCAAATGGGGACAGAGAAAGGATCCCAGATTTAGAAGTGGGTAGCCATCTGGGAACAAGTGACCACCAAACAGTGTGGTTCACAATACACACAGCCATAGAGTCAAGCCATACAAAAACAAGAGTATTGGACTTTAGGAGGGCTGACTTTGGGGAAAATGAGAGAGTGCCTCAGAAAAGCACTAGCAAACGGGCAAGAAGAAGGGGTGGAGGAACAATGGGGTATAATTAAAACAGCCATCACAGAGGCAACAAGCCTTTGTGTGAAGCAAATCAACAAAACAAAATGAAGGAAAAAAACACCATGGTTCTCAAAAGAGGTGGAAGGGAAGGTTAAGAAGAAAAGGATAGCATTCAGAAAATATATGGAAACACAGAAGGAGCAGGACAGAGAACTTTATCAGTTAAAGCAGGAGGCGGCAGGGAAGGCAGTCAAAATAGCAAAGGCACAAACTGAGGAAAAGAGCCAACTCTGTTAAGTTCTGGTCAGAGCCTACACGTCTGCATGAAGCTATTAAGACAGCATGGAAGTGATGGTGGAAAATGTCTCAATGTTATGGATTTCAGAATATAAATGTACGCTATGTCCGAGATGGTCAGTGGAGTTCACACATGTGCAGTAAGATAACAGTGGCCATCTTGGGCACAGCAAGCATTTCTGCCATGAGCCGCTTGCACATGCATACATGGCAAATGTGAAGTATAACATTAAAGAAGTGCACGTGGGGGGACTTCTGTACCAGAGAGGAACTGCAGCCGTAGAGGGGAGGGGCAGTGGAAAAACCACACACCAACCACGAATGATCTCTGCACTGAGGGCAAAGGGTGCATCACTGTAGAAGAGAACTGGAACCAAATACAGTAATGGACTACAGTACAGACAACATGGCAAAACACTGCATATGGAGGACAAATGAATTAGCATACAAATCATCTGTGGAAATCCCAAATCAATGCAAAGATTTTTTTCAATTTAACCAGGAGAGATGCACTAAGCTGAAAGCTTGTTTACAGGTGTGACCTGGTAGCACAGATAAGACAAGTGACTTGCTCAGGATCACACAGTATGCAAGTGGGGGCTGTGGCAGACTCAGCATGTGCAAAGGAAGACAAAATGATGGTAGCCACTGTTGTGGTTTGAGTGAAATGTGCATTTGTAAAGTCATCATTATGATAGCTGTCAAAACTCTCCTTTCGGTGCGTTTGTGTTGAGGTTCTGTATCTTGTGTACTTATTTTATAAATCTGATCTTACTAATTGACTCACAGTAATATGTCAAATGTATCATTTGCAGAATTAGTTGTACCCCCCCACACAAATGTTACATGCACTCCAAAATGAACAATAAAGGCTAAGCTTTAAACAGACATGCCATTTTCAGAAATTATTTGAAATTCTCTGACGCAGTGCCCCTTCATGAAATTTACAATTGAAAAGTAAAAGTTTATTTCCAGAAACAGAAAGCAAACAAGATCAAAATTTGATTTATTTCAGGAGAAAGTAAACTTCAGCACTTGAAGACAATTTCTGAGTTGCAGTCCCCAACAAAAATCAAAAAGGAGTGTATACATATATATGAGAGAGAGAGAGAGAGAACAGCATCGATATTAAATGGGTGAGATGGTGTTTTGGTGTCATCAGTTTTCAGATGACTCAACAGTCAAATTTGCATTAGAAAAGGCAAATCCAGTGACCGCTGGGTCCCTTACTGTCCTAACCTGTCACCAGCTCAAGGTTAATCTCTGAAATTGTAAGTACTGTACTTTTTTTGTATGCTTTTCCTGCCAATAAACAGGGTTTACAAAACCAAAAAATAGGAAACACATTGCGGTTCTTACCTTTTTTTCTTATATTTAGATAGTGGGAAATGTAAAAAAGGTGCCTGCTTTAATTCGAGTATAACAGAACATTCACACTCGCACTTGAAGAGGGACATGCAGCTCCTGGAGAGGGTGCAGAGGAGGGCTACCATGATGATATGAGGACTGGGGGATTTGACATATGAGGACAGACTTAAGGAGCATGGCCTGTTTTCATTGAATGAGAGAAAAGACGGGGGCATGATTGGTCTTTAAGTACCTCAAGGGAATAAATTGGGTAAACACAGAGGGAATCTTTAAACTAAAGGAGGGAGGTATGGCCAGAGGACATGGTTTGAAGTTGGAAGGTGAGGGTGAGGGGGGAAGAGGAGGAGGGGTTTTTTTCACCGAGAGGGTGGTGGATCCTTGGAACACGCTGCCTGGAGAGCTGGTTCAGATTTCCAAGGTGGAGGGCTTCAAAAGAGGGTGGGACAAATACAGAAATGGGATACATCAGATGAGGGCCTGGCCCAGAGGGGTGGGAAGGGAGACAGGGGTTTCTGGTACACAAGGGGAAGGGGGTCTGGTTTCCAACATGGGATCTGAGGTTCGAGCAGACTCAATAGACCATAAGGCCTAACCTGCTGGCAATTAGTATGTTAGTATTTGGAATAAAAATCGATCATATATTTGTCAGTATAAGATGAGAAATAGAAGCAGTTTATTTTACTTGAAGATGGGACAACTTTTAATGAATGTTTTCATATCCTCTGCAGGAAAAAGTCGAATGGTGTGATACTGTGGTTAAAAACTCATGCCCAAAAAGATCATCCCTCCATGATCTAGTTTCACACAATAAACTCTTTGGATTATAATGTGACTCGCCCAATGTTTTTACAACCTTTTTATCAAACCACTACGCGCATATGTGTATGATATACATACATACATACACACACACACACACACACACACACACATATATATATATAGATAAATATATAGTAAGAGACCTAGATATTGCAAGACTGATACCAACAAAACTGAGAGTTAGCTATATTTTGCAGAAATTAACTTAAACACAGAAATTAATGTGTAGTGAAAAAGAAACAGTGATAAAGTCTGATCTAAAACAAAGCACCCTAGTATTAGGCCATAAATCTTTTAGTTTCAGTTCACCCAAATGTTATTTTCGTGCAAATATTTGCAACGGGAAATATTGGTCGGTGCCCTGCAAAATCAGTTTCTACTACAGATTGGTGAACTGATTTTGCCTGACAGGGCATTAGAGTGTTCTTTGCTGGGGCTAAAATGTCATTTGTCCCGGATAGTATTAGTATTTCTACAACCCAGGGACTAAAACAATGCATGTTTTCATAAGTATTAAGGTGAACCTGATCATTATAATATAGATGGCTAAACAGAGATAGATACCTATATCCCATTTAAAAAAAAAAAAAAAATGTTTTCATAGCTACTGTTTGAGAGGGTCACTCATACTCAGTAAGCCAACAAAAACTTATAAACTAAATTCTGTGGGTATCCTAACGCTATTAAATGTAATGCTGGTGTATTATACTTTCATAATACGTCTTCAGACATTGATGCTCTCAGTCCCCACAAATAGAGCTCATTTAGACACCCATTATATTCAGATTAAATGTGTTTGGCATCCCGCATTATAATACTGATTTTATTCTCTGCTGATTCTAGTTGTAATTGATGCGTATGTATTTTATTTTTCTTTAATGGGGCACATGACACTAATAATATACAGTAAGGAATAAAACATGTTAAAGGGATTTAACCAACACATCCAGTATATAAAAGGAAAATAAAAACAGCAGGTATATCATCAAGTGAAAAAGCATTCATGTGCTGCACTATTATCAGTGCTTAACATGAATACCTTTTACTTTTACAGATAAGCTCGCTGAGGTATTTAAATGATTTATTCGTAGAATTAATTGACTTGGCAAAGAGCTTACATAACAGTTCTCAACAGCTCTTTCTGGCTCCCCTAACTTTTCGCTATTTCAGTTGGAACTCCCTGCCCTCCTATCAACTCCGTGTGGATGCGACCTTTGCTATTTAAGACCACACTCAGTAGCTCAATAGAAACGAGTTGAGCATGTTCACTGCTAATCAATGTTATCCTTAACCCACCAGAGACTGAGACAGGGTAAACGAGGCCTTCCTACAGCAGCACTTGGGGAACACACATGGAGAAACCACAGACATGTCACTGCAACAGTTCTATAGAGAACAAATCAGTAGTCCATGATGCTATTTATTTATTTAGTTTTTGTTTACCAATTGCACCAGACAAGAAATTGTACATTTTCAGACAAGACCTGGGAAGTTACAGTTTCGCAAACAATATACAACAGAACATCTCATTCCAAATACTCATATAAGAGCCAATGACATTTAACCTTTATAACAAAAAATATATATAGTCGAGTTCATTGTTTTAAGCGTCCATAAAACCCATATGTTTAAACTCTGAGGCTTCATGGATCTGTAAAAAGACAGCACATCAACTGCATGAATTTTTCCTGCATGAACTGCAGAAGATGGAAAACAAAATCTGCCATTTACATGTTGTTGCCATCCAAACAAAACACACAATTCCATGAGAACTAAATTGGGTTGGAAAGAACCAACAGTAAAAATAATATACTAGGGAAAAGTGAAATAAACACGGTCGCTGCTTAATTTAGGCCAATTTATAGTGTCTCGAGGTGTCCAAGCCATTAGCCCTCAGTTCCTGAAAACTGCTTCTGCTCCATGATATGCCACTTCTATATTGTTCATTTTTTAAGTTAATCACGTTTATTGTATTTATATGTAAAAAAAAAAAAAAAAGAACATTGGTACATATGGCAGCTTCAGAATAATAAATATGACAGGCATAGGGTTTAAACAGAAGTTATGAGGACAACATTCTATCCTGAGGTGAGATATTTTACAGTCTATATAAAATGGGAAAGGAAAGCTGATAAAACATATCTATCATTGTAAAGGTATCATAAACCTTGTTATATATGGTAGATGTACATTAATAGGCAATATTGAGCATGATGTAGACTAACGGGGAGGTCTGAATGGTATACTCATCTGCATCAGATATCATAGCTTGATATATTACTTATTTTGAACTTTAGCTTGCCTTACTGCATTATATTCAAGAAAGAATTTGTATTGATCCAAAAAGGCACATAAACACATTAAAACTCCTCAGTTGCTTTGTTACCAATCTACAGTTGGGTTACATTGTTACACTGCCTGGTCTGTATACATTCTACCCACTTTTTCCATTCCCTTTGCTCCCAAACAGGCCTGTGCTCAGTTGCTTCTCTGTGGCCAACCGGAGTGAAAGAAGGAATTGATTAGCCCAAATCAGCACCTCTGTGCGATTTGCTTGAAATGCAGAAGACATTGCGTGTGCCGGAGGACAGTTAACCCAATTTGCATTGGCCCTGTTCATGTTGCCTTCGTGTGGGCTTAGCCATCAGACGAGGCAGTAAAAACAAGACAGACGTAAAAATGCCTGTCTGTGCAAATCGGTGCTAGCATAGCGAGATTGTTTATCTTGTAAATATTGTTCTTCTGTGCTAAGAGCACAAATGAAAAGAATGGGGCTGCCAGAGGATGGAAAGGTATCCTAACTTTGCTGTAACTCTACCTTTGTGTGCTTTCAGTAATTTCGTAGAGGGAAACTGCTCACACAGCATGCACCGCCCAGGCTGCACTCTTGCATGTATTACTTCCAACTGCAATAGGACACTCAGACTTAGATGTAAAAATGCCTTTCTCTGCAAATTGGTGCTAGTGTAGGGAGATTGTTTATCTTGTAACTACGGTGTTTCAGTGCTGAGAGCACAAATGAGAAGAACTGGTCTGTCTGAGGATAGAAAGGGATCCTAACTTTAGCGTAGGAGTTTATCTTGTAAATGCTTGGCTGTATGAAAACATACAGAAGCAGGATGTGGGAGTGACTTGATCAGGGTCACACAATATGCAAGCAGAAATCATGGGAATCAAACCCAGGTCTTCTGGATGCACCAAGTTCATCCATAGCTCCTTGCTCTAACATCTGGGCTATACAGCAGCCAGAAGGATCGCCATTGACAATAAATAACAAAAAAAGATTGATTGCACTTGCATTACCATAGGAAAGATCATTCCCACATGTTGTGCCTCCGTTGGTGTCAAGTGCAGAGTAGTCAGTCTAGTACCTTATTTTACGCCTGCATGCAGGTGTGTCTTCTAATGCTGAGCTATAAACCCAGGACTCCTTCAGTGTGTCTAATTTTCAGCTGTTGTGAGTGACATTTGTGCTTGGCTGTTTAGAGTACATACAGCTTAAGCCGACAACTGTTCATTTATTGCTGCTCTCCATGCAAACTTTTGGCACAAATACTGTTCATCTGAGTAAACTTGGGCATTTGAGACAACCACTGTTAGTTAAGCGCATTTTAGCCAGTGAGTCCATAAACCAAATAATCTATGGTTCAAACCCCGCTTTGCTGTTAAAATATGGGTGATGCGAGACACTGCAGTATGTTAAGCAAAATTAGTGGAGCAAATAAAGCTTGAAAATTTCTCTGACAGGATTGTTATACAACCTAAGCATTGCCTGAGATACAGATCTTGTAGTTAATATTTCAAGTTCTGTGGATTGTGATGTGAGAGCACGGGATGTGGGACTGCTACCTCCCCCCCTGGCCTGTTACTCCTGTCCCGTGCAGTCACTCTCCACTCAGTCATGCACACACACACACACACACACACACGATGAGACACAGCCCTCAATAAGCCTATTACTCTGGACAGGAATGATGACGTCTTTCATTATGTTAAGTTTGCATTAGGTGGTGATTGTAAGCCCCTGTTATTGCATCAAATGCTGCACTTGCATATCCCATGGACAGCAGGCAAGCAGATACTGCAATAAGTTTATGGCAAAATAAGAGCTCCATTCCCTCTCACTCCCCTGCCTTGGATTGGATGAGACATGTTGTGATACAGTCTTGCAGCCCTTGCAATGCAGAAAATGAACAGCGCACCTCTGCACATCAGCAGCACCAAGACGATGTGTACTGCATGAGGTATGGACATATGTGGTACACATGGCTGGATGAGGCTGGGAATATACTCTGCCCTTTGTGTAGTCTTGTCTGCTCCAGATTTTTCACCAAAGTACTTTCAAGGCACGCAGCCTGCCTGTGAATTTTATCCTTCAAGTGCCTGCACATCAAGGGCTATTTTCAGTACATTTACAACAGAATGAATGCCTGTAGACTTGATATGATTGCCATGTTATAAATACGGACTTCATCAGTGACCATGGCTGTATGTAGTCTGACAGCTCAGCAGTGCATAGAGTAAAACACATTCATGATTCAACGACGAACATTGTGCCCTTTTTTTTTTTATGGTGGGGGGACTGATTCTTGGTGAGTCAGCTTCAATGATTAATGTTATTCTCTGTTGATTTTGTAATTTAAAGGCTCATTTTCAGTCAGAATTTAGAAATGACATGCTGAGGTGACAAAATTTTCCTGTAGGATGGTATGTCTACTAAGACAGTAGCTATGGTGGGATTTGAACCAAAGTAATAGCTTGTCTGCATTGCCTTTTTTCAAGCGTTTTTTTGAGAAAGGCATTTTTCCCCAGCCACCAGAACTGTCAAAGTGATCTACTCTGTATATTTTTAATTGACTTGTCCCTCACTCATGCCCAGAGTGTCTCAACCATACACTTTGCAATTTTGGTAGCAGTGACACTGCGGGGATAAGACACATGTTGGTTTGAATGGTCATAGCAGGAATCAAAATAGTAAGCCATACAGCAGCAAAACTGTTGAGTAATGTTTTCTCGTCTATTGTGCCAACATATCAAATTACTTCTCTGTATGTGCACTTTTCATAAATGCATGGGATGCAGGTATGTATTTGATATTTAGCATGTGAAATGTCTGTTCTAGCACCCAATCTGTCAAACATCCTGGCTAAGTCAGATTACTGCAATGCCTTTCACGTATACTGATAACTTGCTGCTTTTACGGAAGTTGCCCATTTGTCTCCTGCGCTACTCGTTCCCTGGTAGGCAAGTGCATGTAAAAGTAGCTGTGTACAATGGTATGCTGCTCATCTAGTGGAAAGAGCATCACAGGTTTAACCCCTGCTAGAGCCAAATTGTTACTTTTTGACCATTGGCAAACCACTTAACCTCCCAATGCTCCAATCTACCCAGCAGTGGAATGGGCAGACGATGGTCCCCACTGGAAATGAGGTGTTGCCTCTCAGCTATTCTGGGTAAGATAGATATATAAAGTTCACCCCAATCCTGGCTGAGCGTTCGCAATATAACCTATGAGCTCCACTTAAGAATGCATTTTAGAGATGAGCTGCTATTTTTATTTAAGACATGGATTCGCAAATGGATACAATTTGTAGATTTTTTTATGTATTTATTTTACAAACAGCCATTTCAAAATATACAGTGAACTAAAAAACTCCCTTTTTGTTAACAAATCATGTTGCAGGGCACCATGGAGTAAAGGGGCAGACAAGACGGGCCAGGAGGGGCCTTTTCTGCTGACACGTGTGGTTTTTTTTTTTCCCATGATAAACCATAGTCTTAAAATATAGCATAGTATATGGTAGCCCACGTTACATCCAGCACCTCTTTGTGGCAGTAAATGGAAGTTATTTTAGCAAAACCTGACTCCTTAGCCACACTAACTCCAGAATCAGCTCGCCTCTCAGCCAATATGCAGGTTTGGACATAGTGAACAAGAAGGCTTTGCTGGTTGCACTCATCTTTGCAGCCGGTTGTCGCAGAATATGAGAGGAGTCGCTACTACTGAAGAGGTTCCTACTGAAAGGGTTCTGTTGCTGCTCTTTATGCTGAGGTGTCTGCAATTCACCATGGGTGAGTAAAAAAAAGTGTTCCTATCATCTTTGGAATTTTACATTAAGCGCAATAACAAGCTTGGCACTCCATCCTGCCTCTCAACCCTTTGTCACCTAAAGATGTATGCGGAGGAGGGGGCTGGCCTTCAACATTTGGGACTCAAATTAAGGAGGTGTAAGCTAGCTCAGACATGAGCAGTTTCTCTGGGTTTTCCATTTGCCGTTCATGGCCCATTACAAATGGTTAAATATGATCTTGTGTTGAATTTTAAGTGGACAGTACTTTTCTTTCCCTTTTGGGATAGTCAGATGAGAGATTTGGGGAAGGGGACCTCTTCCAAGCACCGAGAAAAATACAGTGAGTTGGGGCGGGTTAACCATACTCTCAGGGAAGGGGACTTATCAAGACATCAAGCGCCAAGAAAATAGGGCTTTTCAACTACCATACCTCATACAGTCTGCGTAGTAATAGGGCTCTCCGTGGAAGAAACTATTTTAACACTTCATGTTGTACGGATGGAAAACATGACGTAGGTCCTTTTTGGATGCAAAACGTCTGCAGGCTACACCCACTGCAGACGTAAAAAGTAGGATGACATTTTTTACTAACTAGTACTACTGCTTTAAGCTTAAACAAGGCAACACAGTAATAAAAACATTAACAACAGTGCGGTATATATCAAATACATAATGTTGCAGTGGAATAGTTATCTCCACAGGAGTGGTAAGAGCCTCATAACCAACTCTTGGCTCTGCCATTTGCTTGTTATGGATCCTACCCCGTGGTGGAGATAAATGTTATTCCACTGCAACCCGTTATGCATTCCCCATTAAGTAGAAAAGTGGTAACCCTTCTACACCTCCACGGTTTAATGTATTCCTTAGAGTAGAAAATGGACTACCTATTCTGGACATTTTGCTCCAATTTTAAAAGTCCCTGCTACTTAACAGTACTGACTGTCAATGCTGACAGATCGAGAGATGCTATGAGCATATCATCTTGGTAGGTGTTACGCAGTACCCAGGTGACTGAATTACTTGTGCTACTGTGCCAGCAACTTTGCATCTCTGTTTGTTTATATTTAGAACGTTTTGATGTTATGATCATTCCTCCTTACAGATTTAAACTCTGTATGATGCCCTATCAGGATAACTGCTACATAGTCTTTACTTATTGGTTATATGATGTACACTGCACACCATACCTCTCAACCTTTCAATCACCCAAATGTGTGAAGAGATGTGTGACAAATCATCAAACATGACACTTCAAGCTCAGAACACTGTGGAAATAAGTGTCCTAATGTTTATAATGCTTGTAGATAATGCAGCATCTTGTATTATAAATTTCTGCTTGAAAGTCTCAGTGGTCAGTGCTTGATGTATGTCACCTTCTCAGTGTGGATCAGAGGGTTTCTGAGAGAAAACATTAGTGACGTTCCTCGTAACGTGCGACAGTTGAGAGGTATGTTGCACATCAGTCTTTGATCGTTGGTTCTATGATATACACTACAGACATACCGTAATGAACAGTCTGAATTCCAAACAGGATTTAATGGAGAAACAGAAGCATACTGTATATACTCCTATTTAGGCTGCTTTCTTACTAGCCCAAATGGTTTAACATACTAGTGCACATTTTACCTGTTCAGCGACTCGTTACCCATTTATTTTGGTTTCTTATACAGTGGTTCTCAACAGCAGTAACAAACTGACTACACAGACAGAGCTCCATGTCTACGCAGGATGCAGTGCACCCGCTCCATTCCGCGGTTTTGATGAGCGATCGATGGAGCTGCTGCTGATCTGTGGCAGGAGGAGACAGACAGCAACCTCAGGTAATATTGTAATTTTTGGTATTAATCTTACGGGCTGCATTGTGACACGGGGTAACCTTCATCCGACTGGGATATTATAATTTCGGGGCAGACACCGAGCAGCAGACTGTCATTTGGGCTTGTTTAAAAACAGCATATGTATGTACAGCCATATGTGTATGTGTACTACAGCGATCTATATATACAGTTATATGACGTAGTGGAGGCCAGCAGTAAATAGATGGTTG
Source organism: Neoceratodus forsteri (assembly GCA_016271365.2). Classification (NCBI taxonomy): domain Eukaryota; kingdom Metazoa; phylum Chordata; order Ceratodontiformes; family Ceratodontidae; genus Neoceratodus; species Neoceratodus forsteri. Next base: position 967,291,938 of record CM057453.1, read on the forward strand.
TCAACACAGTGCATTTTGTAGGGTTTTTTTCAGTTTATACTGGAAATAAAACATAAACCAGTTAGCTTGCACGATTGTTAGTGAGTTGGGGTTGGAATTGGGGCGGGTTAACCATACTCTCGGGGAGGGGACCTCTTAAGACATCAAGCGCCAAGAAAATAGGGCTCTTCAACTACCATACCTCATACAGTGTGCGTAGTAATAGGGCTTTCTGCGGAAGAAACTATTTTAATACTTCATGTTGTACAGACGGAAAACATGATGTAGGTCCTTTTTGGATGCAAAACGTCTGCAGGCTATGCCCACTGCAGATGTAAAAAGGGGATAAAACCTTTTATAGGTACATTAGGGAGCGAAGAAAGACCAAGGGAAGGATACAGAGACTTAATAAAGGGAAGGGAATGTGGGCAGAGGGTGACAGTGAAAAAGCAGGAATACTGAACAAATATTTCTGCTCAATAGTCACAATGGAAGAGGAGTGGGAGGTACCTAAACCAAACAAGAGAAATACTCTGAATAGGGAGGTCGATACCAGTCCATTCACAGAGGAAAGGGTTTTGAAAGAACTCTTGAAACAGAGGGTGGACAAAGCAATGTGGCCTGATTGGATTCACCCCAGAATTCTAAAAGAATGAAGGACAGAACTAGTAACACCACTGACTACTCTAACAAATCATGGGAGGATGGGGTGGTAGCCGAGGACTGGAGGAGGGCAGATGAGATTCCACTTCACAAAAGTGGGAGCAGAGCAGAGGCAGGAAACTACAGACCAGTTAGTTTGAACTCAGTGGTAGGGAAAATGATGAAATCACTTCTGAAAAAAAGAACTGTTGAGTACCTAGAGGCCAGTGGGGCACAGGACCCAAGGCAGCATGGTTTCACAGCAGGAAGGTCACATCAGACAAAGATTTATTTCAGACCAGGCAGGGGCTGTGGATATGGCCTACCTAGATTTTAGCAAGGCATTTGACACAGTCTCGCATAAAAGATTAATATACAAGTTAGCCAGCCTAGATAAAACACTGGCTGGACAACAGGACACAAAGGGTAATAGTAAACTGAGTCCACAGTGAAGAAAGGAGGGTAACTAGCAAGATAACACTTATAGGGGTTCGATACTGAGAACCAGTCCTCTTTAATGTCTTTATAAGTAACATTGGAAACACCTGGAAGGAAAAATATGTCTCTTGCAGGCGACAAGATCTGCAACAGGGTTGCTGATGGGAGCCGGGAGAGGCGAGTGAGGAGGACCACAGCCGGTGGTACATAGGAGATCGAGGGGCCCTGGGAAGCTGCATCAGCAGTAAGAGGAGTGTTAGAGGGCCGCGCCGCTCCCAGGAACAAGGCAGTGGGGCCAATCAGCCTCAAGCGCGTGACAGATTCTAAAGGCCATTGGCCCAGTAGCAAGAGCTGCTGCTGTGTTCTTCGTCCCACATCACCCACCCCGGCCACAAACTCTACTAAATAGTCGGAGTGGGTGGAGCCTTGGAGCGAGAAAGGCTGTGAGTGGTAAACCTGGACTACTGTAGGTATCCTGGATTACTGGAGCTGGGAGGAGCAAGCAGAGTAGGCGAGGACTGAAAATATTTGACTATATGCAGCAGAGAGGCATGGCGTATGGGACCTGGTTCTGGGTGGTACTGTTTTACTGCTACTGAACTTGGGAGGCAGGCAACATCGTATGTTTGGACACCACTGAGCCAAGGCTAGTCACACATACAGCTGTAGGATTTGAGAGACGTAGACTGCGAAACTGCTGACGATAGAGTGCTGTGTATACCGTTTTAAACTGCTGAGTATATAGTGCTGTTCTTCGCCAGTGCTGCCTTATATGTGAGCTGTGATAACTGCTGATTTATATACAGTGCTGAGGGGTTTAGAAAACTGTTAAAAGGGATATCTGCTAATTGATCAGTTGATCAAGTGAGGTGGGCAAAAACTATTGGGCTGCAAGTGGTTAGACCTGTTCACACCAAAATGAGGGTGGATTCGGGGCTGACCAGAGCGGGCATCTTCGGAAGGGGGATTGGGTGTTCGGGGTGCGGGGCAGCAATTATCCTAAATTGGGCATGGAAGAACGTAGGGTGCCCAGTGTGTTCCCTGCTTGCACGACTTAGGGCAGAGGTAGAGGGGATCGAAGGGAACTAGAAGACATGAGGGAGGGGGATGGGAGGGAAAACGGTCCTATGGAGGAGGGTAGAGAGGCCCGCCACAGCATACCCCAGGGTGCAGGTAGGAGCAGGCCCCATGGTGACTTTGGAAGGGAGGCGTGTACATGCAACTCAGGAGGGTGGGGCGTATCACAAGCAACAAACTGAAAAATACCCCATAGGGTGAGGCCAGTCAGAGGAGATAAAGAGGGGAGGGCGGTGACAACATACCTGGGCAGAACAATACTCTGTAACAGATACACCATGCTCTACCAGGAGAGGAGATGGTTTGGGGGCAGAGAACATTTGGTTGAACTTCTGGGGGTTGGGAGTAGGAGGAAATGACACTGGAGGAGGAGGCAGGCAGTGAGAGGGACCAGTAAGCTGGAGGTGGTGGTGGAAACTGGGGCAGACCAAGACTGCAGGCTGGAGGACTCAGCCAAGCGGAGGTGGTGGCGAGGACACTCTAGAGGGCCAGGCATGGGGAGGGATACCTGCCGAGGTGGGAAGGTGGATGAGGAGGGAGGTGGGAAGTATGCCAGAAGGGAGGGAAGACAAGATCGGGAGAGGCGGGAGGAGGGCAGTTGGAGGGGATCTGACACTCTGGCCCAAAATGGAGTGGGATGGGCAGCTGTACTGGCCAGGAGGTTGGGGGAAAGAAGAAACTGGAAAGCACTGGCAGAAGGAAGAGCATGGTAGGACATGCACAGACTAGTGAAACCCAGATTAATGGGGTGCAAGGAGCAAGCTGGGGCCGATGATAGAAGACCTAGAGGATCAAAAGGGCCAGTGGGGGTAAGGTGATCCTGCTGGAGGACTCCATGATCAAGGAGCATCCAGTGGAAGGAGAGGGAGGGTGCAAGCAGCAAAGTCGAGGGTTAAATGCATCTCCGGGACTATCCGTTCACAAAGGCCAAGTCGAGAGCTACATTCCTTAGCCTTGAGATAAGAGGATCCCCAATTTCCTGGTACACCTGGGCTGATACATGGAAGGAAACACATGACCTCAAATCCAGGCGAGTTCAGGAGCTAACTAGGGTCTGCCATTCTACTGGGAGTACAATTTTTTCTCAGAAATCCTGACGGTGCTTAGGGGCATCTGGGAGAGGCCAAGCACAAACTAAGAGGTGTAAACCAGTGGCTTAGGAAGGAAGGGTTTGGACTGGTGGTGGGGGGATTGGGGGTGGGGGAGACACATGGGATGATAAGGGGTTATATGCTAGAGATAGGCTACATCTTAACCTAGAGGGGAAAGAGATCATAAAGCTGAAACTCAAATTCATAAACGTGAAGTGGGGTTTAAACTTGTATAGAGGGGAGGGACTAGTGCAGGACTGGAGACAGGACTGACCATGGTCCCCGGCAGCAAATAAGGGCAGGGGACCCCGATGGACACAATGCAAGAGCTGTGCAGGAGTGGTCAAATAGGGAGAGAGAAGGGCCAAATCAGCTGAGCGGGGGGGTGGGGTGGAGGACGGTCCTGGTCAACGCCAGGAGTATGGGCAACAAAATGCCCGAGCTACAGGCGATGCTGGCCAAAGGATCAGCGGATGTGGCATTGATTACGGAAACATGGGCCACCAAGAAAAATGACTGGAACCTAAATTTGGAGGGTTATAAAATATTCAAGAGAGATAGAGAAAGTGGGTAGAGGAGGAGACGTAGCACTAATAGTCAAGGATGGAATATTGGTAAGAGGAGTGGAAGAGGCAGAGGGGGCAGTGGAAGCTATTTGGGTAACCCTACAGTCGGGGGGAGGAAAAAGATTAAAAGTAGGGGTGGTATACAGGCCACCCACAATGGATGAGGATCTGGAGGGAAAATTGGTTGAGCACATCAAGAGGCACTGTGACCGGGGAAAAGGTAGGGTGGTGGTCATGGGGGACCGGAATATGCCGGGGGCAGACTGGGACACCATGACATCAGCGGTGGCCAGGGAGCAGAGGCTGATGGATGTGTTCAAGATACCTTCTGCTCCAACAGGTGGGAAGCCTACTGGGGGAAGAGATACTGAACACGCCCAGCAGACAGCGATCGGATAAGGGATCTGGAGGTGTGTAGCCCACTGGCAGGAGAGACCATGACAGTCTGGTTATGCTGTACCGGGAGGGGGAGACAACCACTCAAACACAGTGGTAATGGATTTCAGAGGGCGGACTCGTGAGAATGGGCAGTATACTGAGGTGGAGCTTGAGCCAGATCAGGCCAGACATGGATGTAGATGGATTGTGAGAGCCATTAAAAAAAGGGGTACAGGAGGCTACTGCTTGTGTGCAAGGGTGGAGCAAAATGGCGAGACCAACAAGCTGTGCTGGTGGAACAGGAGGTGCAAGAGGCAGTAAGAGAGAAGAAGGCTGCCTACGCACGTTTAAGTGTTCCAGGGGAGAGAGAGAGGGATCTGAGCTGTCAGCCAGAAGGGTCACAATGGTGGTGAGGGATTGAAGGCGATGATGGAGCACAACCTGGCTACGGATCTCGTTGGTGGGGGAAGAGGTTTTTATAGATACATAGAGGAAAAGAGGAAGGGGAGAGCACAGATCCACTGGATTAGGACTGGGGGGTAAATGGGCTCAGGAGGCGGGGAACAGGCAGAAGTACTGAACAAGTAATTTGCCTCGGTCTTCAGGGAGGGAGACATGGACTCCAGTCAACCAGAAAACGGGGGGGGGCAGCTGAGAGGATAGGGCATAGGGAGATGAGAGGATCAACAGAGGCAGGGGCACCAAGTTGCCCAGGAGAGGGCTAGGGAGGGGGAAATCACAGAGGGCAGCATGAGGGAGGCCCTACGGGCACTGAAAACTGACAAGGCACCAGGACCGGATGGGCTGCATCCAAGGGTACTGAAGGAACCGTCGGACGAACTAGCAACCCCACTAGCCATGCTGTTCAATACTCCTCTCCAGACAGGAAGGGTGCCCCAGGATTGGAGGGTGGCCCATGTGGTGCCCATCCACAAAGGGGGGTCTAGGAAGGAGAGGGGAAATTCCAGGCCTATCAGCTTAACATCAGTGGTGGGCAAACTAATGGAGGGCTTCATCAAAGGGATGCTCGGGAGACAAATGGATAGGCTGGGACACCTGGATGACAAGCAGTATGGGTTCACCCCAGGGAGATTGTGCCAGACCAACCTCAGATTTCTACAACCGGATGACAGGAACCCTTGACAGAGAGTCTCCAGTGGACGTCTTATACCTGGATTTTGGTAAGGCGTTTGACTCGGTACCCCACTTCGGGTTGTTGACAAAGTTGGCGGAAATGGGGGTGGGAAGACAGTTGCTTAGATGGGAGGAAAACCGGCTTACAGATAGAACACAGAGGGTGGTGGTGAGAGGGACTGTCTCCTCCCCTAGGAAGGTCATCTGTGGGGTGCCCCAGGGGTCGGTCCTTGGATCACTCCTGTTCAATGCATATGTCTCCGATATTTTTTTTCTTTATTTTTTTTTTAATTTAGTTTTTGTTAACCGGGTAGGTGCACTAGCCATAAAATGACTATTTTCAGGCACAACCCGGGAGAGTACAACAAAAGGAGAACAGTTGAACAACAGCAACATGGGTACAATAGTACAAATAGAGGAACAGTACAGCAGCGCTACAAAAATACAATGGGTAGAAACAACAAAAAATAATGGCAAGCATTATACAGATAATGGCAGTAAGATATATAATAAGTGCAGAAACCATGGACCCGACCTGTAGGTGAAAGGTTAATAAGATAATAAGGTTATATAGAGAGAAATGTGAGGAATGTTCAAATATAACAAGAAAGACGACAGAAGGAAGGTCAGGGGTGGTAGTGGCAAAACAACAGTGGATGGTCAGCAACAAGGTTCAAGAAAGGAAGAAGCTAGTAGTCAAGTTATTTACAAAGAGAAGGAAAAATATGGGAACAGAAGAGAGAGTCTGGAGCTGGATTAGAGCAGGGTGACATTACTGGTAAGTCTCAGGAGCTTCAGGTTGGGTCAAAGCATTACAAGCATCAGCTAAGGATGAGATATGACGATGTTCACTTTTAAATCAAAAGTGAAACTGAGACAGCCAGAGGTTGAGTGGAAGAGCATTCCATAGCTAGGAGCAAGAGAATTGGAAGGCCTCTGTGCCTTTGGTTGTCCGACATCTCGGAACATAGAGCAGGATTTGTCAACTGATGCGGCCATGGGAGGATGGTTGAGGACCAGCAACGCAGCCAGCTGGGACGGGTTTTTTTCCGGATGATCGAGTCCATTAGTGATCCAAGGTAGTATTGTCTACTGGGCAGAGGGGGAGAGCCAATTCAGATCCTTATAAAGAAGGCAGTGACGTTTGAGTCGAGCTGACGAAGAGGCAAATTGGCATATATTGTTATAAGTTATGTCCCATTTTAGTAGGGAGGTTTTCTGGGCAGAGGTAAGAATAGAGGCACCATAGGTAAGGGTTGGGAGCAGAATACCTCGGGCAATTGCTAATTTGGCAGAGGGTGTAAGCATATAGCTCGTTTTGTAAGCTACTCCTAGTTTCGAGTTTACAGCTTTGCACAAGGACTGAATGTGAAGATTAAACTAGGACTGGTCCAGGAGGATCCCAAGCTACTTGAAGAAGTAACATTTTCAAGTGGAAATCCTCCTGGGTGAAGAACCTCCAGCAAACTAGAACAGGTCTTAATCTTGAGTGCAGAACCTAGAGCATGGCTTTCTTTTTCATTTAGTACAAGCTACGGTCTAGTAGCCAGTCTAAGACCTTATTGAAGTCTGAAGTAATGATGTGTTTATGCAGGCAATACTAGAAGAACTAGTGTAGATCAGGTCATCAGCGTAGAGAATAGCTGAGCAGGATTCCAGGACCTCAGCTGCATTGTTGATAAAACTTAGGGAACAGAAGGGGCCCAAGGATGAAACCCTGGGGGACCCCAAGGTTGATAGTAGACGTGTTGGACAGGGATGAGTTAAATTTGACAGCTTGAGACCTGTTTGACAGGTAGCTACAGAGAGACCAGTCCAAACAGGGGTAGAGAAATGGAATTTATGGAGAGTGGAGAAGCAGGGATGGTCAACAAGATTGAAAGCCTTAGTGAGGTCAATGAAGATGGCACCTGTGAGTTTTCCAGAGTCCATGTTGGACAGAATATCAGTAGTTAGTTGAAGAAGAGCCGTGGTGGTGCTATGGCCTTTTCTGAAACCATGCTGAGTGTCTGAGAGGAGATTGTAGCGTGTAAGGTAGTCAATGGTCTGTGATGCATATAGGGACAGGAGTTAGGAGTAGGATAAGCCTCTTCGCAGATGACTAAGCTGGGGGCATTGGCAGACGGGGAGGAAGCAAGGGTGGCAGTCCAGAGGGACATGGACACCCTAGAGGGCTGGGCAAGGAGGTGGGGCTGAGGTTTAACCCAGAGAAGTGTAGGGTGTTGCATCTGGGGGCCAGAAACCCAGGGCATGTTTATACCTTGGGAGGGGTTCCATTGCAAGCCACTTTGAGTGCAAGGGACCTCAGGCTAGTGGTAGACACCAAAATGAACAACAGAGAGAACTGCAGAAGAACGGCAGCAAAGGCAAACAAGTTACTGGGCTGCATAGCCCAGGGAATAACATCCGGGAGGAGTGAAGTGATCCTACCTCTGTACAATGCCTTGGTTAGGACGCACCTCGAGTATTGCCTGCAGTTCTGGAGGTCGCACCTTAAGAAGGACATAGCACTGTTGGAGAGGGTCCAGAGGAGGGCAACCAGGATGATCCGGGGCATGGGGGATAGAACCTATGAGGACAGGCTGGAAGCCGTTGGGTTATATTCACCGGAGGAGAGGAGAGAGAGAGGGGGGACATGATTGAGATTTTCAAATATGTGAAGGGGATTAACAGGGGTAGAGCCAAAGGAATGTTTAGGCTAAAGCAAGGGGGCACAACCAGACGGCATCAATGGAAACTGGAGGGAGGAACCTACAGGGGAGAACGTAGAAGGCATTACTTCACAGAGAGGGTAGTGGACCAAGTGGAATGCTTTTGTCCGGGGAGTCTGGTCAGGCAAGACACTGTGGAGGGATTTAAGAGTGGGACAGATGCTGGGGGTACTGAAGCTAAGACTGACCTCACGGGCAAAGGGGGAGCGAGCACCCGCTAGGGGCTGGCTAACCGAACAGACACGAAAGACTGACAGGCCTATTCTGCTGGCTTTTGGTATGTTAAGGTGGGGTGGAAAGGATGAAAAGGGACTTGGCAAGGTTGGAGGAATGGGAAAATATATGGCAGCTCAGATTCAATGCAAAGAAGTGCAAGGTAATGCATCTGGGAAACAAAAACCCAGGGTAAGAGTACACAATGGGGGGAGAGATGATAAAAATCGAAAAAGACCTAGGAGCAATTATATCAGATGACCTAAAGGTGGGCAAGCAATGTGAGAAGAAAGTAAGGAGGGCTGGGGGGATACTGGGATGCAAAGGGAGAGGCTTCAACAGTAGAAAACAGGAAGCTGTTATTCCTCTGTACAGACAGTTGGTGAGACCCCATCTGGAGTACTGCATGCAATTCTGGAGACCCGATCTCTGCAAAGAGAGTGGAGGCTGTTCAGAGGAGGGTAACCAAAATGGTGCAGGGTCTGCAGCAGAAGACATACGAGGACAGACTAAAGCAGCTTAATATGTATACCCTTGAGGAAAGGAGGGCGAGGGGGGACATGATAGAAACTTTCAAGTATCTAAAGTACAAGAAGGTAGCATCTTTCAGAAAAAGATGTGAAAGAACAAGGGGGCACAATCTGATGACAGAGGGGGACGGCTCAGAGGTAATGTTAGAAAGTATTTTTTCAGAGAGAGGGTTGTGGATGCATGGAACAGCTTTCATGAGGAGGTTGTGGAGTCAGGAACAGTGGGAGAATTCAAGAATGCATGGGACAGACATAAAGCAATTCTAGTAGGGGGGTGGGGTAGGAGGAAGTAAGCTGTTTATTAACTAGAATCTGCAGCTTATCCATCAGGTAGGGAAATGGGTAGACTAGGTGGGCCAAGCAGTCCTTATCGGCCATCAAATTCTGTGTTTCTATGAGAAGGTGTGAGCGCATATAGTGAACCTCTGTGCACTGGTCCCCCGTTTGTGGGGGCACGACAAGCTAAGAGGTTAATCTGGTTCAATGTCAGTTGGCATCCATCTGTATTCTCCTTCCCCGGGACGAGGCCGAAAATAGGCAGAACTGTCTAGGCCTCCTTTCCCGGTCAACAAAAAGTGAAAAAAAACCCCAACAACCTTGCATTAAGTCCCAAGAGGAGTACAGCACAGACTGAAAGTTCACCGAAATCTGCATTAGGACACCAAACAGTGGCTGTGGAGGCAGAGGGGCCGGCATCAGTGGTGGGTCCAGGAAGGGCAACGGAGCGGAGCAGGCCGACACTGTGTTGCTGGGTTCCTGAGAGGACAATGAAGCAGCAGCCTGGGGTGATGCTGGTGGAGACTGGGATCCCGAAGCCAAGACATGAGCTGTACCCACAGCTGAATGCAACATCTGAGAATTAGGGTGGACCCCCAAAACCGCTGAGCCAGCACCAGCGAAGACTGTACCGGCAGAACTGCTGGACTGATGGCTTGTGGAGAATAAGGACCTGAACAGCAGGGGCTGAAAGGTGGGCAGAGGAATAAAAAATTACCATAGTAATAGTGGTTCTTTCAAGGGATCCTTCAGTATGCTTAACTAATGTGGATTATGTGGTCAGCCTTGTAGGTTCTACTGCCCCAGAGAAAGTGGAACATATGTAAATTATAAAATGCTGAAATGGAACTAGAATGCAATTCAAATCTCTGCCTCTAGGTGCTGCTGCATTCTGCAGCCCAACGTTAGATTCATTTGGAGCTATGTGGGCAATAGCCCCCTATGCACTAACCTATGCTAATCCAAGTGAACAATAAACATACAGTGAGCCCCATGAGGGCTAACTATGGCAAACACAACAAAATAAAAAACTGCGAGTTAACAGTAAGGAATGCTCAACAGTATGGAAAAAAGAAGCTGGCACTGCTCAAAGGAGAACCTTCTCAGATTCTGAATGGGGAGGGAGATTTAAGCATACTGAGGGGTCTGTTGGAAGAAACAATATTACTATGGTAAGCTATTTTTTCTTCAAACCTCAGGAATCCCTCCGTATGCTTAAAGCAGACTATCAAGCAGTACCTTAGTAGGTTGGGCACAGAGCCTGTTTGGGGAAAAAGGTTCTGCAAGCCGCAATACCAAATCTGGCATCAGTTCTGGATTGTACATCCAGGCAGTAGTGCTCTGTAAAAATGTGCACTTTTTTCCAGGTAGCTGCTTTACAGATGTCAAACAATGGGATATCCCTTGCAGCTGCCACTGAGGCAGCAGTACCCCTTGTAGAATGAGCCAAATGCCTTGAGGAGGCTGCTTACCAGCTTTGCTGTAGCAGAACTGAATACAGAAGACTATCCAGGGAGCAACAGTCCTCTCCTGAGGCTGGCCTGCCCTTACCCACCTCACCATAGGTAAGGAACAACTGAGTGTTCAGATCGGAGGTCTTTGGTACGTTCCAAGTAGTAAACCAGTGACCTTTTGATGTCCAGACTGTGCAGCTTCAGCTCACCAAAACTGGAATTTGCTGTCGAGAAAACTGAAGGGTAATGGACTGATTAAGGTGGAATTCAGACACCACCGTGTGAAGGAATGTTCTATTAGTCTTTGTGGAAAATAATGTAGTTTTGGTCTGTGCAGAGGGCCTGCAGCTCGCACACCCTTCTTGCAGGGGTAATGGCCACTAGGGACACTGTTTTCCAAGTGACGTACTTCAGGTCTGCAATAGTCATATGCTCAAAGGAGGGTTCTATGAGCTTGACTATACACAAATTTAAATCCCAAGGTGGTACAGGCTAAGAGGTGGGTGCAAGTGGAAGAGAACTTTGAAAAATTTTCTGAAAATAGGATGAAAAGCTATGGTAGTATCTTTACCTGCTGAAATGTAAGCAGAAACTGCAGCCAGATGAACCTTAAGGATTGAAAAACCTAATCCCTGTAAGTGTACTAGGTAATCCAAAAGAACTGGCAGTTCTGCCTGGGAAGAATTAGTCTGCCTGTGCTCGCACCACAAGGTGAATCTCTTCCACTTGGAAGCATAATTCTTTCTCATGACAGGCTTCCTGTCCAGTAAACACAGAGCACCTGAAGTACCTCCTCAGAGTGCCACAGACTGGAAGACTAACTGTTCAAGAACCAAACTGAGGCGAAGGGACCCAAGGCTGGGGTATGTTATCCTGCCCAGAGAGTCAGCGAATTGTAACCCAGGGGAAGGTGGATGGGTTGACGCCTGGACAGAGTTAGAAGTAGAGGGTATCAAAGTAGTCTGGGCCAATCTGGGGCCACCAGCATCATGGAAGCTGGCTGGCTGGCTCCTCAGGTTCAGGAGGACTCTTAACAGTATAAAGGGAATGGAGGGAAGGCATAAAGGAACCTCCCTGTACAGTCCAGGGCTAAGGCATCCAGGGTGAGAGACCCCATAGCTGGGGGCCTGCAGCAATACAGTGGAAGCTGATGGCTCTCTGCTGAAGCAAAACAGATCTTTGCAGTAGCCCCACCTCCTGAAGATAGTTGCTAGAACTTGCTTGTTTAGGGCCCACTCGTGGTGCCCTTGACAGTCTGCTGAGGGCAACGGCCAAGGTATTTGTCCTTTCCTAGTAAGTGGATTGCAGACAGGTGCACATCCAGAAAGTAAGCCAGGGACCAGATTCTCATTGCTTCTGTGCAGAGCTTGGAGGATCTGGTGTCCCCGTTTGCTGATGTAATATATGGTGGTGGTGTCTGTCCTAAATTGGACAGACTAAGTACTGCCCTCAGTTTGAGGAGACTGATGTGTAACCTGGGCTCCTGGGGAGACCAGGTACCACTGTGTCTGGTTGTCCAGATGCACCCCACCCTCCCATCCCAGGAGGGATGCATCTGTAGTTGTGACCATGTTGGGGGACTGCTGCTGGAAAGGGACTCCTTCCCAGAGGTTGTCTCCCTCCTTCCACCATTCTAGTGTTTGAAGCAGTGCTTCTGTGACTGGTACCAGCTTGTAAAGTGAACCCCTTCTCTGGAAGCAGTGTGCTCAGAGATGATTCTGTGTATCTCACTTGGAACATGACACCTGGCATCACTGTGGTGAAGGCCATATGGCATAGAAGGCTAAGAAAGTGCCTTGCTGGCCTGAAAGTAGACAGTTTGCTAGATTATGCAATCTCTCCCGAGAGAGAAAAGCTCTTCCTTGTAAGGTGTCCAGTTGTGCATTTATGAACTCCGACGACTGTACTGACCGTTTAGGATTTCTGCTGGTTTATAAGGAATCCAAAGGACTCCAAAGTTCCCCGAATGAGCTGGAGGTAATTTTTGACCTGTTGGGGAGATTTTCCCATGATCAACCAGTTGTCCACGTATGGGAAAACAGACTGACTCTGCCTTCTGAGAGGTGCCACCACTACAGCTAGGCACTTTGTGAATACCCTTGGGACAGAGGATAACCTGAAGAGAAGAGCTGAGAACTGGTAGTGTCCTGAGGGTAGGCAGAACCTCAGATACTTCCTGTGGCTGGGTCTGATTGAAACATGGAGGTATGCAGCTTTCAGATCCAGTGAGGCCAGCCAGTTGCCCTGTTGCAGAGAAGGGATCTCTACAGAGTGACCATCCTGAACTTTGACTCTGCCAGGTGTCTGTTCAGGTATCGGAGATCCAAAATGGGCCCCCCCCCCCGAGGGAATACCTTGAATAAAGACCCCCCCCCCAAACTGGGAAGAAGAAATTCTTTCTGCTGCATTCACTTGTAACAGCTCTTTGATCTCTAACTCCAGCAGAATCCTTTCTGTTGGAGCTGAAGGCGACGATTTTCTGTGAACTTGCAGTTTTGGGAATCTCGAACTGCAGAGAGAGCCCCTGGCTGACTATCTCCAAGGCACATTTGTCTGTGTGTCTTCAGTCAAATTAGTGGTTCGTAGCCATGCAAATCTCCTCATGGAGATGTCCACAGTCATGAATCTTGATACAGTCACTGACATCCATTGCCATATGGAACTGGTACTTGGTAGCTTGCAGTCTCAGCTATGCCATGCCCCAGCTCAGTAGGAGCCTTGTCATACATGGCTAGGACTGAATTCCAGAGTGTTTTCTGGTATTGAGCCACATAAGCCATGGAAGTAGCCAGTCTTAGGAGGAGAGAGGCTACCGCATAGCCCTTCTTTCCCATGCCATCCAGTTTCTTAGAATTCTTATTGGGAGGATGCGAGGACATTGGCACCCCGGCCTCGTCATAGGCAGCAGCATGGACCATCCCTTCATGACTGGGACAGGCATAAAGATTCTGTCCAGCTGGTACTTTTTTCCCCATCTTTTTATCCACCCCTTGGATTGAGAAAGGAGTTTACAGGATTTTCCACGTTGCTTTCCTAAGGGACTTATGGACAGACAATAAAAGCCTTTTGGTGAGTGCCAGACCCATCATTTCGAGGAAGTCAGCTTCTTCCTCCTCCACCAGCTCTTGGGTGGTAAGGTCGAGGGTGTCGACCATCTACTTGACAAAAGCATAGAAGAAGGAATGATCCTCTGGTCCTCTAGAAGGGGAACCAAACCCCTGCTCAGGGGAACGCTCCAGTTCTATTGGTCCCCCCCCCCCCACCAATCTTCCTCCTCTTCAGGTTCGCCATAAAACTCAAGAACCTGGGCCTAGGGTGGTACCTTGGCGTGAACTGAAGTAGCCACAGGAAGACCAAAAGACTGCAGAGCCTGGATTATATGAAGGCCTTTGACAAGGTCATCTGCAGAGGGTAGCTTTGCTTTGTCCACTGAGAGCTCTCTAGCTTCTTCAGTAGGAGCTGTAGTGACAGGTTTCTCGTTTTGCTTTCATTTAGAAGGAACCAGGTCTGAACCCAGCTCCGCAGGTCTTATGTTTATTTTGATTTGTGCCTTTATCAGAGGATTTGGGCTCAGAGGGATCTTTGGAGGAATGGTTCTTTGACTTATGAGAATGACCCTGCTTAGACTGTTTAGGTGACGAAGAGGTAGACTGGGAGACCACTTCATCAAGCTTTTTAGCTCTTTTCTTTACAGTTTTAAAGCAAAACTTGCTACAAAGCTCACAGTTGGCAAATAAGTGACTTGGACCCAAGCACTGTAAACACAAGTCGTGGCCATCAGCCCTGGCCAGGAGTTAAAAATCCCCAACAATTTTTGAAGCCTGTGGGTCCCATTCTCTTTTTAGGCTGATCAGACATGCTAATGGTCAGAAAAGGCAAAATGGTTCCCGGTCAAAAAATAACAAATAGTGGTTCGGTTCCACAAGGGACAAAATTATGTCAATTTACCAGTTGGCGAGAAAAAAAAAAAATCACTTTAAAACTGACCACTAAAATTCACAGTTCGGTTCCACAGAGAAAAGAAACTGCTAAGTAAAGTCAAAAACATCTCAGTTCCTCAGAAAAGGAACTGAGGTGAAAACTAGTAAATAATAAAAATGCACTTAACTAGAAAGGGGTTTCCCCAAATAAAATGCTGTTTCTCTGGTTCCCGGGAACAGAGTCGGAATCTGAGAAAACTGCAATTTTTTTATACCAACAACGAAATAATTAACTAGAGGCAGAAATATTAAGAAATAAACTTCTGAGGTAAAAAACAAATAGATTTGCAGTGAAGATGCTGAGGAGTGCTCTTCAGGGCTTCTTGCTACTACAGGTGGACAAATGAATCTCGCATTAAGCTGCAGAATGCAGCGGCACCTAGAGGCAGAGATAGAACTATGTTCTAGTGCCACTTCAGCATTCTGTTATTTACATATGTTCCACTTTCTCCAGGGCAGTTGAACCTACCAGGTTAAACATACTCAGGGATTCCTAGGGTTTGAATAGCCCAGTGCTGAAGAACACAAACTAGCTAAAGTAAGACTGATTGGGGGAGCTGCCACAGCAAGCCCAGTGAAGGAGAGGGCGTGGGTGGCAAGGGGGCTGCCCCCAAAGTGGAAGAAGGCCCGCCACAGTTGACGCCCAATGCAGCGACCAGGAAAGAGCTGGGAGAACCACTCCTTAGTCCAGTCCTTATCCTGGTGCTGGTGTTTCCTGGCTCACTTGTCCCAGGTCTTGGAGGAATGGGAATCAGAGAATAGGGCTGGGGGAAGAGGAGGAATTCCTGGCCTGAAGCTCCTTCTCCATGTGGGCAACCTTTTGTAGGATCAGGACATTTTCGAAGGTCTTTGATGGCATCTCCTGGTAGCCTGGTTGGGGCCGTGACAGATCCCATAGGTCTGCAAGCCGTGGTCTGGGCCTAGGCAGAGAAAATGGTACCATGGCCATCCTTCGAGGATTTTCTCCCCTCAGGCACAAATCTGAAAAAGTTTCTCAGATAAAGTCCAGCATAACAAAGTAAAAAAAAAAAAAAAAAAAAGAAAAATCACTTTGGAAACAAAGTGATGCCAAGAACTAGAAAGAGAAAAAGAAAATAAAAGTTAGGGAATGGCGGTCGACCGAAGCTTGTGGTATCTCTCAAGTCTGACGTGCGATAGTTGATGGTGGGGAAAAGTACTAAGGACAGTGCAAGACCACAAATGCTTACATTTTTTATTCATAATTTTGGTAAGCGGAAAAAGGCACACTGAGCTGGAGCTCATTTCCATGTGTGACCCGGGGAGGGAGAAGTGGAAAAAATGCAACAATAATACAGAGGTGACTGCATAGCAATAGATACAATAAGAATAGAATGTTTAAAATATATACAATAAAGTACAAGAAATATTGCAAATGTATATCGTATACACAAATACAAATGAGAATTACCATGTTTTATGATCAGGCAATAGTATTAGAAGCGAAGTGCAAGGAGCCGCAAATGAGTAGCTAAAGAGTTAAAGTGAAGGGTAAGAAATCGGGGGGGGAGGCGGAGTGAGAGTGTCAAGGGGGATGAGGAAGGAAGCAGAAGGAGGTTTCAGGTGCTTTTTGAGGGATGCAGCAGTGGGCAAGAGGCAGACCGAGTGAGGGAGACTGTTCCAGAGGGCAGGGAGCCTGAAGGCGAAGGATAACTTGCCTGACAGAGTGTGGTAGAGGGAGGACAAAAGAGAGACGGTCTTGGGTACGAAGTGAGTAACCGAGGTTGGTGGAAGAGGACAGGAGATTGGTGAGGTAGGAGGGGAGGGCACTGAACTAATACTATGCGATGAAGACAGCACAGTGGGCAAGGCGACGACTAGCAAGTGAGGTGAGGGAGACAGCCAAGTACAGGGAGCAGTGGTGAGTTTGATAGGGAAGGTTTGTAGCGAAGTGACAGAAGGCATTGTTCAGTGGGTCCAGTTTGGAGACAGATGATTGGGGCGTGGTGACACATTATAAACTTTTTTTTTTTTAAATCTCTTTATCCCCTTCTACGTGCCGAAGCCCCGTTCTGTCAGGAGACGCCTAACAGCCCCTTCACAGCCTTGCAGATTCCCGGTAGACCCCCATGAAGCCGTGGCTGTACCCCCAGGCAGGTACAAGGTGGGGCCCACACACCCGAGACACTTCTTGTTTCGTCTGGTCCCCTCCGGTGGTCGGTCAGGCAGGAGCAATTAGGATCTGTGCCGACGCTCCTTCCCCTTGGCACTCCGGTGTTTTCCCCTGTTTGAAGGGAGTGGCAAGCACCCGATGTTAAGACGTTTCAGCAGATGTCCACCACTCCCCAACCCTCTTGTATGCTCTGCACTTGCTGTGCCTCCGGCTTCTGCTAGAGGCCAGTCAAGCGCTGAGCTGGTGCCCCCCTCCCTCCCGGGAGAGGCGAGCCATCCTCCAGATGCTCTATCCTCTCCCTCCCCTGCTGACCCCCGTGGCCCGGGCTTGTTCTTGAACCCGGGTTACGAGGTGTGGTGTTCAGTGCCTCAACCCTCAGCGCCACCGGGCCGGCCCACATTACTGCAATTTTATTATTACTGGTTAACCTCCACATCAAAACTAAGAGGATGTAATGCAGCTGAGCATGCACCACACAGCTGCAGCCCACCCCAGAAATGAAAAACATTCAGCTGAGTGTGTGCTGTGCTATCTCTGCAACTGCTCCCTTCAATTTCAGGGTGGGTGGCGTATCACATAAACTACTGCAGCTGAAGACTGACTGAAATAAGAACCACTGTTCATGCTGGAGAAAAAATAAAATATCAAAAATACACAGTTACAGTAGTGCAACTTAAACATGAAGCACTTCAATCACCGAGGAAGTGTGATTAATACAGCATTACTACACACCCATGTGTAGTGCATTTATAAAATAGTGAAAACCAGCTCCCAAAGATGAAAAGGGCATTTTAACAGAACAGTGCAGTTATACTGCAATAACTGCATGGTCATGTTGCTGGATTTCAACTATCAGAATAAGGTTCTCTTAACCATTTTAAAAAACACAGCAAGTAATGCAGTACTGTAATGCTGTTCTCCATTATATCTTCCCTGGATGAGACTTCCGGTGACGTCACCGACCGGGATGCAAGGGTAAAACCTAGCTCTGCTGATCCTGGACTAAAAACAGACTCTCTCTCAAATAAAACAAAAATAATCAAAAAGGAATATCAGGGAGAGCCACAGCATTGAATGGGAGGCAAAAAAAGGACTGTACGCACCCCCAGAAGCAAGGATTCGGCAGGATTCTCTCACCCTTCATTAAGCTCTGCAGAGATTCAACCAGACATGGCGGCTCCAAATGGGGCCTCCTCTCAACAACCCAGCAATACTACCATTCTAGCAGAGTTGCAGGAATTCAGGACAGGTTCATACTTTCCGGTCAGAATTAACTAGAGAAATCAGTAAACTTTCATCGTGTGTTACTGAGGTTGAAGCACAACATACTGAATTAGATGATCGTACTAACAGGCTGTAAAGCACGGTAGTGCACTTGCTAGATGAACAGCATGCTTTAAAAGAGAAATGTGAGGATTTGTAAAACAGATCGCGCAGGAATAATTTAAGAATACATGGGATTCCGGAGAACGAAGAAGGGAGAGATATTTTAAAACTTGTGGAGGAGCTCCTCCGTGACTCTCTGCAATTAGACCCAGCTTTTAAATTCGACATAGAGCAAGTCCATCAGGCTCTATCGCCAAAACCAACTCAGCCAGACAGACGACCTTGCTCCATCATAATGACATTTTTAAACTATACTACTAAACAAACTATCCTTACCAGAGCCTGTAGAATGAGGGATACTAAGTATAAAGGAAAGCGCATTTATTTTGACAACGATTACTCCCCATCTATTTCAGCCAAGAACAGGACCTACGCTCCAATACTTCGTCTTTTAAAGCAATAACTAAAATTTGCTACTCCATACCCTGCTCAACTAGTCATTGTGTTTCCGGATGGCCCCCAAACCTTTGAGACACCAGATGAAGCAACAAAAGCTCTTCAACTCAGGGGCCTGGTTCAATCCACCCAGGAAGACTCCTCACTCAGGAAAACTCAGCAAGGCCTTCGCGATGCTGTTTGGGACACTGCTAGGGATCCGGGTTCCAGAAAGAGACAGAGTCAAGCAACCCAAGAGGATGTGAAAAAACGTTTACAAAGATTTCAGCGACCTGCACCAGAGTGAGTGGCGAGAGAGGTTCTGCAGAGACTTAAAAACTGGTAACTTGATGCGGAGGTGACTCTACATACAGGGACTACACAATGCAACTCGGGGAAGTCTGTTTGGAGTGGGGACATTGAGAAATGGAAATCCTGTTTATATTCCCAAGCTTATAGATGGGGAAAAAGGTTAGTGAATCAGAATGATGTTTCTGAACTTCCCTTGGATTATCTCCACCCCAACTGAAGCTTGCTGATAGTCCTCCCGTGGTTATTGTTTAATTATACTATAGCCCAGGAAAGGTGGCATGACTTAATACATTTTTTGCAGCGCTACATGCCCACCTGACCATTACAGGGTCAGAAATCCATCCCTAAACAGTTGACGCATCCATAAGGCCTTGCTGGAGTTGAGGCACACAGGGACCATTTCCTGGGGGTCTCTGTTCCTCATTTTTTATTTCCAGTGTGGCCTGCTGCACCACTAGGTACCAGGGAAATAGTGGTGCTGGGGGCCCTTGGCGTTGCCTTGACACTCCCCCTCAGGGCGCATACATCTGCCCCTTCAAAGAAGAGGTATCTGTCCTCTCCCTACCGTGGGAGCCGCTTAAATTTTCTGCTAGGTTCAGAGACCTGTTACAGCTGGTACAATCTGCTTGTACAAAAAAGTTGATGCCCTGCTGGCATTTGGTTATTTTGGCAGGCCTAAAAGTACTGAGCATCATGTATAATGTTAAAATGCAACAGGCCTGCACATGTTTAGTTGTTATAGGCCTAGTGCCGAATATTTTAGATCCTTGTGTAGTTTTAAACACTTGGACGGTGTTATGGTGTTTGAATAGAACAGGCAGACATTGTAATTCGCTTACATCAGTGATAGTACACAAAGCAATTAATACAATATTATTGAGCATGGGGTGAAAAGGCATAAGTACAGTAGGAAGGGGATATACTGTACTTTTAACACGCAGGAAATATGCATACAAGGACTGATCAGAAGTAGATATGGCTAAGTCAACTTTGATTTTACCTTTAAATGTGAAAGGGGTTGGTAACCCGATAAAGCGCTCTCGAGTATTTCAATTATTCAGAAGAGACAGACTGGGGCTTATTATGCTGCAGGAAACACACATGTCCTCGGATGAACATAAATTTCAGAGGTGTGGGTATTCTGTAGTAACTGAATCATCCTACAGGGGTGGGAAAAGGAGAAGGGTGATGATTCTACTCTCCCAGGAGGTGCCCTTTGAAAAACAAATTGAGATTAGTGACCCGAAGGGCCGCTATGCCACAGTGACTGGCAAGCTGTACTCAAGACCTATTACCCTGGCTACTGTCCATTTCCCTCCTGGGTCAGGGAAGCCCTTAGCAGTAAAATTCTTTGCGGACTTAATGTCCCTCATGGAGGGACAACTGCTGCTGGGGGGAGACTTGAATATCACTTTAACCCTCTCTTTGGATGCTGATACCCCTCTGGCCCATAGATCCAACACTCTCCAAAAATACACAAAACAAACCATCACTTCTCTGGGCTTGGTAGACACCAGGAGACATTTTTTTCCTAAGACAAAAGAATACACCCACTGGGCCCTGCACGTGGGAAGTGGGGCTCGACTGGACTACTTTATAACCACGGTCCAGCATTTAGACTCCATTTGTGATGTATGGCATGGGATCACCTTATCGGATCATGCTCCCTTATATCTCAGGGTAGACTTAGGGGCGCAATATAAGCAAACCAATTGGCGCCTGAACCTTGCCCATCTTAGGGACCCAGAGTTCCTTGAATTGGTCCAGGAGGCTGTACCTAGAATTAAACAAGACAACACGCAACATGCAGTTGCCCCCACAATTCTGTGGAATACTTTAAAAATAGTATTAAGAGGAGAGATTATACGATTTTCTGTCATTAAAAAACAGCAGAGGGAAAAAACACAAAGACCAGCAGGAGGAGTTATTACATTTACAGCACTGGCCAGATCACATGGATCCCAAAATAAAACGATTAAGAATTGTAAAACAAAAGCTACAAAAAATAGTAGACCAATTAGTACAACAAAAACTATTTTATCTAAAGTTAAGACATCATGAGGGGGACCTACGGCCTCCAAGAATTTAGCAAGAAAATTGAGTGAACCAGAGCGAACATAATCAGCATGGTAGATCCTAAAACAGGGAGATTAGCAAAAAGACCCCAGGAAATTAGACTTATTCTACAGTGGTTTTACCAGGAGTTGTACACTAAAGAGGAAATTCCCCTAGACATCAAATCATATTTACAGAGTTTACCAATACCACGAATCAGCCCACTATAGGCTGAAGCCTTGCTGGCGCCAATCAAAGAGGGAGAACTACTCCAAGTTCTAAAAAAGCTCAGACCCTGAAGGCGCCAGGTCCTGATGGGTATCCCTCTGAATTTTATAACAAATTCAAAAAGCTGCTACTACCTATATTACTCCTGGCCTTACATGCGGTCCAGGAGGGAGAACCTCCCAACCCACCCACATGGCAATATGCCACCATATCAGCCACACTTAAACCCCATGAAGATGTTAAACACCCCTCATTTCACCCCATTTCAATGCTAAATTATGATTACAAAATGTTCATGTCAGCCATGGCCTCTAGAATAGACCATTTACTACCAGCTATTATTGACCCTGATCAAGTGGATTTTATTAAGGGCAGACAGGCCCACAATGCCATAAGGCGTGCACATTTCTTGGTAGATTATGCCACAGAAAGAGAAATCCCTTTAGTGCTACTGGGGATAGATGCTGAAAAGGCATTCGACCGGGTCAGCTGGTCTTTTTATGGCAGACTCTGGAACACTCTGGATTCCTGGAACAACTTATAAAACAATTACAAAATATTTATGCCTCCCCTAAAGCAAATGTTAAGGTGGATGGGGTACTTTCAGATGCATTCCAACTCTCCAGGGGCACCTGCCAGGAATACCCAATGTCCCCAATGCTGTTTGCTCTATATCTTGAACCCCTGGCCATTGCCATCAGATCTTCTCGGGACATAGAGGGCCTTCCATTGGGAGGTTGCCTGCACAAGATATCAGTATTTGCGGACGATATTCTGCTGGCTCTTACTGAGCCTGAACAATCCATCCCAGAGGTATGGAAACAACTACAAACATTTGG
This sequence comes from Neoceratodus forsteri, assembly GCA_016271365.2. Classification (NCBI taxonomy): domain Eukaryota; kingdom Metazoa; phylum Chordata; order Ceratodontiformes; family Ceratodontidae; genus Neoceratodus; species Neoceratodus forsteri. Next base: position 967,313,733 of record CM057453.1, read on the forward strand.
TAAGCTAGTAGGATATAAAATTAAATCAAAAACTGAGGTATTGACGTGCAATTACCTCCCTCCCACTTCAAAAAAGACTCCCCCTTTAAGTGGCACAGACAAGAGATGAGATACTTGGGAATAAAGCTCACAAGAAACCCCATGCATGCAGAGCTCTCAAGTCGCGAACCTTTAACCCTAAAATTGACAGAAGAGCTATCTCATTGGTCACATCTCCCCCTAAGCTTTTTGAGCAAGATAGACACAATTAAGCAGAATGTATTTCCCTGCATACTGTTCTTTCTACAGACACTGCCCTTCACCCCGGCTAAACCATATTTCCAGGCGTGGGACAGAATGATATCCCACTTTATTTGGAGCGGAAAATGTCCCAGAATTAGATATTCTGTTCTGCAACTAGCCAGCAAGAGAGAGAGGTGACCTTAACCTCCCTGATCTCAAAAAGTATGCGATAGCAGCACAGTTAAGAGTAGTCCTACACTGGCTAAATAAACAGTATGATGCACACTGGAAACAATTAGAAGTAACCTGGGGAGACCTATACAACACTCAGGAGCTCCTTTTTGGGACGCCCCCCAAGTGCCAAAGGATAATGAATTATCTGTAGTTCACCAGGGAACCCTTAAAAATATGGCTTAAGGTCAGTAATGATTATTTTACATTCCCTGAAAAATTGTTCTTGGGAACACTGAAGTATAATGCAAATTTGACAGCAGGTCCCTCAGGCCCTTATGTAATTCAATGGCAGATATGTGTTATTTTATTCATTTTCCAGTTAGTGGGCAGAACAGGTCTCCTTCCCTTTGTCTCACTTCAGAAGGAATATCACTTGCCCCAAAAATATTTTATTTCTTATTTACATTTTAAATCATACCTTCAGCCATACGAACGGTCCTTCGTGGCCCTAAGTGAAAACCCTACCCAAATAATATCAGATGAATGACCTCAGATCACCCGATTAGTAAGCTATAAAAGGCTTTAAATGAAAGACAGGGAGAGACTACCAACTCAATCAGGTTTAGATGGGAACAAGAACTACAGGTATCAATCAGTGAGTAGGACTGGAATGACTGCTTTACTAACTATAAAAATCTTTTTCTCACCATACTGGTGTGAATACATGTGGAAACTCCATTCTCGTTTCTTCTGCACACCAGCCTTTCTGGCTAATATGGGAGAATTAGGGAAGGGACAGTGTTGGAGAGAATGTGGGAATGATGGAGCAAATCAGAGCCATGTCCTTTGGTCATGTCCTAAGCTATCTAAGTTTTGGAAGGAGATCCTCGAGGAGCGGAGTGCAATTTGTGACACCACTGATTTATTCACTCCCACATTTATATTGACTTTTATTAAACCAAAAGGTCTGCGAATTGACAAAAACTTGCTGAAACAAATTTTTAAAATTTATAACAGCAGCCCACAAAATTATCACTAGACTGTGGCTTGCAAATAAAATACCCACTAAAAAAGCCTGGATTGTTTTATCCAGGGAGATATATGCCCTTGAGTGACTCTCGGCCAAGATGATGGACAAAGTTCAAAAATCTGACATACAATGGCAAGAGTGGATATCATACCAACTAAATCATTTTGATGATTTTGTACCTTAAGCTATGTACTGAACATGTAATTTTGCTCTTTTGCACTGAAAAGATACTCTGGATATGATCTGTGATGCTTCTTGAATTTTAGTGGGAATAAAATCTGGGAGGGATCGCCCTGTTATGCCTGATTTAATTTGAATGGATCACAGACTGAACTTAAAATGAGTACTTACGATTGAACACTTAAGATGTTAATTTATTTTCCCCTAATATGACTGCTACAAGTATACATGTAATGTATTGTGATGTTATCAACTGGTTTTAATAAGTGATGTATTGCTGCCTGTAAAATTGTTGCATTTATAAATTAAATAAAAAGACTTCAAAAAATTATATCCCCCCTGGAAATATTCAGCATTGCAGACGCCATGTTGGGAGGAGCACAGCTCACTGGCTGCTCAACTGATGACCTCACAAGAAAGCCAGAATGCAAAAGGATGGCAGATTCAGAGGCTCTGTCCACGTCGTGCTTCAATGCAAGAATTAGCTGCGGAGTGCCAATCATCCGCTGGACCCCACACACCAGAGTCAGTCAATTCATGCTGAGATAACACAGCAGCAATGCAGAGCAAGCATACATACGTGTGCCAATCACCACTGAGACAGCAGCCTTTATTACAACCACACATACAGCATCAAGTCAGGGCGGTCAAAAGGATGGTAGTCTGAGATCCAGGGATTACAAATGTGGCTGACGCAGACAGTTCCCAGAGTCTCCCACTGACTTTGGACAGACCATGGCACTGTCACAAAGCCAAACTGTGCCGCTGCTGTGTACAGCAAGTACAATACTACAGATTATAGTGAATGCATGTGATTTAAGAGTTTAACCAGGAGGGCACACTGAGCAGAGTACTGCTCGATTCCAGGTGCATCCTGGGGGTAGGGGAGAGTACAATACAATACAGTAAAATACAATGCAGTAGAACAGTGGTTGTTAGACAGCAATAGTAAACAAACAAGTACATCCTGTAGAGGACTGCTGGGTGGAAAACTACCAGCTGTGTCAGGATAATTCTAAGTTGTCAAGAGTAGCTGTAACATGGAGGCAGGGAGCACAGCTACTTAGTTCTTTGTATACAAAACAATCTGTTACAATTATTTAATAGTAACTTATTACTATTTGAGTCTGCTGGCAGCAGACCACAATGAAACTGGAAACCCAAATCCAATAATAAAAATAAATGTTGTTTATTGAGTTCCTTTCAAATGCCAATAAGCCTCACTACAGTTAACAGGCGAATATGGGTCAGGGGTTTAGCTGTGAAAGAATACAATGAGAAGGATCTGTTGCCCATATTTAAATTTTTTTTTTTTTTTACCAGTTCATCCACAGTTACACACTCACTGTGCCAAAATGAGAAGTGGGAGTTGGTGTTTGTGTGTGTGTGTGTGTGTGTGTGTGTGGGGGGTATTTAAGCACTGCTGCCCTGAAGACAGAATTTCAAGACTGCAAGTTTGTTCAGTTGGTAGTAGTGAATGCATGGACAGAATCAAGGTAGCAGCTTTGCAAGGGAATGTCTCTTAAGGCTGCTGTAGTGATCACTTGCCCTCTAGTAGTAATGGTGTACAAAACAAACAGTAGCAGCATCATCCACAAGTACTCAAACATATTAATGGTAACCAACTTAAAAGTAGAACAATGACTCAAAGGGTTCCAAAATTAGAGGTCAAAAACTTCAAAGAGCATGTCAAGTTCAAGGGACAACCAATGTTTTGGTTATGAACAACAGGAGAAATGGCCAAGATAGTCATTGTCCGGTAGGCCCCCATAGCTGCCCCCCCTTCAATGGTCAAGAAAGACAACACGGTTCTTGGAGGAAAATGGCTGCAGCCATGTTTTATTTAATTACAATTGTTGATATTAATCTTTATTGCATCACCAATTACTTTTATATGTCATACTCCAGATTAATACCCATTCTATTAATATTGAGCAGCAGGCACTGCAGGGAGGAAGTGCATACCCCAGGCCCCTGCACCGCCCCAGCTTGGGGAACCATTCTGGTGCAGGCCGGAGCATCCATCTGCAGTAGCAAGACCGGACATATGGCCAAGGTTCTGGTGGCTGCCCCGCGTATGGTATTGCCGACCTTGCAGTCTCTGCTGCTAAGGCTGGACCTAGACCCCCTGTGCGGGTACAGGTCTTGTGGTCCACCATCCTCACACCAACCAGGCCCCCGACACCTTCAGGAGAACTGGCATTGTCCCCATTTTCCCGCTTACTTCCCTTGTGCACTCCTTCAGCGCCACACTACCTGGCTGCGACATACTGCAACACCATTTCATTTTGTATTTCTATTAACTCTGTACTCTCTGAGCATACCTGTTTTAAAGATTTAACTATTTAATTTGACATGCATTTTGTTGTCTTTGTTACCAGATACCCTTACTTCTCATAACATCCCTTTTTGGGGAGGGGAAAAACCCCAGTAGGGGGAAATCGGGAAAAGTCCTCCCCAACCCTCAATGACGGTCACCCTAGAGAGGGCCAAAGGGGCCCTATGAGCCTTCCTCCCACGGAGAGGGAAGAGATCCCCTGGACAAAGGGATGGCTGCTGCAATGCTTGGGCAGCCTATGCATTCTGTGTGTGGTTCATCAAATAGGAACTTAACCTTCAGAGTTGCCATAATAAGGTGTGGGGCATAACAGCCAAATTAAATTAGGAATTCTTTAGAACCAAAACTTCTGTTTTAGTAAACAGGTCTTTTTAAAAACACATTCAATAAAGCATACTTAACGAAAAACTGCTGTTTTTACTTTTTATGTTAGACCAAAAATTATTCTGTAAGGCCTAAAAGGTCTGCCTCTGAGAATCTGACATGATTTATATATACACATCATGGTTTTCATACATTCTCATAATACTTGACAGTCACAGAATACCCCAATAAGTTTTTACCAAGTAACTAGTAAAACTTCTCCAGTCTCTTTGCTCTAATGTTGTACTGCAGCCATAAAAATCAAACTCTGAAGCCAGGGAGCAGTCTTTGTGTTGTGCCACATCTTACATTCTTCTATTTCCTGCCGTGCTGCAGAGTGGAACACACTGCATGAAGGAACAGTATTTGGGCAGGACATCCGAGGATCAAATTGTTATATGAAGTTTGAGTTTTTATACGAGTAGATTAAGAAAAAAAAAAAAAAAAAGAGGCCTGTAGTCAATTTTCTTTAAAATGACAAATAACCAAGGTCAAACAAATCATCAGTCACTGTTCAGATATGTATGAAGATATCATTGTTTTACCTCAAGGGCCAATTTTTTTTTTTTTTTACATTTTAAGGCTTTTCCATATCTTTTCATAAATAAGAGACAAACCATACAAAAACAATATACATATCAACAAAGACCACATTTATAACTTAGAATCTTCCTGTAAATTTATAATTTTCCATGCCAGATCTTATAAACCTAAACATTAAATAAAAAAATTAAATTTGAAGCCACAGCTCATCAAATACTTACTATAAAGCATCTTATAAAAATAACTTAATTAACTCCTTTATCTTTTCTCCTAGTGAAGTGGGCCTCATGGGCGTGGAAGGGGGGTGGCTGACTCCCATGATGGGAGGACATTCTTTTATCATTTGTTAGGTGTAATGAGGGTTATAGACAGAACTAATAAAACATGAATGCATCACATTCTACTCAGTGGGAGAGAGCTCTTCCATCTCAAATAATGCTCAATCATGACCAGCGTCTTTCCTATGCTAGAATAACTGGGCTATAATTTTGAGGACATCTCTGCCTTCTTGTTCTGCTATATAATGAAAGAAAGGAAGTCACCGACTCGAACTTTTCCTGCTGTAGTCTTATCTGTGCTTTGACTTTTTCCATCTCTAGTATTTTGTGACAATTTGTAAGCCATAACTCTGTTGATGGGAGTGTGGGGATCAGCCATAACTGAGTAATAAATTAGAGAGATATTTATTTGTATTTCCTGTTAATGCTACAGGAGGGATCCCTAAAATCCAATTTGTAAAATTATTTGGTGGGGGAACATTTAGTATCTGCCCTGTTACTGTGGCCACTCGTGTCTAGTAGTTCTGAATCAGTGAGCAATCCCAAACAATCTGGGTATGGAACCCAAGGGCACCACACCCCTCCAACACCGATTTGAATACTGTACTCCTAGACGTTTGGAGATAATGGGGGTGCAAAAGTACCTTATCACTGTTTGCCAATGGAATTTCCTCCATGAGAGGGAAGCTGTAGTACTCAAACCCCTCCTCCATACCTGATCTCATTCCTTATCTTGAAGTGCCAACCCTTAAATTAGTTAAGAGATCGGACTCCAGGCCCCATAGGGCACTATAAAGTGTTGAAATTATCTTTTTAACTTGGGGTTGAGTCGCCAAATTTTGTAACAAAAGTATTGTGCTACCGGCTTTTCTTTCTGTTAAAGAATGGCGAAATTGTAAATATCTGACAAAAATCATTAGGCATTAGGTCAAATTCTTGACATAGCTGTTGAAATGTCTTCAGTGTTGTATTCTCAAACATTAGCTCTACATTAATAATGCCCTTTTCTTTTCCACCTGGCAAACCCCATGTCTAACAGGAGGGGTGCAAAATCCAAACAGGCACTAATGGGGATTGATTTGTGAATGTCTCTATCCAGATGATATTTTTGCACAAACAACCTCTCAAGTTTTTATTAATGACTCAGCCCAGGGGTTAGACATGCCCAACTTCTGTACTTGAACCTTATTCATCCATCCATCTATCCCTATCTAACCTCAGCCATCAATGCCCATGTTAGGGAGCCTTGAGGGCACATTTTTTGATGTTAGGCTATTTTAACTTGAAGATAAATTTCCATTAAACATTCATACTTGTGTATGGGAGGGTTTTCTTAGCCAAGTCAATACATAAATACACTGGCTTGCTCTGTAATGACAGTATTCTTTTTCCAGACAGTACTTTTGTACAGCTTGGTCAAAACCATTTTCCAAACGTCAGCAACAGCAGCTTAATTGAGGACAACAGTTGACCAATGCTGTCTGCTCTGCTGCAGCTTTGTAATGTTCTGTTTTCAGTGTTTATTGGATAGTGCTGGATACCATTAACCAGTGGGGGTTTGTTGAATGAAGAAGTGGCAAAGTTAATGCTGGACTGACGTTTACTTTTTGTATAGAGGCGGTGAAGCTCCCTTACTGTTCACTCATGCTTCTGGGACTTTCTTGCACTGGTGGAGGGCACACATGGTGAGGAGTAAACAGCCTGGTCACATGTCGTAAGCATGTGACTTGTAGAAGCCCTTGATTAGCAAGGACTGGGTAACCACAAGTGTTGCTCAAGGGCAATTTACATTAGATTCCAAAGTGTTGGCAAACTATGGGCCCATATCAAACCTTGCCTTTCTTGGCAAGGTGCTTGAAAAGGTCACAGTGCAACAATTGTGGGAGAAGATGTTTAAGCTAGATAATGTTGATCCCTTCCAGTTTAGTACTGGCCTGGGGTATGGCAGGGAGAGAGCTCTTGTTTGGGTCTAGCATGATTTCCTTGCTGAGATGGACCCAAGGAACATCTCTATGCTCACCCTGCTAGATTTTTTGATGACATTCAAAATATTATAAATCACAGAATTTTATTTGACCTGTAGTGGTTGGTGAACATGGTCGGGATAGTTCCAGATTGGGTTGGGTCATTTCTAGCAAACAGAACACAGTCTGTGTGACTGAGTCTAAGATCGACCTTGAGGGCACTGGATTGCAAAGCACCTCTGGGGGCAGTGCTCACCCATGCTCTTTTGTACAGACATGCTGCTATAAGGGGAGATAATGAAGCACAACATACAGTGCACACCTCATTATCCACCAACTTTAGTGCACCAGCTTTTTGGCAGATGATAGTGTGTGCTAAGTTGCATTGGTAAAATACAGGAAACTCAGCACAGGAATACATTTTGGTATTAACTATTCAGTTTATTTGTATACAGTTTGGTCAATTACTTAAACAATATGACTGCAAAAATAAACTGAATTTAGTTAATTTCTCATTTATCAATCAACTTTAAAGTAATCAGTAATGGACATCTTTTTGGCTTTGTCATGATTAATTTAATTTAAGCATCCAAGTCCTCCTATCTTATCAGCCTCAAATAGTGTCCAGGGAATGTACGGAGCTGGGAGATTGAGAAGAGAGAAGGAGAGACTGAGGCGGCTGGGATAAAAACCTACACCAGCATGGCATGCACTATATACCTCAACATTTTGTCATTGTAATGTTGGCCAATGATACTCAAAATGTAGCAAAATGAAGGGCACTGGCCTTAATAATGTGGGGCACATCAACACACATGGAAACACAAATTTAGAACACTGGAAGTTAGTAACTTAACAGCATTCCACCCCTGGCCACAGCTTGGAAACTAGCTGGAAACCCTAACAATGGGGTGACAATGACTCACACAGAGCCTTTTGTGGGGTTCCCACCTTGCACTGCCAGGTGTCATGTAATTGCAGCTCTTCAAGAGCTGTCAATCATACTTAGCCATCTGAAACATTATAGGAGATTAGCATGAGGACTAGAGCCTACTAAAGTAAGGACTTAAACTTCATTGGCAGCCATGGAAGATCTGCATTAGTCAAGATGGACAAGTAGATGGTTAACTGCACTAGTCCAGGCTCTAGATCAGGAAAACAATGTTAAAATCAAACTTTGCTTCCAACATTAAATCTTCCTTTTCTTCACCCAACAGTTTCAATCTTATCAGAAACTTATTGAAAACCTCAACTCCATTCTCAAAGGTAACAGTCCTCACTAGTGCACTGTGAAATATTTCTTAAGACATTTAAAAACAACTCAAAACAATCAAGAAGCTGGCCCGTCGGCGCAATGGTAGGTTTACCGCTACATGGCGCCAGTGACCGAGTTCAGGAGCGGACTCTGGTAACTGGAGGGAGGCCGGCAGAGGAGGATAGAGCACCATCGAGCGCTCTCCTTCTCGGGAGGGAGATTGCCTGTCCCGCTACTCTGATCGCCACCTGGGTGACCACAGGCGTCGATGCAGCTGGGACAGTCAGTGGGAGGGCGCAGACCAAGAAGAGTCAGGAAGAGTCTACCGTCAGTGCGCGCCTCACCATTGGCTCTCCTGTGTGTCTGCGTCCTCGGAGAGGAACACCAGGAAAAATCAGGAAATACCCAGCCGAACTTCCGGTAGACTGAGTTCCTGGCCACGATCCCCAATGCCCCTACCGGCGCCAGTACCAGCATCCCCCGATGAAATAGACACATCGGGGTGTAAGGGCCCCACCCCGTACCCGCCTGGGGGTATAGCCAAGGCTCCGTGGGGGGGGGATGGACTGCACTGGACGCCGGATAGCAGGAGCGGGGATGAATCAGGCCGTTGGAGACTCCTGAAGGAGTGGAAGTTCGGCTGTGAGAGAGGAGGTATACGAAGAAAATAAAAAAAAAAAACAATCAAGAACATAATGCACTGCATCAGTGCCAGTGGCTTGATGGATAATAGAGGGAGAATAACATTAAGATATGTCCTGTACACCAGAAAGTGCTGGCAGAGGGCAGATAGATGGCAGATAATGTGGAGGGAATTCCATAGAGAGAGAACAGTACAAGAGAACAGGCCGGTGGATAATGAGGGTGCACTGTATTTACTTAACTATGTTCACCAGCTAAATAAGCCAGGTAGAGGCCAATTTTCAGGCTCGACCTGGAAATGTTCAATACAATAAAATACAAACCAAGTGTAATATGAAAATACAAGACATAGTACTGTGATTATACCACCCTAGATGCAATAGATAACAAATGTGGCAGCAACCTCAGCCACAAGAGGCAGCGGCTAACACCAGTACATAAAAGTATACAGTGCGATACAAGTTCACTCCACAAATGGTAGCAATAGTAAGAGACAATTAAATACAGGAGAAGGTACTAGAGAGGAGCAGGGATTCCTTGAGGATAATCAGAAGATGGAGGTGATTGGGAGAACAATGGGCAAAGGTAAAGCTGACCTATTCTTGTGGCACATCTGTATTCTTGAAACACAGGAGAGTCTGTGGATCTCAAAAATCACAGCTGGATACTGAAAGTGGTCAGTTAGCACATCTGAGGATACTGGTTGAAGCAATCTGTCCAAAAAGACAGCCTTGGAGAAAACAAGTGCTTTCTAGCCTCGAATAACCAACCCAGGCCACTGTAGAGGAGGCAGTGGTCTTTAAGCTGGGGAAGTGACTAAGGAAAAGCAACAGATACTGGAAAAAGTTTCCTTCATTTGTGCAAAGGTAGGCTTAACAGCCCATAGGTAAGACCTGGCAGCAGCATGCTTTGTACAGTAGCTGGGCATGCTTTTGGAGAAAGCAGTCTAACCCTGCAGGCCGTGGACAGATTTAGACTGATGAAATCTGAAGAAAAAATTCTGGTGAGAGGTCCTGTGTGATCCCCAAGTACTGACTTCTTCCAGTAAGGAACCATCTCTACAGGGCAGGGAGAGATGAGGAACGACTGACCAAAGTTTAGGCCTGGAACCAAACAGCATTACCTTAGTCTGTTTCCCATCAATCATAACTGGATGCAGGTAAAGCAGTCAGTGAGGCTCAAATGCATACTCAGGATATCATTAATACAGTGGTATGGGACAAGATCACCTGCATACATCAATATATTACAGCAGCTGGCAACATTAGTGAGATATTTAATATACAGTGAGACTATAAAGAAACTCAGTATTGATCCCTTGGGGAACATTTACGTCAGCCAAGTTGGACAGAGTTCACCATGACGTACTGCTTTCTGCCATACAAAACAATTTTGTGGCAGTATGAAAGACCCCAAGGGAAGTTGGTTTTGAGCAGAGGAGCAAGAGGTCAACCAGTTCAAACACTTCGGTGAAGGTGACGAACACAGAACCAGTCAGTAAGCCAATGTCCATTGCCTGGCTAATGTCTGAGTTTAGCAAGAGTCAAGGTGGTTCCATTACCTTTCCTAAACCCACATTGGGTTGAAGACGGAAGGTCATACTACGTTATACTGTCAGCAATCTGTGACACTACTAGTTTTTTTTGAGTCTCTCAGCAAGGGCAGTGAGAACAGCTGCAAGTCAACAGTTGTCCATACTTTTTGCAAGGCAGTTGCTTCTACAGCATCCTACCCCAAGGGCTCAGGGTATTTCACATAGATACATCTCTCACTGGATAGAATTACACAATGACATACCAGAATAAATACAGTCATAAATGCATCTAAAATCGGAGGTACATCTCAGATTAAAGATCAGCACCAAAGGCTTGGTCAAACAAATAGCTTTTGGCCCCTTTTAAACAGGTGACTGAGGACACCTGTTCAGAGGACAGGTAGTACACTGGAAACATTCCACACATCTGGGATATCACAGATAAGAGGGACAGGTTAAAGATTTTTATAAGTGGTTCACATATTCTGTACATGGGACTGTCATTTCTAGTACTTTATTCAGGCTCTAATGTCATGGAACCTAAACACTGGAGGTGATGTCATTAAGCAGTTTCAAGACATCTGACACTGTTAATGACCGGAGATAGAAAAGAGGGTTGCAAGACATACTGCATAAGAGGAAAAGGAGGAGAGACTGAAGTCAGGCGTGGCTGAAAAAGGTCTGTGCCCAGACCACCTACTGGTAAAAAAAAGTGGCAAATAGGACCATGTTTCAGCAGATAGTACAAGTCAATAATAAATCAGTTACATACTCACCATAAGTGTTGATCTCCCTGAATATCTTCTCCATAGATTACCTAATGGGCCTGAGTCAGAGGCACTAAGACCCCAAAGGGGCTAGAACATTTCTGAAGAGGACTGGTGATGAGAGTAGGTTCAACACGCATGTCATGCACGCATCTGCTCGTACACAACCCTCAATCGCCTCAGTATTTATCTATTTTTTTAATTTGCCTTTTTTGGTCCCTGCTCCCTATCACTGAACCATCAGCCTGGTCACGGACTCTGGCTGTGGCTTCTCTCATATTGTAGCCGTCCTCCCTGAACCCCCTGGCTTGCCCCATGGTGGGGTCATGGCGCCTCAGGACAAGGGCACCGTGAACACGGGAAAAGCGGGAGTTGGCCTGACAGGAGCCAATCTGCGGCCGGAGCAGGTGTCAGAGGCATTTTGAGCAGGGTATTTTTCTCCCATGTGTGGAGGAGGCGGGGACGTGCAATGACGTCCTGCGTCTGCCCCGCCTCCCTGGAGTTGTTAGAGCACCGGTAGCTGCGGTACCCCCCGGCCTCCACCAGGGGTTAGTCAATCACCGAACACTATCCCCACCCTCCCCCCGGAGGAGAGCTGTCCCAAGGATGATCCATCCTTCTCCCCAAGCCGGCCCTCCAGCGACCTGGGTCAGTTCCCAAACCCGGGTCACTGTCGCAAGCGGAATTCCAACCACTGCGCTGGCAGGCCGAGTTATTTATTTTTTTTAACAGAGAAGGTGAGCAGCAATACCATAACAAGTAGCCTATGCACTTAATTACAGGCATGATAGCCCTGGAGGCCCGTGTAAGAAGGGCCACCAAAAACCAGTAACATAGTGCTTTCACAGCCCAAACCAATAACAGAGGGGTGAGACCAGAACACAATACTGTAGAGAGTCTGGAAGATGGTGGACAAGCATGTAATCTAAGGAGAAGATATTCAGCAAGATCAACAGGTATGGTATGCACGTAACTTTCATATCTTCCAAGAATCAAGCTTCTACATAGATTTCCCACTAATGGGCAAGGGTGCCAAAGCCCTGGGAAAGTCCACCGGACAAGGCAGGCTGGAACTTCACGCTCATTCAAGATAAAAATCCATTCAGAAATATCCAGCCAAAGGGGGCATGCTGCCTGGCATGGCCATCCAGGGCATAGTGCTTGGTAAAAGTATGCCCTGTGCTCCAAGTTGCAGCTCTGCAAATCTCTCCAATCAGCCCAAAGCATATTTCTGTCAGGGAAGTGGCTACCGCTCCTGGAGGAGTAGCATATACTTTACCCTCTACTTTTACCTGAACCAAGGCACTGCAGTGGGCAAAAGGCAATTTATAATCTAGAATGAAATGTAGTTGTTCACAGTCTGCGGTTCTTAGTCCTGTCCAGATAAAACCTAAAAGACCCTCTTTACATCCATTTAGTGGAGAGTCTTTCCTCCCTCATTCTGAAGGTTGGCAGAGTAGGAAGGCAGAATTACAGACTGATTCAGATACAACTCAGACACCACGTTAGGCAGAAAATTGGGGTGTGTATCAGGGAGCACTACTTTGTCTTTATGGAAAAAGAACAGTTACGTAAGAACTTAACGTAACAGTAGATCTTTGAGGGGATCTCAGTCATCAGGTTACACTGTAGGAACCTTCCCTGTCAGTGAAGGGGAATCCACACAGATTTTCAGCAGTACAACTGGGGCCGCCCACACCTTTGACGTCAGCAACTCTATATAAGCATAGGCAGTCCTGCTTCCTCCTCAGTTCTTTGCCCCTGGAGCAAAAGGGAGGAAGGCTCATGCCTTGAGGAACAGAAAAGAGAAAGCGGGACCCAGCTCTAAGTAAAAGACTGGATACAGCAGATAGTCATGTCCTAGACAGAAGCCCCAAGAAGGGGGATGGTGGGAGGGAAATATACCCGATGACTGAGATCCCCTCGAAGATCTACTGTTATGGTAAGTTTTGGCATAACTGTTCTATCTTCTTCAGGGGTATCTCAGTCATCAGGTTACACTGTAGGAATGATTACCAGGCAGTGACAAGTGTAAACAGAGTGTGGGAAGTGGGATCGCCATAAACATAAGACAGGAGTCCTTGTAATACAGCACTGCCAAATTCTGCAAGGGCTCTTGAGGCAATGTCCAGACTAATGCTTGGTGAAAGTGTGGACGGTACTCCAGGTGGCAACCATGCAGATATCAGCAGCTAAGATCCCTCTGGAAACAAGCTGTGGTAGCCATGCCTCTGGCGGACTGATCTTTGACAGCACCAGGCAATTCTTTGCCATATCTGTTGTAGCAGAACACTATACAATTAACCAACTATTTGGATAAACATCTTTTAGAAACTGAAGAGCCCTCTCTACCTGGACGAAAGAAACAAACTGCTTCGACTTTCTGGACTCTTTAGTCCGATGCAGATACTTCAAAGTTCTGCGCACATCTAAGGTATGGAGCAGTGCTTCCCATGGACTGGCACACTCAGGAAAATAAACAGGAAGGTGGATAGACTGATTTAGTGTGAACTCAAGAGACCATCTTAGGTAGAAACTTAGTATCGGTAAGCAAAGACTTTTGTGAAAATCAAATAAGGCTCCTCGTACCAGAGGGGTCTGAAGCTCTGAAATGCTTTGAGCAGAAGTAATAGAGACCCCAAATCTGTAGATGGCTATGTTCTCAGGAGCCAGGCATGTAGATGAAGGGGACCCGAGGTTGAGATGAACCAGGGTCCCTTTATACTGGGTCAGCAGATTCCTGCAAAGAGGCAGAGGGACTGGTAGTTCCTCTGCCAGCTGCTGAAACAGAGGGAACCATATCTGGAGAGGCCAGAATGGAGCCACCAGAATCATGCTGGCCCCCTCAATTTACAGCTTGATCAGCACCCTTTGTATCAGAGGAAACTGAGGGAATGCATACAGAAACTCCCCGCTCCAAGAGAGGGAAAACGCATCTTGCAAGAAAACTCCAGGACCTGGATCTAGTGAGCAGAAATTGGGCAGTTCTGTGTTGAGTGGGAACACAAAAAGGTCCAACTCTGGAGAATCCCATCTGTCGAACAGATCTTCTCCTATGGATGAGAGGAGCTTCCATTCATGCATGCCTGACCGAGTCCTGCTGGGACTGTCCGCCAGGGTGTTTACGATGTCTGGCACATGGACTGCAGAAAGTGACAGATTGTACTCCAGTGCCCAATACCACACTCTCATGGCCTCCCTGAAAACGGGGTACAAGTGAGTCTCGCCCTGCTTGCTGATGTAGTAGACGACACTCCAGCAGTTGGCCTGGAGCAAGATGCTCCTGAAAAGCCTGCATGGCATAGAGCACCACTCATCTCCAGGACACTGATATGCAGAGTGGCCTCCCACTGGGACCAGGAGTCCTGGGTTTGGAAGGGGCCCAGGTGTGCTCCCCCAGTCTAGACCCGAAGCATCCGTGTTTAAAATTGGACGTGGGAAAGAAATCTGAAAGGGAACCCCTTGAAGAAGATTCAAAGGGTCCATCCACCACTGCAGTATCTTGCGTACTGGAGAGGAGACCAGGACTAGTTGGTCCAACTCGTCGTGCGCTGGTCCCATTGTACTATGAGGATCCACTGAAGGGTGCACATATGAAGCCTGGCCAGTGGAACGGTGGGAATGGCCGCTGCCATTAGGTCCAACAATCTGAAGTACACCCTGGCAGGAATGTACTGACTGAGCGACTTCTTTAAGCTTGGGCTATGAGGCACTCCACTGTGTTTTGGGGTAGGAAGGTCATTCCCTGCTCAGAATCCAGAAATGCCCAGACATACTGCAGCCTTTGGGACGGTACCAGGACCAACTTAGGCAGACTGACAGTTATGTCCAGGGACTTGACGAGCTGGAGGGTACACTCCAGAGTCTGCAGAAACTGTTCCATGGATGGGGCCTTGAGGAGCCAATCATCCAGATAAAGGAAGACATAAGTCCCTCTATTCTGACAGCTGCCAAGCACTTGGTAAAGACTCTCAATGCAGAGGATGAGCCAAAGGTCATCACTCACAACTGATAATGCTCACCTTGAAAGGCAAAATGAAGAAACCTCTTGTGAGGAGGAAAGAGAGATGTGCAGGTAGGCATCCTGCATGTCCAGAGAACAAAGCCACTCCCTGGTCTTGAGGAGGGACATTAGGCCTAGCAAAGTTATCAGTTGGAACTTTTTGTACTGGACAAAGAGATAGAGTTCCTTCAGATCTAAGATGGGCCTCAGATCTCTGGTCTTTTTGGGGACCAGAAAGAACCTGGAGTAAGACCCCTGGTTTCTCTGGTGCCAGGGCACTGTTTTGATGGCCTGCCTGCACAGAAGGGACTGTACTTCCTCCCGGAGAACAGATAAGTGAGCCGGGGGATAGCCTGAAGGGTGGCGGAGGGGTGTCTGGAGGCTGCTGTATAAGCTCCTGGGTGTGACGCTTTTCTATAATTTGCAGAATCCATGCATCTGAAGTTATGGTTCTCCACTGACTAGAACTGAGAACCGATCTCCGACCACCACCTCCTGGGTCTGAACCAGAGGACAGGGGGTCTGGCAAGGAGTCAAGTTGATGAGGAGCTAGCTGCAAAGGCTGGTCAGTCATTCCTGGGTTGGTTGGCCAATGCTCCAGCACTGGACGGGGCAGGCAAAGGAGCTTGGGCTCTATGCTTTCCCTGGGTATGGGGAGCCGATCCGGGCCTACTGGTCTGTTTACGAAAAGTAGGTTGCCCTCTACCCCTTGGTTGAGTGTGGTAGAGGAAATGGACCAATTTAATGGCCATGTCTGAGGCCTGCAGATCATTTATAAGGTCCTGAATATCAGGACTAAAGAGTATGGTGCCATGGAAAGGGGTGTTAAGTAACTTGTTCAGCACATCAGCAGCAAATAGTGTCAGTGGCTCAGTAGGTAGCACACTTGCCTCTGAGGCCAGGAGATCAGAGGGATGCGGGTTCAGTTCCCACATCTGGCACTTGGGTTAATATCCCAGTACTGACACTGAAGTGCAGCATGAGAGAGGTGCTGCATTTCTGAGGTGCCGTCTTTCGGATGAGACATTAAACTGAGGTCCCATCTGCCTGGACTGGTGGTAGTTCAAGTGGATGTTAAAGATCCCATGGCACTTATCGAAAAGAGTAGGGAAATTTCCCCAGTGTCCTGGCCAAATTTCCCTCTTTCACTAAAAATACCACCAACAGCTTAATCTGGTTCAACGTCAGTTGGCATTCATCTGTATCCCCTTCCCCCGGGTTGTGCCTGAAAATAGGCAGGATTTGTCTAGTGCACTTACCTGGTCAACAAAAACAAACTTAAAAAAAAAAAAATCCAGAGACCCTAAGCCAGGAGTGCCTTCAAAGGCTTATGCCAAAGCCCTGGGAAAGTTCACCAGACAAGGAAGGCTGGCACAGTGACCAGAGCAACTGCCACTGGCATATGCCTTCGTAGGCACTCCTGGCTTAGGGTCTCTGGATTTGCCGTCTGATGTGAACAAGTTGCTCTTCCTCAGTCTGGAAGCCCATGGTAGCGGACAGCAGTTTCACCACATTAAAATATGTGGCATCCTCAGGAAGAGATCTTGGCGTGTGTTTCACAGACTCCTCGTTGATTGAGGAGGCAGTGGACTTATCTGAGATCTGTGCCTCTTCCACTTCATCCTCTACATTATCAGGGAGGATGAGATCAGGGTGATATTCCTCAATGTCTTTGTCTGGGTTTGGCGTCTGATCTGCAGACTGCGAAGTTAACCTGTTCAAGGCACTCAACTGTTGAACGAGTACATTTGTGATCTTGACCAGTGCTTTGTTCATGTCAATAGTGGATGTCGACGGGACAGGTGCGGACAGCCCTCTGGCTGTGTCCTGAGAGCCCAACAACCCTGTAGCCCTGAAGGGAGACGGGGCAGGCCTCAACGGGGCAGTCGATGACGGAGGGGCCAACGACCTGGAGGTCGATGGCTGGGCACCCTGTGCATCGGGGAGAGGTGCTATAAGTATGGGTCTGGTAGGCAGAGAGACCTGGACAGCTGGCCTCTTCTGCCGGAGACAGTAGCTGCCAACAAGAGGCCCCGAAGGAGAAGCTAACTGGGAGCAGGATCGCCATGTGTGTGTGTGTGTGGGGGGGGGAGAGAAGAGAGATACAGGTCTTTTTTTATGACTTTTCCTGGAGGGCTTGTCATGGGCCTTGGAGCTCGAAGAGTCGGTCAGCAACTGAGTGGCCAGGGCCCCAGAGGATCCCTGCCTGGAGCTGGCTACTTGCTGTGCCATCAGGAATTTTTTGAGAGCCTTCTTGCGTCATTTAAGGGTTGTTTGGTTAAACTTCTGGCACAGCTCACAGTCGGAGG
The DNA here is from genome assembly GCA_016271365.2 of Neoceratodus forsteri. NCBI lineage: Eukaryota > Metazoa > Chordata > Ceratodontiformes > Ceratodontidae > Neoceratodus > Neoceratodus forsteri. The sequence goes on from CM057453.1 coordinate 967,331,335, forward strand.
CGCTGTGGTCAGGCCCAAGACAGCAGACGCAAACGGAGTGTTCGTCTGTACAGGCAATCTTTTTTTCCCCGCAGTGGCAGTAACGGAAAAAAGAAGATGAAGGATGAACTTTTTTTTTTAAATGTTATTTTTATTAAGAGTTTCCGTTTTTATACATAAAAGACACAGGTAATAATACATGATCAGGTACAACAGTATAATCATCATTTATATCAGGAAATTACATTCCTAGAGTGCAGTTCGGGCAGTTCAGTATATGCATTTCAGTTTTGCTATCTTATGTTATAGGGAGCTAATTTTAACAATCACATTCTGGAGGTGTCCCTCAGGAATATTTATGCTGACTTCCCCCTCCTCCCCCATTCGAGATTTGGTTCCATGTTAGAAGAGCGATAGTAAAATCGCGAATGAATAATCGCCGAGTATATAAAGGTGATCGTGATAAACGTGACCTCTCATTATGACCTTCCCTTCAGCACCCATCATTGCTCCCTTTATAAGGCAGTTAACTGGACATCATTACAACACAGAAGAAATAGGAATGCTGCAATTTGGATATTCAAAGCTTATCAGACAAGCTACCTACCTATATATCAGACTGTTTTACTCAAATTACTTCTAGGCCATACAACCTAAGGATCAGCAAAATTATCATTCTTAAGGTCCCCAGTGTCTGCACACAGTTTGGGAGGGCTGCTGTCAGCTACTCACTAGCAACTGTTTGGAATTCACTCCAAAAAACCATGAAGCTAAATAACCTCCTACCCTTAATAGCCTTCAAAAGATTATTCACCACCCTATTCCCAGAACTCTGCAACTGCTTCCACAAGGCCTAAACCCCGGCCCTACCTATCCCCCCGTGTTCCTATATGCTGATAAAACTCCCGTTTCCAGTCCCAAGATTCACCCTCAAAATGCCTGCTAGGTCCTATAATCTACATATTACTCCTGATGTGCCCATTACCTTCTGTCTCACAGATTAAAAGTTCTAATGTGCCTTGTACATATGTATAGTGTTATATATTAGCACTTATGTCATTGTATTACTGTTTATGTTACCCCTGTCATTGTATTACTGTTTATGCTACCCTTGTCAATGTAATAACACTTGCACTTCTTGACCACTCAGGTCCATCTTGTAAATGAGCTATGCTCAATGATGTTCGCCTGATTAAATAAAGATTTGATTGATTGATTGATTATAGCTCCGACAATATTAGCTGCTGCATTTTAATAGCAAGCGGCGTTGGACAGATGTCACGGTTTTGTTTACTCTCATCATACACAGACCAGCATCGGCTAACAGGAATAAAATTCTAAGTAACGCTTCATAACAGGACTATTGTCTCTTGCCTCTTTTCAGATTCTTTTCTGCCCTATAGCTTCAACCCCAACAAGGAACAAAACTGGTATGACCAGCCAAGAGTGTGGTGCCATCTTTTTCTAGCTGCTTGCTTGCCAGATGCCACTGAGTTAGCAACTTAACCCTTAGACTGTACAAATGCATCTGTAACATTTCATTCAGCCAGTTGCATAGCACTGTTCCCTTCACTGTGACCGACTCCCTGTTTGCTCATTGTGCTCTTCCCCCACTCCTGTTGCACCCTCCCTCTTACCTGTGTCCCAACAGGCTGCATCTTAGGTCCTTTGTTCTCCTTGCAGCACTCTAATATTTTGAATTCTTTTCCCTTCAGCTCCCCACCATCGTCGGCCAACCAGAATAAAATCTTAACTAAATATGTACTGTCCAATAAGAATCGCAAATCTGTTTATTCGCGATTTTAGAATACTGGCTGGCAGCCGGCATCGCTATTTCGGTCACCGCGCTATTATTCAGCGGTTGCTACAAATTAAATTGCAATTACTGAATCGTGATTTTTTTTTTTTTTTTACTTGCTATTATGCAGTTGCGATTTTAATGGGATACCTGAGATTTTCGTTATAGGAGTTGATTTAATCCGTTCCTTATGGAGAGTTGGGTACCAACAGAAGGCAGTGGGGCTGACTGGATCCAATTATTTCTAAATTCAAATTATTTGAGTATCAGGTGAGGAGTAGTTTTGAGTGGGACAGAGGATTATAGGTTTTTTTTTTGGTATTATATCCGATCTACGCTGTGCTATGTATATAAACCATTTTGTCCATCTATTCATTAGGATTGGTAGTTTATCTTGCAACTTAGCTGTGAGGCTTTCCATCTTGTAGATGTCAGATTGTTTTTTCCTCCAATTATTTATACTAGGTGGAGTTGGTTGCAACCATAACAGGGTAATTACTTTTTAGCAGCTCCCAGCATGATATTTATTAAACAGATCTGTTGTATGCCTCTAACCAGTTTGGGAAGGTGTAAAAGAAGGGCAACTTCTGGAGCGAGGTTCCCCAAAGTAGGAAAAAGTTCATTTGCCTTCCCACTTCCTCCCAGAAGGGGGTCAGTACCACAAGATGTGAGTGTGTGGCCGTCTCACAGCCACACTTCCTTCAACATAATGAATCTTTTGATGTGGAATATTTTGCTGTAATTTGGGGTGTGTGAAAGAATCTCACTGTGACCTTCCATGCGAATTTCTCTCCATGTATATGAGCACGACGTTCGGTGCTGTCTTCTCCAAATATGAACCCAGTCCATTGGAGTTAAATCTAGCATTAGTTCTGCTTCAGAGTTAATTTGGACATTGTCCATTTCTGAGCTAGGTATACTAGTTAATGCTTTATAGCATTTTGGTATTAGATGTTTAGTACTGAATTCAGTTTTCAATTGTATTAGGATGGTACATATTGGGGAAGGGGATTTATTTGTGATGTCTAGGCCTATTTTGGAATTTGGGTAATGGCGAATCTGTAGGTAATGAAAAGTTTTCGTTCTATAGAAAACTCATTTTGTACTTCAGTAAATGTTTTAAATATCCCATTGTTATAGAATTGATAGGAATGTAGCAACCCTTTATTCTGCCATTTCCAGAATTCGATGTCGGTTTTAGCGGGAGTAAAATCTCTGCTCTTTGCAGGGATACCCATCCACACTGTCCCAAACTGATATTCGAGGAGTCGAAGAAAGGTCTCCCAGCTTCGAATTATGTCTCTCGTGAAGACTCACCAAGATTCTGGGCAGCCAGGTACCTGTGGTTGGAACACTATTTTGTGGTTTGGGGGGAAAGAGGATAGATCCTGTTCCACTCTCAGCCATCCTGGGGCATTTTGTTTTGAGTTGAGCTGCTGTGAGATGTGCAGCAGTAAGACTGCCATTGAGTACTTATAAAAATCTGGTAGGGCCAGTCCACCCTTTTCTTTAGGTAGTTATAATTTTTGATATGACAGATGTGGTCTTCCTCCTCCCCAAATAAAAGTGTACATCGCCCGGTTCCATTTATTTATTTTGGTTTTGGAGACTGGAGATGGTATATTTTGTATTATGTATAGCAGTCTAGGTAAAATGTTCATTTGGATGGTTTGAACTCTATAGTAGTAATTGGTAGATGCATCCAACGTTTAAGGTCTAGTTGTATCTGGGTAAACAGGGGTGTGTAATTCAGTTCATGTAGATGGGACAAATTTGGTGGAATATTAATTCCTAAATATGTGATATAAAGGCGCTGCCATTTAAATGGATATTTAGCTATTATTGAGTGGGGGAATAGTTTATGGTTATAACCTCCGTCTTATACTGATTAATCTTATTATAACCTGTTAAGCGTTCTATAGATGGTAGGAGTTCATTCAGTGCAGCTGAAGAGGGGTTGAGGCAAGTAATATAAAGCAAGAGATCATCTGCATAGTACGCAAGTTTATGACACCTATTTCCAAGCCTATACCCATTCATTTGTTCTGTCTGCCTGAACAACTGTACTATGGGCTCCATAAAATAGGTAAATAGGGGGACAGAGGACATCCCGATGTGTTCTTCTGGAGAGTAGGAAACGGAGTGTGATCCATTAACTTTAACCATGGCTTCCGGGTTCAGGTATATTCCCTCTATATTATCTAAACATTTCTGGGGGAAGGCAAATTTTGAGAGGGTCAATTTCAAGAACAACCGTGAAACCCTATCAAACACCATCTGTGCATCTAAACTTAAAGGGGTATTAGATGTCTGAGCGTGACCAATGAGATACAAGGTGCGGAGGATATTGTCTGTTTGGTGATTTTTTATGAATCCCGATTGGTCTGGGTGAATCAGTGCTGGAAGAATATTATCCAATCTATAGGCAATAATACTCGTATAAATTTTATAGTATTGGTTCAATACTGGTATAGGGTGGTAGGAATCACAAATTGGGAGGGTTTCAATATCGCTGATATAACTGCCCATCTCCAAGATAATGGATCACTAGCTCTGTGGTGACTCTTCTGCATTACTTGGGAGAAAGAGGTCTTTATTAGTTCCCATGTACCTTTATAAAATTCTGCCCCATATCTGTCTGGGCCTGGGCTATTTCTGTTTTTTAAATTTTGTATTGTATTTTATAGTTCTCCCAATGTGATAGATAAAATCAGGCTCTCCTTTTGGGATTCACTAAGAGTAGAGAGCTGAATCTTGGATAGCAAATCTAAAATTTGTTGTGAGGTGGCAGTTTTGGGATCTCTGTATAGGTTCTGGTAGTATTTTTTGAAAGCTGCCAGTATTCCTCAAGTAGGAGGTTAGTCTCCTGTAACGAGGTCTTTTATTTTTGTAATTGTGGTCATTTGTGTTTGTCTGCATAATCTATACGCTAAAACTCTGGAAGCTCGGGCTCCTCCTTCATAGGATTGTTGGAATAGCCACATAAGGGCTTGTTCTGTGCCGGCGGTTAGGAGGTTCTGTATTTCCCTTTGTGTTTCCTGCATTTGATTTGTTAGAGTGGTCTCCTTGCATGTGGGCCATCTGTAAAAAGACGAAAATGGCCTGTAATTCCTTTAAACGAGTCTCCCTCTGTTTTTTTTCTTTTCACCGCAAAGGAGATAATATATCCTCTCAGGACTACTTTTAATGTATCCCATAATATCTGTGGGGTAGTTTCAAGAGAATCACTGTCTTGTAGTATCTCTGGGATTTTATCCTGTATTAAGTCTTTGAATTAGAGTTCTCTCAGCAGTGTGCGGTTGAATCTCCACAGGGAATTTTTTTGCTCCCGGAAGATTCTTAATTCTAAGGTTATAGGGGCATGGTCTGAAACATGTATGTTCATGATTTTAGCTGTATGGACTAAGTCTTTATGCTCCTTATTGATGCAGAGGTATTACAGTCTTGAATAATGTCTATGGACATATGAGTAATAGGTAAATTTCCTCTGAGCCGGTTGAAGTAGCTGCCAAGTGTCCACTAGGCCCATCTCTCTCATGGTTCTTGAATGCTTCTGACCTCAGGTCTGTGAGTGGGGGACGAGAGTCTGATGTGTCCATGGAGGGATTTAACAGTGTGTTCAGGTCTCCAACGATTATTAGGATTCCTTTCTTATGAGTAATAATGGAATCCAGTATATGTTGAATGGAGGATGCATCACTGTTTGGTGGTATATATATGCTACATATTGTTAAAATATGTCCTTGAAATGAGCCAGAGGCCAAGGCCAGTCGGCTTTCTTTATCTGTATACTGATCCGTGATTTGGAATTGCGAGGACTTTGGAACCAATACTACTGCCCTCCGGCCTCTTCCGTTTCAGTACGCAGATTCTACAATCAAGGAAAAGCCAAATTTAAGCAATGTATTATGCTCAAATTATGGTAAGTGGGTTTCTTACATAACTATCATCTCCGGTTTCTTTTTTTTTTTTTTATAAAGTCTGCAGGGTTCTATATCTTTTTATTGGTCCGGTCAGCCTGTTATTCTGTGAAATTATTTTAAAGGGCATACTCATCCCAGAAACCTGAGGTGTTCTCTTACAAGCTCCCTAGTTATGTTTTCTATGCTCGTCTCCAGCATCCTGTTTGTTGTACCCCACAACCTGGCAATTCTAGCCAACTGCGAGAATGCCAGACAGAGTAAGGTGTTATGGACTTCCAGAGCCAGTCACACAACAAACTGTAGCTCTGGCTGGGACAGTAGGATATACTGCCGATTAGCATTCTGTTCCTCTATCTGAGAAGCAGGGCTCTTAGGAGACGGTTTACCCCAACACCAAGAAGGGAAGGGTAATTAAGGGTATAGGTCAGGGAGCAACTTAAAGTAATATAGTGATGAAGGTAGGTGACTGGAGGATGGTGTAGATATAATGGTGCTATCCTTCCATCATCTAGGCATGTCTGTCTGTCGCTCCCCGCTAAAGTTCTTTAGGTCCATAGCCCAAGGCAGGGGGGAGGTATGTTATACTATTATTAGTCCATGCTCTGTCTATCCTGATATTTAAATGCTCCATCTGACCTGTGCCTCCTTAGGGCCTTCCTTCGGAAGAAAAAATGAGAAAGAGGGGGGAGGAAAAAAAAAGGGGGGTCTCCTCCCCCAGTGACATCCATAAAACAACAAAGAGGAAGATGGCATATTATAGTCTAATGTCTCTCTCAGGGACCAATGGTCGACCCTTACCAGCAAGATGAGGAGAGAACTGCTATGTAGTGTGTGACTAGCACCCCCCCCCCCCGGCTGAAGGAACCAGGTCAGGTAACGAAAGGCAGCAAGGCAAAATTTTCACCCCGATCCTCTGACCATCAGGTCTCATGGTCGCCTCAGTAGCCCCCGCCAGTCCATGGTTCGTAGGCAAACAGCCTGGCCTGTAAGCGATCTGTTAATCTTAGCCACTTTTAACATCTTCTCCCCTCTTCCCCGGGTCAGCAGGCCCCTCCCTCATCTGACAGGCCGGATCCCCCATTGCAATGCTTAGGTTTCTGACTTCTATTTAGCGGAGAACAGAGTAGCTCTGGGGGATCAGCTGGGGGAGTAGAGGCTCCCTCCACATTCTCCTCAATGCACCACACACTCCAGCACACATACAAGCAGGGCCCGGGCATTTGAGCGGCCATTTCGCACACCCTATTTAACGAGCAGACTTCCATTGGGTAGCTCTCATGCATCAGGCCAACTACTCGACTGTCTGTGCATCTCTGACTCCCTTTGGCATTAATGCTCTATTATTTGATCCTATTTAGCAGGGTAATGTATCTTAATTCAGCTTTTTAGCCGCTTTTAGTGTCTGCCTTCCTGCTGTGTACCATCTACACCACAGGGGACCACTGCCCATCTGACAACCTTTGAGGCCTGCCGACACTAGAAGAGGGAGCAGATCAACAAGCCAGGCCAATTCTATTTCCTGCTGGGTTAGGCAGTCCCCCCCACCCCCCGGGAGAGCCAGGCCAGCCCCAGGAGCACACCAGCCCATCCCTCCCCCCCAGACCCCTGGCCCATGTCCCCAAGAGGTTAAGGCAGGCAGAAATCCAAGGAGGCACTCACCATCCGCGGCTTCTTAGACAGAAGAAGGTGGTCTCAAGGATTCCATCTTGCAAATTGTGTCAGCATTTGTTTAATGGCCTCTAGTGTTGCCTGTTGATTCTGCTGCTCTTGCTTCACAGCCCAAGATGGAAGGAGAGATGTCTGCGCTCGTTGTGGTAAAGCTGATGTTGAAGGAAGAGTGTAACTTTTTTTTTTTTTTTTAAATCTTCACAAGCTTCTGCTTCTGTATCATATGTTGCTTGTCCTGGGGATATTGGACAACCAGCTTACTGGGGTATGATGTACGAAATTTCAGTTGTTGACACAGACAGGAAAACAAGGGAATATATGTTCGTCTTCTCTGCATTGTAGAGGGTGCATGATCATTATCGAGGAATATTCTCAAGGAGCCGTGAAATACCTTCCCTTGGGCCCAAGCTTTTTTGAGGAGAAAATCTTTAGTTGAGTACCTCAGGAACCGGACTATTTATCTTGGTTGAATATTTGGCTGGGTGGGCTTTGGGCCCAGCGCTCAGTGAGCGCGTTCTATTTCAAATGAGAAATCTAGATCCAGGGTAAGCACTGTACACATCTTGTCAAGAAAGTCCTTTAAATCTGAGCCCTCAGTATTCTCTGGTATGCCATAAATACGTAAATTGCAATGATGATCCAGATTCTCGGCACCTTCCTGTCTCTCAACTGTTAGTCGGCAGAGCTGTGTAATCTGGGCCATCGCTCCTTCCACAAGGATTCACTCTTGACATAAAAAGAAAACATCTGTTAAAAAGAGATTTATAGGATTGCGTATGATGGCGTGGGCACCCCAGTTGTACTGCTGAAAATCTTCTGTGTGGATTCCCCTTCACCGACGGCGAAGGTTCCTACAGTGTAACCTGATGACTGAGATACCCACGAAGATGCGCATATGAAGGTTTTGTGACCAAAGATGTATTCCACACTCTGCCTGCAGAGGAAACAGCTACTAGAAATGCTGCTTTCAAATCAGATTTCATATCACAACTCGCAACAGGCTCCAATGGCTTGTGAGTGAGCAAATCCAGCACAAGAATAAGGTCCATGATTGGGAAGGGGTGTGGCATGCAGTGGCAGCTGTGCTGTAGAAAGGGTACCCCCACAGGTTTGTGGTATGCAGATATAGCACACAAGTGGGTCTTGAAGATATAATACCGAAGGCCAGCATCAGACTGGTCCAATAAATATTAAAAAATCTTTTTGGGTGGACACCGAAAGGGGTCGTCCATGGGGTTTTGGAACATCAGAGGGAAAATCATCTCACTTGATTGTGTACATCTTCCTGGTGGAAGTGTTATGCACAATAAAGAATACAGTACTTCCGACAGCCTCCGAGATACTTCAAACATGTTTATGTCTATTTCTTCAGAAGCAAGGTGTGAAGCTGAAGGGAGTGTAAAGCTAGGGTGGACTAGCTACCCTGAGCTTGAGTCAACAAGTCCATCCGGAGTGGCAGAATCCTCAGTCTGACAGTAGATTCAGAGGAGCCATATATGCCAAGGCCAGCTGGGGGCCACTAGGATCATTTTGGCCCCATGTGCCTCAAGTTTAAACAGCACTTTCTGAAGGAGAGGGAATGAAGAAAAAGCATAAAGAAACAGACTGAGCGATGGCACGCTGAATTTGTCCTAAAAGAAAATGCCAATTCCTGGATTTCTGAAGCAGAATTGAAGCAGTCTGGTGTTGACTGAGGACGCAAAAAGGTCCACATCTGGGGTGTCCCACTTGTTGAATAGCAATCTCATGACGTCTGGTGCTAATGATCACTTGTGAGGATCTGCTGCTCTTAGAGTTAGTCTGCCAGAGGGTTTTGGACTCCTGATAAGACTGCGTGGAGCAGGGTCCCCTGCTCTAGGCACCATTCCCCCACACTCATTGCCTCCCTGCAGAGAGGGTAAGAATCTACTCCCTCTTGTCTCCTGACACAGTACATTGACAGACTTGTCAGTCTGGAAGAGGGCTGTCTTTTGGCAAAGTCCACTAGGGCTTACAGACGGTAAAAAAAAAAACACTCAAGCATCACTAACATATTTATGTGGAGATGTGTCTCTGATGAGTTCCAGACTCCATCTGAAGACCCTGGTAGTAGGCTCCCACTCTAGGAGGCAGCTATGGTGAGAATCATCTCTGGCACCAGTGGGGAGAAGGGGAAGCCCTAGAGACGGTTCTCCTCCACTGACCACCCCAGAGACCTCAACAGAGGTTTGGATACCTGTATGGGTTAGTTTTACGGGTATGATGCTTCGGAACACTTAGTACTGAGCATCCACTGAGTTGCCTTAATGTGCAGCCTTGCCTGGGGGACTGTGAACACTGAGGATGCTGTTAAGTCCCAGCATGTGTTACATGCAGTGAGCCAGCAGTCTTGCATTCCATGATGAAGCATTCCATGTGCAAGACTGCTCGCACTGTGCTGCCTGGAAGGAAGACCCAAGCCCGGGTCATGTGCAGAACGGCTCCTATGAACAGAAGTACCTGGGAAGGCACCAGCTAAAACCTGGCAGGGTTAATCAGAACTCCCATGGATGTCTGACACAGACAGGCAATGGACACTGCTTGTTCCGTCTCCTGTCTGGACAGGCTCGTTAGGAACCAGTCATGCAGATATGAGAAGACTTGAAGTTCTAGCTTTCTGAAATGCACTGCAAGTACTGCAAAGCACATTGTAAAGGCTCAAAAAGCCAAGGAAAGCTCAAAGAGTACAAATCTGACCTGGTAGTGTTACCCCTGCATGCAGAATTAGAGGTACCTGTGGTGGCTGGGGTGCACCAGAATTGCTGGTGTGCATCCTGCATATCCACTGATGATTATAAGTCCTAATGCTTCTGATAAGGAGCAGGGATCCTAGAGAAATATTCTGAATTGTTCTCAGTCCATGTATTTGTTTATTTTTCTGAGATCAAGAATGGGACACATGCCCCCAGTTTGATACCAGGAAATAGTGACAGTAGAAAGTAGCCATGTAAGAACTTACTGTAACAGTAGATCTTCGAGAGGCGCTCTTGCAGTAGGTAACACCATCAGGACTTAGCCGTCAGAAGCTAGGACCACATGGAAAACATATAGCTAGCAGTATACAACAGGGGACTGCCCACCCGACATCACGTGACCGACGGCCTACAGTATATAGTGGGAGGTCCCCCACGCCCACCTTGGTGGTTCTCAGCTGAGACCTGTGAAAAGGTGTGACAGGAGATAGGAGGGGGGCTCTTGGAACCACAGAAAGGCAGAGATGGAGACAGAGAACAGGGGGATGGAGGGAGGGAAAATCCTGCATACTGCAAGAGCTCCTCTTGAAGATCTACTGTTACGGTAAGTTAAGCAACTGTACTATCTTACTTTAAGGGGCCTCTTGTAGTAGGCAACACTGTTAGGATAGAGTCCCAAGCAGTGAAAGAACAAGCAAAGACAAGCCTCGGGAGGAGGAAAGAGGCCTGCAGTAGGCAGAGGAGGGCAGAAGGGCTGCAAGTCCAAAAACAGCTCTGTGCCTAAAATCTACACTCAGAGGACCATGTTTTGTGAAAGTATGGTGAAAACTCTGGAAGGCTGCCGTGCAGATGTCTGCGGCAGCCATGGGCCTGAGACAGACTGAGAATATGGCCAGACACCTAGTGGAGTGGCCCAAGGCAGCCCCAAGGAGGGGTTTGCTGTAGAATTGAGGGGCAAGTGATAAGCAGTGAGCTATCCATTAAGACAGGTCTGATAAAATACCAGACTGTCTCCCCTCTAGGGAGCAAGGGAAAGGAAGAGGAGTCCGACGCCAGAAAGGGAGGGACCAAAGGCTAGAGAATCTCTGGAATCTGCATATCACCACAGTATGGAGAGAAATTACATCCAGAGGGAACACATGGGATAATACACCGACAGGTGTTGAGTCTGGCCTAGAGACAAGGCAGATAACCCCCTGAAGAAAAGGCTCAGAATAATATCCTAACAGGTGTAAAACCTGGATCAAAGAAGAGGTAAGCACCACTTTTGGTAGGGACTTAACCAGGACACAAAGCAAGGACACTTTGTGAAATAACTGAAATACCCCTGGTTTGCAGTCAAAAAGTACAGTTACGTAGAAACTTACTGTAATAGTACATCTTTGAGAGAGGTTCCTTCAGTAGGTAATCACTTATAGGACTGGCGCCACCTGGTGTCGGGCCGCATGGCAAACTTTTCTAGCAATCCCTGACGGGGGACCGCCCACCAGTCACGTGACCGACGTCAGTGTGACTGTATATAGTGTGCAGTCCCCATGCCCGCCCTCCAGTTCTCCCGCCGGAGCGAACAGGATTTGGAGACCCTGTAGAACACAAAATGAGGGGAAGGAGGGAGGGAGGAAAAAATATGACCTACTGAAGAAACCTCTCTTGAAGATCTGTTACAGTAAGTTCCTATGCATCTGTACTATCTTACTTTGAGAGAGTTCCTTCAGTAGGTCATCACTTATAGTACAGAGTCAAAAGCAGTCCCTCCAAAGAGACCGAGAGAATCTAGGGAGGAGGAAGAATAACTCCAACAGAAAAACTGGAATCCCGAATGGACCCAGTTTAGGACAGAAGGCCCTGTAACACAGCTAGACTGAAACCAGCCCTCTGCCTAGAAGCAATGTCCAGACTGTAGTGTTTGGTAAAGGTATGGACAGAACTCCAAGTGGCTGCGGCACAGATATCAGCCACAGAGACATTTCACAAGGCGGCAGCAGAAGCAGCCATGCCCCTAGTAGAATAACCTCTGATGGTACCCGGCAGAGGTTTGTTATACTTCTGGTAACAATACCCAATGCAGTTGCCGAACCATTTGGAAAGACCTTGCTTAAAAACCGGGCTGCCCTTAGATCTGGGGCCAAAAAAGACAAAAAGCTGACCACAGCTACGGAATTCTTTCGTCCGGTGAGTGTAACACTGGAGAATCCGATGTACGTCCATGGTATGGAGGAGTGCCTCACCTCTGTTAGAGGTGGACGGATAGTATACAGGAAGCTCTACTGATTGGTTCAGCATGACTTCTAATACCACCTTGGGAAGAAACTTCGGATTTGTTCTGAGGACCGCCCGGTCCCTGTGGAAAATCAGACAGGGCTCCTTACAAACCGAGGGGTGGAGCTCCGAAATCCTCTGGGCTGACGTGATGACAACCAGGAACAACACCTTCCAGGAAAGGAAGCGCAAATCACAGCTCATAGCCGGCTCAAAAGGAGGAAGGGTGAGCTTTTCCAGAACGAAGTTCAAATCCCAAGGAGGAGCTGGGCTGCGCATGGGGGGTTTCAGGTGTAGAATCCCTTTTAGAAAGGTCTGAGACTTCCAACTGAGCCACGGGTTTACCATCCACTAGCTCATGGTACGCCGAAATAGCTGAAAGGTGGACCTTTAATGACGAATATGAAAGACCAGAATCTGACAGGTGAAGGAGGTATTCCATGACCTGAGGGGCAGAACATGAAAAGGGGTTCCCAGGCCTTGGCGGTCACCCAGATGGAAAACTGTTTCCACTTCATGGCATAAGTGGAACGAGTAGAGGGTTTTCTGGACTCGACGAGGACCTGAGAAACCCGGGAGGAGACACAGTAGCCATGCATTAAGATGCAGAGTTCTGAGCCCCGGATGTAGCAGTTTACCATGCTCCTGAGTTAGGAGGTCGTGAGTCACTGGAAGTGGAACTGGTGGTTCCTTGGAAAGCTGTTGCAGCAGTGGGAACCAGATCTGTCTCGCCAGAAAGTGACGAGAATCATCCGTGCCCCCTCTGCTTGAAATTTGAGGAGGACCCTCAAGAGAATGGGAAATGGAGGGAAGGCATATAAAAATTTCCCTGTCTAAGAGAGAGCTCGTCATGCCAGAAAGCACCATGCCCTGGAACGAGCGAGAAAAAACTGGGAAGTTTTTGAAATTGGAGGCGAAAAGGTCAATTTCCGGACGCCCCCAAAGTAGGAAGATGGATTCCGCCACTTCCTGATGTAATTCCCACTCGTGAGCTAGGGTCAGAGATCTGCTGAGACTGTCCGCCAGGACATTTTAAAATGCCTGGCACATGTACGGCCACGAGGGCCAGATGGTGTTGGATCGCCCAGTTCCACAACCACATCGCTTCCCTACACAAGGGGTACGATCAGGTTCCTCCTTGTTTGATGAGGTGCCAAACTACCTACATGTTGTCAGTTTGGACAAGCAGTGATCCCTTGGGAAGGAGAGTCTGGAAGGCCTGTAAGGCATACAGGACAGCCCTCATCTCCAGAACGTTGATATGTAGTGTAGACTCCAAGCTGGACCACAGTCCTTGGGCTTGGTGCTCCCCTAGATGTGCTCCCCATCCCATGTTCGAGGCAGCCGTGGTGAGGAATGTTGAGGGAGCTGGGTTCCTGAAGGGGAGACCCAAAGAAAGATTGTGGGGATCCCTCCACCAAAGTAGTTCTTTCTGAACCACTGAGGAGACCAGTACCGGATGGTCTAGGTTGTCCAGGAGTTGATCCCACTGCACACGCAAGGACCACTGAGTGACTCATGTGGAGCCTTGCAAGGGGAACAGTGGCGATGGAGGCTGCCATCAGGCTGAGAAGGCACAGGATCTCCTGGGCCAGGATGTTCCTGGTAGAAGCCACTTTGGAAGCCTGACAGATCAGTGTCTCCACCCTGTCTGGAGGGAGGAAGGCTCTGCACTGGACCATATCCAAGACTGCCCCAATGAACTGTAGTTTCTGGGCAAGGGTCATAGAGGATTTGAGGATGCTGACAGTAATCCCTAGCCTGTTGAACAGGTCCAAAGTGAAAGAAAGAGCCTCTAGTAAAGAGTCCCTGGACGGAGCTGAAATCAGCCAATTGTCCAGGTAAGGGAAAACCGCAATACCCCTGTGGGGTAGGAAGGCCGCAACCACTGTCCAGCACTTGGTAAACACCTGGGATGCTGGGGACAGACCAAAGGGAGCGCTAGGAACTGAAGTGTTCCCCCAGAACTGAAACCGCAGGAACCGGCGGTGGCTGGGGAAGATGGGGATGTGCAGGTAAGCATCCTGCATATCCAGAGCGCACACCCAATGGTTCTTCAGAAGGAGTGGAAAGTGGCTCTGGAGGGTCAGTATTCGAAATTTTTTGTACTTGATAAACTGGTTTAGGTTGCTTAAGTCAGTCACAGTTTGAAATCCCCAGTCTTTTTGGAACCTGTAAAAAAGGGAGTAAAACCCTTTCCCTTTGCTGGAGGGCAACGTGCTCTATTGCTTCCTTGAGCAAGAGATTGTTCACCTCTTCTCAGACAAGAAGAGCCTGATCCCTTGAGTAGGAGGATTTTTTGGTGGAGTTTCCAGAAGAAATTCCAGAAACTCTATTGTGTGTCCGACGGACACTAACTGCAGAACCCATTCATTGGAGGTGACTGCCCTCCACTCCTGCGTGTGGCGGGTGAACCTCCCCCCCCACCCCACCTGCTCTCAGTCGGAAGACTGGGGAGGCAGTGGGGATGGGAAGTGCAGGAAGTTCAGGGGGAGGACCCCCTGCACATCTCTGGTTCTTGGAAGTAGGTGGGGTGGCTGTACCCATGGCCTTATGCTTCCCCTGGGGCACGCCGGGGCTTGCTTTCTCTGCCTCCAGGTCCTTTTCTGAAAGGGTTGCTGTTGCTGGGTGCCTGATCGGTACATGGACCTCATGGATCAGAGGACGAGACCACTGTCCAGCAAGTCCGTCATGATGTCCTTGGTGTCCCCACTAAAGAGTACCAAGCCCTGAAAGAAAGGGGGCATCTTGACTCGCCGACTGAGCTTCGTTAGCAAGTCCAGAAAGGCGAAGCCAGAAGTGCCATCTGAGGGCAAGAGTAGTTGCCGAGGTGTGTGCCACAGAATCGACAGAGTCGTATGTGGCCCGTAAAGCATGCCTACACGAGAACTTGGAGAGGCAAAGATCTCTGACAAGCTCCTCCTTCAAGGCTGAGGGATCCATGGCTTGGACCAGAGCCTCTAACCTGGTCAAGGTAGCTTTTTGATGACACCATATGGGCCACATAGTTAAGTAACCGAAGGGCGCATGTGGCAGAAGAATAGATCTTTCTCCTGAACTGGTCCATCTGCCTAGACTTTGTCCAGAGGAGAGGTGCTCATGTGCTTTGGTGCTGCAGAGCAGTCATGAGCAGCAGAAATGACCACAGAGTCAGCCTTAGGATGTGTTTTCAAGAATGAGGCATCCTTCGACGCCCAGTAAAGCCTGTCCGCCCATTTGGGGACAGCTGGGATGGAATGAGGCATCTGCCAGATGGTAGTGGTGAGGTCTTGAGGTGCAATCCATGGAGTAATGGGGACCGGAGACAGAGACTCTAAGTCTAGATGTTCTGCGAGTCTCTGCTTCATGGGGTCCTGATCCTCTGACCCCCAGTCGAAGAAATCCTTCATGAACCTCAGAAGGTCCAAAAAGGCAGGGTCCTCTGGTGGTGATTTTGGGGAAACCTTGCCTGTCGGGCCCTCATTTTCCTCCAGGACCTCCTCCGAAGAATGGTCAGCCCCCTCATCGTCGTCTGCCTCTTCGACAGGATGATGACTGATATCGGGAAGAGAGACGTCCTGATGAGTCTTCTGAGACATGTACGATAGTTACGGAAGAACTGCTCGGGGAAGGGGACCTGGGAGACCGTGGGAGAGGGAGTCTCATCTCCAGGTCCGACACCAACTCGGACCGAGCCCCCTGCCACCAAGTCTGAATCAGGGTCTTGAAATCCGGGGCAACTGGAGGAGGTGGCGGAGTTGGTTGAGACTGGGGGGGGGAGAGGCGGCATTACCGATGAGGGAGGGTAATGATAGCCCTGGAATCCCTGGTAGTGAGAGTAGGGATTAAACCCGGGGTAAAACTACCTGTAATGACTACAGTCCGGAGGGGGGCCAGCCTGGTAGTGGTCCCCAGGAAACCCCTGCGAGTAGTGCGGGACAGTTCGAGGTCTGGAGTAAATCCCCGTCGTCCGGTTAGACGGCGGAGGTACCCACGTCGGACCCGCCATGGTGTATATAGGTAGGGGGTCCAGCGTTGGGACAGCCCACGTCAGGGGGACCGACATTGGAACCGGCACCACCCGATCCAGAGCCGGTAAAGAGTCCAGCATTGGAGGAGCCGGCATCTGAACCGGGCGAAGGGGCCCTGATGGCAGGACCGGATCTGGTGTCGGGGCCAACGGCTGAGGCCGATCACTAGGTCCAGGCTGCGGGACTGTCATCGGGGTGTCTGATGCCAGCGGCTGGGACCAATCGCTAGGTCCTGGGTGAGCAACAGTGGTCGGGACATCCGGCGTCAGGGTAAGGTTCACCGGGTCCTCTGGTGGGATATTGACTGGAATCTGCGGTACAGGAATCCTGCCCGAAGGTGGAGGAGGGGCCTCCACATTAAGGCTTGCTGGCTTAGTAGAAGCCTCCTTCCCCTTGACCCCGAGAGAACGCTGGAGTTGACCGCATGGAATCACTACGCCGAGAGGTTCGTAGTTCGCCTGAGGTACCCACTGCTGAAGTGGAGGGTACCGGTGAAGGAAGAGGAGGGAGAGGGCGGCTCCCTCTGGTTCCGCTGGATGTCGGATGAGTCGTCCGTTAGACCCAGATGGGGAACCACACCTGTGTGGCTTCTGAAATGGTCATCTTAGCAGGTGGCGCCGGGCGGGTGGGGAGTAGCCCGCTAACTTCTATCCATGGGTGCCGGGTGGGTCCCCACTGACTGGGGCGCCGGCTTACCGGCTGCCACGCGATCCCCAGAGGAGACAGGGGTAGACTATTGGCTGGCACGGTGCGGTCGTCTGAGGGGCAGACGATCGACTGACCCGCTGCAGTCTTACCAGACTTACTGTCAGATTTTCTGGGCGGCGGCTGGGCCTTGCTCGCCGAGGGCCACGTGTCGTTCACAGAGCGCTGCCGCTCCCTAGACTTCTTGTGTTTCTTCGATGGAGAAGATTTATCAGCCAAGAACCTAGCCATGGAACAGTCCATCTATTTTTCTGCTGCCTCCTTTTCTTCGTAGCCTTGTTGAAGGTCTAGCACTCAGGGCAGGAGGAAACAGGATGGTCCAGGCCTAGACAGAGGATGCACTTGAGGTGACAGTCTTTGTGCGGGATCTGCGTGCCACAAGACTAGCACTTCTTCGGTGAAGACATCAATGAGGTTACAAAAAAGGAAGAATTCTTGGCGACTGAAAATCCGACGCAAGATACTTTCATGACGACTGCTATATGGAAGTCTGCAATGCGACTGACACGAGGCGACGGCGGGAAAGAACTGGAGGGCTGGTGTGGGGACTGCCCACTATATACAGTCACGCTGACATGGGTCACGTGATGTTGGGTGGGCGTTCCCCCATCAGGAATTGCTAGAAAAAGTCTGCCGTGTGGCCCGATGCCTGGTGGCGCCAGTCCTATAAGTGATAAGCTACTGAAGGAACCCTCCCGAAGTAAGATCTTGGAACCCCCCCCTCCCCCCGAGCTAAGGGAATAGCAACTTGAGACAGGAATGCCCCACAGAACTGTGCAGTAGATATCTACTAAATCCAGAGCTTGCCCACCACCGAGAGAAGTGGAGGATAAAAAGGCAGAAAAGAGGGTTGCCCGTGACCAGCAGGAGGTATACCCAAACCTGTGGACTGGTATGATAAAGAGACTCATTCTCTAGAAGGGGCCTGGAATGACAAATGTTTCCACCTCTAAACCTAGGTGGGTTAGTAGGCCACCTTCCTAGTCCCTGATCTTACTGCATCCAGCAATTGGGGGGCCCAAAGCAGGAGATGGATAGCCCTGTAAAGAGGAGAGGGACCTTATATCCAGAATGGACAAGGCTGTCTGATCCATGAAAGCGGAACAGAACAGAGAAAAATGGAAACGGGAGGGTCCACAGGCTGATGGAAAAGCAGGGACACCCCCGGTGCAGTGAGAATGACTCCGTGAGAAGCATGGCTGCCCCTGAGAGAGGGGGATGAAGGGAGACTCTGGATAAGCACCAGGGAACAAAGGAGCAGGGACTGGTCAGAAGTGCGTTGGATGGGGACGTGAAGAGACCTAGCACTGGTCACACCCTTCTGTCGAAGCTTTTGATCACGAGGATGGCAAACAAGAGCTTCCCCATGCCAGACACAGAAAACCAATGGGAAAAGCTTCCAAAAGCCACATCAATTCACCTGGAAACTGAAAGATGGGCCCCGGAAGTTCCCCCGAGCAAGGTCTGGGAGAACCTAAGGAGCTGTCAGTGTCCGGAGGATTAAATGTCAGAGAAAGAGATGGGAACCAGTGACCAGCGGCAGCCCCTGGAGCGAATCCTGCAGGGGCCTGCTGATGGACCCAGGAAGGGGCGAGATCATCCTTTGCAGGGGTGTCACAACACCTGGCAATGACAGAGTCGGACAAGAAGAAACCGTAACCCATCGCCAAAGAAAAGGGCAGCTGGCCAGGACCCAGCGAGGACAGAATTCCCCAAATAAAGGTGTCCCCCCTCCTTGACCCTCTGGAATGGAAGTCCTGGAAACGCCAGCCGACTCCAGACTCTAGGCCCCCTAAAGCAGCCTACAGCTGAGGCCTAGTCAGATAAAAAGGAGGATTGAGAGGAACGGGAGTAGGAAGAGGTCCGAAAAGAAATGACCGACTCTCAGGAGGATCAGAGCCAGGGGACCAGAGGGTGGAAACTTCCAGAAATCAGAAAACCCCCTGAGCCCTCCCCAGGCTCCAAGATAAAGGGGGAGGGGAGCCAATGCCCTTCCTGTCCCACAGAAAGGGCATCTAGAAGCTTAATGGCGATAAAGTGGGTACCTATAAAAGGGACACCACTAGAAGAGAGACCCGAAGTGGCTCTGGGGAGTCGAAATTGAGACTCACAAAAGGGTAAAAATCAATAGCACTCTAGAAAAGGCTACCCTCCATCCATAAGGGTGGAGGAAAAGAACCTCCTAAAAACTCTCCTGGGATCAGAATGGAGAGGGAAGGGGGAAGGTTCTAAGCTATGACTCAAGGGGCGGTATTAAGTGCAGGATGCACTACTGCCTTGACGAGCCTTGGAGGCAGGGGCACCCAGGGGCAGAGGCGGCCAGACGCTTGCCCTTAGGCAAGAGAGTGGGCGACAGGCTGGGAGTTCAGCTCTGCGGCCAAGCCAGGACGAACGTGCATCGCTCGCGTGGGTGCAGAAGAGGGGGTGCCCTGCCCAAGTCCTGTAAAGAAGAAAGCAGATCTTGAACCTCAGCCCCAAAAAGGTCGAAGCCCCTAAAGGGAGCATCCAAAATAGAGGACTGTACGCCTGGGGTAAAATCCGAAAGGCGAAGCCAGGTGTGACGGCAGAGGCAAACTGCCAAGGCTGCGCTCCTTGCCGATGCGTCCACCTTGTCATAGGTGGCATAGAGGATGTGGAAGCCCACCTTGGAAGCAGAATGAAGGAGCTGTCCCAATTGAACCTTAGAGGCAGAATCTGGGAGGGGGCATCCAGGACATCTGTGGCTTGGTTCAACAGGGCCTGTTTATGGAGGACCACGTGCGCCACGTAATTTTGGGTGCACTGGGCCTGTAAATCCTCCTACCAGAGCGGTCCTTTTCCAGAGAGTTATCACCCAAACATTTGGGCTTAGAAGACTCAACGTGGGTTGCCGCAAGAATGGCTGGGTCTGCTTTAGGGTTAGTGCAATAATGCGGCGACCCTCCAGGGCATGATGCAGCCTATACACCTTCTTTGGTAGTGGAGGCGCAGACGCGGCTGTTGCCATATGGTGGTAGTGACATCTTCAAGAGATGCCACTAAAGGTGGAATAACCACAGACATCAGCTGCGGGAGGCGGAGATGTTCCACTAACCGGCTGTGCGGATGATCTTACTACACAGCTTGCCACCTATGACATTTGGGTAAGCCACATGACCTTCAAAAAGGACGGGTCTACAGGAGGGATTTGGAGGTCTCCCTGACCCAGGTTTCTTTGGGAGAGGAATGGGGGAGGGAGTCTGGTGGCTCTACAGAGAGAGTAATCGGAGCCAAGCATCAGGCGCTGGTCCAGGCCTGCTCCTGCACCTGTGTCTGCCCAGACGCTGGACTGCGTCAGGCACAAAAGAAGGAGCCATAGGTGGCAGAGAAGAATCCCATGTCCATGCAGGGACTGACTAAGGTGTCGCCAGGACAGGCGACTGGTGCTGGACATATGCCCACCAAGAGCTGAACAACTCGCTGAGTCCCGACGATGATGGGTGAGACACCATTGGTGGGAGTGAAATACTCTGCATCGGCAGACCATGAGGGAAGACCGATGGCGATCTTGCAGGATTGGGGGATGGCTGTGAGGGTGTCAGCTGGCTACTTAGTGTCATCCCCAAAGGTGGTGAGGGGGCTGGCGGGCCGTGGATCCGAAGGGTGTCCAAATGTTGGGTCCGACGGTGGCTGGGAGTCAGGTATGGAACCCAAGAGACCTGAAGGTGGCGCTTGAGGCCAAGAGGGGGAGCCCAGCCTAAGATAAGCCAGGTGCACCTGGTCCGGAACTGAACGACCGGCGTAGTCCAACTGCCAGTGCCGGGTGGGAGGATCCCAGACCAGAGCCCACCAGCGGCGGATGGGAAGGAGATTACAGAGGGGGGACACCCCCCTGGCGATGGCTGTGGATGCATAGGAGCGGGTGCTGGTCTGAAGGACCACTGCAGAGCCCAAAAAGGGGTCCAGTGAAAGTGGTGTGGCCGAGTGGTTGTCAGTGGATGTACCGATGCCCTGAGAATCAACCAAAATCCTTGGCCGAGAACCCTGTGGGGTAAAGGGCCTGAGCGAGAGGGGCGGCATGATGGAGAAAGGATCCCCCGAACCCGCAGAAGCGCCGCCTGACACTCTGACAAGCGCGGGCAGCAGAGCCAGAGGCAGCCCAAAGGGGGAGAGGACTGGTCTGGCTGAAGGGGCCGACCCTTCGAGATGGGAAGATCCAAGGTCAGCTGCGGCTCCCAGGGGTGATGACAGCCTGGCAGTTGACCTTTCCCAGTCCCGTGTTTGTTCCGCTAGGTTTTAACACATTTGGGCAGGCTTGACGAGGCCTCTGGGGAGGACTATGCACTCCGGGTCTGCAGATCTTTCTCCATGGCGGACAGTCTCTGATGAGGGAGATGTGCTTCCAGGGCCTTCTGGCATCGTCTCCATGTGGCCTGGTTGAATTTCTGGCAGGCCTGGCAGACTTCGGCGTTGTGCTTCGGGTCTAGGCAAAAGAGGCAAGAAAAATGGCCATTCCCGCTTAGGATCTGCGTGCGGCAGGCACACTTACATTTGTGGGACTCTACTGAAGATGGAGACATGCAGCTGACAAAGCAGCGACGAGTAACCGTAGAAGAAAATAAATAAGAGAAAAATAAAATAATCTAAACACTGAATAAGGCGATCAACTGAAGCAATGTTCTGTGAGGACCGATGTGTGCAGGTTCAAGGCGGGAAAAGAACTGAGGCGGGCATGAGGACCACCAACTCTATACTGTAGGAAGACGTAGGTCATGTGACATCGGGAAGGCGGTCCCCCATTGTAGACTACTAGCTAGAAGTTTTCCGTGTAG
This sequence comes from Neoceratodus forsteri, assembly GCA_016271365.2. Classification (NCBI taxonomy): domain Eukaryota; kingdom Metazoa; phylum Chordata; order Ceratodontiformes; family Ceratodontidae; genus Neoceratodus; species Neoceratodus forsteri. Next base: position 967,353,178 of record CM057453.1, read on the forward strand.
TCCTAGTGCCCGGCAGCTAAGTCCTAATGGTGTTGCCTAGTGCAAGAGTCCCCTCGAAGTAAGATAGAACAGTTACATAAGAACTTAGAACAACAGATCTTTGAGAAACTCTGCTCCATATCGCCACACCTTTAAAACTGTAAGTGGTTAGCATTAGGACCACATGGGACCATTTTGCTAGCCAGCAGCTGGCCACAAAGACATGCAGTTTTGTTACGCATGTAAAGTGGGCGGCCCCAACACTCCTCAGTTCCCTGCCGGTGATTAGTCCCAGAGGGCTTCTAACTGTGAGGAACCAGGAGAAAAAAACAGTACCAGGCAAACAAGGAGAGGCATGGGACTGGAAACAGGATGCATAAAGTAAGGCCTTAGGCACAGCATCTGCAGTAAAGTACAGTTACGTAAGAACTTAACCGTAACAGTAGATCTGCAAGGGGATCTCTTGCAGCAGGTCACACCTGTGGAAATATAGCCACTGGGAACTAGGACCACACAAACTTTTCTAGCTAGCAGTCTACAAGTGGGCAGCCCATTCCTGCATCATACACAGACATCTACCAATCCTAAAAATGTGGGTGGCCCTAGTGACCTCCTCAGTTCTCCCACCAAAGATCATAAGCTTTCTAGTCTCGATAGAGGGAATTGAGGAGGGTCCAAAGGTCCCACTAAAGAAAAGGAAAGGAGAAAGACGTACAGACACAGGATGACCGCCCAGGTTCAGGGGGAAGAAAGTAGGGAGGGATGGCATGGCCTGCTGCAAGAGATCCCCTCGCAGCTCTACTGTTACAGTAAGTTCTTAGGGAACTGTACTATCGGACTTCGAGGGGGAGCTGTTACAGCAGGCCACGCTTATGGAATGAGTCCCAAACCATTCTGACATGAAGAAATGCAGTCTGGGTGGTAGGAAACCAAGAGCCCAAAAAAGCAGGCCTTATAGAACAGCTAGGCCAAAATTGGCCCTACACCTAGAGGCAATGTCCAGACTGTGGTGCTTGGAAGATGTGGACAGTACTCCAAGTGGCAGTGTCACAAATTTCAGCAGCTGACACATTCCTGAAGAAGGCAGTAAAAGTGGCCGTGCCACTGGTGGAATGGCCATGAACAATGCCAGGAAAATCCTTGTCATACTTCCTGTTGCAGTAGGTGATACAGTTGGCCAGCCATTTGGACAAACACTGTTTTGAAACCGGGACACCCTCTTTACACGGTGCGAATGAAACATACAACTGTGTGGATTTCCTACAGTCCTTCGGAGATGGCTATAGTGACGCAGAATTCTATGCGCATCTGAAGTGTGGAGCAATGTTTCCCCTGGACTGGCATGCTCTGGATAATAAACAGGAGCGTGGATGGATTAATTCAAAGTAAACTCAGACACCACCTTAGGAAGAAACTTAGGATTAGGCTTGTGAACGACCGAGGCCAACGACTTGAGCTGAGGTTTCCAGGCCTGAGCCTGCTGGCCAGCCTGGGGCTGGCTGGGTTTGGCCACAGAGTCCAAGGTGGCACCCGGCTTCTCAATACAAGTGAGGTGGCCCTCGACCCCGGGCTCGAACTGGTCAGTGCCTAGGAAATGGACATCTGCCAGCTTGTGCTGAGTTTCCGCCATGAAGGTGGAGATCCTCAGCCAAGCCCTGCAGCACACACAGCCACTGAGGCCGCCACGGAGCGGGCACGGGAGTCCCCAATATCCATGGCTGTCTGGAGCAGTTTGGCTACAGCCCGGCCCTGGTCCCGGACCTATTTGACTGTGGTCTGAAGGTCCCCTGGCAGATGAAGAAGCACCTTATCTACTGTACCCAGCAGGGCATGAAAGAAGTGGGCCATGAGGAGGGCCAAGCTCACCTGGCGGAGATTAAGTGAGGAGGCAGTGTAGACTTTCTTAGCCGCATGGCCCAACTTCTTGGACTCCTTGTCAGGCAGCTTGTCAATATCCCCAGTGTTGCCGGAGTGCCTAAACACAGTCTACCACCAATCCCTCGGCCGAGGGGCGGCTCTGTGAATCCCAAAAGGGAGTCAGTGGGTACCACGTATTTGCAGGCCATCTGGGCAGAAGGCACAAGGCATGAAGTGGGGCGCTGCCAAAGGTCCAAGGCAGGGCCAAGAATAGCTTCTGCCACCGGGAAAACCTCCATAGGAGTGTCTGCCCGGTCGAGGATCTCAGTCAACGGGTAACAAGTCCGCTTCTGGACAGGCTCCATTTTCATACCTGTCAACTCAGAGATCAAGCGGGGAAGGCCCATGAAGGAAGATGGCCCTTCATCCATCGAGAGATCCCCATGGATTCCACGTCTACTGGATGGGAGTGCAGAGAGGATCCCTCGAACTCTGAGTCATTAAAGAGTGGCTGACTGACCAAGCCCCCACTGACCCTCCGTGGAAGGTCAGGGGTGATGGTGACCAACAGCCAATGGGGAAGCCCCTTAGATGGCTGAGACTCCTTAGTCAGAGCGTCAGTCGGCGGCCATTTAGGTGGCGGTTCCACCACCATCAGCAGAGACGCCGGGGCTGGGTGAGCCGGGACAGTTTTGATCAGCTCCATCTATGGAGACTGCGCCGGCATTTCAAGCAACAGCCTGGCGATGGCTGGCATAGAAGCCGGAGTCTGCTTGATGCCGTAAGCACCAACGGCTGCCACATCAAATCCTCATAGTTTCAACACAATCTGTTAAGCCCAAGGAGGGCAAGGATGAAGATCAGTGGCGGTGCCACTTCCCGTGGCGCTGAGAGCGGAAGCACCAGTGTTGGCAGGACCAGCTCGACCCATGGAGGAAGACAGACCACAACCGCTGGGGAAATCGTGGTGGGGCTTGAAGGAGTCGGCGAAAGCACTGAGGTTCCTCCAGGTCTTGGTTGTTGACCAGAAGTAGCGGGTCAGCGGACTGATCAGTCTCTCCAATGGTCCGAGTCAGGACAAGACTCCTGTACAAGGAAGTGTCTTGCCTCTTCAGTCGACAACTGGTCGGTCTGTTCGAGAAAAATCTTGGCTGGGACTTCAACCAGCATCTCGGCCAGCTGGCCCAACTGGGTTACCAAGAAGCCGGGAGCCTGGGCCGAGGATTTGACCGAAGTCAGATCCAGAGAAGCGTGGGACTAGGAGGCTCTAGAATGACAGCGAGTCCTTTCTTGTTTGGACTAGTTCTAGATTTAGATTTGTGCCCAGAGGGTCCCTGACCGAGGGTCGGCAGGGACTGAATTTCTTGAAGGACCCCATCAAAGTTGAGCCCCTGCTGGAGCGGCACAAAGGCAAAACCAGAAGCCAAAGAGGAGTGAGCTATGGCCTGGGCAGCCTCCTCCTCAAACGCCGCAAGCTGTTCAGCGGACCCCACAGCCGCAGAGAACATCCAACGGGCGTCCTTGGATTTTACTGGCAGGTTCCGATGCACCAGAAGACCCAATTTAAGGCAAGCTAGACTGTTCTCCAGAATGGTGAGGTGAAAGGAACGACAAAAGTCGCAGGCCTGGGGATTGCGTTCGTGCCGCAGGTAGTAAACGCATGTGGCATGCGGGTCAGTCCTGGACATCTTTTGCCCATAAGGGCATCAGCGGAACCCGGGAACAGATTTACCATCCATGACGGTTGCGATCGGAGAGCGAGCTGAAGACTAAACTCGAGAGTTTTAAAGTTTTGGAAGTAAATCAGGAAACTTAAGTACAAGGGCCTACTTAACGCAGGAGCGGTAAAGATGGGACCGGCTTCTTCCAGTGGAAAGAAAGATCTGATGATGTTGGGTGGAGCCAAGGGAGTTACCACCCACGTGGGTGGGAGGTGCCAGCTTGACTTTCCGGCAAGCTCTTAAAGGGAAAGGACACTGCCAGAAGTGTGGATAGATCATATCCACGTCCCTAGAACTGGGAAGTTTTGTACTGTATATGGGGAGGTGAAAAGATTGAGATCTGATCGACCACAAAGGTCGAAAATGTCCTCTACCACCAACTGACACAGTTTCCACTTGTGAGCCTTTGTCTAAGTGTGTCTGAGACTGTCTGCTAGGATGTTCTGGACACCCAGAACATGCATTGCCAGGAGCTGGATCTGGTGCTGAATTGACCAGTACCATACTTGCATTGCTTCACGACCAAGTGCCTCCCTGTTTGTTCAGGCACCAGACCACGCACACATTGTCCGACTGGACTAAGAGTGGTCCTGGGAAAAGATAAGGCTGGAGGGTTTGGAGGGCATACAATACAGCACGCATCTTGAGCACGTTGATATGCAATGCGAGCTCCCACCGAGATCAGGATCCCTGGATTCTGCGATCTCCCAGTTGAGCTCCCCAACCCTGACCTGATGCATCAGTTGGGGTCTGAACTTGAGGGGGAGGTTGAAAAGGGTCCTCCCAGGCAGAAATTTGTCAGATCCTGCCACCAAAGGAGATCCTTTCACATAGGGCTGGACACCAGAATCTGGTAATCCAGGCCGTCCGACTTCTGGTCCCACTGTACTCAGAGTGTCCACTGCCTGACTCGCATGTAGAGGCAGGCCAGAGGTACTGTGGGAACTGCTGCCGCCATGAGACCCAAGAGGCGGAGGACTGTTCTGGCCATTGTCCACTGGCTGAAAGCCACATGCCGAGCTAACCTCTGGAGTGTTTCAACCCTAAGGGGAGGAAGGCTTAGCCCTTGGGTTGTATCCAGTACCACCCCAATAAATCAGAGGTGCTGGGAAGGAGTTAGGTGAGACTTGGGGTAATTCACTGTGACCCCCCCCACCCTGTGGAACAGGTCCAGGGTTATCTGCTAGAGAAGCCTCCAGGCGGTCCCTCGACAGGGCTGATAGACAGTCATCCAGGTACAGGAATAACTAATGGACCTGATGTAAAGCCGCTGCAACCACCACTAAGCACTTGGTGAATACCCTGGGTGCTGATGAAAAGCCAAAGGGGAGAGCCTTGAATTGGAAATGCTCCCCCTGGAAAGTAAACCTGAGGAAGTGGTGGAGGGCAGGGAAGATTGGAATATGCAGGTGAGCATCCTGCATATCCAGTGTGCACAACCAGTGTACCCGATGGAGCAGTGGCAAGAGTAGGGTCAGCATGCAAAACCTCTTGTACTCCATGTACAGGTTGAACGTGCGGAGGTCTGGGATCAGCTGAAGGTCTACTGTCTTTTGGAACCAGGAAGAAGTGGGAGGCATATCCCCCTCCTATCTGGTCCTGAGGAACGGGCTCTATGGCAGATTTTTGCAACAGACCCAAGAATCTGTTGATTGCCTCCCACTCCAGGTGGCTGGCGAATTGGCCCCCGACTGCCCCTCCCCCCCGGAACTGTGTGTGTGTGGGGAGGTGGGGACAGGCCAGGAAGTCGAAGGAAGGGTTAGGGAGTGCCGCCCCAGAAGCTCTGTGTGACTTGGGGGCGGGAGGCAGATGAGGGAGCCCAACGTTTGCCAGGCTGCTGCCTTGTCTGACGCTTTTGCTGACGGCGAAAGGGAGGCCAAGACTTGGGATTGGTGTGAGAGGGAGTGCATCGATCGAAGAGACTTCCCCTGCTCCTGCAGATCAGTCATTATGTCATTGATGCCCCCTCCGAAGAGTACTGAGCCCCTGAAGGGGGCATCCAGAATAGATGCCTGAACATCCTGGGCAAAACTGGATACCCGCAACCAGGAGTGCCTGTGTATACAGACCACCATCGCCGTACTTCTGGCAGAAGTGTCGATGGCGTCATAAGTCACCTTGGGCGGCAGGTGATCTCTGCCATCCTGACTGCTCAGTTTTGGTCTTGGCTCCAGAGTCTGGTAAGGTCTCAAATTCTGCTTTCAGTTGACAGAGGATGGCCTTTTGGTGGCAAACCATGTGAAATACATAATTCAGAGCCCGCAGAGCCAAGGTGGATGACGAACAGACCTTGCAGCCAAACTGGTCAAGTTGCCTTGTCAGGAGGGGAAGTACTCTTATGCTTTTGGCTTTGTCGAGACGTCGTGGGCCGCATTGATAACCACCAAAATCAGCTTTGGGATAGTTAACTAGATGATCCTTCTCATCTGTGGCATGGTACAATCTGTCCGCTTTCTTGGAGATGGCCGTGACAGACACTGTTGCTGCCATATAGTAGTAGCTAAATCATTGTTGGGGTCCATCCGGGGAGAAGAGAGAGAAGGAGGGGTCAACTCCGGAAGGTCATGGTGCTCTGCCAACCTCCCATCGCTGGGGGTTCTGCTCCATGAAGGAGGGATCCTCCAGGGGACACCTGGGAGTCTGCTTGGGTTCAGGGTCTTCCTGCAGAGGGGATTCAGAGTCCAAGGAGGAAGAGGAAGTGTCAGACTTGGAAGGGCTCCTGTTGGGGGGGGGTCAACCAGTATGTGACCACGGTCCTCCACTGGAGAGGCACCCAACGTGTGATCGGAAGACGGGGAACGGGCCCTAATAGGGGACAGGAGCTGTGGAGTAGGGGTCAAACAGACCAGAGTATGAGCAGTGTCGGTCCAACTCCAAAGTCAGCTGGTGCTTAGCTCTTTTCCACCCAGAATCAAACAGAGCATCGTAATTCACTAGTGCTTGTGGAGGAGCAGGTGGGGGTGGGGGGTGGGGGATTAGGCTGAGTCTGGTACCCGAACAGTGGATAGCCTGGCGTTGGGTATTCTGGCTTCGGGTGTCTGATACCCCAGCTGCAGGCAGCTTGGTGTTGGGTACCCTGGTGCTCAGCACCCCGGGGTCAGGTAACCTGGATAAGGGCCTGAGAGACCTGGCTGAGACCCCGATGGAAGGAAAGAGGGCCCAGGTTGAGGAGGATCTGGCTGTGAATCTACAGAAAGACCCGGCGTTGGCGGATCCTGGAGTCTAGGCTGGGGGAAGTGGCCCAGATGGATTGGTCAGAAAGTCATGGGGGGGGGGAGCTGGCGTAGGGCAGCCCGACACTGGCTGAAGGACATTGGGTGGGAAGGAGTCTCAGAGGGTCCCACTACAGATGCTGTAGCAGGGTCCTGACAGGGGGATTCCTCTTGGGATGGCTGTTGCCAAAGTGACAGCGGGTGCTGGTCCACAGGACCAGCGTCAGACCTCAAGTCAGGGTCCGCCGTGAGCGCCCGGGCTGTGAGGGCACCGGTGGAGCTAGTGTCAGACTTACCAGCCTAACCACTCATCTTAGGCACTGGATGAGGAGTGAAAAGCCTAAGAGTGGAAACAGCCTCCAAATCCCTGAGGTCCCTGCCGGAACTGTAACCAGTTCAGGCAGGGGCCCAAAGGCTGCCCCAAAGGAACAGGTTTGGCGGGAGGGGCGGTTCCTGTATGGTAGAGGGACGCTCGACTGTTACGGCCTCCAAAGAGAGCCGCAGCCTGGAGGGAGACTAGTCCAGGTTCTTGTCCTCCTTGCACTTCTGCTTGGAGGAATGGGAGCTAGAAGAGACCCTGGGAGATGAAGAAGCGCTCCGCACCTGCTGCAGCTCCTTTTCCACTGAAGCCAATTTGTGTTTCAGAAGATGGGCCTCCAGGACTTGCTGATGGTATTTCCATGTGGCCTGGTTGAAACTTTGGCAGGCCTCACAGTCCTCAGTGTTGTGGTCAGGCCCAAGGCAAAGAAGACATGCGGTGTGGCCATCTTTCTCTGGTATCTGCTTGCTACAGGCACATCTGTTCTTGCGTGACTCGGAAGGAACTGGAGAAGACATGTAATGCAATCCAATGTCGAAAATACTGGTTTCTGTAACAAAAGAAATTCACAAAATATACTTATTGAAAAATGGCAGTGGACTGTAGCATCGTTCCACGAGGTCTGACGTGTGCAGATCGATGGCAGGAAAGAACTGGGGCGGACATGGGGACCGCCCACTACATATAGTCGGGAAGACGTTAGACACTTGACATCAGGTGGGCGGTCCGCCGCCAGACACTGCTAGCCAAGTTTTCTGTGTGGTCCTAGCACCTGGCAGCTCAGTCCTTTTGGTGACTGCCTACTGCAAGAGCCCTCTTGAAGTAAGATCCGCAGTGTTGAAGGTGCACGCTGTTAATCCGAGACTAAGATTCTCTGTTACCTATCGAGAAATGCTAAAGAAAAAACAACTTCCTCCTTACAGTAATTTCCTTTTCTGTTACCTCCTTTCATTGGGTAATCACAACTGTGTTTTTGGGTGTTTTTCCTCCTCAAACCTGCATTTTCCATTTAAAGAATGAACCAGGTGCTCCCCCTTCCCAGGCCGGAGAATGGGCAGAGGGGTACTGAGCAACACAATGAGGGCAAAAGGAACCAATGGGGGAGGGTCTCATCACCCACTTTTGCAGCTCTTACATAGTTTCATGAATAATGGTCTCCAATAAATCCTAGTGCCAAAGAGAAATATAATTGTGCCAAAAAATTGTGAGGTAAAAATAATAATTAGCCCCAGTATCTTTTCTGGGCTAAAATTCTCCACTGAGCTGTCTTAGTTAAAAAACAACAAAAAAAAAAAAAACAGTAAATGAACATGCACGCTCAATAGCAGGTGCACGCACCAGTAAGTGCACTAGTGCAAATCACGCATACCACAGGCATGAGCCTGGCAATAAGCAGTAAAATGGCCACACTGAGGAGCACGCGCCCGGCCCCAATAGTAACCTCGCAAATGGAAAATACAAGTCTGAGAACAAAACACCCCAAAAAACACAAGTTGTTATGATTACCCATTGACAATATGGAGAGCTCCAGAAAAGGAATAAACACCCTGGCTGCAGTTGGAGACTTGCTGGTGATGTTTCAAATCTGGTCCCTCGCAGACTGCCGTCCCATTCAGAAATAAATGAAATGTATTATACTGTATGCACTCAGTGACAGCTCAGCTGGTGACCAGCCGTGGCGGAGAGAGGAGGGCTGTGACAGTTGCCGGCTCGGTTTGTGGATTGGGTGCAGGGTCACAACCTGCCAGGGTGAGGGGTCCACTAGACCACCAAGAAATGGGTTATATTATCTATACAGGGATTAGGCGGGGGTTACACTGGACGCCAGGGAATACTTGTTATAGGTACTGGGCAGATGATCAGGTGGGGAGAGGGACCACTAGCCTCCAGGAATAATTATATTTTTGAACATGATGGCAAATCGGCAAGGGGGACAGGACCACTAGACTACCAGGGAGATATTTACTCTGAAAGGTTTTGCCAGGAAAGGCATACAGAACTAAAAGAAAAAATCACTTACCATAGTAATATTGTGTCTTACAGGGGTTCCCTTAGTATGCTTGACTAGTGCAGTTATGCCAGCTGGGTTCAGCTGCCCGGAGGTGGTGTTATGCTAATGATGCCAAGGAATTAGCCAATCAGGTTGTAGTAAGAGAGTGTTGCTTGTAGGTGCTACTGCACTTCCAGTCAGATTCATTTTGAAGCCTGAGGGGCAAAAGGCCCCTAAACCTATGCTAATATTATAGAAAAAATGGAAAAAGAAAGGAAAAATGAAACTGTATTCTAGGTGAACTATATACAACATGCCTCACTAAAGAAACTTTACACATTTTATTGCTCTACAGTAAGAAATTTGGCAGAAGGCAAGGACTGCAGAACTAATCTCAGCTAGGTTATGTGAGGGAAGGCTGGTTGGGGAGGTCAGCATAATGAGGGATCCCCTAGAAGAAACATTACTACTATGGCATGTCATTTTCTCTTTTCACCCCAGAAATCCCTCAGTATGCTTGACTAGTGCAGACTACAAAAGCAGTGTAGTTGGGAGGAGGGAACCGAACCTACTTTGGAAACAGGTTCTGCAGGACTGCAATGCCAAATCTGGCATACGATCTGGACTGTACATCCAAGCAGCAGTGCTTTGTGAAGGTGTGTACAGTTTTCCAGGTAGCTGCTTTGCAGATGTCGAGCAAGGATGTCTCTTGCTGCTGCCACCGAGGCTGCAGTGCCCCTCGTGGTATGGGTCCTGAGGCATTGAGGTGGTGGTCTGTCAGCCTTACTGTAACAGAACTGAATACAGGAGACTATCCAATGAGAGATAGCCCTCTTATACTTTTACGCACCTCACCAAAGTGAGGAAAAGTTGGGTGTGCGAGGGCCTGAGCTGCTTAGTGTGCTCCAGGTAGTAGGTCAGTGTCCTTTTGACATCCAGGCTGTGAAACCCGCACCAACCATGAGTAGATTTGTCTGTGAAAAAGACAGGGAGCGTTATAGTCTGGTTTAGGTGAAATTCCGACACTACCTTGAGAAGAAATTTCCTGTTGGTCCTGCGAACTACTTTGTCCCAGTGGGAAATTATGTAGTTCAGTTCAGTACAAAGACCTCTCAGTTCTGAAATTCTTTTGGCTGAAGTGACTGCCACTAGGAAGACAGTTTTCCAGGTGCCATTTTAAGTCTGCAGTATCCATGGGCTCATATGGAGACTCCATCAACTTAGCTATACAAAGGTTCAGACCGGGAGAATCAGGTCCCCTAAGTGGGGGTTGAAGGAGCAGCAGGCCTTTAAAGAATTTCTTAAAGATGGAATGAGAAATCATAGACTTCTCCTTATCAGACAAATAGTCCGAAATGGCTAAGTGAACCTTCAGAGATGAGGCTTTAAGACCTGATGCTTACAAGTGTACCAAATAATCTAGTATGGAGAACAGGCTAATCTGCAGAGGAGTTAATCTGCCTGTCTTTACACCAGAAAGAAAATCTCTTACATTTGGATGCACAAGCCTTTTTGGTACTTGGTTTCTTGGCCAGACGAAGGATTCTCAGGACTTGCTCTAAATACTGAGTCAGGGAATTCTAGCTCTTCAAGTACCAAGCTTTGAGGTGAAGATACTCTGTGCTGGGGTATGCTATCCCCATCTGAGGCAGGGTAAGAAGACTGAGTGGGAGGCAGGCGAATGGGCCGTTTGAGAGGGTAAGAAGCTGGGTGCACCAAGGCTGCCTTGCCCAGTCTGGAGCCAGCAGGATCATGGTTGATGGCTGACTTCTGAGTTTTAGCAGGACCCTAAAAATCATGGGAAAGTGTGCATGAACCTCAGTGTCCAATCCAGAGACAGAGCATCCACTGGTACTGAGCCTGGAGCCGGAGGCCTGCAACAGTACAGGGGAATCTGGTAGCAGTGTTTGGAGGCGAAAAGATCCATCTTTGGCGTGCTCTACCTCCTGATGACTGTGGCCAGCACCTGTCTTGTTTAGGTTCCATTTGTGGTGGCCCTGACTGATGCGGCTCAGGAGTCTGCCAGCACGTTGTCCTTGTCTGGCAGGTGGAAGGCCGTGAGCTGCACGCCCAAGGAGTAGGCCAGAGATAAAATCTTCATAGCCTCTGTGGATCTCGTGCCCCCGTTTGTTGGTGTAGATCATAGCAGTGGTGTTCTCAGTCCTTATTTGGACAAATTGACCTTTGAGCTAGGGGCAAAGCCTTTGATAGCCAGGTACACAGAGCTCTGAGTTTGAGGAGATTTATGAGACACCTGGACTCTCTTGAAGACCATACCCCACTTATGGACTAAGTAAAGGACGCTCTGCACTCATACTACATAAACATTACCAAGTAAAATCCACAATTAGTTATCCAATTGTACTGCAGCAAGGTGCCCAGGACAGAACACCCTACATACCCAGCATTTCGGCCCAACACAAGACCTTCCTGAATGGACGGGTCTCAAGATTAGTGAGCACCACTATTTTTAAAATACATAGTTATTAAGATACTCACCCTAAGTGATGATACAAACAGTGACAATCTTTAAAAAGAAAATATTTTGTTTTTTTACAAAAACGCATACAAATCCATTGTAAATTTAAGTAAGTGCAAGCATGACTGTGCTAACCTTTATAACTCATGTCTTATCATAACAAGCATAGAGGCATATTTGTTAACTTTCAGTAAATTTTTATCCATGTTAGGTTAGCAGAAATCAGAAACTTGTGCTTATAATCCATTTATCAGAAAGAGAAAATATTTCAGGTTCTTTTGAATTCTCTTTTCCTGAAAATAACTGGGTTTAATACAATTTGGTTTATTTAACCATTTATAGACTGGTCGGCCACATGTGCACCCCAACCTAGGAGGGAAGCATCTGTAGAGCACTCTGGAGGGTTCCTTCTATTGGAAAGAACTCCCTCCCCAAGGTGGTCCCTGTCCTCCCACCAGTCTAAAGCTTGTAAGAGTTTCCTTTCGACTGGAACCAATGAGCTCTGAGATGGTACTGAATATCCCAAATCTGGAACCTGGCCACTGGCACTACAGCTGTAGTAAATGCCATGTGGCCTACATGTCTAAGGTAGTGTCTGGCTGGTATTGGTTGGCCCAGGACAAACGAGTCTGCCATGGTCTGGAGGTTTTCCACCCTGTCCAGAGGGAGCAATGCTTTGTTTTGCTGTGTGTCCCGCTCTGCTCCAATAAACTCCAGAATTTGAACTGGCTCTAATTGGGAATTTTCTGTGCTGATCAGGAACCCCAGGGTGCACTGTGTGCCGCTGAGGCAGTCTGACCTTTTGGGGAGACCTGCCCACTATCAGCCAGCCATCATCCAGGTTGGGAAAGACAGACACCTCCTGTCTTCTGAGATAGGCAGCTAGCACTACCAGGCACTTTGTGAATACTCTGGGGGCCGAAGAAAAGTCGAAGGGCAGAGCTGCAAACTGGTAGTGGCCAGAGGGCAGCCTGAATCTGAGATACATTCTGTGAGAGGGCCTCACTGGAATGTAATAGGCATCTCAGATCGATGGAGGCTAGCCAGTCTTCCTGTTGTAAAGAGAGAATCACCACTAACAGGGTGACCATCTTGAATTTGGGATTGAACAGGTGCTTGTTTAGGTACCTAAGATTTAGAATAGGTTGCCAGTCCCAGTTTTTCTTTTGGGTTAGAAAGTATCTGGAATAGAGGCCTTTTCTCCTCTGGGAGAGAGGGACTCTTTCCACTGCATTTGCTGCCAGAAGAGACTATCTCAGGCTAGCAGAATTTTTTTCTCTGGGGGTTAGAGGTTTTACACTCCTGTGGCCTTGCTGAGGAGGACCTTTTTTTAACTACAAGGTAAGTCCTTGACCCCACCACCTCTAGCACCCACTTGTCTGTGGTGATGTAATGCCATTGGTAGAGGTAGTGGGTCAGCCTTCCTCCTACTGGCAGAGGGGAGGCGACCTGAGCCTTCCAGTCAGTTTTGTTTTGGTTGAAATTGTGTTGTTGAAGGAGAGGGATCAGTATGTTTTTGAGCCCTTCTTCCTCTTCCCCTAAAGGATCCTCTCATCTGAGAGTAATCCAAGGGCATGGGCACTGGCATAGGGTAGAAGACCCTGGGACAGTAGCATCTACCTCTGCCCCCTCTTTGCAGTCTGTAGGAGGTAAAGGGTTTCTCTCTAGCTGCACTGCTCTGATAGGTGGTGGTGTATTCCTCCACCTTCTTTAATGCAAGTCTGTTTTGTCCCCAAAAAAAGAATTGTTCTTGCAAGGGAAATCCATAGCTTTAGTCAGTGTCCTGGGAGAGATCAGTAGTTCTCAGCCAGGCAAATGCCGAGAGAAATGGTCTGAGCCATAGCCCTGGAAGCAAGAGTCACTGGTATTCACAGCCATATAGAACTGGTATTTTGTGGCTTTTAAGGCAGTTTTAACAGTTTCTGCCAGTTCCTGAGCCACTGAATGGGAGCTGCTGACGGATAGCCAGAACAGAGGTCCAGAGAGCCTTTTGATAGTGAACTGTGTACAGCATGTAAGTACACAGGCGAAGCAGCAGTGAGGCTGTGGTGTAAGATTTCTCACCCATAGCATCCAGTTTTCTGGATTCTTTTTCTTGAGGCTGGGAAGAAAGAGGCACCTTTGGCTTTATTACAAGCTACAGCTTGCACTACTCCTGCATGGTCTGGATGTATGTAAAGGTACTCCGTATTAGACGTATCTAGCTAGTACTTTTTCCTCTAATTTCTTATCCACCCCTGGTACAGAGGTGGGATTCTGAAGCAACTTGAATGTGGTTCTATGAAGTGACATGAACTGGAAAGAGTAACTTTTTAGGAGGAGACTCATCATATCTAAAAAGATCTTCCTCAGTGGACTCTTGTATAGAGAGGGCAATACTGTCCACCCTGAGCTGAACAAAGGAAAAATGTGAGCCAAATTCTTGATCAGGAATTTCATCAAGTTTCTTTTCATCATCATCATCCCTCTCAAAGAAAATGCCCTGGCCAAGGCCAGGGTCAGAAGTGATAGGTGTAAGGAGAACCAGCTGGGGCACCCAGAAAAGAGCCGAGCCCACAGCCTGAAAAGTTTCATATAGCTGCCAAGGCTTTGCCATTTCCTCCGCAGAGGTAATATCTTGTAACACTGGCATCTCCCTTTGCTTTTCGGCCAGAGGGGCAGTGACATTTTCCTTTTTGTTTCTTTTTAGCAGGCCCTGAATCAGAGACCTGCTGTGAATATCTTTTTTGTTTGGCTTGGTCATTATTTTTTTTTTTTTTTTTTTTTTAAATCAGACTTATTTTCTATGGGGTCCTTAGAGGACCTGTCTTTAGAGATTTGATGGGGGTTGAGGGGGCCACTGCACTTCTTCCGCCAACCGCTAAGGTTGCGTGGGAGTTAAGTCGGGGTTTCAATTAGTTGTATGTGTGCCGCGCAAGGGTACCATGCAAAACAGTCTAGTGCGGCACACATACTCCGAATATTGGACTGCGCCAATATTAAGGTCCCCACCCCTTCATTTACATTGTGCCTCCCTCGTCCTTTGCCCGGGAGCAAAACAGTTTGCATGCGCTAACTGGGCTTTTCAATAATGCGCTTCCTTGTAATGCCCAGTTTGCGTGGGCAAACTGTTTTGCGACCGGGCAATGTTTTGTTTAACAGGCCCCAGACAAAGGCTGCATGAAATAGCAGCTGACACCTTTGGGAAAACTTTGGAAAATGTAATATTTAGTCACAATTCAGCTTGTATTTCATATATCTTCCATAACATTCTCCTCTCCATTATTTATTTTTGAAGAAATCCCCACAAAACAAGCTCTTTATCCCTAGAGTTCATCTGCCTCTACAGTAAATTCACCACTGGAAATCATAATGCTCCGTTGTGACACCACAGCCCGTTGCCATGGGAACAACTGATGTCACAAGCAGGGTATTATGACATCAGGTTGGGAAAAAGCAATAGGAGCTGATGAACCCACAAAGAGCAACTATCCTGTTTTCAAGCATATCACCTCAGTAATAAATACTGGGGATAAGAAACACAGAGCTAATGAGAAATATAAGGTGCTCTGTGTTCAAATATTGTTTTTCCAAGTTCTTCTCAAGGGGTCTGTGGCTCTTGAAGAGAACTGACAGAATGCTGCCCATAAACAATGCAACATATAGTTTTTCATGTTAGTTTTTTTTTTTTTATTCAGCTACAGTTAATAATGGATTATTTAGAGGAATGAATATAATTTCTGAAAATAAGAACTTAATAAACAGCAGCCAGTTAGTAACTATTTCCTGTCCTCTAACAAAAACAAAAAAAAAAAGGAGCTATCTCGAGTCTGGAGTGGTTGTAAAACCGCTATTTAACAAACTCTGGTCAGAGCCCATATGGCTGTTCCGAGCTCTTACCTGTTTGGGTAGCAGAGCGGTGGCAGGTAGTGCGCCATGAGGAAGGAGACCACGGTGATGCAGAGGGGAGCTCCATCGCAGAAGAGTTAGTGCTGGAGTTATGGAGTTAGTACTGTCATGATGTTGCTAAATCATTGTAGAACACCACAGGGTCGCGTTCCAGAAGTGTTCTGCTGTTCTCCTACAGTGATAGCAAAATGTCTGCGAAGCTCTGCCCACACAGCCATAAAAATGTCCCCCGTCTTAGTTAAAATGCTAATCCCACAGAGTTTGACTCATTCCTGTCACTAGAAAGAACTGCTCACTGAACTAATATGCTGCAGTCCCACCTACAGTCACTATTACATTCATCGTACGTGACCGAGCATTTGGGGGGGGGGCTGTCCACTATGCGACTCAGTCAAAAACGTGTCTTTTTTTTTTTTTTACTGCGCTCCTGTGTAGCACCCAGCAGTTTATTCATCACATCAGACTTTGAGCTCTGGCCTCTACTGCAACCAGAGTATGCTCTAGCTGGCACTTTAAGGCACATCTTTGTGGATACCTGGGACAAGTTGCTTGCAAAGCACATGGTTTAGAATGAACCTAGATACTGCAGAGATGTGACAAACATCTGTGAAACAACCCTATTGTAGGAATATGTAACAATTTGGGTCAATAAGAAAGGGTTGATGCTGTTATTACTGTGCTGGCTGTGCATTTTTACACCTGCAGCTGGAAAACTAGGTTACTCACCTGTAACAGTAGTTCTACGAGTGGTACATGTTGTCCATCCACACATTCTGGCAATGTCCTTTCCCCTTTAAGAAGTGCTGGAAGTCATCAAGCTGGCTCCTCCCATCAACTCGGGTGGTAACTCCCCTAGCACCGCTCCGTGACACCAGTTCTTACCCGCTGGAAGCATTCCTGTGTGCCACTGCCAGGGGAGGTCAGGTGGGTCTGTGTGGATGAACAACATATACCACTCCTAGAAAGTACAGTTATGTAAAAACATACCGCAACAGTAGATCTTTGAGGACCGTCTCTTGCAGTAGGTAATACTTTTGAGTATCCAGCCAAGGTTGCTGTGGCGCACAGCAGCTCTTCTAGCAGTTTTTCCACCAGAAACCACCCACACAACACCACCAGCTTCCCGTTTCCTATAAAAATGTGGGCGGTCCTTGGTATCCTCAGTTCCCCCACTGGATTTAGCTTGCAAAGCGAGGACCGAGGGAAATCCGAGGTACTAAAGGAGTCCCAACCCATAGTCACTGGACCAGAATTTGCTCTCAGAGGAGGAGAGGGACAGAGGGTGGGAACAAACCTACTACAAGAGACACTCATCAAAGATCTACTGTTATGGTAAATTTTTACGTAACTGTACTATCTTCCAAGGAGTGGTCGCTTGCAGTAGATAATACTTTTGGGATGAGTCCCAAGCAGTAATGCCCATGTGGGAGGGCAGGTATGATAGAAGACCTTGTAGGACTGCATTGCCGAAGGCCGCCCTACGTCGTGAGGCAATATCCAGACTGAATGTCTTGTGAATGTATGAATCATGGACCAGGTAGCTGCATTGCAGATATCTGAAATGGAGGCTCCTTTAAAGCAAGCGGCAGTGGTGGCCATAGCTCTAGTGGAGTGGCCTTGGACAGGTCCAGGTAAAGGTTTGTTGTATTTTTTGTAAAAATGTAATACAATTTGCCAACCAGGATGAAAAAGTACATTTAGCAACTGGGAGGCCATCGCGACCCAGGGCAAAAGAGATGAACAGTTGAGACATCTTTCTAATTGATTTTGTCCAATTAGTATAGTAGCGTACTATACGATGGATATCTAAAGTATGTAGTAGATGTTCACCCTGATTGGAGTGGTCAGGATAGTAGATCGGAAGCTCCAAGGACTGATTTAAAGTATGTTTGGAAACTACTTTAGAAAGGAAGGAAGGGTTGGTACGAAGGGCCACCCTGTCTTTGTGGAAAATCAAGTAAGTTTCCCTAAGCATGAGGGCATGAAGCTCGGAAATGTGTCGACTCGAAGTAACAGTCACCAGAAATACGGTTTTCCATGAAAGAAAACGAAGCTCACAAGTGGCTGCTGGCTCAAAAGGCTCAAGGGTCAATTATTCTAGGATAAAATTGAGATCCCACGGAGGAGTGGGTCTTCTAATAGGAGGTTTAATATGTAACATTCCTTTCAAAAAACATCTAGGCTAGATGATGTTGGTACAGTAACCTGCCATGCAGAGGTTCATGGAAAGCAGAGGTAGCGGCAAAGTGGACCCTAATGGAAGAGTAACAAACCGTACTCTAATAGTGAGGCCAGGTAGTCCAGAACCTTTGTCAGTGGACAAGAGTAAGAGTCCAAAGATCGAGAGGCGGATCACATGGAAAGCATTTCCCTTTGGAATTGTATGTTGCTCTTGTTGCTGGCTTATGGGAGGCCAAGAGAATACTGGCAACAGGAGGGGACACTTATAATCTGGTTTTGAAAGCATCCTCAGGAGCCAAGCGTGAAGGTGTAAAGCTTTCAGGCTGGGATGTAGGAGAGACCCGTGACACTGAGTCAAGAGGTCTGGTCGGCAACGGAACGGGGTCCCGTACCAACAGTTGTAGGAGATGGGGAAACCACATCTGGTGAGGCCACACTGGGGCTATGAGTATCATTGTGGCTGGTTCTATTTGTAGTTTCAGTAGTCAGTTGCAGGAGGGGACGGGGGAGTGCATATATTTATTTATTTACAAGATTTACCAGGAAGGCATACTGAGCAACATGCTCGATTCCAGATGCGACCTGGGGGCCTAGACCCAGTACATAGCATATAGAACAACAATTTCAAGTACAGTAATTGGAAATACAGAACACAGCATATGATTTGTACAATTATAATACAGTTTTTGAGTACGAAGTACATAGAGTATAGGTATAACGTATACTCCTGGCAACCATAATTCAGGAGTTTACAGACAGATAAGAAGAGTCCTGTCCATGGTTGGGACAGGGCCTCTACATACCGTCCCTTTTTTGTTTGGGATAATGGAAAAATACTTGGGAAGATGGTAATTCACTGGGGAGTCAAACAAATCCAGCTGTGAAGTGCCCCACAGGTTGAAGATTTCTTGGAGTACTTGCTCGTGAAGTGTCCAGTCATGAGTTGTGGACTGGCAACTCAGCCGGTTGGCTAACTGGTTGCAATGTCCTGGTAGGTGGACAGTTGTTAGTGTCAGTTGTTGCCAGATGGCTTCTTGCCAAACTGCAAGGGTCTTCATGCATACGGTGAGAGATTTTGTACCCCCTTGCTTGCTGAGGTAGAACACTACTGCAGTGTTGTCTGATTGGATCAGTAATGATCCTGGCGTGAGGCAGGGTCGGAACGCCTGAAGGACTAGACGGACTGCTTTCATCTCTAGGAGACTGATGTGAGATTGATGAGAAGAGGGCCACCAGCCTGGGGTCTGATAAGTACCGAAGTGCACACCCCATCCCTGTAGGGAAGCATCCGTGGTTAACGTTTGCATTGGGGGGTACAGGAAAGGCATTCCTTGATTCAGATTGATTCTGATTGTCCACCATGTCATGGCTGACTGCAGAGAGGGAGTGACCCTGATTTTGTCTTCTAACTGTCCTGTTTTTTGGGGACCATTGATCCTGGAGGGTCCACTGGACAGGTCTCATGTGGAGATGGGCGAATGCCACCATAAGGATGGCAGCAGACATGTGACCCAGAAGGCGCAGCATTTGTCTGGCTGACTATTTTCCGAGTCTGTATGTGAGATGCCAGAGAAGTACGTTCTGCCGGGCAGGTGGGAGGTAAGCTCTGGCAGTAACTGCATCTAGAACGGCTCCAATGTATTGGAGAGACTATCGGATTTGGACTGGACTTTGGCCAATTGACCGATTCCCAGATCTGTGAACATTTTCAGGGTAGCATCTAGGGAGGCAAGCAGAGCTACTATGGAGTCTGCTTTTATTAGCCAATCATCTAGATATGGAAAGATGAAGTGCCCCTTTCTTTGTAAGGCTGCTGCCACCACCGCTGGGCACTTGGTGAACACACTGGGGGCTGAGGAGAGGCCGAAAATGGAGTGTTTGAAACTGGTAATTTTGACCCAGTAGGTGGAGGCGCAAAAATCTGTGGTGGCCAGGGTGGAGGGATATGAAAGTATGCATCCTTCATGTCTAGGGCGCAAAGCCAATTGCCCCGTTTCAGGATTGGCATGATGGCAGGTAGGGTGATCATGCGAAAGTGTTTGTACTGAACGTAAAGATTCAGTTGTCTGAGATCCAGTATTGGTCCGAGGTCCCCCGTTCATATGGGCACCAGAAAGAAGTGGGAGTAAAATCCCATTTGATGTTCCAGAAGGGGTACTGGTACAATGGCCTTCTTGGTCAAAAGGGCCCTCAATTCCTCCTGTAAGATGGGTATATGATCTGGAGGATAGTGAATCTTCCATGGAGGGCAAGGGCGTGGGGTGGAGAGGAACTCCAGAATATGATCCTTCTGTAGAATCTGAAGTACCCATTTGTCTTAAGTGATAATTTGCCAGGCCTCCAGATGGAGGGCAAAACAACCCCTCACAGCCTCAGAGGTCTGGTCGAGGAGGCGGGGGAAATGCCCTAGTGGGTCACTGGGAGGCGGGCTGCGCAGCTCCTCCTGAAGGGCAGGAGCGGGCACCCCGGGTGGCAGAGGTGTGGACTCTGCATGACCCTTGAAGCCACCTTTATTACCACTTCTGTATCTTCCACCTCTTTTGGTATAAGAGAAGTGCCGAGTACGGTAGTTTGTAGATGGAGTTTGATACATGCCATGGACCTTACAGGGGGTTTTGCCTGATGCCTGTAAGTCATCCAGTACAGTTTGAGTATCTGGCCCAAGCAGCTTGGACCCATTGTGGGGGACTTCAACATGCCAGGAGTGGACTGGAGCACCCCAACAACCAGGAACAGAAGGGAGCAGGTACTGCTGGATGCCTTCCAGGACAGCTTCCTGCTGCAAATGGTCAGTGAACCAACCAGGTTAGGGAATACCCTTGACCTTGTGCTGGCAAATGGGGACTTTGTGAGAGAACTTACAGTGGAGGAACGCTGTCAGGAGTGACCACCACTCAGTATGGCTCACATTGGATATGGGCAAGGAAGGAGGGAATCTGGCACAATAGTGCTGGACTTCAGGAGGCCGACTTTGGGAGGATGGGGAAGTGGTAAAGGGTACCTGGCCAGAATTCAATCTAGTATGGACACTAACCAGAGGTGGAGCTCATAAAGCTGGGGATAGTGGAGGCAACAAACCTGCTGCAAAGCCCAGAGCAAGAAGGCTAGGGCTAAGAAACCGATCTGGTTGAACAAGGAGGTCATGGAAAGGTAAGGAGGAAAAGAGCTGCCTTTAGAAGTACAAGAAAACAGGGAGGGGAGGACAGGGAGGAGTACTTGACAGAATCAAGGAGGTGACAAGGGCAGTAAGGGAGCCAAAGCATCTACGGAACTCAGGCTGGCACAAGGCATTAAGAAGGGGAGAAGGACTTCTTTAAGTACATCAGGGAGAAAAGGAGCTGTAAGGACCACATAGTAAGGATTGGAAGGAGGGGTTGGGTGGAAGCAGGGTGCGATAAGGCAGAAGCACTAAATGAGTACTTCTGCTCAGTATTTACTAAAGAGAAGAGGGGTGACACCCAAGGTGGGAGAAATGGCAGAAGCAGGGTGGGAAGTGGTGACAGATGGGGAAATCATGGAGAGCAGAGTTCAAGAGGGTTTGAAGGCACTGAGGGTGGACAAGGCGCCAGGCCCAGATGGCATCCACCCCAGGGTACTGAAGGAGCTGGCAGAGGTCCTTGCAGGACCTTTGGCAGACCTATTTAATACCTCACACATTCGGGTGTACCTCAGGACTGGAGGATGGCTCATGTGGTGCCCCTCCACAAGAGTGGCCCAAGGATGAACCGAAACTACAGACCAGTGTGCCTCACATCCATCATGGGTAAGCTAATGGAGACTATCCTGAAGGAGAGGCTGGTGGCCCTCCTAGAGGCCAAGGACTACAGGACAGTAGACAGCATGTGCCATCGTGGCAGATCCTGCCAAACCAACCTGGTCGAGTTCTATGACTGGGTAACTAAGGCAACTGGACAGGGGCCATGCAGTGGATGTCCTGTATCTGGACTCAGTAAGGCATCTGACTCAGTGCCACATGGAAGGCTGGGAAGGAAGTTAGTAGGTACAGGGCGGGTGCAAAGCTGGTGAGATGGGTAGAAACTGGCTGCAGGGAAGGCAACAGAGGGTGGTGGTGGGTGGGGAGCTCTCACACCCAAGGGCAGTGACGAGCGGTGTTCCACAGGGCTCGGTGTTGGGACCACTGTTTGGGATATTCATTGCAGACATATCATGGGACATCAAGAGCAAGATCAGTCTGTTTGCTGATGATACCAAGGTAGGCGCGGTGGTGGATGACCTAGGGGGATGGCAGAGGTTGCAGGATGATCTGGCAAAGCTTGAAACCTGGTCAGACACCTGGCAACTGGGCTTTAATGCCAAAAAGTGCAAGGTGCTGCATTTTGGGATGAAGAACCCAAGGAGGAGTTACCAGCTAGGGGGAGTGCAGCTAGCCCAGACAGAGGAGGAGGAGGAGAAGGATCTGAGTGTGCTCATTACAGGGTCAATGAACAACGCGGCACAATGTAGGAAGGCAGCTGCAAAGGCCAACAGAATGCTGGGTTGTATTGCAAGGGGTATATCCTCGAGGAGGGAGGAGGTGATTCTGCCACTGTAGAAGTCATTAGTTAGACCACACCTGGAGTACTGCGTGCAGTACTGGCGTCCGTATCTGAAGAGGGACATTAAGTTACTGGAGGGGGTGCAGCGCAGAGCGACAAAGATGATCAAGGGGCTGGGGGACTTATACGAGAGGAGGCTGAAGGAGTTCAACATGTACTCACTGGAGGAGAGGAGAGACGGGTGACATGATTGAAACCTTTAAATACATGAATGGAATAAACAAGACGGGTACAGAGGGGCTGTTCAAAGTAAGGAAGGGGAGGGCCACCAGGGGCCATGATATGAGACTGGAGCGAGGAAGGTTCAGGAGGGAGATGAGGAGACTTTTTTTTTTTTTTTTTTTTTACAGAGAGGGTGGTGGCTGGGTGGAATGCATTACCTGCTGAAGTGGTATGCAGTAGAACAGTGGACTGCTTCAAACGAGGATGGACAGGACAAGGGGAGGGTTAATGAAGGGGAAGGGTGGAAGGGAGGGGCAGCTGCAGAATAAGGGGTGCTAGCTGCACATTCGAGCAGACTTGATAGACCTCTAGGCCTTTATCTGCTGGCAAATTTTGTATGTTCGTAAAGGGGGCATTAGCTACTTTATGTTGTATATCAGGTGCAAAGCCTGAAATGCAAAACCAAGCATGGCGACGCAAAGTGATACCAGCGACTGATAGTCAGGCTGAGGTATCTACGGCATCATATCCCAAACTGAGAAGGTGATGGGAGAGAGAATTACTACTTGTTACTGTAGCCAATAATTTATCCCTGTCCAGTGAGGAAGGGAGTTTACTAATGAGCTCAATGGCAGAGGACCCAAGGGTATGCTGATACTTGATCATGTGACTCATAGTTCAAGATTCTGATATTCCCAGCACCCGAGGAAAATACCTTTATCCCCCCAGAGATAGTCAGTTCTTCAGGATTCCTTATCAGGGGGTAAGGAGCTCATGTGCTTGGGTTTTTTGGTATGGTCATGAGCGGCATTAATGACCACAGAATCTGCCTCTGGAATACTAGACAGAAAGGGGTGGTCCAAAAGAGCCCGATATAGATGATCCGCCTTGCAGAAACAGCTGTAATAGCTGAAGGCTGATCCCAAGCAGCCAGCATGGCATTCTGGTAGGCTGGTATTAGTGGGAGAACCATGAAAACGGGCTCCTCAGGTAATTCAAGGTATTCTGCCATATCTTTCCGTTTGTCATGTTCAGTAGTGAAGAATCCCATAGCCTTTTGGATTTGAGCCATCATTTCATTAAAGGTCGGGTTGTCTGGGGGAGAGGCCGCCGAAGGCATAGGCAGATCCTTATCCAGAGAAGAGATTTCTGAATAAAGGGATTCAGGATTGGGAAAATTCAAATCTTGAGACTCTTCATCCTCAAGATCACTGGGGAAATCAGGCAGTAATTCTTGTTTATCAGACAAATAGTCCTCTATGAAGGGAGAAGGAGACCCGGGTGGCATGGTATCCCTGTCACTATGGAATCTTTTAGGCGGAGAAGACTATCAGGGAGGATCACCCAGATCTTCGGAGGGCTGAGAATGCCGCATGGCATTTAAGACTTGTCGGACTAGGTTGGTGATGTCCTTTCTTGGGATGTTGGGGGGGGGGGGGAGAGAGAGAAGGGGGGCATGTTGGGAAACAAGAGGGGTAATAGAGGGGATGGGACGCGTAGTATAAACAGGTTGCACTCCTGGGTGGTAAAGACCAGGGTCCCAATCTCTGTCCACCTGACCCCTATAGGAAGCCACCTGTAAAGGCAGAGGGGGCAGTTAATAAAGCATAAGCCATAGGTTTTCCCTGAGAAATGCAGGGTCTCGTCGACTGGCCCACAGGAGAAAAAGTTATTTTCACTTAAATTATTAGATGCTGTCGATGGGAGAGGAGCCCCCATCGATGGAGCAGAAGTCCATTTAGCTGCATGTAAAGAGCTGGAAAGCGTCGTTGACAAGAGGGTATAAGCCTCCATCAATGAAGTGGTGTTTAAAGGACACACAGTCAATGGGTGACTAGGAAGGGAGTATGAGGAGTGTTTCTTTTTCTCCTTTTTCTGCCTGGAACGAGAACCAGTAGAGGGGGAGCCCTTGGTACGAGCCCCCTGGTTCTCCAAGAGAGCTTTTCTGCTTCATCAAAAGATGTTGAATTTCAAGCGACTGTCGACGAGTTGCCCAATTAAATTCCTGACAAACTGCAGGAATTGGTATCGTGTGTGGGTCCCAGACACCTTACACAAAGTGTGTGGTTGTCAAAGTGGTATATCTTTCTACCGCAATGGCAGGAACGAAATAATGCTCGCTTCTTTGAAGAATCTGTAGACTTTCATCTTGGTTCCAAGATTCTCGTCAATGACTGCTATACAGAAGCTGCACTAGCTGCTGCGCGAGCTGAAGACGACGGGAAAATGAACAGAGGATACCAGAGAACGCCCACACTTATATAGGAAACAGGAAGCTGATGTCATGTGTGGGCAGTCCCTGGCGAAAACCTGCTAGAAGAGCGGCTGTGCACCACAATGACTTCTGCTGGATACCCAAAAGTATTACCTACTGCAGGAGACCAACCAGTGGAAGATCTACTGTTACAGGTGAGTCACCAGTTTTTCTAGGGATGTGGATTTGTTGTTCTGTCCACACATTCTGGCAGACTCCTAGCAGTTCTCTGGGAGGAGGGAGGCAAGGTGCACACCCCCTACTTGAGGAACACAGATTGGAGAACAGATGCCCCAAAACTAGCATCCTGGCATGACTCAAGGTCGATGTGGTAATGGGAAATGAAGGTGTGTGCTGACCTCCAGGTAGCAGCCCTGCAGATTTCCTGGATAGGGACATCCCTGGAAGCAGACATGGATGCAGTGGTATGACTGGTGGAATGAGCCCTTCGCCCTACGGGAGGCTCCCTACCCCCAACCTATAGCAGAGATCAATGCAGAATACAATCCACCTGCCAATCATCCGCTTGGCTGCAGGTTTGCCAGGTGCAGCTTCAGCATAGGTGACAAACAGCTAGCAAACCTCTCCCCGAACTCCAGCCGGGCGCTCCTTGTAATAAGTGATCACTCACCTCAGGTCCAGAGTATGGAGCCTATGCTAGGCCTCTGAGGTGTGACTGGTGAGATACACTGGGAGATTAATCACCTGATTAATGTGGAAATCCGACAACCTTTGGAAGGAACTTTAGGTTGGGGTGTAGGACAACCTTGTCCCTGTGGAAGACCTGGTAAGGAGACTCCACTGAGGGCGCCTGGAGTTCACTGATCCTTCTGGCTGACATGATAGCCACCAAGAAGGCGATCTTCCACGACAGGCGAGACATTTCGCACCTGTGCATCGGTTTGAATGGCTTGCCCAAGTGCTTTGCCAAAACCAGCAGTAGATCCCAAGGTGGTGGTGGTTCACGCACCGGAGGGTAAATGTGGTCCAGGCCCTTGCAAAAGTGCCAGACCACCTTCTCCCGTGCCACTGACTGCTGACCAGCCCATGCCCGATAAGCAGAGATGGCTGCCAGGTGCTCCTTGAGGGTCATCGATCGAAGGTTCCCTGTGGAGAGGCACTAAAGGTAGTCGAGAATGTCAGCCACCAGACAAGTCGAAGGGTCCAGCCCTTTGCCCAGACACCAAATGGAGAATCTCTGTTGTGCACCTCTTCAGAGAGACCCAGAGCCTGTAATTCTAGCTGCTCAGGTATCAGGCTGTCAGGTGCAGGGCTTGAAAGTCTGGGTGGAGTACCTTCCCCCGACTGACGGAGCAGGTCCAGGTGTGGTGGGAAATGCCATGGCAGCCTGTTGCTGAGACCAAGGAAATCTGGGTATCGGAACTGGTGAGGCCAGTCTGGAGCCACTAGGATCACCCATGCCTTGTCCCTCCTGACCTTGAGCAGAACTTTGTGGATCAGGGGAAACTGGGGGAAGGTGTAGAGAAGGCCCTGGGTCCAGAGCCTTGAGAAGGCATCCCCCTGCAGCATTCCCTGCTGGGGGGGCAGGCAAAAACAGCCTCAGCTTGGCATTCTCCTGAGGCAAACTGGTCCACCAGAGGCTTGCTGCAGCGGTGAACAGGTTCCAGACTACACTGGGATGAAGAGACCACTTTTGTGACACCTCACCCACCCGGTGGATGGTGTCCACAAGCTGGTTGGAGGCACCGGCCATATGGATGGCCAGCAGATCAGCCTCCAGACTGCGCACAAGTGTCTGGATGCAGAGAGCTTCTCTGCACAGTGGAAGGGAGCGCGTACCGCCCTGTTTGTTGATATAGTACATGGTCGTGGTGTTGTCCGTCTGGAACTGCACTATTTGACCCCTGAGATGTGGAGCAAAAGCAGTCCATGCCAGCCGTACCTCCCTGAGCTCCAGCAGGTTGATGTGACATCGTGACTCTTTGGGGGACCACAGCCTGTGGACTCTGTGGTCCCCCAAGTGGACTCCCCAGCCCATGAGGGAGGTGCTGGTTGTCAGGATGACCATCAGCTCTGAACAAACAGGATGCCCTCCTGCAGATGTTCAAGGATCAGCCACCACTGTAGCAAATCCCACATCCACTGGGTCACTGTGACCAACTGGTCAAAGTGACCCTTGTGCTGAGACCACTGGCTAGCTAGCTCCCATTACAGGGGGCGCATCCATTGTTGGGATTAATCATCAGGTATCTGGTTCTGAAGTTAAGAAAGTTGTGCATGGTCCTTTACTGTATTTTAGAATCAAGGTGTTTTTTTTTTATACTTCTTAAGAAAGGTCATTTTAATAATGCTACTTTCCTCAGGCAATGTGCATGCAAACCCAGGACCCATTATAAAGCATAACCATATTATCTTACAAGAATTCAATGAACTGACAAGGTTTGGGGTTGGTGCACCTTAATGTGAGGATTTTTTAATTTTTTTTTATTTAGTTGTTTAACAGGTATAGCACACATTTTGTTACCTAAAACTGATTTTATCTGAACATGGATGCACAACTCATACCCTAATGTACTTGTTTTATCGGAAACTTGGCTGAATAGTAAAATTAAGGATACTGAAGTTTGTATTAATGAATATTTGTTTAGACAGAATCGATCAACCAAGGGCAGTGGAGTATTAATAATGTAACAAAATACTCTAGCTGGTACAGTTCAATTGACCAAATCTATCAGTAAAATGTTGGGACATTTTAATTATGAATATTGGTGTACCTCAAAAGTTTAGTTTTACACTGGTAGCCTGTTATAGACCTCTCTCAGCTTCTGCTGAAATTCTCTAAGTATTTGTGTCTATGCTTGCTCCTTTCTTAAAGAACTACTAATATTAGGCAATCTTAATTGGGATATGTTAAACCCTATTACCCAATTACTAAACCAACTAGCAGCCATCAGTTTAACTCAAATTACTGATACTTACTCGTTCTAATAAAACCAATACAGACAAAGATACTTTACTGGATATAATTTTGACTAATACTCCTAATAAATATATTTTTTCTGTTTTTGATGCAGACATTTGTGATCACTGCTATATAACCTGCATCTGTCATCAACTCAAAATACCTAGACCAGCATGTACTGTTATTGCTAGAAACATATCCAGGTTTAACAACCAGGCAATTTTTTTTGATTTACGTAGTGCTAAATGGACATTAATATATGGATACTTAATACAATACCTTTCTAAAGCATACAAAAATTCCCGGTAATACCATCGCTCCTGAAGCGACAATACCACTGTTCACGAGTGATAATACTATTGTTTAAGTGCCGTAATAGTATAGTTCGGGACCTGAATGATAGTATCAACAAAACTCAAGTGCGCAAGTACAACTCTGGCCACGACGTTATCCTAAGCATGCCTTCCTATTGGCCGCTTTTCTAGAGTGGAAGGGCAGAATAATTTTGAAAAACATGGCTGCTCTTTCACTCATTTATCAAGAGAAATATCCTCGGGGAGAGCTGCACTGTATTTTAATTTTTTCCTTTCCTTTTTCAATGCCTCCAAAATATATTACAGTTACACAAGAACTTACCGTAACAGTAGATCTTCGAGAGGAGCTCTTGTAGCAGGTATTACCATTAGGACTAATGCCGCCGTTTATAGAGTCCGTCAGCCTTCCTGGGAACGGCTGAGAGGGATGATGGTTTCTGCCACGTAAGCCTGGTGATGTCCTGGAACAATTCCACCAGAGGTGGGATAACCAGAGGTTTTGGCTCTTTGGATCCCAGAAACTTAGCCAGTCGTCTTCGCACTGGGTCCAGCTCCTCTGTGTCCCATTCACAAATAGATTGAATGCGGCACTAATGTCCAGGAAGGATGGGTCAAGGGGGAGGCGTGAGTGGGGAAGAGGGGGAGGACCTGGGCGAGTTCCTGGGACCTAGAGAAGGTGGAATAAAGTCTTCCTCATCTGAAAATTCCAAGGAGGAGAAGCCTGCAGCACCATCCTCTGGAAAGGATGGGCGTCCGCTGGAGGAGGGAACTGGGGAAGAATGCCTTCTGCATTTGCCTTTTGGATCCGGACGCAATTAGTCATCTCCAACTGGTCTGTCAGGGGTTGGCGGGGGCCCCATGGGAGACTACTTAGGAGGCGGATCAGAGGGTCTATATAGTAGGTCCCCTTTGACTTTATTCCACCAGGTGGAAAAAGTGAGCTGATGTCTGCCAAGGGGACGACATGTGGGACGGGCGTCTGGTTAACTGGACCGGGTGTCTGCTGATCCTGTGGATCTGGCGTCTGGTCAGGGAATCCCTCTTTATCAGGCAGCTGCTCAATGACCATGTCCCTGGGGGACCCTGCATCCGGAGTAGGAGGGGGCCCATCAGGCGACAGACCTTCAGAAGATGGGGCAGACATCCGAACCTCATCTGACAACAGGGCACGAGTAGTCGGGGAAGGCGACTGGCTCAGTGGGCAGGCATACCTTGGCTGGTGGAGGAGGGGGCGTCCGATGGCAGACAGTCTCCTGTCACCTATCAGAGTCATCCGTATGTTTGCACTTTTCTCATGACCTGCCGGGCTTATGGCTGGAATCCTTAGGCCTGCCAGCAGGAGAATGACCTTCCTGGGTCGACCCAGTGGAAGCTTTGTGGGGTCGGTGGGCCAGAGAAGGTTGAGCAGGCGAATGCCCGGAGGAAGATGGCTTCCTGTGTTTGCCCTGGGAGAAGGAGGGAGCAGACGACGATGTCCCAGTTACCTTAAAAAGGGACAGAACCCGACCTCCCACTGGAGGTCAAAGAAGGCGTCCTGGCAGGCGACTTTGGGCAGGACTCAGACCTGGCCCTATCTTTCTCCCTATGGTGATGGTGTTTTCCTCCAGACGCCTTCTCTCTGGGTGGGGAGTCCTTGGCGGGAGAAGAGCTGTGCTCTGAGGTCCATAGCATAGCTGCCAACTTCTGTTCAAGGAGGTAGGCCTTAAGGGCGTTGGCTCTCCTAGTCCTGGTCTTCTGGTTAAACTTCTTGCAATGTGGGCAGTCAGCGGGCCGATGGTCGGGGCCTAGACAGATGAAGCTGGCCCCGTGGCAGTCCTTAGCCGGTAACTGCTTCCTGTACGCACACTTAGACTTGCGCTGTGGTGGAGAGGGTGATGGCATGCAAGAAGTTGAATCTTCGAAAAAAACTAGGAAATACTGGAAATGGCAAAAAGTGCGGTCGACTACGATGAAAGGCGTCCGTAGAGCCGAACTAAATGGGTCGACGGCGGAAAAAGAACTGAGATGGCGCTGGGGGACCACCCCCTTTATACCACGTCTGAAGTCTGGCAGAGCCGACGTCTGGGGCGGTCCCCCACCTCAGACTGCTAGCTACAAGATTTTTCCGTGGGGTCCTAATGCCTGGCGGCATTAGTCCAAATGGTAATACCTGCTGCAAGAGCTCCACCTCAAAGTCAGATCTGGTTGATCCTGTTTTAACTCATCTCCCCATGAAAAAGAGGAAAAAAGATAAAAATAAACCGGTAAGACTCGAGTGGGTGAGTCTTCAGCACAGCGCTCCTAACTAAGCACAGCAGTTGGGTGCCCGAAGCGAGTGACAGCTGATGTAGTCGGGCGCCCATTTTTGATGCAAGTAAATGTTCGAATCTGATCCATATGTTAAAAGAAATAAAAAAATAAAAAAAAAATAGCCAAGTGTGTATCACTCGGTAATAAAACTATCGAGAGGTTCTGGGGACACACGAATCTATCGAGCTTCACTCTCGAGGTTCCCTTGTCCCCAGAACACCTCGATGGTTTTATCACCCTGTAATACGCTCTCATCTATTATTCTGTTTTTAGTATATTATTGTTCTGTATTCATTCTGCCTGGGCCTACTTTAAAGATTCCTTTTTACAGGTTATTAACAAACATGCCCCCCTTTCATCAAAAAGCGAGTAAAGACCCGTCCTGCTCCTTGGTTTAACAGACAACTAAAAAACTTAATTAATGAAAAGGCTCTATTGTGGAGAACAATCAGAAATAGATGTACACGTGAAGCTAGGTTAGATAAAAGTAATTTTTATAACTTACAGTTTCAAAATGCTTCCGGGAATAGTAAGAAAGTCTGGGATGTTATAAAGCAATTGCAGGGAAAAACCTATACAGCAACCTTGCCCAAGTTACTACATTATAAGGATTTGCAAACATGTAAACCTCTTTAACAAGTTAACGCTTTTAATGAATACTTCCTGGAAGCTGGGAGTATATTTGACAAAAAATATCCAAACCAACCAGCTGATGCCCTGGATATCAGTTTTGCTTTTTGTAATGACAAACATTTGTTCACTTTCAGGGAAATTGCTGACCAAGCTGTTCTAACTGAATTAACAAAGATGTAAAGAAAGGGACTGCCTTGACAGAATAGACTCCATTTTTAGGGCTGTGGGCAAAGTCCACAGCCGTTTTGGGATGCTCAGTAGCTCTAAAAAAATGGCCGATCGTGGAACCTTCTGTTAGACTTTTGGAAGTATCCTTCCGAAAGCCCAACGGAGCTTGAAACCCTCCACCACAATCAGCCACCACGGAATAACAGCTGCACTATCTTGGCTGTTACTTCTGCATTCTGGGGCATGAACTGCGCATGCGCAGCTGCATCACCATCACCAGCACAGGCAACAAATAAAACTGCCTCGCACACTCCCACTGCTGCTGTCCTCCCCGCTCCCTCCGTTCTCATCTACACACCAACATCAGGGTCCCCAATCCCCTTGTCAGCATTATGTAGCCCCCCCCCCCAAAAAAAAAATCATGTGGCACACTGGGAGCCCACCCCAGTGTGCCCAAATATATTTTTTTCCCCTGCCAGCATCGGGGTGCCCAACCTCCATGTGGCATCAGGTACCCCCCCACTCATGTGGTACACTGGGAGCCCACCCCAGTGCGCCTAAATGTCTGTTTTTTTCGCTCACTGTAAATAAAGGAAACTGTCCTTTGTCATCACCCCAGCCCCCATCCTCCGACTGAGCACCCACCTCCCCTACCCCCCACATCATACCTTACTCCAGAGGTCGGTGCTGTCATCTCTGGACAGGACCGTCTGCCTCTTCAAAGCCGAACCGCAAATTGAAGAATCAAAGGTATGCGAGCTATAATGCTTCGCCCTCCAGTTCTCCTGCCGGAGACCTCAAAGCGTCGCGACAGGAGAATGGGAAAGAAGCTCCTGGAGCCAAGGAAAGGCTCGAGGAAAAGGAGTTACAGAAGAAAGGAGGGAGGGAAAAAGATTACCTACTGCAAGAGCCTCTCTCAAAGATCTACTGTTACGGTAAGTTCTTACGTAACTGTACTATCTTACTTCGAGAGGGCTCTTGCAGTAGGTAATTACTTGTAGGACTGAGTCCCAAGCAATAAGAGTCCGAGGGACAGAAAAACATGGGAGGCTGGAAGTGAAAGGCTAATAAACAGCCAAAAACTTTGGACAGGAGTCCCTGGAGGACTGCCAGTCCGAAACCAGCCCTGCACCTAGAGGCAATGTCCAAACTGTAGTGTTTTGTGAAAGTGTGGACAGAACTCCAAGTAGCGGCCGTGCAAATCTCACTGGTGGACACGTTTCTGAAACAGGCCATAGAAGCAGCCATGCTCTTGTTAGAGTGCCCCTTGACCTTTCCCTAAAGGGCTTTACCATACTTCTGGTAACAGAATTCAATGCAGTGAGCCAACCATTTGGAAAGGCATTGCTAAGAAACTGCTGTACCCTCTCGCTTGGGTGCAAAAAAAAAAAAAGTTGGTCCAATTTCCGGACAGATTTTGTTCTGTTAGTATAGTAACTCAAAATCCTGTGAACATTCAAAGTATGCAGGAGTGCCTCCCCATGATTAGCACGCTGAGGGTAACAGGATGGCAGTTGAACTGACTAGTTCAACATAGTCTCAGACTACCTTAGGAAGAAACTTAGGATTGGTACGCAGAGTCACCCGGTCTGTGTGAAAACTCAAATAAGTCTCCTTACACATCAGGGTCTGAAGCTCGGAAATCCTCATAGTGGAAGTATGCAAATAAAGAGTGCTTTCTAGGACAAAAAGTGCACATCACATGAACTTACCGGTTTGAAAGGAGGCAAAGTCAATTTCTCCAGAACAAAATTAAGGTCCCATGGTAGAATAGGGCTACGCACCGGGGGTTTCAAGTGCAGAATGCCTTTTAAGAAGGTTTTAGAAAACCTCCAGTTGGGCAAGGGTCTTAACCTCAACCAAGGTGTGGTAGGCAGAGATGGCTGACAAATGCACCTTCAAAGAGGAATAGCTCAGCCCAGGTCCGACAGCTATAGAAGATACTCCATGACCTGAGGAACAGGGCACGAGAAAGGGTCCCAGCCTTTAGAGGAGGCCAAGATAGAAAAGTGCTTCCATTTCATAGTATAAATAGTCCTGGTAGAAGGCTTTCAGACCTCTACCAAGACCTGAGCCACCCTAGGGGAGACTCCTAATCTGGAAGCAACTATGTCTTGAGGAACCACGCATGAAGATGAAGGAACTTCAATCCTGGGTGGACCAGCTTGCCCCCATCCTGGGTCAAGAAGGTCACAACGAAGAGGCAGGGGAACCGGTGGCTCTACTGCCAGCTGCTGAAGCAGTGGAAACAACAGCTGTCGAGGCCAGAGAGAAGCGATCAGAATCATTTGAGTCCTTTCTGTTTGAAGCTTGATCAGCACTCTGCAAGACTGGGAGGGGAGGAGAAGCGTACAGAAATCTCCCTGTCCAACAAAGAGACAGTGCGTCTTGCCAGAAAGCACCATGTGCGGGATCGAGCAAGCAAAATTTGGGAAGTTTTGCATTGTATGGGTTGGTGAACAGATCCACATCCGGATGACCCCACAGGTGAAAGATGTGATCTGCTACTTCCTGCTTTAGCTCCTACTTGTGTGCTTGAACCCTGGTGCAGCTGAGATGGTCTGAGAGGACATTTTGCATGCCAGGAACAGGGACTGCTAGGAGACGGAGCTGGTGCAGAACTGCCCAATTCCATACCCTCATAGCTTCCATGTATAGAGGATATGAGTGGGTGCCTCCCTGCTTGTCGAGGTACCACACTACACCCATTGACTAAGTCCACAGCATGCCCTGATGAAGCAGGTGTTGAAATGCCAGTAATGCATACAGAACAGTTCTCATTTCTAGCACATTTATGTGCAAGTGTAGTTCCAAAGGAGACCACAGGCCCTGGGTCCTTTGGCTCCCAAGGTGGGCACCCCACCCCATTCCTGACGCATCTGTGGTCAGGGTTTGGGAGTGAATAGGGGCCTGAAAAGGGACCCCCTGGGTCAGATTGACAGCATTCTGCCACCACCGTAGGTCTCTCTGTATTGGACTGGAGACCATAACATCCTGGTTCAGGTTGTCCATCCTCATCTCACTGCATCCTGAGAGTCCACTGCGAAACGCGCATGTGGAGTCTGGCTAAGGGGACTGTGGGAATGGTTGCTGCCATGAGGCCAAGAAGGCGAAGAACAGCCCTGGCCATAACTGGCCTGTTGGAGCCTACCAACTGGGCCTGCCTCCACAGAGCTTCTGCCCTGTCCGGGGGAGGAAGGCCATATCCTGGACCATGTCCAGAACCGCCCCAATAAATTTCAGGGCGCATGGAAGGAGCGAGCTGGGACTTGGGGTAGTTGACAGTGATGCCCAGATGCTCGAAACGGTGCAGGGTAGCTTACAGAGAAGCCTCCAACCTCTCCCTCGACAGGGCTGCGAGGACTCTGCCTCCTCAAGGCCCCTGCCACGACTGCAAGACACTTGGTAAAGACACGCGGTGCTGACAGGCCAAAAGGGAGGGCTTTGAACTGGTAATGTTCCCCTTGAATGAGACTCTGGGGAACCTGCGGTGCGGGCTAAACACTGAAATACGCAGATATACGACCTGCATGTCCAGAGCACAAAGCCATTGACCCTGGAACAGGAGAGACAGCAGACTTTGAAGCGTCAGCATCCGAAACCTCTTGGATTCAATGAAGAGATTTAGGGGTGCCGAGGTCCAGAATTGGGTGCAGATCCCTCATCTTTTTTGGAACCAGGAAGAAGTGGGAATAATATCCCTTCCCGATCTGGTTTGCCGGT
Organism: Neoceratodus forsteri; assembly: GCA_016271365.2. Taxonomy (NCBI): domain Eukaryota; kingdom Metazoa; phylum Chordata; order Ceratodontiformes; family Ceratodontidae; genus Neoceratodus; species Neoceratodus forsteri. The sequence goes on from CM057453.1 coordinate 967,387,826, forward strand.
ACTGGTTCTATTGCCTCATTTTGGAGGAGTGCCATGACCTCTTCTCTGAAGAGGGGAATATGTGCCCTTGGGTAATGCAACAACTCTGTAGGCCTCTTTTTTTCCCCACAAAACTCGAAAGTGTGACCAAGCTTGATCAGCTGGATGACCCAAGCATCTGACGTACTGGACTCCCAATCCCCCAGATGTCTCGTGAACCTTCCGTCCACCAGCTCCTCCAACTGACGAGGAAGAGGGAGGGTGGGCAGCGAGTCAAGAGACGGAGGGAGGGTTGGGCAGGGCCACCCCTGCAGCTCTTTGGGATTTGGCTGGAGGGGTGGTGGATGAGGCAGGAGCTCTGTGCTTCAACTGGCGCCTGGGAGCTTGCTGCTGTTTCGTCTGGTGTCTGGTTTGCCAATGAAAAGGGCGCCTGGGTTGCTGCTTCGGCCGGTAAAGGGTACGGCCCGATCTGAGACCATGCCCTTGTCTTGGAGGCTAGTAATAATGTTCTGGGCATCCCCGCCAAACAGGGCAGAGCCTCTAAACAGGGCATCCTGAACAGTATCCTAGATGTAAGGAGACAGACTGGACACCCTGAGCCAAGTGAAGCAGGCTCATGGCTGTGGCTGTCCTCCTGGCTGAGGAGTCCACAGCACCGTAAGTAGCCCTAAGGGAGTGGCGCTCAGCCACCTTAGCTGACCGGAGTGCATCTGCCAAGACTGTCTTTGCCTTGGAGTCCGGAAGGGTCTCGGCAATGGGCTTGATTTGATGAAATCAGGATTTTTTTATACACTAGCATGTGCGCTACATAATTGAGAGCACGAATAGCTAGTGTTGAAGAGGAGCAGAATTTTCTACCGAACTGGTCCAGTTGTCTGGACTCTGTCAGGAGGAAAAGTATTGAGGTGCTTAGGCTTGGCTGACCTATCATGGGCTGCAGTGATAACTATAGAGTCAGCCTTTAGGTGGACGCTGAGGTGGTCCTTTCACTCTGGCGTCCTGTAAACATGGTCTGCCTTTTTGGTCATAGCTGGAACGGACGAGGGCATCAGCCAAATGGTGGAAGACAGGTCCTCATGGCTGGGTTCCAACCAAGGAGCGAGAATCGGACTTGTTTCTAAAAAATAAAAATGTTCAGCCAGTCTTTGCCGTTTTGGATCCTGTGCATGATTTCTACCCCTGTGCCTCTGCTATCTACCTTAGAAGGTCCACAAAGGAGGGATCCTCGGGGGGGCGACTTGGGTGATTCTTTTGGGATAGAGTCCTCTGGAGAAGGGGTCTCAAATCCCGAACTCTGAAGAAGTCGTAGAATCTGACTGAGTCTTAAGAATCCACTGGATCTCAGTCTGGATGAGCAGACTTCTTCCTTAGAGGGCTCTTCGGACATCGGGACCTGCGTACTGCCCTTTGTCAGGCCCGATGTCAAGGTGGGCCTGCTGTACTACCTCTGAGGGGCGCCGATGTCCGTTGTCTAGCTCAGAGACCAATCGAGATTTAGTCTCAGACCACCATGTCGGCAGTATCTTCCTGAAGTCCACCTGTGGCTGAGGAGAAGGAGGAGTGGGAGGAGGTTAAAGCCTGACCCTGCGTGGCAACCTAAACCAGCTGTATGTGGGCCATGTGCAAGGAAGCTCGGAGCCCGAGAACAGTGGGCGTAGCCCGGCGTCTGAAAATGAGGGGTCTAGAACCACGCTGGAGGATATCCGGGGTGAGAAGGATAACCACCCAGAAAATAGTCCAGCGTCGGTCAGGCCTGACGAAGGGTATCCTGATAGAGGCCCCAATGGCGGAAAACCTGAAGGGGCCCCAACGGCGGAAAGCCTGATGTAGGTCCTGATGGGGGGATACCCCGGTGCAGGGCCCAACGGCAGTTGGCCTGACGGAGGCCCCGAAGAAGGGTGGCCAGATGGCAGCCCTGACGAGGAGCTAAAGGGGCTGACTGCTGTGGAGGCAGGACCGGGTCGGGCACCCCTACCGGGGGAGGCAGGGACGTCTGTGGTGCCGAAGTTAAACGTATGGGAGCATCAGAGTCCGGAACTCCCAATGGAAGGTCTCCATCTGCCAGGTCCTGAGGCACTGGGGACTGTGGCGGAGGCTCCAATGGAGGAGGAGGAGACGGGGGGCTCACCATGAGGAAAGCCCCAGGGTGACCCTTGTCCCCCGGCCGGCAATGAGCGGACATTCGGCTGGGCATCAGGACCCACAGGAAGGTCCGTGAACGCGGAGTGGTCAGGCGATCGTCAGGAGTTTGGACGACATACTTATCGACCTCAGTCAGGCGAGGGTGGCAGACATCGACCCCTGGACTTATCGACCCTGGCCGGGTGTTCGCCAGAGGATCTGGTGGGTGGCTTCTTGACCCTGCCTGCCGACTTCAGAGCCTGAGGTGGAGATGGGCCGAAGGGCGTCGGAAACCTCAGAAGCATCCGAGGCCACTGTAACCAGTAACAGCAAAAAGGGTGGGACAAAGCCTGCTCTTTTGAAAGGAGTGCAGACTTGGGCGTGGCACCAGTCTTCCCGGAGGAAGAGGGCTGCTGTTCACCAGAGGTGCCAGAGGGCAGCCTCTGATGACAGGGGGACCACTCCTGGTCCTGGTGTCTTTCTTTGAACCTCTTCTTGTGAGAGTCTGTCGGCGAGGACAAGGCACTCCTGACCTTCTGCAGCTTCTTCTCCATCGATGCCATTTTTTGTTTCAATAGGTGGGCATCGTGAGACTGCTGGAGCAGTTTCTGTGTGGCCTGGTTGAAGTGGGAGCAGGCCTCACACTCAATGTTATGATCCGAGCCTAAGCAGAAGAAACAGAGGGAGTGTTGATCCTTATGCGGGAGTTGAACGCCACAAGAACTGCACTTGTTTTATGTGATTCTACTGAAGAGGTGACAAACTATTGAAAAAAACAAAGAAAAGGAAAAACGGATACTCGTCCAAATTTTAGGCGATCGAACTGCTGCGATGAGCTTCAAAAGGTGCGACATGCACAGCTTGAAAGCAGGAAAGAACTGGAGGTTGGGTGCGGGAACTGCCCACTATACAGGGTCATGCTGATGTCAGTCACATAACATTGGGCGGGCAGTCCCCTGTCAGACACTGCTAGCTAAGGTTTCTGTGCAGTCCTGACGCCAGAGGGTGCAGTCCAGCAAGTAATTAACTACTGCATGAGCCCTCTCGATGTAAGATCCTAGTCTTCCTAGTGGAAAGGAAGAACTGGTGTCACAGGGTGGTGTTAGGGGATTTGCCACCCGGGTGGGTGGGAGGAGCCAGCTTGAAGACTTTCTGGCACCACTTAAAGTGGAAAGGATATTGCCAGAATGTGTGGATAGAACATATCCATGTCCCTAGAAAAAATGTTTCATGAGAACCGCTTTGTACATATTATTCTAGAATGATGGAATGTGAGTATTAAGCAAACCATGAAATTGCTAATTTATTTTTTATCTTCCATTTTGTTTAAAGAGATTCACAAAGTTAAGCTTCTGCACCACATGCTGTGGTGCCTTATCTCTGCGAAAGGTGACTGTATATTTCTGATAAAAATTAATGTGCCTTGTTTAGAAGTGGAAGGGATCGTAAAATTGCCCCTAGCCGATCCCTTCCACTTCACGGTTCTGGGAGCTGCTTAAGACACGCTCCATTACAGTCTAGGAGGGGCAGCTTTTTAAATGTTTTTATATATCATTTTGGTCATTTTATGGTTAACCAAGGGCACCGGGTGACTAATAAGCCCTTGAGCAAAAAAGTTGTTCAGCACAAAAATATCTACAAAATGATTGCTATTTCATTTATAGACGTTTAATTTTTTTTTAATTAGTAAAAAAAGCAGCAGAAAATTCAGTTATTTTTCACTTTTTCAATAAACAAATGCAAATATTAAAATAACAAATGATAGCATGGTACTGTGAGCACATTTGCTCAGCACAAAAATATCTTCAAAATGAGTAGTGTTTAAATTGTATGTGCTTTTTAGTTTTTTTATAATTAGCAAAAGAACAGCAGAAAGTTCAAATTTTCTCACTTTCTGCAACAAAAATGCAAACAGCTTTAAACTGAAAAATGATATTGTGGTATGCACGCTCGTAACTTTGGCAATATGTAATATTTCCACTCCAAATTTTCAACATTGCCTTTTTTTCACACCACCTCATTAACAGTTGAGCTGCCATTTCCCACATCCTGCCCAAAACATGTTTCTGTACCTGTGGCGCAGAATGGCGTGGTTGCTGCATGAAATCACCTTTCGGGACAGAGTAACGAAAGAGTAATGCAAGTGTTCTTAAACGGGCCCAAAAGCCCATGTTGAAAAGTCTGGTGCTAACATATCCCTAACTTCCAAAAAAAGATATTTTTGTACAACTAGTGTGAATGACATTACAGCTGCAGAATCACGTTTTGTGGGATTTGGAAAATGTTCTGTACTGGGTTCATGCGATAAGGTCAAGACGGCTATGTTGAAAATGTGGGGTTAAATAAGGATACTATTATACCATCTCAAAAAGTATGGAAATAAATTGCAAAAAACTTCGTTAATGCATCAGTTCGGGTTAAAGCGCCAAAAGTAAGGAAATGTAGCTTTAGGGTTTCCAGCCCTAACACCACACCCTGCACAGATGAAGAGGGATCAGGGGGTGGCAGAGTCATCAGCCCTAATGCTCACCCCATTCTCCTATGCTGTACCACCCAGCTTATTTTCTAACAGAATGGGGATAGCGTTCGGGCTGATGAATCCAATGCCACCCCCGATCCCTCGGCGTCTGTGCAGGGTGGGGGTGTGGTGTAAGGGTTGGAAACCCTAATGCCACATTTCCCTACTTTTGATGCTTTAACTCTAACTGATGCATTAAAGTTTTTTGCAATTTATATATATAAAAAAATGGCAGTCATTTGTGGTTATAATCATTTTAGCGCAGTCGCTTTAATGTGTAACAGTTTATGAATTAATGTTTTTTTAAAGGACAGCTTTTGTGTGTGGGGGGTACAGTATTCCTTTAATAAATTTCTAAGTATGATGATTCTTTTAATAATAAGGAAATGCTACCAGTGCTGCCAGGTAACTAACATGGTAACATAAGTCTGATGCTCATAATGCTAATTAAAAATGCGATTACACTTTTAAAAAGATGTTGATACAAAACACAACATCACACGGAATACATCACTAACGTATTTAGATTTGTTTTTATTAAATACATCTATCTGAAGGGTAATAAAAAGATCACATATAGGACTGTAAGCCATGCCCCCTGAAGAGGAGGTACTGCACCTTGAAGCACTTGGGCTGGTTGTCTGGGTTCAGGAGCCTTGTTGTGCTACACTGCTATTGAAACATAGAAACATAGAATTTGACGGCAGATAAGGACCGCTTGGCCCACCCAGTCTGCCCATTTCCCTACCTACTGGATAAGCTGCAGATCCTAGTTAACCAGCAGCCTACTTCTTCCTACCCCCATCCCCCAGAACTGCCTTATGACTATCCCATGCATGCTTGAATTCCACCACTGATTTTGACTCCACAACCTCCTCCGGAAGGCCGCTCCATGCATCCACAACCCTTCTGTAAAAATACTTCCTTAAATTACTCTCTGAGCCATTTCCACCTCTATTTTCAAATTGTGCCCCTTGTTCTTGCACACTCTTTTTGAAAGATGCTACCTCTTGGACTTTGATTCCTTTGAGGTACTGAATGTTTCTATCATGTCCCCTCCCCTTCTTTCCTCGAGGCTATACATATTAAGCTCCTTAAGTCTCTCTTCATATGTCTTCCGTGCAGACCCTGCACCATTTTAGTTGCCCTCCTCTGACAGCTTCCATCCTGTCTATGTCTTTCATGGAGATTGGGTCTCCAGAACTGCACACAATACTCCAGATGGGGTCTCACCAGCTGTCTGTACAGAGGGATAATAACTTCCTGTTTTCTACTGGTGATGCCTCCCTATGCATCCCAGTATCCCCCAGCCCTCCTTGCTGCCCTCTCACATTGCTTGCCCGTCTTTAGGTCATCTGATATGACTACCCCAGGTCCCTTTCCATTTTTGTTGTTAGTATCTCACCCCATTGTGTACTCTTTCCCTGGGTTTTGTTTCCAGGTGCATTACCTTGCACTTCTTAGCACTGAATCTAAGCTGCCATACATTTGACCATTCCTCTAACTTGCCAAGTCCTTTCTCATCCTTTCCACCCCACCCTGTGCATCAACTCTGTTGCAGATCTTAGTGTCATCTGCAAAGAGACATACTTTTCCTTCCAGTCCTTCTGCAATGTCGCTTATAAAGACATTGAAGAGGACCGGTCCTAATACTGAACCCTGTGCCCCACTAGTAACCCTCCTTTCTTCTGAGTGGACTCCATTTACTATTACCTCTGTGTCCTATTCTCCAGCCAATTCTTTTCCAGGCTGTCATCTTGGGACCCACTCCCAGGCTGGCTAACTTGCATATTAATCTTTTGTGTGGACTGTGTCAAATGCCTTGCTAAAGTCTAGGTAGGCCATGTCCACAGCCCCTCCCTGATCTACTACTTTGGTCACCCAGTCAAAGAAATCTATCAGATTCTGTCTGGCATGACCTTCCCGCTGTGAATCCATGCTGCCTAGGGTCCTGTGCCCTCTGGCCTCTAGATACTCGACAATTCTTTCCTTTAGAAGTGATTCCATCATTTTCCCTATCACTGAGGTTAAACTAACAGGTCTATAGTTCTCTGCTTCTGCCTTGCTCCCCACTTTTGTGAAGGGGAATCACATCTGCCCTCCTCCAGTCCTCGGGTACCACCCCATCCTCCCATGATTTGTTAAAAAGGGTAGTCAGTGGTGTCACTAGTTCTACCCTTAGTTCTTTTAGAATTCTGAGATGAATCCCATCAGGCCCCATTGCTTTGTCCACCTTCAGTTTTAAGAGTTCTTTCAGAACCTTTGTTCTGTAAATGGCCGTATCAACTTCTGTATCCAGAGTGTTACTACTGTTTGTTTTATGTACCTCCCTCTTCCTTTGTAAATACTGAGCAAAAATATTTGTTTAGTATCTCTGCCTTTTCATAGTCTCCTCTGCCCACCCTCCCACCCCTTTTATTAAGCCTCACTATCCCTCCTTGGTCTTCCTTCGCTCCTGATGTACCTATAAAAGGTTTTATCCCCCTTCTTAACTGAGTTGGCTATCTTTTCCTCGGTTTGGGCCTTTGCTGTTCTGACTGCCTTCCCAGCCTCCTTTTGCTTTAACTGATACAGTTCTCTGTCCTGCTCCTTCTGCGATTCCTTGTACTTCCTGAATGCTTTCTTTTTCTCTTGAACCTTCACTGCCACTTCCTTTGAGAACCATAGTGGTTTCTTACATCGTCTTGTTTTGTTTATTGACCGTTCTATTTTTGAAAACTACAAAACACAGATAATTTGGAGTGCTGGCTTTTCTTTGCAGAGGGTATTCCTAGACAATAATTATTTCCCCGCAATCACTACACTGAGAAGAGCCTCCATTCCGGTGCTTAAAAACTTGACAAAACAGAATATTCACTTCTGTATATTGCTCATCTGGTGGTATTCCTAGAAAGGGGCACAAAAACTTACAACAAAGCCATGAAGGTGATTGAGGACCTTCTGAAGCAGAAAAGAAATCTGGATTTCACCCCGAGCTGCCACATTCAACTTACTGTGACAGGGTTGAATAGGACCCTGTCCCATTTATTATGGAGAGTTTGAATGCAGGGATCTGTTCTTTCCTTTCCTGTCTCTTGTCTGGTTGCACAACCAAATTTTTTCTCATGAGACCTATGATTTGATCACCCCAACAGTCTCGCAATTCTTTGCCTCCCACTGTCTCAGTCTTTCCTTGCTGTTTCTGTCTTTCTTCCTCCCTTGCATATCTGCTGGTATAAAAATATATGCAAATTATTATGTGTAAATATAACTGATATTGGGATCCCTTTGTTTAGAAATTATATAGTGTTACTGTTGAAATGTATATAATTATAGTTTGAGATGATTGCAAAAAGCTATTGGGAACTCTAAGGGGTTAACCTGAGGGCAGTTTTTAAGCCTTTTTGCAGAAGCTATGGAGAAGGGATCTCCGTTCTGGGACATTGTGTTCTTGCTGCACCAGCCTTATACTTACAAGAATATTTTAGAAGAAAACAGGATGCTTGTTAAGGAGGGGGGTTGCAAGGACTTATAAAAACAGAACTGCAATTTCTTGCAAGAGACACAGACACACAGAGATTGAAGGAAAACTCAGATGGATCTTCTCTGTTTATTTTGCCTTTGTAAATAGTTATATTGAACAAGTTTTTTTTTTTTTTTTTATGTTCCTGCTAGTACTAATACAGTTTTTGTGAATTCTACAACTGCTCCTGGTTTTTCTGATGCTTCCTGACCTGTGCCTTGACGATGGACGGTGTCAGCCTAAGTGAGATTTACGCTAGGCATACTCTAAGCCAGGAGTTTTGTGCGTGGGTACCGGACCTAGTACCAGGGAAGCATAGAGAAACGTAGGGACTCTGCAGCAGCAAGTCCAGGAGTGGTTACCAGGAGAATGGCAGCCAAACTAGCAGAGACAGAAGTCCAAGCTGAGATTGTGCAGCCAGCACAAGTTATGGAAAAAGAACAGGCAGTGACAGAACCTGAAAGCCTGATGGACTTTTTCAAATGGTGGGCTATACAACAAAAAAGGAGATGGCGAAGCAGAGGGAAAAAAAAAAAGATTCAATGTTTAGAAGCACAGAGGTGAGAACCTTGCAAGCTATCAAAGGCAGAGGATATGAAACGGATCCAGACAAGCAGCAAAACACAAGCAACTTAAAAGCCATTAATCTTACAAAGTTGTGTCCCTCGGATGATATCGAGGCATACCGGACAACTTTTGAAAGAGTTGCCACAGCCTGCCAATGGCCAAAGCAGCAATGGACAATCAGACTGGTACCCTACCTGACAGGGAAAGCCCAGCTTGCCTACAGCAATATGGACACTGCACAGTCAGAAAACTATGACCTGGTGAAAAGCGAAATCCTGAAAAGGTATGACATCTCAGGAGAGACCTACAGGCAGAGGTTTTGATCTCTGAAGTACTACTGTTGACAATCCTCAAGAAGCCTTCACGCGACTCGGAAAACTCCTGATAAAATGGCTCCAATCAGAGGCCAAAACAGTCCCAGGATCATAGACACATTTGCAATGGAGCAATTTATCAACATCCTGCCTATAGATGTACAGCTCTGGGTAAAGGAACACCGACAGAAAGTGCGGAAAAGGCTGTTTCTTTGGCTGAAGACTACCAAATATCCAGACAGATGCCATAGCAGCAAGGCAACAGCCAAGCACTAGTAAGATACTTTTTCCCATTCAAACTCCAAGTCTGATAAGTACTCTGGTGGGGGAAACAAATCTGTGACCAAAGACGTTATTTGCTATAACTGTAATAAGCCAGGTCATACTGCAAGAAACTTCCTTAAGAAGAGTGACAGTAGAGCGGATTTGTCCTTAGCAAATTGGGACAAGTACTTAGATGTGAAAGTGGGGGATAAGACTGTAAAGGGACTCATTGATTTGGGAAGCAGACAGACCCTAGTGCATGTTGAGATGCTGGGAAATCAAGGACCAGGTACTGGTGTCATCTGCATCCACGGGGACACTCGATACTACCCCACCATCCGAGTGACTGACCATTAAGGGGGTGTGTCGCACCAAATGAAAGTAGGAGTAGTACTTAAGTTACCTGTACCCGTGATTATTGGAAATGACTGTCCAGAATTTACTGAATTAATCTCAAAGGGCGTAAACCCTTCAGTTTCAGCAGCAGTTGTGACAAGAGCTCAGGCAAAGAAAATCTCAGATGGTGGGGACTCTTCCTGTCACCGATTTTGATTCAAACTTGTTTGAGTACAGCTCCAAGATCCGGAAGTCCAGGAAAGAAAAATGATGCCTGAAGAAACTGTGGCAACAAACGACTGATGGACATAAGGGGTTAACATATGAAAATGCTGAAACTAAGCTGATAACGGATTGTGATTTTTTCAGAGCAAGCTAACGATGTTGCTCTCCAGGGTTATTTTAAGCAGCCGGGGGTGAAACCAAAACAGGGTGAACCAATGTTTAAAAAAAAATGTAATGGGTTACTGTACAGAGTTTAGGTTAAACCTCAAACACAGTAACAGACAGAAGGTACAGTTAAGAACTTAGCGTAACAGTAGATCTTCGAGAGAAGCTCTTGCAGCAGGTAACACATATAGGACTGGCGACAGAACCCCACAGTAAACGTTTTCCAGCAGTAGTCAGAGGGGACCGCCCATCCCGATGTCGGCCCTGCCCCCAATGTCCCACATGGTACATAAGGGGAGGTGGTCCCAGGGTGCTCCAATTCTTGAACGCCGGAAACACTGGCAGAATGAAGAAAAACCCGCAATGTGCATGGGAACAGACAACAGAAAGGCAAATTCTGGTCCAGCATCAAGCTGAAAAATAACACTCGGCTGATGCAGAGCGAGATCCCCCGGGGGAAGGAGGGAGGGAAGTATACCTGCTGCAAGAGCTTCTCTCTAAGATCTACTGTTACGGTAAGTTCTTACGTAACTGTACTATCTTACTTTGAGAGGAAACTCTTGCAGCAGGTAACATATAGGATTGAGTCCCCAGCAGTATAAACTCAAGACAACTGCAAAGGGAGGTAGGAGAGGAACAGAGGAAAAGAGGTAGGACCTCAGGAGATCAGACACTGCAGAACTGCCAGGCCGAAGCCTGCTCTGCATCTGGATGCAATAGCAAGGCTGCAGTGCTTGATGAATGTGTGGACTGAGTGCCATGTTGCTGCTGCACAGATGTCCGGAGTGGAGACCCTCTTGAGAGCTGCAAAAAAGGCCGCCACTGCTCTGGTTGAATGACCCCTGATCGGGACAGATAGGGGTTTATTATGCTTTTGGTAGCAGAATGTGACGCAGTGTACTAGCCACCTAGAGAGGGTCTGTCTGGAAACCGGGCTGCCCAAGGAACGTGGGGCAAAGGAAACAAACACCTGATCTGACGATCTGGCCCCCTTGGTCCTGGCCAAGTAGGATTGCAGTGTGCAATGGACGTCCAGAGTGTGGAGAAGTGCCTCACCCCTACTGGAGTGCTGAAGGTAGTAAACAGGGAGCTGAACATCCAGGTTTAGTGTCATCTCTGACACAACTTTAGGGGGAAACCTAGGGTTGGTACGCAAAGCAACCCTATCTTTATGAAAAAATCAGATAAGGTTCCTTACACATCAGGGCCTGCAGCTTGGAAATCCTTTGAGCGGAGGTAACAGCAACTAAAAATGTTTTCCAAGAATGAAAACGCAGCTTGCAATCTGCGGCGGGTTCAAAAGGCGGGAGGGTAAGCTTCTCCAGGACGAACGGGAGGGTCTCAAGGGGGGAAAAGGGTCCTTAATGGAGGACTTTATGTGAAGGATGTCTCTAAGGAAGGCACGAGAGACCTCCAATTGAGCCACTGTTCTGCCCTGGACTGGAACATGGTAGGCAGAAAGAGCAGCCAGGTGTACTTTTATGGAGGAGTAACTCAGCCTCGATTCAGACAGGGATAGAAGATATTCCAGCAAAGCATTAACCGGACAGGCTAAAGGATCAATTTGGCGTGCTGTAGCCCAGAGGCAGAACAGTTTCCACTTCATAGCACAGGTAGCTCTCGTGGAGGGTTTCCTGTCAGACACCCCAAATCTAAGCTTGGCTAAGTCCTGAGGAGCCAAGTATGATGGTAAAGGGACCACAGGTTTGGATGAACAAGAGTCCCATTGTCCTGTGACAGTAAGTTGGTTGAGAGAGGAAGTGAAACTGGCAATGCCACCACCAGTTGCTGTAGCAAGGGAAACCAAATCTGGTGAGGCCACAGCGGAGCAATGAGGATCATGGTGGTTCCCTCCGCTAGTGCCTAGAGAAGGACTCTCTGAACGAGTGAAACTGAGGAAAGGCGTAGAGGAATCTCCCCTTCCAGGAGGGGGACAACGTGTCTTGCCAGAAAAACACCAGGCTCTGGATCTAGCGAGCAAAAACTGGGCAGTTTTGCGTTGGCGGAAGACGCAAAGTGGTCCAATTCTGGCGTCCCCCATCTTGCGAAAAGGTCAACCACGACCAATTGCAGAAGGGACCACTCGTGTACATGTGATTTTGTTCTGCTGAGCACGTCTGCTAGCAGGTTTTGCACTCCTGGAACATGCACCGCCGTGATGGTCAGCTGATGGGCTATGGCCCAATCCCACACCCTCATGGCCTCCCTGAAAGAGGGTAAGAGTGTGTGCCTCCCTGTTTGTTGAGGTAGACCACCATCGAGGTGTTGTCCGTCTGGACCAGAAGGTGACCAGATGGAATTGACAATTCCAGGGCTTGGAGAGCACAGAGCACTGCTCTTCACTCCAGCATGTTAATGTGTAGAGATTCCTCGATAGGGGACCAAGAGCCTTGTGTCTTTTGTGTTCCTAGGTGTGCCCCCATCCAGAGTTTGAAGTGTCCGTGGTCAGGACCGGTCTGGGAGCTTCCTTCTGAAAGGGTATCCCCCTCCTGCAAGGAGGGGGACGTCATCCACCAGCATAGTTCCTTGCGGACCGGCTCCGTTCTGGAGACAGGCAGGTCCAGGTCGTCCCACCTCTGGTCCCACTGCACCCAAAAAGTCCATTAAATGGTCCTCATTTGGAGTCTGGAAAAGGGAACGGTCATGATGGCAGCCGCCATGTGACCCAACAGCTGGAGGAATGATCTGGCTGTGACAGTGGAGGCAGAATAAATCTGCCTGGTGAGAGCCCAAATGCGCTCTGCACGGTCTAGAGGTAGGAAGGCCCTGAACGGCATCTAGAAGCGCTCAGGAAGGAGTTGAGCTGGGCTGAGTGATGACTTGACTGGGCTGATGGTGATACCCAGGCTCAGGAATAGGTTGCAGGTGTCTCGGATGGCAGCCTGTAGTTGGGCACAGAAGTGTGCCACGAGAAGCCAGTCATCCAGGTATGGGACCACATAGTGCCCCATCCTGTGAAGCGCTGCGGCCACCACCGCCAGGCACTTCATGAACACCCCCAATGCAGAAGAGAGACCGAAGGGGAGGGCCCTGCACTGTAAATGTTGGCCCTGGAATGCGAACCAAAGGTACCTTCGGTGACCTTCGGCTATGAGGATGTGGAGGTAGGCGTCCTGCATATCCAGGGATGCGAGCCAATCTCCTTGCCGCAACATAGGGATCAGGTTGTGTAGAGTGACCATCCTGAAAGGTTTGTATGCGACTGACAGGTTTAAGCCACTGAGATCGGGAATCGGTCTCGGGTATCCAGACTCCTTCAGGACCAGGAAGAATCTAGAATAAAACCGGTGCCTCTCATGTGGAAGAACGGGCTCTATGGTATTTTTGGACAGCAGTGCCTGAATCTCCTGTTGGATGAGGGCTGCATGTCCCAGTGAGTGACGAGATTAAGGAGGGAGCCTGTCCGGAGGGGTATAAACGAACCTACAGAATGCCCGTGTTCTATAAGTTCGTGAACCTACAGGTCAGAGGCAGGTCACTTGTCTCTGTACGGGTAGAGAGAGAAGGGACCTCCCACCATCTCTCCCGATGAAGCGTTGGAGAGGTGGGTTTGGCTGGAAGTCATGCAGTCGGGGGTTGGGGGGAGGGAAAGCTGCTTGGGCAGGCTTAGCCTGTCGAGAGGTGGCAACCGAGGATCCCCTGGGTCCACCACATTGACCAAATCCACCTTGCTGAAGCCTGGGGTTCCTGAAAGCGAGGTTGCTGAGGCTGTTGTCCCCCACTGCCACGAAAATGAGACCTTCAAAACTACCCGTTTCGGGCGATACATAGACTGCACGGTACAGACAGCCTTACCGGAGTCCTGTAATCGGTTGATAATACGTTCCGTGTCTTCACCGAAGAGAACGGAGCCCTTTAAGGGTGTGTCAAGGATGTTAGACTGAACATCCAGTGCAAACCCAGAAACCCAGAGCAAGGAATGGCACCAGAAACAGATACCCGTAGCTGCTGCCCTCGCTGAGGTGTCTGCAGAGTCGTAAGCAGACGGTAGCACATGCGTGCACGTCTGACCCTGTTTGAAGTAATTTAGCAAGTTCTGCCTTTTGAGGGCAGTCAAGCACTCCTTGCAGTATGTCCAGACCCTCTTCCCAAAGGGCGATTTGGAAATGGACCATGTGGGTCAGGAAGTTTAAGCTCCTGATGCTGCAGGTGGAAGATGTGTACACCTTTCTGTCCATGGAGTCCAGCTGCTTGGACTCCCTGTCCAATGGCTGGGTGCTCCGATGTTTGGGCCTCTGCGAACGATCATGAGCCGCTGAAATAACCACCGAGTCAGCGGTCGGTTGAACAGCCAAAAAAGGGTGATCCTTGGGAGCCCGGTAACACCAATCTGCCTTTTTCGGGATGGCCATGGATGAGTTGGGGTGTCGCCAAGTGGCCTGCGCGATGTCCTCGAAGGTATCAACCATGGGAGGGATAACGATGGGTTTAGGGTCTTTCTGTCTGAGACACTTGGCCAGCCTCATTCTTTCCGGGTCCAAGTCCTCCATGTCCCACCTCATGTTTGCTTGAATGCACCTCATTACCTCCTTAAAAGATGGATCATTAGGAGGTGATTCGGCCAAAACCTCAGGTTCAGATGGGGTTCCTCATAGGACGTCACAGAGGAAGATGTAGTGTGGTAGGAATCTGAGGAGGATCTGTGTCTCCTGCGCTTGTGTCTGCGCCACTCCATGCTCGAGATGCTGGAGCTCCTAGAGCGGGATCTCTGGTGCTTCCTTTTCTCTGTCCATTTCCTTGGTTTGCTCGGAGGTGGACGTTTTCCTTTTTCCCCATCTAAGGGAGGTTGTGGAAGGACTTCTTCCACTGGTGTCTGAGTCTCCTCTGCCAGTACCGGGTCCAGGTTTATGGAAGAGACCAGTGTAGGCGGGGCTGGGAGGATGTCAGGCCTTATAGTTTCCCACCAATGGGAGGAGAAAAGGTCCTTGACCTGGCTCATGTTTAATTGAGGAGAACTCGGCATCGGGTCAGGCGTCGGACCTGCTCCGGTGCCGGCGGATGGGCTGGTGGCGATGCTGGTGTGATCAGGATATCGGCGCCGTCATCGGGGCCCAAAGGGATGCCCTGAGCTGGTGTTCGGTAGGCCAGCATCAGTGCATTATCCTCCCTGGCATCGAACCGCGGAGAAGAAGCCGGGGGGGCGACAAGGACTTAGCTGGAGGCAGTGCTGGAGCCTTTGGGGTGCCTTCGGCAGGCTTGCGCCAGTGAGGCTCGGACGCCAGCTTGGAGGGTTTGTCTGACGGACACTGGTCAAATGATGGGATGGGACGTTAGTCCATCGACTGAACGTGGCGCCGGTCCGAGGACTTAAGACCTCCCTGCTGGCGGGCCCAACGACTCTGCCTTCCCTCGGTGGTCGGCACTACATACAGAGGCCGACCAGGGGGCAGTGTGATTTACCTTAGTAGGACGGAAGGCCCGACGAAGCCAAAGGAGGTTTAACCTTGGGAGGCTGAAGAGAGGCAGAATGACCTGAAGACTTCTTTGTTGCAGGGGCTCTGGAGGAGGCCGGGGCCTTGAATACAGTAAGGCGGGAGTCGTGGCCCGATGACCCTGATCTGGAGGCGGTGTGGGATCTGGAGGAAGACCTCTCCTTGTCTGTCCCGCTCTCGATGTTTGTCCTTCGGCTTAGGGGTATGGGATTTCCCCACGGATTTATTAGCAAGGCAGGGAGAATCCCTTTCAGAGGAAGAATCCCTCTGCATAGCCTTAAGTTGCTGCTAAGCCAAAAAAGCCTGAAGGGACTTTTGCCGTGGATGCGGGTCCGGCTGATGAATGCCTAACAGAGGGGGCAGAACAGGGTATCGTGGTCTGGGCCCAAACAAACGCAGGCTCCATGTCCCTCTTTCTAAGGGATTTGCTTTCCACAGGCGCACTTATTTGTGTGCCTGGAATGGGGTAGCCAACATGCAGAAGCTTGACTGAGGAAAAGAAATGACTGGAGTAGAGAAAAAATTATCTCAAACGGTCGAACTGCGAGGGAGAGCAGAGGAGCCAACATTCGCGCGTCGACGGCGGGAAAGAACTGGAGCACGCTGGGACCACCTCCCCTTATACACCACGTGGGATGTCGGGGGCAGCGCCGATGGGATGGGCGGTCCCTGCTGACTACTGCTGGAAAAAGACTGACGTGGGGTCCTGTCACCGGCTGGCACCAGTCCTATATGTGCCATCTGCTGCAAGTGCTTCCTCTCGAAGTAAGATATGGTTATACCACAAAAGTATAGATCTGAGTTGTTACAGATAGCACATGACAGACCTATGGTTGGTCACTCAGGGAGGGATCGCACCTTTGCCAGATTGCTGCATAGATTTTAGTGGCCTAGAATTCATGAAGATGTTGCTACCTATTGTAATTCCTGTGCCGAGTGTCAGAAAGTAGCCCCAGTCACTAGAAAATACAAGGTGCCCCTACCCTTGATAGATGTGCCTTTTGACAGAATTGCAATGGATGTGGTTGGTCCTTTAGACCAAAGTAAAAAGGGTAATGGATTTATCCTGGTAGTATGCGACTATGCTACTCGATACCCAGAACCAGTTCCAAATCATACTGTCAAAGCTTCAAAAGTGGCAGCAGAGCTTGCAAAAATTTTCAGCAGAGTGGGCATACCTAAAGAAATTATTAATTATCAAGGTAGTAATTTTGGTGTTGCATTACTTAAGGAGCTGTACAGACTACTAGGTATTCCTGCCATATGAACCTCCCCCTATCACCCTCAGACAGACTGTCTTGTTGAGCGTTTTAATCAAACCCTAAAATGCATGTTAAGAAGGTTTGTAAAAGGGGAAGGGAAAGATTGGAACCAATACTTGCCTTACCTAATTTTGGCTTACAGAGAAGTGCCATAAGCATCAACATGGTTTTCATCATCTGAAATGCTGTATGGTAGGCAGCCAAGAGGGCCACTGGATGTGATGAGACACGTGGGAAGATAACCCTACTCAGAAACAATGCTACATTCTACGGTTGCATTTTCCTGCCCACACCTGAACTGTTGTCTACCTGTCAAGCTGAATCCTGCACTTTATGAACTGTAAGCTGGCCATCTGTTTTCTTTGATTCCCAGGACACACTGCAGTATTTGCTCAGCATGTAGGGGGCTCGAGGAGGCCAACAGCTGAGCGGCACGTCATTTGAGGAGGACAGGCTTTAGGTTTAAAAGCCCGCGCCGTCTGCTAGCGTGAGCGCCACTCCTCAGAGAAAATCTTAGTGTAACCCCTAGATGGCGCTATCCCAGGGGCTACTACCCCTGCCTGATTTGCCACTAACAGGTTGAGGGGCCTGGATCCAATGGCGGGTGCCTCCACCCAGAGGTCAGGGTTTGCAATAGTTAAACTAACTTGGTCACAGCCCTCTGGGACACTGCAACCCCCCTTTCTTCCCACTAGTGGCCCACACAATATATCAGAATTACCTTCACAGTATACACTTACCCCAGGTCTGGTTCCGGCACTGGGACCTCCTGTGAAATGAGATACAGTGCAACAATCACAGTACAGTACTTTAACATAGACCAAATACCTCAGGCAGTATAACTTTGCTGAAACAAGCAGCTCTGATTTATTTGGGGGATATAACAAGGACAGGAAATCAGGTTAATTAGCTTATCACTCTAATAATCTACCTATGGCTCTGTGCACAGGCCTATCCCTATCAGTTACTGTCCTGGGTACCCAAGCCCTAGTGGCTAGTCAAACCGTGGCAGCTGGTAGGGGCCCTTTCACACAGAGAAAAGGAGAATTAAACAGTCAACAGTACAGTAATTCCATTTGGATTTAATGTGGCAATTCAACAGGAGCGAACCTGAATTAGTACTCACGACCTCCAAATAAGATAGGGTCCTTCAATGTCAGCAGGGCTCACTTGAGGTACACAAACCTCTTCACACATCCATATAAAAAAAGCACTATACCAGGCAGGCTGCATCTGTATCCGATCGCAATTACTGCACAATACCCGGAGAACACACAGCAGATTCAGTTCCTGACAGACCGAGTCAATTTTCAGCAATTCCTCCAGTCTTCTACAGGGTGAGCCTGGTTTCTACTCTTCAGAGATCCTTTGATTCTTTTCACAGGACAGTTCAGTCCTAACAAGCTGCAGACCGGAACTCTGGGCCTTACACGTTTTTGACTAAAACTGCACACTGAAAAAGCACAGGGCTCCTTCCTTCTTCACTGCCAAAGCTCAACTGAAACTCCAACCGACAAAACCGGGCACTTCCTTTGAGTTCCTCCCAGTTCTTGACTGGATTGGCTGTCACTCACAATAGACTGCTGCTGTTGGTCCAAAAAGGCACTGAAGTCTAAACTACATCTCCCAGAGTCACTGCCCATACAATCCTCTTGTGGCTGGCTCAGATTATGAGTCCAAGTTCTGATTCGTCCAAGGCACCATTTTAGAGCTAGCTTACCCCACACTGATTGGTCCAGTTCAGCAGTTCAAAACTAGAATGGGGAACTAGCAGACACAGTTCTGACTGCAAAGAAAGCAGGTTAGACAAACTGTAATTTCATTATTACTCTAAATAATTTCTGGCAAACAGTTACATCTTTCAGATAGGTTCCCTTTGCACTCCTAGTGACTGCAAAATGAAGTGAATGGCAGCAGCTCGAGTGGTACTCAGAGAAGCACACAGTCCCCCATACAAACTAATTATGTCTGCAAGCAGACAGCTCTTAAAGAGACAGTACCAGAGGCTCTAAAACACTCACTGATAAATGGCTTAAATGCCAAACACCATTCAGGCTTGGAGCATTCAAGCAAGCTCCTGAAGTCTTTTGGGAACCCCCATTTGCAGAGGTTACACCTTCCTGGCCTGGGAAAGCTGACGTCAGCGTCAAGCAAGTACCCCATAAGTTTC
The DNA here is from genome assembly GCA_016271365.2 of Neoceratodus forsteri. Taxonomy (NCBI): domain Eukaryota; kingdom Metazoa; phylum Chordata; order Ceratodontiformes; family Ceratodontidae; genus Neoceratodus; species Neoceratodus forsteri. The sequence continues at coordinate 967,406,681 of CM057453.1, forward strand.
AACTGCAACCATATACATTTGCATTAGGCTCCACATGTAATCATCAGTCAATATATCATTTTACCAAGAACACATTTCTGAAACATTGCAGTACGTCACTCTTTACACAGTATTACATACACATTGTACCATAACTCAAGTTATTACCTCTTGTACATGAAACCTGAAGAGAGGGGCCCTTCCTATCAGTTACCTTGGGGCTGGATGGGGCAAGGCACCATATAGAGAGCAACACAAGTAACTTGGAGTTAGCACTGATGCTCAGTTTGGGCAATGAGCTCGGGGACACATACACTCCTTTATGGACAACATTGAGAGGCAAGTCCACAGGCCTCCCAAGTGAATCATAACTGAGGTGCACCACAGGCTTTACAGCTCGACCAGTCTTTCTAGGGGAACTGTTATAGTCTCTGCACTCTGAGCCTCATTTTCAGCATTGTCCTCACTTGTCAGGAGTCTCCATGGGGTAGAGAGGCTAGAACTTGGGGCACTTTCAGCTCCAGGAGTTACAGTTTCTGAGTCCACAACATTTGGCTCGCATGGAGAGCTTTCGGACACTGGCAGTGGACTGTCAGGGCACTCAAAATACTCTTCTTGTTCAGGTGTATCACCAGTCTGCCCCAATCTATCATTTCCTCCTGAAAGCTCAAACAGTTCAACCATGCACAATGATTCCATTTCATCTGATCTGATGCTTTGCACTTCACTTTCTGGGAGCATTGGCTCCAGGGATGAAGCTGGGGCTTAGACAGTCCAGAAGGCCCAGCTTCATCTCCAGTATTGACTAGGGATTGCCCGAAACAATTGACTCAGTTCGTAAGAAGGATAGTATTCAAAGTCACTCTCACTTTCTTCGATATGGACTGACAGTCATGCTCAACTGGGACTTGTGCAGGGGAACACTTTAACTCTGCTTCTGTAGGTGCAGACTTCTTGGTCTTTTCTTAGCAGCAGCTCTAGTCACTGGTCCAGAGGGCATCTTCTAGGGGCTCAGACTCAATTAAGATTTGTCCAATGGGCAGTAAATGATTTCTATGCATTGTTTTACATCTTTTGAATTATTCTCAGGCCTTACTTTGTACACTGGCAGATCATCTAGTTTGCCCACTACAATGTGAGGGAGATGGTGCCATCTGTCAGCAATCTTGTGCTTGCCATGCAGTCCCAGATTTCTTAGCAATACCCGATCTCCCTCCTGGAGTTCCTGTGCTTTCACCTTTTTATCATACCTTTCTTTGTTGGCCAGATTTCTTTTGGCAGCCATGGTTTGAGCCAGTTGGTACGCATGAGTTAGCTGGGCCTTTAACTTTTGCACATACTGTAAATAGTTGTCAGCTTGAACCCCATCAGGAGACCCAAAACACACATCTACTGGTAGTCGAGCTTCTCTTCCAAACATCAGGTGGTAGGGGAGAATCCAGTGGCATCACTTTTGGTGCAGTTATAAGCATGTACCAGGGTGCTAATTTGTTGGCTCCATCTAGGCTTGTCCTTTGGGTGCAGGGTGCCTAGCATATCTAGCAAAGTGCGGTTGAAGCGTTCAGGCTGTGGGTCCCCTGGGGGTGGTAAGAGTGGTTCTGGACTTTCGCACTCCCCACAGAGAAAGCATCTCTTTGATCAGGCGACTCTCAAAGTCTCTCCCTTGATCAGAATGGATTCTTTGTGGAGCCCCATAGTGAACAAAAAGTTTTCTACAAGTACTTTGGCTACAGTGGATGCTTTCTGGTCTTTGGTGGGGAAAGCTTGGGCATATCTCGTGAAATGGTCAGTAACCACCAGCACATTACTGATATTTCTTTGATCTGACTCCAAACTCAGAAAATCAATACAGACCAGCTCCATGGGTGCACTGGTGGTGATGTTAACAAGGGGCAGCCCTCTGGGGCAAAGCTTTCCTCTGTAAGCAGCGACTACAAGTTCGAATGTGTTGCTCCACATCAGCCCCATCTTAGGCCAATAGAATCTGGATCTCACCAAGTCAAGTGTTCTGTCTATACCAAGGTGCCCCATGTGGTTGTGCAAGGACCTCAGTACTGAGTCTCGAAAGGCAGTGGGCAGCACTAGTTGTTGTTTGTCTACTTGTCCCCTCTGTCTACTGTTTCTCTGTATAACAGTTTATTGATCAGTTTCAACTTAGGACCTTCTTTGTATAACAGTGCAGTTCTCAAATCAGTGGGCGTAATTTGGACACATCTTTTCCTGCATAGAGGGCTTCTAAAGCTGCTTTGATCATGGGATCGCGGATTGAGCCCGCCGAATACTGTCATTGTCCAGCTGAGGCAGTGCACCAATGTCTATTGCAGAAAAGTGGCAATAAGCAGCAGGTATGCAATTCTCAGAGGCTCCCAAGCAATCCACCATGCAGTCCACTGCGTCCGTGGACATTTGTTCCTCCCTGTCAAACTTCCGGCAGAGTGCCCGAATGTCAGGTTCTGCCAATCGGACCCAATCATTCTGGGGAACAGGCCTCCGGGAGAGAGCATCAGCATCTATGTGGTTCAGACCTGCTCGGTATTCGAGAGCATAGTCATATGTAGATAATGCAGAAAGCCACCTATGGCCAGTGGCATCCAACTTAGCTGAGGTCTGCACATAGGTCAAAGGATTATTGTCAGTTTTTACTAGTATTTTAGCCCCATACAAGTACTCATGGAATTGGTCAACAATAGCCCACTTCAAAGCTAGGAACTCTAACTTATGTACAGGATAGTTCTTTTCGGATGGGGTCAGGCTTCTACTGGCAAAGGCCACTGGTCTCAGGCCATTCTCGTGCTCTTGGTACAACACAGCCCCCAACCCTTGCAAGCTAGCATCAGTGTGCAGGACGTAGGTTTTCTTGGATCGGCATAGGCCAGCACTGGAGCATGGGTAAGTTGATATATGATCTCATGAAAAGCAGTCTCACAATCAGGAGTCAGCGGGCCCCAAATACTTCACTCGGATGAAAATACACTCTTTCAGTCTTGAGGGCTGACTTTTGGTATTTTTGTGGGTTGGGGATACCCTTGAGTAAGGTTAAGTAAAGGCGGATCACTCTTGAATAGTCCTTGATGAGCGCCGATAATAACCACAGAATCCCAGGAATCTTTGCAGTTCTTTTAGATTTTTGGGCTGTGGCCAGGTGGTCAAGGCCTCAACTTTACTTGGGTCGGTCTCTATTCCCTCGGTGGATACTATGTGTCCCACATACTTTACTGATGTTTGAAAGAATTGACACTTATCAATGGACAGTTTAAGGCCAAAGTCCTCCAGTCGGTCCAATACCTTAAATAATCTGCTCTCATGTTCCTCCAGTGAGCTGCCAAACACAATGACATCATCTAGGTATACCAGGCACTCTAGTAAGTTCATGTCCCCACTGCACGCTCCATCAATCGTTGAAAAGTGGCTGGGGCACCTGAAACCCTTGAGGCATCCTCATGAATTCATAGAAGCCAAGCGGACAGATAAAGGCCGTCTTCTCACGGTCCTCTGGGCCATCGGGATCTGGTAGTACCCACTGCGGAGATCCAGCACAGAGAACCACTTGCTCCCGCTTTAGGCAGTCCAAAGCATCCTGAATGCGGGGCATTGTGTACTGATCAGGGATAGTCCGCCGGTTTAAGGTGCGATAATCCACACATCCTTACTGTTCCATTCTTTTTCCTCACTACCACAATGGGGGAAGCATAAGGGCTTCTGGATTCTTGTATTACACCAGCAGCTAACATCTCTTGCAGATGCCGTCTCACATCATCTATGTCAGCAGGTGCCAGGCGTCGAGACCTCTCACGAAATGGTCTTTCGTCATGCAGCCGGATATTGTGCTCAGCTCCTTGCACGCATCCTACATCCCATTCCTTTAAAAAACACCTGGTCTCTCTGGGCAAGCTTCTCACTGATCCTCACTTTCCATTCAGCTGGCAGCGGGAGTCGCGAAATCAAACAAGTCAGGCGTTACTCTGTCATTCTTCCTTGAACTCTTGCTGCTGGGTAGCACTGCAGTGTCTGCACAATGCACATTAGCCAGGATGCAACCTCTGTTTACTCGAATGTCTCTTTCAGACACATTATGAACTTGGACCATTACCCTTCTGGCATAAGCATGGGCTCTAGCGGGCAAAATACTAGGCTTGACCAGCAGTCCCTCTGGCAATTTTCCATCGCCTGGTGCATCCAACATTAATATTTTATTCTTAACATCCTTTCTGATACGGACCTCTCCTGTAAGGTACACTGGGCATTTGGCGCCAGGATCAGAGACTCAGGATCCTTCTTCCATACAATTCCGACCGGTTCCTCTGGTTCTGTTTTTCAGCATCTCTCTGTGCCTCATAGGCCTTCTTAATTAAAGCCGGAACTCTTAAAGCTCTACTAGTCTTTGACCCCTGTTTTCATAACACAACTGTGCCAGCCTTCCGAACATATGAGCATTTGTTCCAATCAACAAAGGGACACCATCATACAGTCCAGTGGGGGGACACACTAAGGCTAGGGTCTCTACTTGTTGGCCACTCCAGCCACGGAGGTGGGAAAGACAGCCAAATTCGGATATACCCGAATAGGGGTAGGCCTTCTCACTTAACCCCCATACATGCAGTCCTTCTAATGGTTGTAAGGAGTCGTCTGACAAATGCTTCTGATACCAATCCTGGAACATAATTGTCACTTGGGAGCCACTGTCTAATACAGCTCTTGTAGACACTCCATTCACCTTTACAGTGGTCTCCATGGAGGGACCCACTATTCTGGACCAGTCTGGAGGGCGGTAGTGGGGGCCTGGGCAACTGACCTTGCCACAAAAGGACGTGAATTAGCATTTTTGGTGCCCTCACTGGGATCATGTCGTGCACCTCTTAACCACTGATTTCTTCTCCGAAGCTCTTCTTGTAGCCTATATGCAACTTTGTCAGTGTCTTTTGGGGACTGGCATTCCCTTTTCATGTGCCCATCTTTCCCACAATTATAGCAAAACATACTTTCTGGAGTTTGAGCTGGCCGAGGCGCCACACTGGGAGCCAGGGCGGGGGTATTACTAACTGGAAACCTTGGTGCCATCTCTGTCTGCGGCGTGATAAGCATTTGGAGACATCTCGTCAGTTTCTCCACTTCCATGGTCAAGGAATCGAGTTCGGAGCTGTTATCAGCAGGAGATACATGGGTGGGTACCCCCACCCCATAGCAGATGCAGTCGGATATAGGTCAGGGCCCTGCTTGCAGGCGTGGCCTTCATAAAGGACTGTTTTTGAATTCCCGGATCTCTCTCAACAGTTAGCCCCATTGTGGCATATCTTTTCCTTGTCAGAGCACTCATTGACTGCCAACCTCTGCCCTGAACTTCACTTGATGGGTCACCCTCAGTCACTCGGTCGTAGCCGCAGCTATTGGTGCAGGTCCTCCCGAGGTCGCCTTTTCTCAACTCTCGAATTTCTCTCATTAACTCATCATAGGAGGGTGGGGATTCCAGTCGATCTGCCAGGCGTAACTGAAGCAACAGCAGTTCTGAGAAGGGGCAGACTTAAGGATCCTGTCCAGCCTGGTTCGGTCCAGTTCAATCGCTGGCAAACTACCTTTCTGAGGCATTCTTGCAACAATTTTTCCAGCCGAGATACATACACAGACAACAACTCCCCTTGGTACTGTTGTGCATCTCTTACTCTCCACCATAGGTCCTCATCAGAATCTGGGCTCCCATACACATTCTCCAAGGCCTCAAGATAGGCCTGTGCAGTCGCTTCAGGGTTACTGGCCCGTTTAGCACGGATGGTAGCCAGGGCAGGACCTCGGAGGCTCTCACTAACCCTCTTTAGCTTTCGCCTTCGAGCATTGCCATTCTAGCACTTGGGGCAACATAGTCTATCCAGGTCTCCCAGTCATCCTCCCTTGGGGGTGGGAGGGTGCCAGAGAAGATCCTCAACCTTGGTAAGAGTCGTGACTAATGGCAGGTGCAGAAATAGGAGTCTGCATTGGTTCAGCCACCATTACGGGCACTGGAGCAGGAGAGGTGTTGGGGAGGAACACCCCAGGTGGCAAGAATAGTTTCTTCAAGTCCTCCACAGTTTTCCCTCTCCCAGCAACCATTCAGCAAATTTCTCCTCAAAAGTTTCAGATAGTGGTGGGGCTGATTCCCAGGTCTTTACTGTCCTTAGTTATCACTCTCCAAGCAGTGAGGGCTCCCTCTGGGGTAATGGTCTGTGGCACTTTGGAGCTATCTATGGGATCCTTAAACTCTACTAGGGCCAGGAAAGTGTGGGTGAGCAGATTAGCATGCCGACCCACCACCACAGGGTTTGTAAACCTTCCACCTTGGAAAGTACTCCCTGCACAGTGTCCGTATTGATACCCAGGGGATGTCAGGATAAGCATAGCATTTTGGGGTTGATCTCCTCCCAGTACACCACTCCACCAGCGGTGCACAGCCACTTCTGTCGGGTACCCATTTTTTCTTAACAGTGGTTCAAAATATGGCCACTAGAGGACACACAATCCCAGCGGTGAGCCTCAAGATGTAACCCCTAGATGGCGCTATCCCAGGGGCTACTACCCTGCCTGATTTGCCACTAACAGGTTGAGGGGCCTGGATCCAATGGCGGTGCCTCCACCCAGAGGTCAGGGTTTGCAATAGTTAAACTAACTTGGTCACAGCCCTCTGGGACACTGCAACCCTTTCTTCCCACTAGTGGCCCACAATATAATCGAATTACCTTCACAGTATACACTTACCCCCAGGTCTGGTTCGGCACTGGGACCTCCTGTGAAATGAGATACAGTGCAACAATCACAGTACAGTACTTTAACATAGACAAATACCTCAGGCAGTATAACTTTGCTGAAACAAGCAGCTCTGATTTATTTAGGGGATATAACAAGGACAGGGGAAATCAGGTTAATTAGCTTATCACTCTAATAATCTACCTATGGCTCTGTGCACAGGCCTATCCCTATCAGTTACTGTCCCTGGGTACCCAAGCCCTAGTGGCTAGTCCAAACCGTGGCAGCTGGTAGGGGCCCTTTCACCAGAGAGAAAGGAGAATTAAACAGTCAGCAGTACAGTAATTCCATTTGGATTTAATGTGGCAATTCAACAGGAGCGACCCTGAATTAGTACTCACGACCTCCAAATAAGATAGGGTCCTTCAATGTCAGCAGGGCTCACTTGAGGTACACAAACCTCTTCACACATCCATATAAAAGCACTATACCAGGCAGGCTGCATCTGTATCCGATCGCAATTACTGCACAATACCGGGAGAACACACAGCAGATTCAGTTCCTGACAGACCGAGTGCAATTTTCAGCAATTCCTCCAGTCTTCTACAGGATGAGCCTGGTTTCTACTCTTCAGAGATCCTTTGATTCTTTTCACAGGACGGATTCAGTCCTAACAAGCTGTTACACAAGCTGCAGACCAGAACTCTGGGCCTTACACCGTTTTGACTAAAACTGCACACTGAAAAGCACAGGGCTCCTTCCTTCTTCACTGCCAAAGCTCAACTGAAACTCCAACCGACAAAACCGGGCACTTCCTTTGAGTTCCTCCCAGTTCTTGACTGGATTGGCTGTCCTCACAATAGACTGCTGCTGTTGGTCCAAAAGGCACTGAAGTCTAAACTACATCTCCCAGAGTCACTGCCCATACAATCCTCTTGTGGCTGGCTCAGATTATGAGTCCAAGTTCTGATTCGTCCAAGGCACCATTTTAGAGCTAGCTTACCCCACACTGATTGGTCCAGTTCAGCAGTTCAAAACTAGAATGGGGAACTAGCAGACACAGTTCTGACTGCAAAAAGCAGGTTAGACAAACTGTAATTTCATTATTACTCTAAATAATTTCTGGCAAACAGTTACATCTTTCAGATAGGTTCCTTTGCACTCCTAGTGACTGCAAAATGAAGTGAATTGGCAGCAGCTCGAGTGGTACTCAGAGAAGCACACAGTCCCCCCATACAAACTAATTATGTCTGCAAGCAGACAGCTCTTAAAGAGACAGTACCAGAGGCTCTAAAAACACTCACTGATAAATGGCTTAAATGCCAAACACCATTCAGGCTTGGAACATTCAAGCAAGGTCCTGGAAGTCTTTTGGGAACCCCCATTTGCAGGGGGGTTACACCAGTTCCCCTCAAAGTTAGTTGTTTAGTAATTTATAATTGTTTAAAAAGAGTCCAGTGTTTCTTTATTCTGGTAGGCTTTCAAGTACTAGTTTTCTTACTGTAATAGGTTTTATTCTGTTTTTCAATGATGTGTTTGAGGTTTGTTCTGCTACTAATCCTGTTTTCGGGTTTGCTTTTTTTGCATGTTCCGAATCACCCTCATCTTATACAGGTTCGTTTGGTGACTTACCTAAAATAGATAGAGGGTTTCTTTTTTTTTTGTGCCCGAGTTACCTCTCCTTCAGGCCGCCATGGACCTGGACATTCCCCTACTAGCTCCCCTCAGCCACCTACCTCATATCTGCAGCCTTCCTCGGGCTAGTCCGGTGTAACCCTTGCACCGGATGGGTCCCCTCTCCGAGGGGAAAGGCACCAGCGGGGCGGACCAGCACACTACTATTTTCTCAGACTCGGAGCTGCTGAGGCAATTGTGGCTCTAGGGAGTCTTCAGGGATGTCCGGGCCGGCGTCCGTCATCCGATAACTTCCGAGCGGATTTTTCTCGTTTTCTTGTCCCCCTGCTAAGTGCCGCTACCTGCAGTGCCTCCAGTCTCCACTGGGGGCCGCTGCATGAGCAAAGATGCTCCCTAACCCACCCAGGACAGGAGAGCAGTCCGTCGGACGCTCGATCCAGTCCTTCCCCTGCCGACTCCCCCAGACCCGAGTCCGTTCCTGAACCCGGGTCGCCGGTGTGGGTCGAGGTAAGGCGCCAGCGCCTCAACCCTCTACGCCACCGGGCCAGCGATAGAGGGTTTCTTAATGATAGCCAGTGGACTTGTATCAATTTAAATGATTTAACCTCTTTCATTGTTTTAGTGCCGTCACCATCCATATACAACTGCTTATTTTCTTTTCTTTTCCCCACTAGCTTGTTTTTTTTCCTAAAGCTGTGATTAAGTCACAGAAAATGGAAACTAAATGTGAGAAGACTTTTTATGATAAAACAAAGTTTCGAAGACTGTTGATTCTTCTATTACTCATTTCAGGTTCTGTGCACCCTCACCCCGGCCCTTTTTCTCAAGACAAAGTTACCTGTAATAATGATTACACCTCAGTTCAATTTAACTGTAGTCTACACCCAACTCTGAAGATAGTTCATCTTAATATTCAGAGTCTGTTGTCTAAATGGTCTGAGTTTTTAGTCTGGATAGAACAAAACAGTTTTGGTATTACTCTATCTGAAACATGGCTTAGCTCAAAAAATCTTGACTCGGAGGTTTCCTTACCAGAGTATAATGTATTCAGAAAGGGTAGATCAGGGGAAAAAAGGGCAGGGAAGGGGATTAATGATTTATGTATCCAATCAACTTAAAGCTACAATATTTTCTTCATCTCACTGTGGCTTGGTTAGTGACTTGGTCTCGGTTGAGGTACTCCTGGGTCAAGAGAAACACTTAATCATAAGTGCTATATATTCTCCCCCTCAGTTTTAGTGGTCAGGGTATGGACTGTTTGCTAAATCTCAAAAAATATATTTCCCCAAATCGTGACTGGATAATAATGGGTGATCTCAGTTGTGACTGGGGAGGTGATTTAAAAAGCGATGGTAGGGAGCATCTGTTTGACATGGGTGTACATCAACTGACAGATGAAATTACTCGATTCAATTATAAAAATGGCACTGGGACAATTTTAGATTGCCTTTTAGTTACAAATCCCATGAGGATACTAAAATCTGGAGTTTTACCATTGCTCAGTTTTCTGTGACTGGTCTGCAAAGTTAGAAAGAAATCCCCCTAGATGTACTGAGTTTAGAAATTTTAAAAAACTATCCTTGGAGGTCATTGATTATGCTTTTTCTGGAGTAGACTGGACACAACTTCAATGTCTAAAAGGCCCTAATTTGATGCTTGATTTATTTACCAGGTGTTTCCTGTTGATAGTGAACAACATTGCCCCTTGGTAACAACTGAACCGTTACAACTGATGCACTCTAAGAGCAAAAGTTGGAAACAGTTTAAAATAAAAAATGATGCCATTTCCCTGCAGAATTACAAAAACCTTAGAAACAGGTGCAAGTCTGAGATCAGAAGGGCTAAGACACAATATTTTTTGTCTGAGCAACAAAAAGCATTCGGGGATGCTAAAAAAAAAAAACTGGAAGACTAAATGATTTGCTAGGAAGGGGAAAAATCTAACTATTTCCCTACAAAAAGATAATTCTATAATAAGTGACCCAGGCTTAGTTTCACAGATGTTTAACAACTACTTTGGAGATCAAGGAGGTTATATGTCAGTTACCCCTACAGTACCCGACCCTCATAAGGTAGATGGTGATTGTTCATTACCAAAGTTTTATTTTAAAAGGATTTCACCCAACAATGTGGCTAATTATATTGTAGGAAATGACCCTTGCCCCTCTGTATCGCATGACTACATTGATTTTAGGATTATAAAGATGAGGGTAAAATCCTTTGCCCATCCACTATCTATGATATTTAATGCTTCACTGTGTTATATAATTTTTCCTGACCAATGGAAGCTTGCAACAATAAGGCCTTTCCTTAAGAGTGGAAATCCTAGTTTAGTCTCTAACCATCGTCCCATTTCCCTTCTCTCTCCTTTGTCAAAGATTTTGGAAAAAATCATTCTGGATCAGACCACATATTTTCTGAATCAATATAACCTATTATCAGAACAGTAGCATGGCTTTAAAGCCAAACATAATATGGAGACGGCCTTGGTGGGGTTCACCTGCTGCATTCAGGGTGCCCTAGATAAGGGGCACTCTGTTGCAGCTGTTTTTGTAGACCTCACCAAAGCCTTCGATTTGGTTGAGCATAGTCTATTGTCAGGGGTTCTACAGAATTTAAATTTGTCATGGGATGTTATTAAATGGTTTTCTGATTTGAAGACTAGGTCTCATGTTACCTCTATTGGTGGTGGGTCTTTGTCTAAACCTATCCTATATGGTGTCCCACGGGGATCGATTTTGGGGCCACTTATCTTCTCACTCTATATGAATATGTTGCCTAGAGTTTGTACCAAGACCTCTCTGATCGTGTATGCTGATGATGCAGTTATGTATGGGGTTAGTCCAAGCCCTAAAAGCGCCCTTGAGATGGTTCAGGCTGATTTTATTCTACAGAATTAGCTAGTTTCACACTGCATGGTATTAAAGTGTACAAAGACAAAAGCAATAGTGTTTACGAATAATCAAAAATCTAAAGACTTGCCTTCAGTTTTTGACCTTAATGAGAATGTTATAGAAATTGTAGAAAATTTTAGATACTGTATATGGAACTAGTTTTAGATTCCAAGTTCTCTTTTGAACCACACATTAATAGTGTTAGGAAGATTATTCACCAGAGGCTGGGAGGCTTATACAGAGTTAAATCCTGTTTGTCAAGTGAAGCTAGGCGCTTACTGGCACATAGTTTCCTATTTAGCATTCTGGACTATGGTCTTATTGTTTATTCTGCAACTAGTATTAAGTTACTTGACAGACTTTGGGTCAAGTAATAAATCGATTCCTGATAAACGCTCCTTTCCGTACACACCATTTTCTTTTATATAGACAATCTAATTGTTTATCATTTGACAATAGAGTCTTATTAAAAAATGGGCACTTTTATATTTAAAATAATTTCTGGGATTTTCCCAAACTCCATTTCAATCTTGTTCTCACGATTTGTCAACAGTTGTGGGACCAGATCACAAGATAGAATAACTCAAAGTCCCTTTGTTTAGAAAAGTAAATGGCCAGAGATCTTTATTTTGCCATGCTCCATCTTTTTTTTTTTTTTTTTTTTTTAATTCCCCTGCCAGGAAAAATTTTTAACAGTAGAACAGCCTTCAAGTTTAAAAAAGAATAATTACTTTTCTGAAGGATAAACAGGAATGTACGTGCAGTTTATAGTATATGAAGTGTTGTATTGTATATTTAAAGTCTAAGTCATACAGAACAGTAGCTAAATATTATGTTGTATATGTATTTGTTTGTTACTTGTTGCCTGTGAAAATGGGCACTTGTGCTCATCAAGCCTACAATAAAAATTAAAAAATTAAATGAAACCTCATGTGTGTGCCCTACGAAAAAAGCTGGCAAAATATGTTGAAATTGTCCACAGTAATCAGGAAGAGGCCCAAAACTAGAAGGTATATGACCATGGGGGTAAAAGAAAATGTTTTTGAGCCAGGTGAAAAGGTTTTGCTATTGCTACCCACAACAGAAAATAAACTGTTAATGAAGTGGCAAGGGCCTTAGAGTGTTTAGACGTATTGGCACCGTTCCCTACGAGACTGACACCCCTGACAGGAAAAATCCTGCTAAGTTATATATCATGCTAACCTCCTCGAGAAATAGGTTGAAGAAACACCAAAAGCTGTTTTGCCAAAAAGTGATAAAGATGATATTGATGTAGCGGACAGACTGGAACAAACCGTAACTGCTGGTGCTGTAAGGGTTTATTTAACCTCAGAACAAACTGCAGAAATTCGGAATGTGCTAAAGACATTTAACAGTACTTTTACCACAGCACCAGGCCGAGCACATAATAGTGCCAAAGAATGCTCACCCTATTAGGCAAAAGACATACAGGTCACCAGAACAGATAAGAGCCGATGTGGTTAAGGAAATACAAAAAAAAATGAAAGAATTGGGTATCATAGACGGGTCAAGGAGTGCTTGGTCATCTCCAATGGTAACTGTACACAAAAAAGAAGGGGGCGTGTTAGAATCTGCCTTGATTTTAGGAAACTTAATCAACTGTCAGAATTTGACAGTTATCCTATGCCCAGAATAGATGATTTGGTGAACAGACTGGGGAGTACAAAGTATATCAGTACCCTCGACTCACCAAGGGCTACTGCCAAAACCCTTTAGCTAAAGGATCCAGAGACAGAACTGCATTTGCCACTCCTGTTGGATTCTATAAGTTCACCACCGTGACATTTTGTTTACTTGGTGCGCCAGCTACATTCCAGCGGTACATGGATGTAATTTTATCCCCTCACACTGGTTATTGTGCTGTGTACCTGGATGATGTTGTGGTGTACAGTCCAGACTGGAAAAGACACCTGGAACACCTACAAGCAGTTATCCAAGCTATCAAAAAGGCAGGTCTGACTATTAATCCTACCAAAATGTGCATTGGGCATGCAGAAAACAAGATGGTTGGGAAATGGAGAAGTCAAGCCAGAGGTTTCTAAAACAGAAGCTGTAACTAACAGCCCCTTCCCAAAAACCAAGAAACATGTTAGGTCATTTTTAGGGCTGGCTGGTTACTAACAGAGATCTGTGCCTAACTTTGCTGATTTAGCTACTCACCTCACGGAACTCACAAAGAAACTGTTCCAAAATAATGTGAAATGGACCCTAGAGTGTGATGAAGCTTTTCAAACCATTAAAGCTGCATTATGTTCAGCCCGTTTAAGAAGCCCAGACTTTGAGAAACCATTTTTGTTACAAACAGATGCATCAGAGGTAGGCCTAGGTGCAGTACCGAGTCAAAATATAGATGGGATGTAGCATCCTATTCTGTACGCAAGTAGGAAGTTGCATGAGAGAGAGAAAAGGTACTCCACCATTGAAAAGGAATGTTTAGCAGCAAAGTGGGCCATGGAATCTTAAGTTTTATTTGCTAGGAACGAACTTTGTACTTATCACAGATCACAATCCTCTCTGTTGGCTTAACCAAATGAAAGATAAAAAATTCCAGACTCACTAGATGGTACCTAGCACGACAGCCATTTAAATTCAAGGTGATACACAAATCTGGTAAAGAGGGTAACAATGTTGATTTTCTGTCAAGATATGGATCAGGAATTGAGGGATCTGAAGGTTGAAAAACAAATGTATGAGTTTAAACTTTACTGTTTGCTGTACTGTTATAGAAAAAAGGATACTGAACATGTGCTTAATTTCTGAAAGTTAGAAGCTAATGCTAGTACAGAATTAATTGAAAGTTTTGGAAATCTGATAAAACAGGTTCCCTCTTAAGGAGGGGGTGTATGTGACAGGGTTGAATAAGACCCTGTCCCAGTTATGGAGAGTGAATGCAGGTATCTGTTCTTTTTTAAAATTGCAATTTTTTTAAATTTTATATAGTAAAAGGTGATACATTTTGCAATACACTTGTACAATTAAGGACAAGTCATGTTGATATACAATAGGAGTCAGAGTCCAAGTCCAGTTCCATATCTGACAAATCATGTGACTGTAGCTCATCTTGGGGGTGTTAACAGTAGGCAAAGAAATATGGCATATGTAAACCCCATCTGGAGTACTGCGCCCAGTTCTGGAGACCCCATCTCTGCAAGGACTGACAGGATGGAGGCAGTCCAGGGGAAGGCAACTAAAATGGTGCAGGATCTGCAAGAGAAGCCATACGAGGAGAGACTAATGGAGCTTAAGATGCATACCCTTGAGGAAAGGAGGGGGGACATGATAGAAACTTTTAAGTACCTCAGTGGAATCAACAAAGTCCAAGAGGGTAGCATCTTTCAGAAAAAGATGTGCAAGAACAAGGGGACACAATGTTTAATTTATTTAGTTTTTGTTGACCGGGTAAGTGCACTAGACAAATCCTGCCTATTTTCAGGCACGACCCGGGGAAGGGGGATACAGATGAATGCCAATTGACCTTGAAGCAGATTAAGCTGTTGGTGGTATTTTTAGTGAATGAGGGAAACTTGTCCAAGACACCGGGAGAAATTCCCCTACTCTTTTCAATAAGTGCCATGGGATCTTTAATATCCACCTGAACTACCACCAATCCAGGCAGATGGGACCTCGGTTTAACGTCTCATCAAAAAGACTGAAGATAGAGGGTGGACAGCTCAGGGGCAATGTGAGGAAAGTACAGTTACGTAGGAACTTACCGTAACAGTAGATCTTCGAGATAGGTTCCTTCAGTAGGTCATCACAAATAGGACTGATGTCACCCGACGGGCCGCACGGCAGACTTTTCTAGCAATCCCCGATGGGGGGACCACCCACCTGATGTCAGCGTGACGGTATATAGTGGCCGGTCCCCACGCCTGCCCTCCAGTTCTCCCACGGGAGCCAGGAAGAGGCCTAACAGCAAGAGCGAACAGGACTGGAGACCCTGTAAAAATTAAAATGAGGGAAGGAGAGGGGGAAAATATGATCCACTGTTGAACCTCTCTTAAGATCTACTTGTTACGTAAGTTCCCAATGTAACTGTACTATCTTGCTTCGAGAGGGTTCCTTCCAGTAGGTCATCACAAATAGGACTGAGTCCCAAGCAGTCCCTCTAAGGAGAGACCAGAGAAACTAGAGGGGCAAAACAAAATCCACGAAAAGACTGAGGTCCGAAAAGGACCCAGCCTAGGACAACAGACCCTGCAGGACAGCTAGTCCAAAACCAGCCCTCCACCTAGAAGCAATGTCCAAACTATAATGCTTGGTAAAGGTATGGACAGAACTCCACGTAGCGGCAGCACAAATATCCGCTGCAGAAACATTACGAAGGAAGGCTGCAGAAGCGGCCATGCCCCTAGTAGAATGACCCCTGATAACACCCGGGAGGGGTTTGTCATACTTCTGGTAAGAGTATCTGATGCAGCTGCCCAGCCATTTGGAAAGACCCTGCTTGGAAACTGGTTTGCCTCAAATTCGAGGTGCGAAGGAGACAAACAATTGGTCGCAAGAGCGAAAGTCCTTGGTTCGGTATGTGTGTGTGTGTGTGTGTGTGTGTGTGTGTGTGTGTGTGTGTGTAACACCGGAGAATCCGGTGCACATCCATCGTATGGAGGAGTGCCTCACCCCTGTTAGTGGGAGCCGGATAATATACTGGAAGCTCTACCGATTGGTTCAGAGTAGCTTCCGACACCACCTTTGGAAGGAACCTCGGATGGGTTCTGAGAACTGCCCTGTCCCGGTGAAAAATAAGGTAAGGCTCCTTACAAACCAATGCGTGAAGCTCCGAAATTCTTTGAGCTGAATTGATGGCAACCAGAAACAATGCCTTCCAAGATAGAAAGTGTAGGTCACAGCTCATTGCTGGTTCGAAAGGAGGCAAGGTGAGCTTTTCCAAGATGAAATTCAGGTCCCATGGTGGTGTTGGGCTGCGGATGGGGGGTTTCAGATGAAGAATCCCTTTCAAAAAGGTCTTTGAGATATCCAACTGAGCCACGGGTTTACCATCCACCAGCTCGTGGTACGCCGAGATAGCGGAAAGGTGCATTTTCAGAGAGGAATAGGCTAGACCAGAGTCCGATAAGTGAAGGCGGTATTCCATGACTTGTGGGGCCGAGCAAGAAAAAGGGTTCCAGCCCTTCGTGGACGTCCAAATGGAAAACTGCTTCCAATTCAATGCATAAGTGGAATAGGTAGAAGGTTTTCTGGCTTCGACAAGGACCTGTGCCACTCGAGAGGATACCCCAAAGCGAGAGATGGCTACGTCTGCAGGAGCCATGCATGCAGATGCAGGGTCCTGAGCCCCGGATGAACCAGACGACCTAGATCCTGAGTAAAGAGGTCATGTCTCAATGGAAGTGGAACCGGTGGTTCCCTGGAAAGCTGCTGAAGCAGCGGGAACCAAATCTGTCTCGGCCAAAGAGGAGCGATGAGAATCATCTTGGCCTTCTCAGTCTACAGTTTGAGGGGGACCCTCTGCAGAATGGGAAAAGGAGGGAAGGCGTATAAAAATGTCCCTGTCCAGGATAGAGACAATACGTCACTCCAGAAAGCACCTGGCTCTGGAACGAGCAAGCAAAACTTGGGAAGTTTTGCGTTGAATTGAGAGGCGAATAGGTCGAGTTCCGGCCGCCCCCAATTTTGGAAGATGGATTCCGCCACTTCCTGATGAAGTTCCCACTCGTCAGCGGGGCTCCGCGATCTGCTGAGACTGTCCACCAGGACGTTTAGAACTCCTGGTACATGCATGGCCACTAGGGACAAGTGGTGCAGGACTGCCCAGTTCCACACCCTGGTCGCTTCCCTGCAAAGAGGGTACGACCGGGTTCCTCCTTGTTTGCTGATGTACCAAACCACCGACATATTGTCTGCTTGGATCAGCAGTGTTCCCTCGGGCAGCAGCGGTTGAAAGGCCTGTAAGGCACACAGGACCGCCCTGAGCTCTAGAACACTGATGTGAAGAGAAAGCTCCAAGCTGGACCAAAGTCCCTGGGCTTGGTGTTCCCCCAGATGCGCACCCCACCCCATGTTCGAGGCATCCGTGGTGAGAGTGGCTACGGGCGCTGGTCTTCGAAACGGGAGACCCAAGGAAAGATTGTGTGGATTCATCCACCATAGAAGATCCTTCCGGACCGCTGAGGAGATGAGGACCAGATGGTCCAGACCGTCCAAAAGCTGGTCCCATTGCACCCTCAGGGACAACCGAGTGATCCTCATGTGGAGCCTGGCTAGGGGAACGGTACAAATGGAAGCTGACTGTAGTGACTGGTGGTGTTGGAAGCATCTGCAGTCCATCCTCGAGCTGAGGAGGGGCCTCCAGAGAAAGGCCATCCGGCCGAGAAGGAGCCTCCTGACCCTGGTCCCCAGCAGGGGACTGCAGGGAAGAACCCCCGAAATTGGCTGGTTCATCAGCATCCCCATCGGCCTCACTGGACGTGTCCGTAGTTGAATGTGAGGACACGGGTGAGGGAAGAACAGGAGGGAGCGGGCCTGTCTCCAGTCGGTCCCGCCGGACGTCGGTTGTAGCGTCAGAGGCCCCGGATGGGGGAACCGAGCCCTCGCGCGGTCGCTGAGGACAGCAGAGTTAGAGGGCATGGTCGGACGGTCGGGGAGAGAACCCCAGCTGATTCTAACACGAGGTCACGCGCACTGCCCCCAGCTGGGGGGGGGGGTCGACTTAACGGCCGCCAGGTGGTCTCTGGAGGAGCTGGAGGCGACTTACCGGCTAGTGCAGCACGGTCACTGGAGGAGCCGACGGCAGACTTATCTGCATTAAGTTTATCCTTACCCGAGTGCTTCAATGGTGGCTGGGGCTTGCTGGTAGATGGCCTGACGTCGTCCGTGGAGCGAGCCCGCTCCCTTGTCTTCTCCTTGTGTTTTTTAGGGGAAGATTTGTCGGACGAGTCCCTAAGCTTGTCCATCTTCTTCTTCTCAAGCGGAAGTAGATTCGGAGAAGACATGAACTATTTATTTAAACTAAAGGATGAAATAGCGAGTTTTTCGAAAACCACACGAAAAACACTTTCCGATGGATGCTGAATGGAGTTCGCGTTTACTCACCATGAGCGACGGTGGAAAAGAACTGAGGGCAGGCGTGGGGACCATTCGACTATATACTGTCACACTGATCGCCAGTCACGTGACGCCAGGTGAGCGTCCCCCGCCAGGGATTGCTAGAAAGTCTGCTGTGCGGCTCCGTCAGGTGACGTCAGTCCTATCTGTGATGACCTACTGAAGGAACCCTCTCGAAATAAGATGTATTTTTTCACAGAGAGGGTGGTGGACGCATGGAACCGCCTTCCTGAGATTGTGGGGTCTAAAACTATGGAAGAATTCAAGAATGCATGGGACAGACATAAGGCAATTCTTGTGAGGGGTAGGAAGAAATAGGCTGTTGGTTAACTAGGATCTGCAGCTTATCCAGTAGGTAGGAAAATGGGCAGCCTAGGTGGGCCAAGTGGTCCTTATCCGCCATCAAAGTCCATGTTTAAACAGTTGTATATCATGTTACAAACACGCCCACGTCTTGAGGGACACCAAATGGAGTGACAGCCACTCACTGCCCCATTAAAGCTGGTAACCTCACAATACAGCAAATCTTATTACTCGCCCCCAGCATTATGGTACAAAATCCGGATAGTGGTCCAACTGGTATTGTGTCCATTTTCTCCATCTATTGTCAAAGCTGACCACTCGACTGTTTAATTAGGCCGAAATCCACTCCAAATTATATACTTCATAAGTTAAGGTTCTCCAAGATTCTTTCATCGGGACAGTGGTTGAAAGCCAGAGTCTAGTAATTACCTTTTTAGCTATCAGAATCAAGAATACCAGGAATCTGTATAGAACCCAATTAATTTTAGTACCCACAGAGGATGTGGCCATCAAGGAAAAGGCCCGTGTAAGCACACCTGGCATTTCAAATATATCATTCGACTCAGTAATCATCCTGCCAGTATCCATGCAAATATGGACATGTCCATAGTATGTGCTCTCCTCCCGCTAGGGGCTGTCCGCACCCTCTCCAGCATCCCCCATATTCCCACCCCCGAAACTTAGTTATATCTGGGGTTCTAAAGAATCGGACTCTGTATTTCCACGCATATTCTTTCCAGTTCACAGTGGAAGAGATTTTGGAGTAAGGAAGTGCTGATTTGTACCATAAGTCCTGATCAAGCACTGTACCCAGTTCTTTGGCCCATCTAAGCCTGATATAGTTTAATGCGTCAGTACTGTATGCTCTCAGTGTACAGTAGAGATTACTTATAATCTGTTCTTGTACACTACCTTTTAAATGGTGGATAATCATCTGTACCAGGCTAGAGGGGGATTCGGCTACCCTGGATAGGGATTCTTCATAAGGAAGAAGTGTATTTTTAAGAGCCAAGTATATTGTGTATTGATTTGATGGTATTTTATAGGTAAGTCTGCAGGTATGTGAAGGAATAAATACCCAGGGGTCCCATCATTTGAAAGGTGAAGCGTAAATGAAATGGCTTCCATTTTAAAAGCAAAGCGGTTAACTGGTGTAAGCACAGGTCAGTGTCATAAGCTAAAATGGAGAGAAAACGTCTCAGAGACAGAGAAGAGGTGTTGCAGCATTTGTAGCCAACATCTCAGAAATTCTGCATTAAAGTTCTGGAAGCAATTCAAGGGCAGACATCTCGGGGGGAGGGGGGTTCCCCAGAACGACTGGAGGAAAATCTAGTCCATTAAGAGTCGTCTCCATGTCCTTCCAATAGGCTCTATACTGAGTAGCCACATGAAGTAGGACAGTGCGAATTTGTGTCGCTTGAGCATACAGTTTCATGTTTGGTAAATTAAGGCCCCCCCGGGAGTTGTAGTGAAGTGTACTTTATCCAGGGTGGGTTACCTCCCCAGACAAATCTATAGATGAGCTTATCCAAGGCATGAAAATAAATATTAGAAGGGGATATAAGCAACGTTTGTAAAAAGAAGAGTAGGCGAGGTAAGATGTTTTGTTGTATGGTTTCAACACGACTCATGATCCCCATGGGTATATGTGTCCATTTAGATAAGTCGGTGGTGATTTGCTGGGTAAGTGGTTCTAAATTCACCAGTTCAAGGTATAACAATTTGGAGGGTATCTTAATGTCCAGGTATCTCATTTCTACTTTGTTCCAGCAAAATGGGAAATGAGATTTAAAGTTCTGAGAGGGGGTAAAAGAATAATTGAGTACCTCAGTCTTAGAGCCATTTATTTTGTATCCAGACAGATTGCCAAAGATATTAAGTTGTTCCCAGACCTCTGACAGATGTTTCTGGTGAGGAGAGTGTCAGGAGAATATCATCTGCAAAAAGCAAGTTTATGGGACCTCCTTCCCATGGGAATCCCCTCAATGCCAACCTGTGCTCGGATGTTGCCAGCCAGGGGCTCTAAATAGAGGGCAAATAATAAAGGGGATAACGGGCATCCTTGTTGGGTGCCCCTAGTTAAAGTGAAAGGCGGGGAACGTAATCCATCTAGTTTAAGGTAAGCAATGGGTGCTTGATACATGGCATTGATTTCGGAAATAAACTTATCTCGAAATCAAAGTGTTGCAGGGTGGCCCAAAAAAAGGGTCATGACACCCTATCAAATGCCTTCTCGGTATCAAGGCAGAGAAGGACTAGTGGTATATGTCTCGGAGGCGTACTCCATGAGGAGCAGGACACGTCTGACAGCATTGTGTGCTTGGCGTTTCATAATGAAGCCCACCTGGTCCCCATCCATAAGTTGGGGTAGGAGAATATCTACTCTGTGCTAATATGGACATAAGTTTGTAGTCACAATTTAGTTTTGAAATTGGGTGGTATGAAGCCAAAGATGGGTCTTTCCTAGGTTTGGGTATGGCAACAATCTCCGTATACCCCCAAGAAGGCAGGGGAGTGGGGTTTTCCGTCTTGTATATCTGTGAAGGTTCTGACCAACTCCGAGGTAACCAGTTTCTGGAATTTTTTATAAAACTCAGCTGGATACCCATCTGGCCAGGGAGCTTTCTGGGATTTAGCTAATTTCAGGGTGTCCCGAATCTCAATAGCCACGATAGAGTAGAGCAAGCCTTCAGTTTGGAATGGTGAAAGCTTAGGCAAGGGGGAATTTTGCAAATAAGTAGCTATTTGCTGTGGGAAGGGGTGGGTATCTTCGGTATATAAAATCTTATCAAAATCAGCCATAGCTTGTCGTATGTCCTTTGGGTGGACCAAAAGATGGCCACCCTTAGGATACTGCAGTCTAGTAACCATGGCTTGTTGTTTTGCCCCTCACAGGCATCTGGCTAAATTTCTAGCACATTTGGGTCCCCCCTCTTGATACTTGAGCTTTAAATAAAGCAGCTGCTGTGCTATCTGCTGATCAACTAATCTGCAATTTTATGTTTGGTAATATGCAGCTGTGGTTGAACTGTCAGGTCCCCCTGGTGAAGTCTAGTTTGTAGGAGTGTCAGGTCTGCTTGCAACTCGGCTTGGAGTGTCTCTCTGGTCTTCTTTTTATGTGTTGAATTCCAAATGATTCCCCCCCATAGCAGTTTGGAGAGTATCCATTTAATGGTATGGGAGACTTCTGGGGAATCATCTGCCAGAATTCTTGGGATGGCCTCCTTAACCATGCCAATAACTTCTGGATCTTGTAGGTGTATAAATTAAGAATTTTTCCTTGGTTTCTCCACATCTATTTTTAAGTAGAGGGGAGAATGATCCAATAAAATGGAGGCCCCTACATAGATGTCTCGCACCAACTCAAGGTGTTCGACCGATGAAATGAAATAATCCAACCTAGCAGAGGTGTTGGCTTTGGGAGAGTATTGTGTATATGATCTTGTGGAGGGGAAAAAAATGCAGCCAAAGGTCCACCAAGCCCAATGTAGGAATAGCAGTTTTCAAATATTTTTGAAGGGGGGTGGCCCTGTGTCCGGAAGGTGAGGATGTATCTAAGGCTGTATTCAGCGTAACGTTGAGATCTCCCCCAATCACACACATGCCCCTGGCTTGGGACAGAAGGTCATTTAGAAATTTCTTTGCCACCAACACAGGGGAGCCTGGTGGGAGATGCACCGAAGCCAAGGTGACCTGTATAGAGTATAACATACCCACCACAATAACATATCTGCCTTCTCTGTCTGTAGTTTGACTTTGGAGATGGAACTGCACCCCACGTGGGATCAGTATCGCAGTCCCCCTCCGCCTACTCGAAGCATGAGAGGATGCCACTACTGTCTGAAAGCCCCACAACTGAAGTTTAGAATGTTCCATCTGAGGGAGGTGCGTCTCCTGTGGGAGGATTATATCAGGACTATCTTGTTTAAAAAAAGCGTAATAGTCTTTTTTGTTTGATGGGGTTATGAATGTCATTCACATTGAACGACATTATTAAGGAGGTGCTTGCCATCTGAGATGGATGTTAGTGTGTTGAAATGAGAAGAGTAACCCCCTATAATCCCACAAGCCCGTCTGTTTGCCCTTTGTGAAATTACCCAGATTCTAGCCTCTTTTAAAACCATCCGCTGCCATGTGAGACGGTAACCTAATTTTAAGAAGGTTGGGGTGATAGGCCCCCTTGCAAGCCCTCCTCCTCCACTTGGGCCCCCAATCTGACCACTAAAAGTCCTGTACTGTATTGCAATTTCCATTAAACAGTGTAGAAATTCAATTGCCAACAGGGCATAACAAGAACTACAATTACTCAACAGGTTAACCAGTATCAATAGCATATTATAGCAAATGTCTATTACATATAACAACCACTTCTTATCGAAACAAATTAGTAAAAAATAAAATAGGCTTCCAAGGTAGGGGAAATTATCGTGCATTTCCCTGTAAATTCTGGAGAAGCAAAGGTGTGATCATGCTTCAAACCAGATTGGGGGGTATAGCCGAAGCTTGCCAGCTGCCCGGGCCCCCTGGGAACCGCAGTGGCCCCAAATTAAAAAACTTGGGGGGAGAATAAAAAAAAAAAAACACAGGAAGAAAGGCAGGTATATAATTGCCTCGAGGGTGTTATTTGTCTTGTTGCCCAAAAGACTTGCCATGTCTATTTGTTCCCCCCCCCCAATAAATTATTGCTCAAAATGCAAGAAAATAAAGAGAGCCATAAGAAAATAGGAATCCTGGATGCATTCTGATATTTATGCAGCAGCCCACAATGAGTCCCCTCCTATCTAGGTCTCAGTATTCCTAAATCCGGATACTGCTAACACTATCCAGCCCACCCAAAATGCATACAGATTCATGTTCCCATGTTCTCAAGGCCCTGTATTGTTCTGATGGTTGTGAAAGCAGAGGAATCATATAGTTCAGATTCATGGGAAAGTTAAAGCAATGGGCCATGAGTCCGGAGCTTCACAGAGTCTGAGAGTCTTTCAAAATATATAGATTGTGAGGTAGAATCAGTTAGAGGGTGGGGGAACACAAGGAGGTAGGACTCCCTAGCAGTACCACAACAAGTGACCGTGCATCACCCAGTTATATAGAGGGCCTTAATCAATTCTGATAATGCAGTCTAGAGTCTGGTTTTGCCATAAGAGCCCAGGCCAGGTAAGAATCCCTCACCCAACTGCTTCCTCCCCCCCGCTCCCATACACTGACCTTCAGAATGTTAGAAAGTTTTATCCAGATGCCTCAGGTTTCCTTGGCATTGTCAGTCCTCCGGAATTCAGCCAGGCGTTGTTTTGGGTCCGAGGTTGAGGACCCCGAGTAGGAGTAGTACGGGAACAATCCAGAAAAACAAAGCCCTGTTTGGAGAGTTCATCTTGCGCCACCTCAGCCGAAGAGAATTCTGATTCTCTGATGGAAGGGTAAGGAGTGGTAAATTTCAGTCCTTGCACCTTCAGAACTGGTAATAGCGGGAGGTACGCTCTGCACAGCTTTACAGTCTTAGGAGCATAATCGTGATCAATATAAAATCTTTTTTGGCCATGGAAAATTTGTTTACGCCACGCTGTAAGCATGACTTGTTCTTTTACAGTGTAGTTAAAGCATGCTGTAATGGAGCATGGGCTGGCCATAGCAGAGGTAGGCTTGGTGGCCAGGGCCCGATGCACTCTCTCAAGATCCAGGGCCATATCAGCTGGGAGGGCCAAGGTGGTTCTGAGAAGGTTACTGACAAATCTTTAATGTTTGGACCTTCAGAAATACAATACAAGCGTATGTTTTTGCGCCTCGCTCTATTTTCAGTGTCCTCCTGCCGTGCCGACAGCAGCTCCTGCTGTTCCTGTAGCTGTTGCATGAGACTTTCTAGGTTATCTACCCAGTTCTCAGTAGCAGTAACCTGCCTCTCTGTGTCATCTGCTCGTTGTTAGAGGAGAGTTATATCCCTGCGCATCTCACCATAGAGCCGCTTAATATCCGCTTGGAACGCGCATAGCTCGTGGTACATTGTATCTAATTTAATTTTCCTATTTTTAGTCTTTGGCGTGCGACAGGCCATACCGGAAGCTTTAGCAGGGTGAGACTTGGCCTGGGAGAGTGTGGTTTCTGTATCGGAGGCCTCTGAGTCGGATCTTTCTGCATCCATTATGTGGTCATCCGTCTTTCGGGTTCCTGATGGCTCATTCCCAGTTCCCCACTTGTTCATGCTTCAAGCGGGTTTTTTAGTTGGTTAAATGGAACGGTAGAGGTGGAAATCCTGAGGAGGTGAATGAAGCAATTGTTCTAGGCGGCCATCAAGCTCAGAGGCGGAACCGGAAATTCCTGCAGGTTATCTGTTCTATTCTTTCCCATCTCTTGTATGTCTGGTTGCACAACCAAATTTTTCTCGCGAGACCTAGGATTTGATCAACCAGATAGTCTCGCAATTCTTTGCCTCCCACTATCTCTCAGTCTTCCCTTGCTGTTTCTGTCTTTTTTCCTGGAACTCTAAGAAGGTTCCCTCCACTCAGAAGCAGAGGAATCCACTGGTGTGATGGAAGGATCGGGATGTGAAAGTATGCGTCCTGTAGATCCAGTAAGCAGCACCACATGTTTTGCTCAAGAGATGGTATGATCTGTGACAGTTACCATCCTGAATGTGCGCAACTTGAGAAACTTGTTCAGGTCATGCAGATATAGAGGGGCGCCAGCTCCCCCATCCATTTTGGCATCAGAAGTACCTGGAGACAAACCCTGGGAGTCCTGGAGGATCCATGACAGGAACCATGCCCTCCTTGTAAAGGACCTGGGCAATATCCCCAAGAGCAGACAGAATGTCTGCAGATACCAAGTGCTCCTGTGGGGCGTGGGCTCAGGAAGGAGGGTATTGCTTTAATTCCAGAGGTTGATCCTGACCCACCACCTCGAGGACCCACCTGTCCATGGTGACAACGGACCAGGTGGAAAGGAAGTGGAAGAGATGGCCCCCCAAAGGAAGACCCAGGGGAGGTGTGATGGGCATGAGGAAGTTGCCCTTCATCCTGTCACTGGCCAGGCTTGGAGGAGGGTCCAGCTGAGGAGCCACCAGGTCTCTCCCTCAGGCTTACAGACTACCCGAAGCCACTGACTTCAGCAGAGGTCACCAGGCCTGCTGACCAGCCTGGGGCTGGGCTGGTTGCAGGAATAGAAGTGGACCGAAAGGGCTTCCGTTTTTGCTGCTGCTTAGAATCCTTGGGGTCCTTTTAGCCAGATGTCAGAGTCCAAGGTGGCATTGGACTTCTCAATGCGCGGGTGAGGTGCCCCTTTGTCCTGGGCCCGAACAAGTCCGTGCCCAGGAAAGGAACACCTGCCAGCTTGTGCAGTGTGTCTGCCGCAAAGGTCGAGACCCTCAGCCAAGCCCTGCGGCTGCCACGGAGCAGGCACAGGAGTCCCCAGTGTCCATGGCTGTCTGCAGCAGTTTTGCTACAGCCTGGCTCTGGCCCTGGACTTATCTGACTGTGGTCTGGAGGTCTGCTGGCAGATGATGAAGCACCTCATCCAGGGTGCCCAGCAGGGCATGAGAGCAGTGGGCCATGAGTAGGACAGAGCTCGTCTTGCGAAAACCAAGCGAAGAGGCAGCATAGATTTTCTCAGCTGCACGGTTCCAACTTCTTGGACTCTGTCGGGCAGCTTGCCAATGTCCCCAGTGTTGCCAGAGCATCTGAACACAGAATCAGCCACCAGCACACTGGCTGAAAGGTGTTCTGTAAATCCTGACAGGGAACTGGTAGGCACTGCATACTTGCAGGCCATCCGGGCAGAAAGTGCAGGGCAGGAAGCTGGGTGATGCCAAAGCTCTAAAGCAGGGCCAAGAATGGCCTCTGCCACTGGGAAGTCCTCCCCAGGAGTATCTTCCTGGTGTAGGATCTCAGTCAAGGGGCATCGAGCCAGTTTTTGGACAGGCTCCATTTTCATACCCGTGGACTTGGAGATCCTGCGGAGAAGGCACGAGAAGGAATTAGGGCCTTAGTTCATCGAGAAACTCCCACTGACTCCATGTTGATTGGATGGGAGTACAAGGAGGAACCCTCCGACCCCGAGGAGTCATTAGAGGGGTTGATCGCCAGAGTTCCTGCTGACCCTCCGGATGGTCAGAACAGACAGTGACTGACAGCCAATAGTGAAGTCCCTTGGCCGGCCGAGACTTCTTGGTCAGAGCACCGGTTTTTGGCTGAACAGGTGGCGGCTCCACATGAATCTGTGGAGATGCTGGGGTTAGCAGAGCCGGGACAGTCTTGGTCGGCTGAGGTGCAGAAACAGTTGGCCCATTGCGCGAGAGCCAGGTGATGTCCGGCGTAGATGCCGGAACTGGATTCATACTGGTTAACACTAGCTGCTACCACATGAGATAATCTTAGTATTGACGCAATTTGCACCGAAGCCTCTCCTCACCAGAGGACAAGGATGAAGAGTAGTGGTGGCGCTGCTTCCCGGAGCATCGGGAGCACAAACATTGAAGGGAACTGCTTGACCCCTGGGAACAGGGCCAAGACCTTTACTGTGACTGCTGGAAGGATTTGCAACAGGGATGTGAGGAAGTCAGTGAGCGCTGAGGCTCCATCAGGTCTTTGTCAATGACCAGAGGCGGCGGGTCAGCGGACTGATCCATTCCCTAAACAGTGTGCATCAGGGCCGGAGTCCTGGACACAGAAGTGTCAGCCTCTTCAGTCGACAACTGGTTGACCAGCTTGAGAAAGATCTTGGTGGGAAGATCAGTGTCTCAGCCAACTGGACCGACAGGGTTACCATGGAGCTGGTGGTCTGGGACAAGGATTCGACTGACGTGGGATCCGGAGAAACGCGTGAATCCAAAACCCTCAACTGAGAGCACTCCCGATCCCACGATCAATGGCAAGAAAGTGTTTTGGTCTCTTTCTTCGACTTGGATTTGTGCCTGGAGGGACCTTGACCAAAGGTCAGCATAGCCTGGCACAAATATTTAAAAGACCCCGTAACCGAGGTGCCCAGCTGAAGCAGCATGAAGGCTGAAGCTGAGGAGGTGTGAGCCGGGGCCTGGGCTGCCACCTCCTTAAATCACCGTCAGCTGTTTGGTACACCCCGCAGCCACGGGCACCACCCAACGGGCATCTTTAGATTTGATTGGAGGGTTCCATTCACTCTGCCTAACTTAAGAGGGGCTAGACGGTTCTCCAGAACAGTAGGATGGGAAGTTTGACAAATGTTGCAGGCCTGCGAATTGTGCTTATGCCCCAGGCAATAAATGCACGTGACGTGTGAATCCGTTTGGGACATTTTCGGTCCGCAAAGGCACAGGAGGAACTTGGGAGCGAACCTGTCGTCTGTCACAGTTGCAATTGATGATCGAGCTGAAGACAAAGTTTAGGAAACAAATCCAAAAATTTAAGATGCAAGGGTCTACTCAGCGTGAGAGCTGTAAGGAGGGAACCTGCTTCTTCCAGCGGAAAGGAAGATACGGCATCATAGGGCGCAGCCGATGGAGATACCACCTGGGTGGGTGGGAGGAGCCAGCTTGAAGACATTCCAGCCAGTTTTAAAGGGAAAGGCAACTGCCAGAAAGTGTGAACAGATCATATCCACATCGCTATAGCACTTCCTTACCTGGGGAGAAACTAAGACGCCTGGGGATGGGACAACGTGGACTGACGATGATTATGCTTCATTTTGGGGATGGGGGTCTGCTCTGACAGGGACAGCAGGGCTTTTGGCACCCGCAGACCGAACTGATGAAGATACCAGTTGGTGGGAGACTGGAGGACAATGAGAAAGTCAATCCCGAGCTCAAAACTGTAATGTTTCCCCACACAGTGCTCCTGGTTGCCGAGACATGAGGCACCTAAATCTGATTAGATGTCTCTGCCGCTGTTTTAGGTGCCCTGCTGAACTGCTAGATTGGACTTTAGACTATGTGTCTTGGCTGGGGAAGGGGGTGGTAAAGCCTTATTACAGGATGTCTATATATTTACAGCTTAACATGGGTTTTGGGTTGGGGAAGTGGCGTTCCTCCCCCCCCCCCCAGTGTTTGAAAAGCTTTATTAGCTTGTAAATGCCTAGAAGGTCCCCCAGTACCAGCTGCTTTAGTATGGCATCCACGGATAGCCGTGACACCGGGGAAGGGGGGTGCTGCTGGGTAAACTGTGTTTGGGGGGGATGCTGTTCGATAACCTGCAAGATGGCCCATCTGACTTGAAACCCGGGGGCATGGTTCACAGCTCTCTGCTCAGCATGGATTATGCAGGGTGTCCTTGACATTGGGATCCCAGGGGGACCAATGATATGGCTGTCAATGGGAGCAATTTAAAGTGAGCCAGTTATCGAAGATTGGTTGGCCATGACTCAGGGACATCATCATAAACACTAGTATAAATACTAGAGGCGTTACCGATGCCGTGGGCTGTCCCACGGCCCCTCACAGCAAAGCAAAAACCTTACCTTGAAGTAATTTTCGGCTCTCTATGTCAGGAAGGTGGAGCTGCCTCTAGACCCTGGCTTGGGGGAGGCCCCCCATTAAACTGGATTGATTATTCAACACTACATAAATTCAGACTCTGAAGGTAGCAACAAATTTAAATCAGGGTTCATATGGTGGCCACAGAGATTTATACTTTGCTTCTGTAACATCTTATTACATAGCAAGGATTCTGAAAGGAATTTACATGGTGGTGAGTCTGCCCCCCCCCTCCCCCCCGAACTACTCCTTCAGATCCCCATGAATGAGCACCTGATAGACTGCCTCTGACCATACTTCGGACAACCATCATGCAGTAGGAAAATACAAT
This sequence comes from Neoceratodus forsteri, assembly GCA_016271365.2. Taxonomy (NCBI): domain Eukaryota; kingdom Metazoa; phylum Chordata; order Ceratodontiformes; family Ceratodontidae; genus Neoceratodus; species Neoceratodus forsteri. The sequence continues at coordinate 967,436,055 of CM057453.1, forward strand.
CAGCATGACCCTGTTAAGGTGCCCCTCACTCTGCTAAACCCCCTCCAGTGTTCCACAAAACCTAATGCAAAAGGACTGACGAGTTCAGTGGTCAAGTGACTGGCAACCACTAAAAGTCGGCAATGGTGGGGGAATGGGAAACGTTAATAGGCTAGCTACTCGAACAGTAAATACAGGTTACTCACCTGTAACAGGAGTTCTAGGAATGGTATATGTTGTTCATCCACACTGTCTGGCAGGTTCCTGGACGCTTTAAATCTTGCTGGAAGGTCTTCAAGCTGGCTCCTCCCACCCACCCGGGTGGTAAAACTCTCGGCTCCGCCCCATGACACCAGATCTAGCCCGCTGGAAGCCACGTTGTGTGTTGAAGCCGGGGAGGTCGGGTGGGTCGTGTGGATGAACAACATATACCATTCCTAGAACTCCTGTTACAGGTGAGTAACCTGTATTTCTAGGGACATGGATATGTTGTTCATCCACACCGTCTGGCAGACTCCTAGCAGTTTTCTGGGAGAAGGGAGGCAAGGTGCACATCCCCTACTTGGGAAATAAAGACTGGAGAACCGAGACCTCAAAACCAGCATCCCGGCGTGACTCAAGGCCGATGTGGTAGTGGGTGATGAAGGTGTGTGCTGACTTCCAGGTAGCAGCCCTGCAGATTTCCTGAATAGGGACATCCCTGGAAGCAGCCACCGATGCAGCGGAATGGCGGGTAGAATGAGCTCTTATCCCTCTGGAGGCTCCATGCCTGCCAACCTATAGCAGAGATCTATGCAGGAGGTGACCCACCTGCCTATTGTCCGCTTGACTGCAGGTCTGCCAGGTGCGGCTTCAGTGTAGGTGACAAACAGCTGGCGAACCTCTCCACGAACTTCAGCAGTCCGCTCCTTGTAGTAAGCGAGTGCTCTTCTAAGGTCCAAAGTATGGAGCCTATATCGGCCTCCGAGGTGTGACTGGGGTAGAACACCGGCAGAGTCCACACCTGGTTAAGGTGAAACTCCGACACCACCTTCAGAAGGAATTTCGGGTGAGGGTGCAGGACAACCTTGTCCCTGTGGAAGACCAGACAAGGAGACTCTATGGAAAGCACCTGGAGCCTCCCATCCTTCTGGCTGACGTGATAGCCACCAAGAAGGCGGTCTTCCACGACAGGTGAGAGATGTCACACCTGTGCATCGGTTCGAATGGTTTGCCCCTGAGCTCAGCTAATACCAGCAGTAGATCCCACGGAGGTGAAGGTTCTCAGACTGAGGGGATGTGATCAAGGCCTTGAAAGCGCCTGACCACCTTCTGCCATCGACTGCTTCCCGCCCGCCCGTAAGCAGAGATGGCTGCCAGGTGCACCTTAGGGGTCACAACCGAAGCCCTTGCTGAGAAAGGGACCACAGGTAGTCCAGAATGCTTGCCAAGGAACAGGAGGAAGGGTCCAGGCCCTTGCCCTGACACCAAATGTAGAATCTCTTCTTTTTGAAGATGTAGCAATTTCTGGTCGACTCCTTATGGGCGCCTCAATGACATTGAGGACCTCGTTGGAAAGACCCAAGGCCTGGAACTCTAGCCACTCAGGAACCACGCCGTCAGGTGCAGGGATAATGACTGGATGGAATACCTTCCCCTGATTGACTGAGATCAGGTCCGGGCAGGCTGGAAGCCGCCTCGGGAGCCTGGAGCTGAGACTGAGGAGATCTGGATACCAGAACAGGCAGGGCCAGTCTGGGGCTACCAGAATCACCTGCACCTTGTCCCGCCTCGCCTTGAGAAGCACCCTGTGGATCAAGGGAAATGGGGGAAAGGCGTAGAAGAGGCCCCGGGTCCACGGCCTCGAGAAGGCATCCCCCGGCAGCGAGCCCTGCTGAGGGGGGGGCGGGCATGAAACAGTCTCAGCTTCGCATTCTCCCTGGAGGTAAACAGGTCTGCCTGAGGCGTGCCCCAGTGGGAGAACAGATCTTGTACTACCTCCGGCAGGAGAGACCACTCGTGAGACGCAGCCTCTATCTGGCTTAGGGCATCGGCCAGGGTGTTGGAGGCTCCTGCCACATGAATGGCGAGGAGATCCGCCTCCAGGCTGCGCATGAGTGACCAAATGCGGAGAGCTTCCCTGCACAGAGGCATGGGGCGCGTCCCGCCCTGGTGGTTTAGGTAGTACATGGTCGTGGTATTGTCCGTCTGGACCTGAACCACTTGACCCCGTAGAAACGGAGTGAAGGCGGTGAGGGCTAGATGAACCGCTCGAGGCTCCAGCAGGTTGATGTGGCATCGGGACTCCCCAGGGGACCAGAGGCCGTGCGCTCTGTGCTCCCCAAGATGGGCACCCCAACCCATCAGAGAGGCATCAGTCGACAGAGAGACCATCGGCTCGGGGCGGACAAACGGGATGCTCTCCTGCAGATGTGCTGGAATGGTCCACCACTGGAGAGCGTTCCACATCCCCTGGGTCACTGTCACTAGCTGATCCAGCAGGATCGAAGTGCTGTGACCATTGGCTGGCCAGCCCCCATTGAAGGGACGCATGTACCAGCGGGCCCAACGGACCACGCTGGTGCAGGCCGCCATGAGGCCCAGGAGGCACAGGAAGTCCCTGGCAGGGTGCAATTGCCCAACCTGAAATGATTGGGCAAAGGAGGAAAGAACCTCAGCCCTGTCCACCGGGAGCCGTGCTCTGGCTCGTAGAGAGTCGAGCTCTGCCCCGATGAATTGTATCACCTGCTTTAGCACGAGTTCCGACTCTGCCTCGTTGATGAGGAGGCCAACCTGAGAGCAAACCTGGAGGGCCAGATCTCTGGACCGCTCCACCTCTGCTCTGGAGGGGGCTGCAATCAGCTAGTCATCCAGGTAGGGGTACACCTGGACCCTTCGGCGCCGCAGGAATGCTGTCACCAGTGCCATGCATTTGGTGAAGACCCTGGGAGCTAGGGAAAGGCCGAAGGGCATGGCCTGGAACTCTTAGAGGGATCCCTCCACCCTGAAGCGGAGGAATCTCTGTTGGGACAGACAGATTGGGACGTGAAAGAACACGTCCTGAAGGTCCAGAGAACAGAACCACATGCTTCGTTCCTAGGATGGGATCATCTGAGCCAGAGTGACCATCCTGAAGTTCCGAGACCTTAGGAACCTGTGCAGGTCGAGAAACGGGGCGCCAGCCCCCCGTCTGTTTTGGGACCAAGAAGTACCTGGACACAAACCCAGGGTCTGGAGGAGAAGGATCACGCCACTTCCTGATCACCTCTTTTTCTAGGAGCAGAGGCGATGTCTGTTCGGCGAGCAGACAAGGAGGCAGCGGACCCCGTAGCCCCCCTGAGGGGGTGATGGCTCGGAAAGGCGGGGCCTGCTCGAACTCCAGGGGCAGGCACTTTCCTACCACCGCCAACACCCAGCGGTCCGTGGTGATAACAGACCAAGCAGAAAAGAAATTGGCGGGCCGTCCCCACAGAGACCCAGGGAGTGGCGGGTGGGGCGACACCCCTCAACCCATCACTGGGCAGGCTTAGAGAAGGGACCGGCCGAGGGACCTCCTGGGCCTTTACCTCCCTGCTTTCTGTTGGAGGAAGCCGCGGGCTTGGGTTTGGGATGCCAAGTGCGAGCCTGCTGGCCCTGGTGCTGGTGCTGTTGGGCCGGCCGTGCCACAGGCGCAGAAGGACGGAAGGACTGTCCTTGTCCTTCTGGGCGGAGGTGACAGAGTCCAGAGTGGCACTGGACTTTTTGATCCGCTGGAGGTGACCTTCCACTCCAGGGCCGAAGAGGTCTGTCCCCAGGAAGGCGACATCCGCCAGTTTGTGCTGGGTATCCGCCGTGAAGGTGGATATCCTCAGCTATGCTCTGCTGCGCATGGTCACTGCGGCCGCAACCAATCTGGCACAGGAGTTTCCAATGTCCAGAGCCATTTGGAGCTGCTGTTTAGCCACTGCCCTACCCTGGTCCCGTACCTGCCGGACCGTGGTCTGCAGGTCAGCCGGGAGAGGAGGGATCACCTCATCCAAGGAGCCCATGAGGGCGTGGGAGACGTGTGCTATCAGCACGGCCGAGCTGGCCTGGCGGAGGCCAAGGGAGGACGCAGTGTACATCTTGTGCCTGGCATGAGTCCAGCTTTTGGACTCCTTGTCAGGGCCTAATCCACATCCTAGCATTCCCGGGCAGCTGAAAGCGCTGTCGGTGATCAACCCTCGGCAGAGGGTGTTCTGAAAAACCGGGCAAAGAGCCGGTAGGGACCGCATACTTCCTGGTCATCCTGGCCGAAGGCACAGGACAGGAAGCAGGCCGCTGCCAGAACTCCAAGGCTGGGCCAACAATGGCTTCAGCCACCGGAAAGGCCTTCCTGGGTGAATCCCCTCGGTCCAGTAACTCCATCAGAGAATACCTGGCCCGCTTGGATACGGGCACGGGCTGCATCCTGGTGGACTCTGAGATGAGCTGAAGCAAACCCATGAAGGACGATGGGCTTTCGTCCATCGACTGGCCCACGGAGGACTACAGGTCAATGGGCCTGGAAAACAGGAAGAAGTCATCGTCTGACTCCAAGGAGTCCGTGAAGAGCTGCCTGGGGCCTGAGCCACCCTCCACCTGCTGAGGACGGTCGGGAGTGAGGGTGACTGAACCTGTGGGGCAGGCCCTGACCCACCCAACAGTCCTTGGTCAGTGCCCCCGATTTCGGTTGTGGAGGCGGAGATTCCACCACAAATCGGTGGGGCAGCTGGTTTTGGCCGAACAATTGGCCCAGGCTTGGGCACGTCGACTACAGCGAGGGTTGTTTCGGCCGCTCGGGTGACAGCCACTTGATGGCCGGGGAAGGCGACTGCGTCGGCTTGTTCCCGGACAGAAGTAACTGCTGCCACATCAGGTCCTCGTAGCGTCGATGCAACTTGCGCCGAAGCCTCTTCTCTCCCTAGGAGGAAGACTAGGACAAGCGGCATTGCAGAGACCGCCGATGTCGGCAGGATCGGCTGGACCAAGACGATGTCTGAGACAGAGATCCTCGGCGTTTGAGGACGGGTCTGGGAAGGGGCGGGGACACCCGCTCTTCCCTCAGCTCGGAAGCCTTAACCGGGGACTGCGGCACCGGAGACACAAGCAAGTCCTCAGTCTCCACCGGGGGAACCGGTGAAGAAGGGTTGTCTGCTTCACCAGTTGACAGCCCGTCCGATGGGTCGAGAAAATTCTCGACCGCGTCAACGGGTGTCTTGGCCGACTGACCTGACGGGGACGCCTTGAAGCCAGCAGCCTTAGCCACAACCTCGACCGAAGATGAGTGTCAACTGTCCGGGGAAGGGGACCTCTCCCGCTCCTACGAACGCCGACGATGGGACTTACCTTTTGAGTCCTTCTTACTGGACCGAGAGGAATGCCCCAATGGCCCCCCTCCCTTCGTGGAAAGCGATTGGCAAAGCTCCTTGAAAGAAGCTGAATACAAGGTACCCAGAGAGAGCGGGATAAATGCCGTGACCGAGGAAGAGGATGATGCGGCCTGTGCTGCCTCCTCTGAGGGCGATCATCTGCTCGAGTTGCTCAGCCAAGCCAGCCGCTGCAGTAACCGCCCAACGGACCTCCTTCGACTTCACTGACGGGTAGCGTTTCAAGGGGTGCCCAAGCGTTAACCGGGCAGCGCGGTCTTCCAGGACATTGGCCGAAAATGAACGGCATAACTTGCAGGCCTGCGGGTTATGTTCTAGGCTGAGGCAGTAGACGCACGTGGAGTGCGGGTCCGTCCTGGACATTTTATGCCCACAAGGGCATCCGGGAGTCAATTTGTCCATCGCAACCGTGAGGGAGAAAGTTGACCAAATTCTTGAAAATTTTAAAATAAGTTTCGGGCGAACTGAAGAATTAGGATCCAGTCTACACACAGAGAGTTAAGGAGGGAACCTGAGCTTCCAAGTGGTAAGGAAGATCTGGCGTCATGGGGCGGAGCCGAGAGTTTTACCACCTGGGTGAGTGGGAGGAGCCAGCTTGAAGACCTTCCGGCAAGATTTAAAGCGGCAAGAAACCTGCCAGACAGTGTGGATGAACATATCCATGACCCTAGAAGAAAAAATTACTCACCGTAGTACTATATCTTCCAAAGGGTCTTTTAGCATCAGTAACAATAGCTGACCAGGAGGTGGAGTCCTGAATATTCATTAAAATAGAGTGGCCAATCCGAATCAAGCAGGAAATTGTGCCGAATGCAAAGAGGCCACAGGGCTTCAGAATTTTTTCAAAGATTAAAAAAGAACAATGACTAAAAGGACTGTGCCAAGAGGCTTTAAAACCATGCAAGAGCATTAACTATAAAAAGACTAACCATTAACATGCTCTAAAAACAATCCAAAAAACTGAACAAAGTTGGCAAAAAGATACAGAAGCAGAACCCTCAATGTAGGTGCCTGAGGAGTCAGGGTGGGAGGTTACCAATACTGAAGGACCCCTTGGAAGAAGCAGAATTACTACGGTGAGTAATTTTTCCTCTCATCCCAGGAGTCCTTTAGCATCAGTAGCAATAGCAGACTACAAAGCAGTACAGTTGGGAGGCGGGTAGAGGCTCTGCAGGACCGCCCTCCCAAATTTGGCATCAGACCTTGACTGTACATCCAGGCAGTAATACTTTATGAATGAGTGTACAGTCTTCCAGGTAGATGCTTTGCAGATATCTAGCAAGGGGATGTCCCTTGCAGCTGCCATAGAGGCAGCAGTGCCCCTAGTAGAGTGGGTCCTGATTTTGAGGGGGCTGTTTGCCAGTCCTGGCATAACAGAAGTGAATACAGCAAACTATCCAGCTCGAGAGAGAGAGTTCTTTTGGTGGCTGGTTGTCCCTTGCCCAGCTCACCATAGCGGAGGAAAAGCTGAGTGGAGAAGCCTCTGACCTTTTGGTATGCTCCATGTAATAGGAGAGAGCTCTCTGGACATCTAGGCTGTGAAGCCTTCTTTCCTCTGGAGTGGAATTGCCAGTGAAAAAGACAGGCAGAGTAATGGACTGGTTAAGGTGGAGCTCAGAGACCACCTTGGAAGAAATTTCCTATTTGTTCTGAGCTTTACCTTTGTCCTTATGGAGGACCATGTAGCTGGGCTCAGTGCTTGCAGTTCTGAAATCCTTCTTGCAGCAGTGATGGCCACTAGGAATACTATTTTCCAGGTAACATACTTAATGTGGGCTATAGCCATGGGCTTGAAGGGGAGTCCATGAGCTTAGCAATGAGGAGGTTAAGGTCCCAAGGGGGAACATGTTCCCTAATTGGGGGCTGCAAATGAAGGAGGTCCTTGAACTTTTTGAAAGTGGACCTAGAAATTATAGACTTTTCTTTCCCAGTAAAAAGGTAGGCTGAACTTGCAGCTAAATGAATGGTGCCTTGAGGCCCGATGATTGCACATGAACTAAATAGTCCAAAAGGGAAGGGACAGTGGCCTTCAGAGGGTCTCTTCTTTTTCCTTTGTACCAGATTGAAAATATTTTCCATTTAGCTGCATAGGATCTCTTGGTGCGTGGCTTTTTAGCCATGTGAAGAATTTTCAGAACTTCTTCTGAATACCATGTATCTGGGAATTCTAGCTCCTCAAGAACCAGGCTTTGAGGTGAAGGGATTCCAGGTCTTGATAATTCACCCCTACCTATGGTAGAGCGAGGAGATTGTGAGTTTAAGTCGAATCGGCTTCTTGTGGGACATGGTCAGCAGAAGAGGATGCCAGGCTTGCCTTGGCCAGTCTGGAGCTATGAGGATCATGGTTGCAGGCTGGTCCCTGAGCTTCAGTAGCACTCTGTGTAACAGGAAATGGATGGAAAGCATACAGAAACGTCCCTGCCCAGTTCAAAACTAGTACATCGCTGGGAGAGTGCCCATTGCTGGGGGTCTGAAGCAGTAGAGGAAGCTGGTAGTTGAGGTGTGATACAAACAGGTCCACCTCTGGTATGCCCCACCTCCTGAAGACTGTGGCAAGGACTTGTCTCTTTAGACTCCATTTGTTATGACCTTGCTGATGCAGCTCAGAGCCAGGGTGTTGTTCTTGCCTGGGAGGTGTATGGCAGAGAGACTCACGTCCAGGGAATAGGGCAGGGACCTCATGGCCTCAGTCTACAGGGCAGTAGACCTCGTGTCACCCTGCTTGTTTATGTAAAACATAGCACTGGTGTTGTCTGTTCTGATCTGAAAAGTGTCTCTGTTGACCCGAGGGGCGAAAGCTTTTGGTGCCAGGTACACAGCTCTGAGTTTCAGAAGATCTATGTGGCTTTTGGACTCCTTTGGTGTCCCAAGTGCCACTGACTGAAGAGTTGAAAGGGGGTGTCCACTGAGAGGTTTTCCTTTTCTCTTCCACCAGTCGAGAGCCAGAAGCAGTGCTTTTGTCACTGGTACTAGCTTGAACAGAGAATTTTTCTTTTGTGACCAGTGGGTCAACAAATGATGTTGAATGTCCCTTATTTGAAACCTTACTCCTGGGACCACAGCTGTCATGGAAGCCATGTGGCTCAGGAGCTGTACAAAATGCCTCTCAGGACTTGGCTGGCCTAGCAGAAAAGAATTTGCTGCAGTTAGAAAGTTTTCTGTCCTGAGGAAGAAAGGCTTTTGCCTGCTGAGTATCCAGGTCGGCTCCTATGAAGTGGAGGAGCTGAGAGGGTTCCAGATGGGATTTCTTTTTGTTGATTAGAAACCCCAGAGGTGTCAGAATTTGTCTTGTGTGGTTTAGAGCCCCTCTGACTTGCTATGGGGTCTTGTCCACTATAAGTCAGTCGTCCAGGTATGGAAAGACTGAGATGCTCTGCTTTTTCAAGTGGGCTGTCACTACAGACAGGCACCTCGCGAATACTCTGGGAGCAGAGGTGAGGGCAAAGGGCATGGCTGCAAGCTGGTAATGGCCTGAATGCAACCTGAACCTCAAACTTTCTGTGGGATTGCCTTATTGGTATGTGAAAATAGGAGTCCTTGAGCTACAGGGAAGCTAGCCAGTCTCCCTGCTGCAGAGAGTGTATTACAATTTGAAGAGTAATCATCTTGAATTTTGGTTTGAGTAGGTGCCTGTTTAGATATCCGAGGTCTAAAATAGGTCGCACCACTCAGTTTTTCTTTAATGTCAGGAAGTATCGGGAGTAGATACCTTTTCTATGCTGTGAAAGGCGAACCCTCTCCACCACTTTGGCTGATAATAGTCTACCTCTAGCTCCAACAGGTATCTTTCTGTTGGGGATAGGGGTTTTGAAAGAGCCGGACCTCGAAGGGCAGGAAACTGCTTGAGCTGTAGGAGTAGACCTTTTTCCGTTACCTCCAAGACCCACTTGTCTGTGGTAATGTGGGTCCAAGCTTGGAGGTAGTGGGAGAGCCTGCCCCCTACTGAAGGGGAGGTGACCTGATTGCAGAAGTTAGGACTTAAGACTGTGTGGCAGGGGCAGGAGTGGTGGCAGCTCTCTGACCCCTCCTGACTCTTCCCCTGAAATAATCTCTCATTTAAGAGAAATCTAAAGGCATGGACATAGAATAAAATGCCCTGGGGAAGTAGCCCCTGCCTCCATTACCCCTAGGTTGAGACTTCTGGGATGTAGGGGCTTTCTGCTTGGTTACATTACTTTCATAGGTGGACTTGTACTCATAGAAACAGACTGACGGCAGATAAGGACCGCTTGGCCCACCTAGTCTGCCCATTTCCCTACCAATTGGATAAGCTGAAGATTCTAGTTAACCAATAGCCTACTTCTTCCTATTCCCCAAGAGTTGCCTTATCTCTGTCCCATGCATTCTTGAATTCCCCCACTGTTTTTGACCCCACAACCTCCTCAGGAAGGCTGTTCCATGCGTCCACCACCCTCTCTGTGAAAAAATACTTCACATTACGCCAGAGCCATCCCCCCTCTATCTTCAAATTGTGTCCTCTTGTTCTTGCACATCTCTTTTTCTGAAAGATGCCACCCTCTTCGACTCTGTTGATTCTCTTGAGGTACTTAAGTTTCTATCATGTCCCCCTCTCCCTCCTTTCCTCAAGGGTATACATATTCAGCTCCTTTAGTCTCTCTTTATATTGCTTCTGTTGCAGACCCTGCACCATTTTAGTTGCCCTCCTCTGGGCTGCCTCCATCCTATGTCCTTGTGGAGATAGGGTCTCCAGAACTGCACACAGTACTCCAGATCGGGTCTCACCAACTGTCTGTACAGAGGGATAACAACTTCCTGTTTTCTACTGGTGATGCCTCTCCCTACACATCTCAGTATCCCCCTAGCCATCCCTACTGCCTTCTCACATTGCTTGCTTACCTTTAGGTCATCTGATAGGACTACTCCCAGGTCCATTTCCATTTTTACTGTTGTTACTAACCCCCCGTGTACTGTTTCCCTGGTTTTCCCCAGGTGCATTAGATACTCCTCCACCTTTTTCATGTATGCTTCAGTTTTGTCCCCGAAAAGGGAATTATTTTCACAGGGGAAGTCCATAGTTTTGGACTGGGTGTCCTGTGATAAATTAGTTGTTCGTAGCTAGGCAAAATGTCTGACACAGCCTGAGCCATGACCCTTGTTGCTGTCTCAATGTCTACAACCATGTGAAACTGGTATTTGGTGGCTTCCAGACCAGATTGTGCTGCTTCAGCAATTTCCTGGAGCATCCCGTCAGATTTGTGTGACAGAATGGCTTGGACAGAACTCCCAAAGAGCCTTCTGGTACCTGGAGTATGCCAAGTAAGAGGCTGTGGTACAAGATTTTTTAGCCATAGCATCTAAATTTTCGGGACTCCTTTTCAGGAGGCATAGAGGTGAGAGGGACCTTAGTCTTATCACAGGCTGCAGCCTGACCCACCCCTTCATGGATGGGATGAGTATAAAGAAAATCAGCCTCATTTTTAGCCAGAGGATATTTTCTATCCACTTCAGACAGGGAAGTAGGGGCCATCAGGAGCTTCATAGTGGATTTTTCTTGAAGGATGTGTATCGAGGAAGCACAATCTTTTTTTTGTAGGAGGAAGACCTATAATATTTTTATAGTCTTCATCCTCATCATCCTCGGTGGACTCCTGAGCATGGGGGTACAGGGCTGTCCACCATGTACTGTCAGGAGGGAGAAAAGGTCCTCCTGGCCATCTGGAGGGTCAGGCAAAATGTCCCACACCAGAGGCTAGTCTATTATCTCAATCATTATCATCATCCCCCTGAATGTAGGATGTTCCAAATGTTGGGACAGAGCTGCTAGGGTTTGGGGGGCCTGTGGAGGTCCAAGCTTGTTGGCAGCAACTTCTATCAGCTCTGAGTTTTTTATAAATATCATTAAAATACTTAATTTAGAGCCCGATGTGAAAGATTATTTTAACACCACTGGAACGAGGAGTGTTGAAAACCTAAGATGGGGAACCCAAGACGAGATAAAGGTGGTGGTACCGGAGGGAAATCATCAGGAGCTGTGCAGACCACGCGACTTACGTGATGCAGGCTGCTACGATTTCAGAGCCTGAAGAAAATATGACCTCCATAAGCCTGAAGCTGCCAACGACTGATCACGTCGGAATACGATCCAAGTACTAAAATGGATGCTATAGGCTCAAGAGTAACATTAGTAGAAAAAACTGTGGAGAGATTACAGATGGAAATGTCCGATTTAAAGAGGGGAACTGAGTCGTCTTCTGCAGCAACTGCGATGGTGGTTAAAGAGAATGCTCACTTACGAGCACGGCTGGAGACCCTAGAGAATCAAGCCAGATCATCCCATGTTCGGATTCTAGGGATGCCCGAGGGGAGTGAGGGAGATCACCCCCTTATGTTTTTACAGGACTAGCTGCAAGATAAAATTGCACCGGAGGGTCAAAATCTACAATGAGGGCAGCAAAAGACTTACCGCATTACACCACGAGAGCATAAGGAGGACTTTGAAACCCCTCGCAAACTTCTTTTGGTTACCGACTGACTATGTGGGCACCAGAGATAAAATATACTTAGGATGGCCAGACAGGCGGGACCTCTAATCCAAGAAGATCGCCCTGTGTAATTTCCGGACATCAGTTACTCAACAAGAATGTGCCGAAAGAAATTCGATAACATCAGGAAACAACTCTGAAAAGCCTCGATTACCCACGCGGTGGTTTTCCCGGCCCTCCTTAGAATAGTGCATGATGGAAAAGTCTGGGTTTTCTCAGACCCCAATGAGGCTAGTAAATGGGCCTCTCGATTTGCTACAAGATAAAGGAATCGTTCTCAAGACTCAGATACTGAAGTAGGAGTTTGGGCTGAAACAGAAGGTTGAACTTTTTAAAGTAATGTGTCACTATTTCTTTATTTGCTCGATTAAAATTAGCTGAATAACGCTGGAACTTATGGGTCCCTGTCTGAAAAGCTTCCAGTGACACCCTCTTCAGTCAATTTCTCTACGAACTTTATATCGGGACATGATCTGTAAGGGAGAGCTATAACAACACAGGGAGGTAAAGTTGATTAAGTGGGTGTTGAAGCTCTATAGCCTCTAGAGGGTGACATGTATGTTTTAAAATAACCCTTAGTTTAATTATGTTTGTCTTTTTTCTAGGGAATGTTATTGAAATGACAGAGAAATACAGGTTACTCACCTGTAACAGGAGTTCTAGGAATGGTATATGTTGTTCATCCACACGACCCACCCGACCTCCCCGGCTTCGACGCACAACCTGAGCTTCCAGCGGGCCAGATCTGGCGTCATGGGGCGGAGCCGAGAGTTATACCACCCGGGTGGGTGGGAGGAGCAAGCTTGAAGACCTTCCGGCAAGATTTAAAGCGGCAAGGATACCTGCCAATGAGTGTGGATGAACAACATATACCATTCCTAGAACTCCTGTTACAGGTGAGTAACCTGTATTTCTAGGGACATGGATATGTTGTTCATCCACACTCATTGGCAGACTCCTAGCAGTTCTCTGGGAGGAGGGAGGCAAGGCACACACCCAATACTTACTTGGGAAAGAGACTGGAGAACCGAGGCCCCAAAACCAGCATCCCGGCGTGACTCAAGGTCGATGTGGTAATGGGTAATGAAGGTGTTTGCTGACTTCCAGGTAGCAGCCCTGCAGATTTCCTGGATAGGGCGTCCCTGGAAGCAGCCACCGTTGCAGCAGTATGGCGGGTAGAATGAGCTCTTATCCTCTGGGAGCTCCATGCCCGCCAACTTATAGCAGAGATCTATGCAGGAGGTGACCCACCTGCTTATCGTCCGCTTGGCTGCAGGTCTGCCAGATGCGGCTTCAGCGTAGGTGACAAACAGCTGGCGAACCTCTCCCCGAATTTTAGCCGTGCGCTCCTTATAATAAGCGAGCGCCCTTCTAGGGTCCAGAGTATGGAGCCTATATTCGGCCTCCGAGGTGTGATTGGGGTAGAACACCGGCAGAGTCAACACCTGGTTAAGGTGAAACTCCGACACCACCTTCGGAAGGAATTTCGGGTGGGGCGCAGGACAACTCTGTCCCTGTGGAAGACCAGGTAAGGAGACTCGATGGAGCGCCTGGAGCTCTCCATCCTTCTGGCTGGCGTGATAGCCACCAAGAAGGCGGTCTTCCACGACAGGTGAGAAGAGCACACCTGTGCATAGGTTCGAATAGCTTGCCGCATGAGCTTTGCCAGTACCAGCAGTAGATCCGGAGGTGGGGTTTCCCGCACTGGAGGAAATGTGATCAAGGCCTTTGAAAAGCGCCAGACCACCTTCTCCTCATGCCACCGACTGCTTCCGCCCGCGCCCGGTAAGCAGAGATGGCTGCCAGGTGCACCCTTAGGGTCGTCGACCTAAGCCCTTGACTGGAAAGGGACCATAAATAGTCCAAGATGCTTGCCAAGGAACAGGAGGAAGGGTCCAAGCCCTTGCCCTGACACCAAATGGAAAACCTTTTCCATTTGAAGGCATAGCATTTTCTGGTCGACTCCTTACAGGACGCCTCAACTACATTGAGGACCTCGTCGGAAAGACCCAAGGCCTGGAACTCTAGCCGCTCAGGAACCAGGCCGTCAGGTGCAGGGATTGAAGGTCCGGATGGAACACCTTCCCCTGATTGACTGAGAGCAGGTCCGGGCGAGCTGGAAGCTGCCGCGGAGTCCTGGAGCTGAGACTGAGGAGATCTGGGTACCAGAACTGGCGAGGCCAGTCTGGGGCTATCAGAATCACCTGCGCCTTGTCCCTCCTCGCCTTGAGAAGCACCTTGTGGATCAGGAAATGGAAAGCGTAAAGCCGAGGTCCACTGCCTGAGAAGGCATCCCCCTGCAGCGAGCCCTGCTGAGGCGGGCATGGAACAGACTCAACCGCGTTCTCCTGGAGGCAAACAGGTCCACCTGAGGTGTGCCCCAATGGGAGAACAGATGCTGTACTACCTCCGGCAGGAGAGACCACTCGTGGGATGCAGCCCCTATCCGGCTCAGGGCATCGGCCAGGGTGTTGGAGGCTCCTGCCACGTGAATGGCTGGAGATCCGCCTCCAGGCTGCGCCGCAGTGACCAAATGCGGAGAGCTTCCTTGCATAGAAGCATGGGCGCGTCTGCCCTGGCGGTTTAGATAGTACATGGTCGTGGTATTGTCCGTCTGGACTCGGACCACTTGACCCGGAGGAGCGGAGCAAAGGCGGTGAGCTAGGCGGACCGCCAGACTCCAGCAGGTTGATGTGGCATCGGGACTCCTGGGACCAGAGGCCATGAGGCCAGTGTTCCCCAGATGGGCACCCCAACCCATCAGAGGCATCGGTCGATAGAGAGACCGCCGGCTCGGGCGGACGAACGGATGCCCTCCGCAAATGATCTGAACGGTCCACCACTGGAGAGCCGCTCCACATCCCTGTGTCACCGACACAAGCTGGTCAAAGGATGCAGCGTTGTGACCACTGGCTGGCCAGTCCCACTGAAGGGGACGCATGTTCCAGCGGGCCCAGCGGACCACGCTGGTGCAGGCCGCCATGAGACCCAGGGCGCAGGAAGTCCCGGGCAGGCGCAGTGCCCAACCAGAAATGATCGGGCAAGGAGGAAACTCGGCCCTGTCCGCGGAGCAGCTCTGGCTCGAAGAGAGTCGAGCTGCGCCCGATGAATAGAATCACCTGCTTTGCTTGAGTTCCGACTTGGCCTCGTTGATAAGGAGGCCCAGTTGAGAACAAACCTGGAGGGCCAGATCTCTGGACCACTCCGCCTCCTTCCTGGAGGGAGCTGCTATCAGCCAGTCGTCCAGGTAAGGGTACACCCGGACCCCTCGGCGCCGCAGGAATGCTGTCACCACTGCCATGCATTTGGTGAAGACCCTGGGAGCTGGAGACAAGCCGAAGGGCATGGCTTGGAACTCGAAGAGGGATCCTTCCGCTCGGAAGCGAAGGAATCTCTGGTGAGACGGACGGATAGGGACGTGAAAAAACGCGTCCTGCAAGTCCAGAGAGCAGAACCACACGCCGCGCTCCAAGGATGGTATTATCTGAGCCAGAGTGACCATCCTGAAGGTTCGAGACCTTAGGAACTTGTTTAGGTCGTGTGGAATGGGGAGAATGGAAACTGCAACCCCGTCCGCTTGGAACCAGGAAGTACCTGGACACAAACCCTGGGTCTGAAGGGGTCCACCACCTCTCTTATCACCTCCTTCTGGAGGAGGAGGCGATGTCGGCTCGGCAGGCACGCCAGTGAGGCTGGGGATCCCGAAGCCCCCCGAGGGGCGACGGCTCTGAAGGGTGGTGCCTGCTCGAATTCCAGAGGCAGGCCTCTTCCCACCACCTCCAAGACCCACCTGTCCGTGGAAACAGCGGACCAGGCGGAACGGAAGTGCCGGAGCCGTCCCCACACGGGGGGACCCAGGGGTAAGGTGACGGGAATGGGGGCGACACCCCTCAGCCCGTCACTGGGCAGGCTTGGAGGAGGGACCGGCCGAGGGACCTCCTGGGCCTTTTCCTCCCTGCCTCCTGTTAGAGGAAGCCGGCGGCTTGGGTTTGGGATGCCAAGGCCGAGCCTGCTGGCCCTGACGTTGCTGGGCCGGGCGCGCCGAGGGCACAGAAGGACGAAAGGGCTTAGGCTGTGGTTTGCGGCCTTTGTCCTTCTGAGCGGAAGAGACCGAGTCCAAGGTAGCATTGGACTTCTCGATCCTCTGCAGGTGACCTTCCACCCCAGGGCCGAAGAGGTCAGTCCCAAAAGAGAACATCCGCCAACTTGTGCTGGGTATCAGTAAGGTGGATATCCTCAGCCAAACCCGCCGGCCTTATAGCCACTGCGGCCGCCACCGATCTGGCACATGAGTCCCCTATATCCAAAGCAGTCTGGAGCTGCTGTTTGGCCACTGCCCTGCCCTGGTCCGCACCTGCTTAACCGTAGTCTGCAGATCGGCGGGAAGATGAGGATGACCTCATCCAGGGAGCCCAACAGGGCATGAAAAAATGTGCCATGAGGGCGGCAGAACTGGCCTGACGAAGGCCGAGAAGAGCATGGCGTAGACTTTTCACCCGACATAGTCCAATTTCTTGGACTCCTTGTCAGGTTTGTCCACATCCTGGCGTTGCGGTGGCAGCGAGCTGTCGGTAACAACCCTCAGCAGAGGGTGTTCAGCATCGGACAAGGAACCGGTGAGGGACCGCATACTTCCTGGCCATCCTGGCCGGGCGCAGGGCAGGAAGCAGAGGCGCTGCCAAAGCTCCAGTGCGGACCCACTATGGCCTCGGCCACGGAAAGGCCTCCGTCGGAGATCCCTCGGTCCAGAATCTCCGTGAGGGGATACCTGGCCCGTTTGAAGCGGTTCGAGCTCCATCCGGTGGACTCGAGATGAGCTGAAGCAGTCCTAGGAAGGACGACGGGCTATCGTCCATTGACTGACCTCCTGAAGACTCCAAGTCCAGTCGCTTGGAAAAAGGAGGAATCATCTTCGGACTCGGAAGAGTCCTCGAAAACTGCCTCTGGCCTGAGCCACCTTCACCTGCGAGGTCGGTCGGGAGTGAGGGTAACTGACAACGATGGGGTAGACCCTTGGCCGACCGAGTACCTTGTCGGAGTCCCAGTGTGGTGGCTGTGGAGGCGGAGGTTCCACTGGAATCGGTGGAGCAGCTGGTTTGGCGAACAACCGGCCTGGGTATAGCTCCTCGGATAAGTCGGGGGTTGTGTCGCCGCTCGGTGACAGCCACTTAATGGCGGGGGAAGGCGGCGGGTCGGCTTACTCCCGGCCAGGAGAAGCTGTTGCAACATAAGGTCCTCGTACCGTTCGGCGTAATTCGCGGAGCCTCCCCTCATCGAGGAGGAGGGGCAGACGGCCAGCGCCGCTTACAGCAGATGCCGAGACCGAGACCGCCTGTACCGGTGGGATCGGCTGGACAGGTCGAGACCGAGACCGAAAGTCCCGGAATTTCGAGGTCGGTGCGGGGAGGTGTCGGCGGAACCGGCACTCCTGCCGCTCGGATGGTCCATCCGAGGGCTCCGGAACCGGAGGCACAGGCGAGCCCACGGGATCCTCAACTCCTCCCGGGGGAACCGGGGAGAGGGGAATCTCGGCTGCTAAAGGCGACAGCCCGTCCAATGGGTCGAGAAAAATCTCGACTTCATCGGTGGGAGTCTCGGTCAACTGACCTGACGGGGACACCGTGAGGCCAGTGGCCGAAGCCGAGCGGTCGACCGAAGCCGACGGTCGACGGCCCGGGGAGAGGGACCTTTCCCGCTCCCAAGAGCGTCGGCGGAGGACTTACCCTGTCCCTCTTTTGGACCGAGAATAAGGTCCAGCAGGCAGAGCCCTTCTCCCTTAGTGGAGAGGGACAGACAAAAGCTCCTAAAAGAAGCCGTGTAGGAAGAACCCAGAGAGGCGGGATAAATGCATGCCCGAGGAAGATCTGACCCGCGCGCCTCCTCTTGAGGCGACCATCCGCTCGAGCTGATCCATGAACCGCCGCCGCGGACACCGCCAACGGGCCTCCTTGGACTTCACGGAGAAGCGCTTCTCGGGACGGCCCAGTTGCAATCGGGCAGCGGTCTTAGGGGCGTGGGCCGAGAAAGATGAGCACAGGTCGCAAGCCTGCGGGTGGTGCTCAAGGCCTAAGCAGTGAGACACCGTGGGTGTGGATCCGTCGAGACATCTTCTGCCGCATGGGCATCTCCAAATCGAGTCGATTTGTCCATCGCAGCCGCGAGGATAGAAGACTGAAGTCTTTTGCAAAATTTATTTTAAATCCATAAGCGGAGAAATAGGAACCAGTCCAAGCAGGAGGCGTTAAGGAGGAACCTGAGCTTCCAAGCGGTAAGGAAGATCTGGCGTCATGGGGCGGAGCCGAGAGTTATACCACCCGGGTGGGTGGGAGGAGCAAGCTTGAAGACCTTCCGGCAAGATTTAAAGCGCCAAGGATACCTGCCAATGAGTGTGGATGAACAACATATCCATGTCCCTAGAATAGAAGTTTACTGCCTTACGGATGTTTAGGAAGAAATGTACTTTCTTTAGATAAATAGTATGATGCCAGGAACCCATATAGGTTACGCCGTATTGGATATTAATTATAGACTTTTAGAATACTGCATTATTCATACTGCTCATGGGCTGCTTTCAACAGCTTTATAAAGAATATGTCTTATAGCATATATATATATACACAGGTTACTCAACTGTAACAGGAGTTCTAGGAATGGTATATGTTGTTCATCCACACTGTCTGGCAGGTTCCTTGCTGCTTTAAATCTTGCCGGAAGGTCTTCAAGCTGGCTTCTCCCACCCACCCGGGTGGTAAAACTCTCGGCTCCGCCCCATGACGCCAGATCTGGCCCGCTGGAAGCTCAGGTTGTGCGTCGAAGCCGGGGAGGTCGGGTGGGTCGTGTGGATGAACAACATATACCATTCCTAGAACTCCTGTTACAGGTGAGTAACCTGTATTTCTAGGGACATGGATATGTTGTTCATCCACACTTATTGGCAGACTCTAGCAGTTCTCCGGGAGGAGGGAGGCAAGCGCACACCCCAATACTTACGGGAATAGGACTGGAGAACTGAGGCCCCAAAACCAGCATCCCGGCGTGACTCAAGGTCGATGTGGTAATGGGTAATAAAGGTGTGTGCTGACTTCCAGGTAGCAGCCCTGCAGATTTCCTGGATAGGGACGTCCCTGGAAGCAGCCACCGATGCAGCAGTATGACGGGTAGAATGAGCTCTTATCCCTCTGGGAGGCTCCATGCCCGCCAACTTATAGCAGAGATCTATGCAGGAGGTGACCCACCTGCCTATCGTCCGCTTGGCTGCAGGTCTGCCAGGTGCGGCTTCAGCGTAGGTGACAAACAGCTGGCGAACCTCTCCCCGAATTTCAGCCGTGCGCTCCTTATAATAAGCGAGCGCCCTTCTAGGGTCCAGAGTATGGAGCCTATATTCGGCCTCCGAGGTGTGATTGGGGTAGAACACCGGCAGAGTCAGCACCTGGTTAAGGTGAAACTCCGACACCACCTTCGGAAGGAATTTCGGGTGGGGGCGCAGGACAACCTTGTCCCTGTGGAAGACCAGGTAAGGAGACTCGATGCAGCGCCTGGAGCTCTCCCATCCTTCTGGCTGACGTGATAGCCACCAAGAAGGCGGTCTTCCACAACAGGTGAGAGAGATCACACCTGTGCATTGGTTCGAATGGCTTGCCCATGAGCTTTGCCAGTACCAGCAGTAAATCCCACGGAGGTGGAGGTTCTCGCACCGGAGGGGAAATGTGATCAAGGCCTTTGGCGCAACCACCTTTCCTGCGCCACCGACTGCTTCCCGGCCCGCGCCCAGTAAGCAGAGATGGCTGCCAGGTGCACCTTTAGGGTCGTCGACCTAAGCCCTTGAGACTAGAAAGGGACCATAAATAGTCCAAAATGCTTGCCACAGAACAGGAGGAAGGGTCCAAGCCCTTGCCCTGACACCAAATGGAGAATCTCTTCCATCTGAAGGCGTAGCATTTTCTGGTTGACTCCTTACAGGACGCCTCAACAACATTGAGGACCTCGTCGGAAAGACCCAAGGCCTGGAACTCTAGCCGCTCAGGAACCAGGCCGTCAGGTGCAGGGATTGAAGGTCCGGATGGAACACCTTCCCCTGATTGACTGAAAGCAGGTCCGGGCGAGCTGGAAGCTGCCTCGGGAGCCTGGAGCTGAGGCTGAGGAGATCTGGGTACCAGAACTGGTGGGGCCAGTCTGGGGCTATCAGGATCACCTGCACCTTGTCCCTCCTTGCTTTGAGAAGCACCTTGTGAATCAAGGGAAATGGGGGAAAGGCATAGAAGAGGCCTGGGGTCCACAGCCTCGAGAAGGCAGCCCCCTGCAGTGAGCCCTGCTGAGGGGGGCAGGCATGAAACAGCTTCAGCTTCGCGTTCTCCCTGGAGGCAAACAGGTCCACCTGAGGTGTGCCCCAGTGGGAGAACAGATCTTGTACTACCTTTGGCAGGAGAGACCATTCGTGAGATGCAGCTCCTATCCGGCTCAGGGCATCGGCCAGGGTGTTGGAGGCTCCTGCCACATGAATGGCTAGGAGATCCGCCTCCAGGCTGCGCATGAGTGACCAAATGCGGAGAGCTTCCTTGCATAGAAGCATGGAGCGCGTCCCGCCCTGGCGGTTCAGGTAGTACATGGTCGTGGTATTGTCCGTCTGGACTCGGACCACTTGACCCCGGAGAAACTGAGCAAAGCCGGTGAGAGCTAGGCGGACCGCTCGGAGCTCCAGCAGGTTGATGTGGCATCGGGACTCCCTCGGGGACCAGAGGCCGTGCACTCGGTGTTCCCCCAGATGGGCACCCCAACCCATCAGAGAGGCATCGGTCGATAGAGAGACCGTCGGCTCGGGGCGGACAAACGGGATGCCCTCCTGCAAATGGAATGGAACGGTCCACCACTGGAGAGCGTTCCACATCTCCTGGGTCACTATCACTAGCTGGTCCAAAGGATCGCAGCGTTGTGACCACTGGCTGGCCAGTCCCCACTGAAGGGGGCGCATGTGCCAGCACGCCCAACGGACCACGCTGGTACAGGCCGCCATGAGACCCAGAAGGTGCAGGAAGTCCTGGGCAGGGCGCGATTGCCCAACCAGAAATGACTGGGCAAAGGAGGTAAGAAGCTCGGCCCTGTCCGCCGGGAGTCGTGCTCTGGCTCGAAGAGAGTCGAGCTCTGCCCCGATGAACAGGATCACCTGCTTCGGCTCGAGTTCCGACTTGGCCTCGTTGATGAGAAGGCCAACTTGAGAGCAAACCTGGAGGGCCAGATCTCTGGACCGCTCCACCTCCCGTCTGGAGGAGGCTGCTATCAGCCAATCATCCAGGTAAGGGTACACCGGACCCCTCGGCAAGAGGAATGCTGTCACCACTGCCATGCATTTGGTGAAGACCCTGAGCTGGAGATAAGCCGAAGGGCATGGCTCGGAACTCGAAGAGGGATCCCTCTGCTCGAAAGCGGAGGAATCTCCGATGTGACGGACGGATAGGAACGTGAAAGAAAGCGTCCTGTAGGTCCAGAGAGCAGAACCACACGCCATGTTCCAGAGATGGTATTATCTGCGCCAGAGTGACCATTCTGAAGGTTCGAGACCTTAGGAACTTGTTCAGGTCGTGTAGGTCGAGAATGGGGCGCCAGCCCCCCGTCCGTTTCGGAACCAGGAAATACCTGGACACGAACCCCGGGTCTGAAGGGGGTCCTCCACCTCCGTGATCACCTCCTTTTGGAGGAGGAGAGCAATGTCGGCTCGACGAGCCGCCAGTGAGGCTGCGGACCCCGAGGCCCCCCGAGGTGCGACGGCTCTGAAGGACGGGGCCTGCTCGAATTCCAGAGGTAGGCCTTTTCCCACCACCTCCAGTACCCACCTGTCCATGGTAACAGCGGACCAGGCGGAAAGGAAGTGTCTGAGCCGTCCCCCCACGGGGGGAACCAGGGGTGAGGTGACAGGGATGGGGGCGACACCCCTCAGCCCATCACTGGGCAGGCTTGGAGGAGGGACTGGCCGAGGAACCTCCTGGGCCTTTACCTCCCTGCTTCCTGTTGGAGGAAGCCGACGGCTTGGGCTTGGGATACCAAGGTCGAGCCTGCTGGCCCTGACTTTGCTAGGCCGGGCGGGGCTGGCTGAAGAAGCGAAAAGGGCTTAGGCTGTGGCTTGCGCCTTTGTCCTGAGCGGAAGAGACCGAGTCCAAGGTAGCACTGGACTTCTCGATCGTCTGCAGGTGACCTTCCACCCCAGGGCCAAGAGGTCAGTCCCCAAAAAGGGAACATCCGCCAACTTGTGCTGGGTATCCAGGTAAAGGTGGATATCCTCAGCCAAGCCCGGCGCGCATAGCCACTGCGGCGTCACAGACCTGGCACATGAGTCCCCGATGTCTCGCAGTCTGGAGCTGCTGTTTAGCCACTGCCCTGCCCTGGTCCGCACCTGCCTGACCGTAGTCTGCAGATCTCGGGGAAGATGAGGACAACCTCATCCAGGGAGCCCAACAGGGCGTGAGAAAAATGTGCCATGAGGACGGCTGAACTGGCCTGACGAAGGCAGAGAGAGGACGCAGCATAGACTTTTCGCCCGGCATAATCCAATTTCTTGGATTCCTTGTCGGGAGGTTTGTCCACATCCCTGGCGTTCCTGGCACACCAGAAAACGCTGTCGGTAACCAACCCCTCGGCCGAGGGGTGTTCCGAAAAACCGGACAGGGAACCGTTAGGGACCGCATACTTCCTGGCCAACCTGGCCGAAGGCAGGGGCAGGAAGCAGGGCGCTGCCAAAGTTCAAGGCTGGACCCACTATGCCTCGGCCACGGAAGGCCTCCGTAGGAGAATCCCTCGGTCCAGAATCTCCGTGAGGGATACCTGGCCCGTTTAAAGCAGGTTCGAGCTTCATCCGGTGGACTCCGAGATGAGTCAAGCAACCCTAAGAAGGACGAAGGGCTATCGTCCATTGACTGTCCTCCCGAGGACTCCAAGTCTATGTGCTTGGAGAAGAGGGAGGAACCATCATCGGACTCAGAAGAGTCCTCAAAGAGCTGCCTCGGCCCTGAGCCACCCTCCACCTGCCGAGGTTTATCGGGAGTGAGGGTGACCGACAGCCTATGGGGCAAACCCAAAGCCGACCGAGAATTTTTGGTCGGAGCCCCAACTAATGGCTGTGGGGGCGGAGGTTCCACCAGAATCGGTGGGGCAGCTGGAATTGGCCGAACACGCCTGAGAACAGGCTCCTCGACTACAATGAGGGGTTGTTTCGGCTGCTCGGTGACAGCCACTTAATGGCGGGAAGGCGACTGGGTCGACATTCCCGATCAAAAGGAGCTGTTGCCACATAAGTTCCTCATACCTCGGCGCAACTTGCGCGAAGCCTCCCTCATCAGGGAAGAGAAGAGCGGTGGCGCCGCTCTGCGGGTGCGAGACGAGACCGCCAAGGCGCGGGATTGGTTGGACCGCGAGGATGTCCGAGACCGAGACCGAGAGTCTCGACTAGGCCGAGGAAGGCAGGAGAAGTGTCAGAAATCGCACTGCCTCGGGATCGATCCCAACAAGGCTCCGGAACCAGAGGCACAGACGAGCCGACGGGATCCTCAACTCCCACCGGGGGAACCGGGGAGAGGGGATTCTCAGCTTCTCCAGCCGACAACCCGTCCAACGGGTCGAGAAAAATCTCGACCGCGTCGACGGGAGTCTCGGCCAACTGGCCTGACGGGGACACCGTGAAGCCAGTGGCCGAAGCTGAGGGGTCGACCGAAGTCGACTGTCGACAAGGGGAGGGGGATCTTTCCCGCTCCCAAGAGCGTCGACGGAGAGACTTACTTTTGCTCTTTTTGGACCTGGAAGAAGGTTCCGAAGAAGTTGGACCCTCACCTTTGGTCGAGAGGGTCAGACAAAGCTCCTTAAAAGAAGCCAAGTAAGAGGCACCAAGAGAGAGCGGGACAAATGCTGCAGCCGAGGTAGAAGCGGCCACCGCCTCCTCTTCGAGGGCGATCATCTGCTCAAGCTGATCCGCCCGAGCCGCTCGCCCGGACACACGCCAATCGGGCCTCTTTAGAGTTCACCAGTGGAATTCTTTCTCGGGCGCCCCAGTTGTGTCAGGCAGCACGGTCTTAAGGACGGGGCAAAAGGAAGAGCACAAGTCGGTCGCGTGCTCAAGGCCCAGGCAGTAGACGACGCGGGAGTGCGGATCCGCCCTAGACATCTTCTGCCTGCAAGGGCACCTCAAACCGGGAGTCGATTTGTCCATCGCAGCCGTGAGGAGAAGAAGACCGAAGTCTTTTTGCAAAAACTTTTCAATTTCAAACTTTTCGAAGAATTAGGAACCAGTCTTAAGCGCAACGCGTTAAGGAGGGAACCTGAGCTTCCAAGCGGTAAGGAAGATCTGGCATCATGGGGCGGAGCTGAGAGTTTTACCACCCGGGTGGGTGGGAGGAGCCAGCTTGAAGACCTTCCGGCAAGATTTAAAGCGGCAAGGAACCTGCCAATAAGTGTGGATGAACAACATATCCATGTCCCTAGAATTAGGTTTCCTCCTAATGAGGGATCAAAATATTTGGGATACAAAAATCCTTTGATTAATGAGCCTGTCTCTATGGAAAAATATAATATGTAATGTCTCAGATGTGCATGTAATTGTGTACAAATATATGCTGCTAATAATAAAAATAAAGTATAAAAAAAGAGCTGCTAGGGTTAACAGGAATAGAGGGAACAGAGAAAAAGCCCCCCATACCCTGTAAAGTTTGAAATAGGTGGTATGCCTTTGTCATTTCTTTTACAGGGGGTAAATTAGACCTCAGTGGGTGACTGACCCCCCCCCCCTTTGTCTTTATGCTTCTTTGCCACTGGCGTCTCCCTTGCCTCGACGTGGGAGGGGCAGTGGTATGCTTGTCTTTACATATTTTATTTGCTGGAACAGACTCAGTGGTCTGTTCATTTCTTTTTTTTTTTGCATGTCCCCTTTTTATTGTTTTAGCAGAGGGGTCCTTATATTTAGGCTTAGGCAAGGCAGTGGAACCATCCTTAATAGGAGAAGCATTATCAGAGTCAATCTCTTCTAGTCTTTTGGCCCTCTTTTTAATAGTTTTTGAACAGAATTTAGAGCAAAAATGTTATGGACCCAAGCACTTTAAACACACCACACTTAATACAATTTTTAAAACCTGTAGATCCAGTCCTCTTTTTTGGCATTTATGACAATGTGTTTTTGGGGGAGCTAAGAGCCCAGCTAGTAGAAGCATTTTCTGGAGCTCCTGATAGAAGTCCTATTTATGAGCCAAAGTTACCTAATTTTCTACTCTGATCGATTTTAGATGGTTCTCCAGTGAATTAGAGAATCACTCATGGCACCTGAGGATACAAGATTTACCTGTAAATATGTTGTATTAAGCCAAATAAGCAAAACTTCCAACCGTGCATGCAAGCCGCCAAACTGCCAGACCATGTGGATGGTTTGCTCCCCTAAACGAGCACAGAGCCTGAAGAGGCTTCACCAGCTTCCCTGCAGCAATCAGTTAATGCACTGACGAACTATACAGCAGACTGATCAAAAACTCTGTCTTTTCACAACATTTTATTGCTGTGGAGACCCGACTGGATGCAATGGGGGAAAGTGCAGAGGCGACAGCAGGGAAGGCCCTAGCCGCCACCACCACCTCACATAATGAACAAGCTGTGCTTCAGAGCCGTGTGGAGCAGCTGGAAAACACTGTGCGAGCTGCTAATGTTTGGATAATGGGTCTCCCTGAAGGGATAGAAGGCGAAAACTTACTGCAGTACCTTGGGCAGTGGCTTTCAGTTAAACTAACGACTTCACAATTACAAAGTCCTATTGAATCTCACCTAGAAAGCCTAATTCCAACACCAATACTTCCCGTACAGTCTTGGCAACCCTTACCTCAATGGCGGCACAAGATCTCATATTGGGAGCCATCCGGAACAGGGGTTCAGTCTTTCTGGACGAAGCTCGGGTGCTATTCTTCCCGGATTTATCATACACCACCAGGACAAGACGCAAGGCCTTCAATGGGGTCAAGCACAAACTTAAGAGACCTGGGCATAACATACTCTATGGGTTTACTAGCAGCACTATGCTTTTCAGGGCATAAACAGTACTGCTCTGCAGATCCTAAGGAGGCAGAACTGTGTGCGGAGAGGACTGCCACAAGACGGGACCAAGACAATCGAATGAACAAGGAGGAAGACTGATGAGGACTGAGTGATGTATCGGTTATATCCCTGAATTTTCTTGAGACCGGTTTGCTGTTTATTATTTTGGGACACTAAAGTGAATAGCCTGCATACATTACTATATATGAACAGGAGAATGTCTTTCTTTGGACATTAAATTAACAATACGAGACTTTACTTTGCAAATTAACGGACTTCACCCTAACGGGTTGTGCAACTTGATTTCAGGCTCGTTAGACAACTATGCAAGTTCTGTTTTTTTTTTTTTTTTTTTTAAGGTGTCCAGATGTGGCCGGTTCAGATACTTTCTTTGGATTACTCCATCTGTTTTTGGAGATTAAGAAATAGAATAGAAATTAGTTATAACAGTGGAGAATTATGATTGGGTGCAGTTTATTTTCTCCAACAGCGGTATTGCTGTGCAGGCTAATTTTGAGATCTGGGTTCTGTTTGAGAGCCTCCTCATGGAATTGTACTGGGGATGTGGGCAAGAGCTAGATTCTAGGCCTATATTGCACCGGTAAACATATCACACATTGGGGGAGAACCTATTGTTAAATTGAATTATTAGATCGGTCTCTTAAAGGCCTGGGTTGGAGTAATATAGCACCAATCTGATTTAAGTGGGGCTTTTGGAGCTCTGGAAAGAGGGAAGTTTCCTTGACGAAATGTTAAAATTTTACAAAGGACCTTATGGGTCACAGTTACACAAATGATTATTAGCTCTGCATCTTCAATATAGGGCACTGGCTGCATTATAGCTAATTCTTTACTACAATTTTAACAAACTATATGCTTGGCCACGTCCCTCGATGCTGTACCAAAGGAACAAGTAGTCTCCATATATATAATGACTCAAAATGTAAGCTATATCTGTTCAGGATATGATGCGTTGTGTGCATATGTATGAAATGCTATGAATAAAAAGTAAAAAAAAAATAAATAAATAAACTCGTCAGAAAGCTGAAAAACATCAGTCCCCAAAATGGAAAAACTGTAAATGCAGTCAGTTCCTAGCAGTAAAGAACCACAATTTAAAATAATAAAACTCAGCAGAAATACAGAAAAGAATAGTTCCCAGTAAAATAACGGAGCCTCTATTAAAAAGGCCTTGAAAACAGTAGAAATACTCAAAATGTGGTATATTTGTACCTCAGAAAAGTTAAAAGGAGCCAAGGAAAAAACAGGAAAGTGTGGTTCCTGGGAACTGGCAAGGGACCACCAAAAACCCATTAAAACGGTAATAAAATGTAAAATACTTACAAACTTAGCTCAAAAGTAAAGATTTAGGCTCAAAGTTTCTCAAGAATGAGCAAGAATACCTCAGAGGCAGTATTTCTCAGACAGAAAAAATTATGAAGCCATGTGGGCTCTTTGCATTCAGCACAACTTCCTGCTCGATTCTGATTGGCCACTCTATTTTAATGAATATTCACAGCTCCACCTCTGAGGCAGTTTAACATGGTCGGCTTACTGCTATTGTTACTGATGCTAAAGGACTCCCCAGGTGAGAAGAAACCCGTTCCCCTAAATTTTTTGCCATGAGATGCACAATCCTTGAGTGCTGAATTCTGGAGGCAGACCTGGCTATTAGCCCGTAATCTGTTCCACCCCACCATACTCATAATTCATAAGGATCTCCGCTTAACCACCAATCCCAGCGAGCAGATGGCATCTAAACTTTCCCTACCAACCCCACAGATTACCCCTTAGCCTCATGGCTGAAGGCCCCTCCTGTATAGGAGGTCTAACCTTCATGCAAACTGATTTTGCACTAGGGCCTGATCGGGCCACCACTTTGGAAGCCAAGTTGCCCTAGGTTCCAGAAGGTCACAAGTTGTGACATTCCTGGTCAAGTTGCCAGTAAGGTCCCCCTTAACAATTCCTTATTCTAGGTTGTGAATCTCAGGGAATGAGTTTGTAATTTTAATGTAGTTATATTTTTCTTAGTTACGAGTTCCCCCTCCTACCCCAGGTATAATTTAGGTTTGCATGGCCACTTCACACAATCAATAAGACATGAAGTGGCTTGCTGAGGACATGGGGAGAGGCCAGGGAAGAAAGTCCCGGGTCCAAAAGATATTCAGACTGCTTAAATGGGTCCTCCTAGTATAAACCTCTGCTCATGGAATGTAAATGGTCTCACTAACCCAATAAAAAGGGCAAAGATTTTAAGCCAAATTAAGAAATTGAAGCCTGACCTGGTATATCTCCAAGAGACCCATTTAACTCAGGCAGAGCACACTAAATTAACAAACATTGGATTTGTGGCCAATGCTCCTCCTCATCCACATGTAACCCCCCTGCAAATGGGGGTTCCCAAAAGACTTCCAGGAGCTTGCTTGAATGCTCCAAGCCTGAATGGTGTTTGGCGTTTAAGCCATTTATCAGTGAGTGTTTTTAGAGCCTCTGGTACTGTCTCTAAGAGCCGTCTGCTTGCAGACATAATTAGTTTGTATGGGGGGGGACTGTGTGTTTCTCTGTTTGAGTACCACTCGAACTGCTGTCAATTCACTCCATTTTTGCAGTCACTAGGAGTACAAAGGGAACCTATCTGAAAGATGTAACTGTTTGCCAGAAATAATTTAGAGTAATAATGAAAATACAGTTTGTCTAACCTGCTTTCTTTGCAGTCAGAACTGTGTTTGCCTAGTTCCCATTCTAGTTTTGAACTGCTGAACTGGACCAATCAGTGTGGGGTAAGCTAGCTCTAAAATGGTGCCTTGGGCGAATCAGAACTTGGACTCATAATCTGAGCCAGCCACAAGAGGATTGTATGGGCAGTGACTCTGGGAGATGTAGTTTAGACTTGGCGCCTTTTGGACCAACAGCAGCAGTCTGTTGAGTGACAGCCAATCCATTCAAGAACTGGGAGGAACTCAAAGGAAGTGCCAGGTTTTGTCTGTTGGAGTTTCAGTTTAGCTCTGGCAGTGAAGGGAAAGAAACCCTGTGCTCCTTCAGTGCACAGTTTCCAGTCAAAAAACGTGTAAGGCCCAGAGTTCGGTCTGCAGCTTGTGTAACTGCTTGTTAGGACTGAATCCGTCCTGTGAAGAGAATCAAAGGATCTCTGAAGAGTAGAAACCAGGCTCACCCTGTAGAAGACTGGAGAAATTGCTGAATCGCACTCAGTCTGTCAGGAACTGAATCTGCTGTGTGTTCTCCCGGGTATTGTGCAGTAATTGCGATCGGGATAGAGAAGCAGCCTGCCTGGTATAGTACTTTCTTTACCATATAAATGTGTGAGGAGGCTTGTGCAGCTCAAGTGAATCCTGCTGCCATTAAAGGACTTTTGCCTGTGACTGGTTACCATATAAATGTGTGAAGAGTCTCGTGGAGCTCAAGAGTAGCCCTGCTGACGCTGAAGGACCCTATCTTGTTTGGAGGTCGTGAGTACTAATTCAGGGTCGCTCCCTGTTGAATTGCCACATTAAATCCAAATGGAATCACTGTACTGCTGACTGTTTAAACTAATTTTTCTTTTCACTGTGAAAGGCCTACCAGCTGCCACGGTTTGGACTAGCCACTAGGGCTTGGGTGCAGGGACAGTAACTGGTAGGGATAGGCCTGTGCACAGAGCCATAGGTAGATGAGTACGATAAGCTAATGTAACCCCTAGATAGCTATCTCAGGGGCTACTACCCTGCCTGATTTGCCACTAACAGGTTGAGGGCCTGGATCCAATGGCGGGTGCCTCCACCCAGAGGTCAGGGTTTGCAATAGTTAAACTAACTTGGTCACAGCCCTCTGGGACACTGCAACCCCTTTCTTCCCACTAGTGGCCCACACAATATATCAGAATTACCTTCACAGTATACACTTACCCCCAGGACTGGTTCCGGCACTGGGACCTCCTGTGAAATGAGATACAGTGCAACAATCACAGTACAGTACTTTAACATAACAAATACCTCAGGCAGTATAACTTTGCTGAAACAAGCAGCTCTGATTTATTTGGGGATATAACAAGGACAGGGGAAATCAGGTTAATTAGCTTATCACTCTAATAATCTACCTATGGCTCTGTGCACAGGCCTATCCCTATCAGTTACTGTCCCTGGGTACCCAAGCCCTAGTGGCTAGTCAAACCGTGGCAGCTGGTGGGGCCCTTTCACACAGAGAAAAGGAGAATTAAACAGTCAGCAGTACAGTAATTCCATTTGGATTTAATGTGGCAATTCAACGAGGCGACCCTGAATTAGTACTCACGACCTCCAAATAAGATAGGGTCCTTCAATGTCAGCAGGGCTCACTTAGTACACAAACCTCTTCACACATCCATATAAAGAAAGCACTATACCAGGCAGGCTGCATCTGTATCCGATCGCAATTACTGCACAATACCGGGAGAACACACAGCAGATTCAGTTCCTGACAGACCGAGTGCAATTTTCAGCAATTCCTCCAGTCTTCTACAGGGTGAGCCTGGTTTCTACTCTTCAGAGATCCTTTGATTCTTTTCACAGGGGACGGATTCAGTCCTAACAAGCTGTTACACAAGCTGCAGACCGGAACTCTGGGCCTTACACGTTTTTGACTAAAACTGCACACTGAAAAAGCACAGGGCTCCTTCCTTCTTCACTGCCAAAGCTCAACTGAAACTCCAACCGACAAAAACCGGGCACTTCCTTTGAGTTCCTCCCAGTTCTTGACTGGATTGGCTGTCACTCACAATAGACTGCTGCTGTTGGTCCAAAAGGCACTGAAGTCTAAACTACATCTCCCAGAGTCACTGCCCATACAATCCTCTTGTGGCTGGCTCAGATTATGAGTCCAAGTTCATCATTTTAGAGCTAGCTTACCCCACACTGATTGGTCCAGTTCAGCAGTTCAAAACTAGAATGGGAACTAGCAGACACAGTTCTGACTGCAAAGAAAGCAGGTTAGACAAACTGTAATTTCATTATTACTCTAAATAATTTCTGGCAAACAGTTACATCTTTCAGATAGGTTCCTTTGCACTCCTAGTGACTGCAAAAATGAAGTGAATTGGCAGCAGCTCGAGTGGTACTCAGAGAAGCACACAGTCCCCCATACAAACTAATTATGTCTGCAAGCAGACAGCTCTTAAAGAGACAGTACCAGAGGCTCTAAAACACTCACTGATAAATGGCTTAAATGCCAAACACCATTCAGGCTTGGAGCATTCAAGCAAGCTCCTGGAAGTCTTTTGGGAACCCCATTTGCAGGGGTTACACCTTCCTGGCCTGGGAAAGCTTGGCGTCGCGTCAAGCAAGTACCCATAAGTTTCAACTGCAACCATATACATTTGCATTAGGCTGCACATGTAATCATCAGTCAATATATCATTTTACCAAGAACACATTTCTGAAACATTGCAGTACGTCACTCTTTACAGTATTACATACATTGTACCATAACTCAAGTTATTACCTCTTGTACATGAAACCTGAAGAGAGGGCCCTTCCTATCAGTTACCTTGGGGCTGGATGGGGCAAGGGCACCATACTAGAGGGCAACACAAGTAACTTGGAGTTAGCACTGATGCTCAGTTTGGGCAATGAGCTCGGGGACACATACACTCCTTTATGGACAACATTGAGAGGCAAGTCCACAGGCCTCCCAAGTGAATCATAACTGAGGTGCACCACAGGCTTTACAGCTCGACCAGTCTTTCTAGGGGAACTGTTATAGTCTCTGCACTCTGAGCCTCATTTTCAGCATTGTCCTCACTTGTCAGGAGTCTCCATGGGGGTAGAGGCTAGAACTTGGGGCACTTTCAGCTCCAGGAGTTACAGTTTCTGAGTCCACAACATTTGGCTCGCATGGAGAGCTTTCGGACACTGGCAGTGGACTGTCAGGGCACTCAAAATACTCTTCTTGTTCGGTGTATCACCAGTCTGCCCCAATCTATCATTTCCTCCCTGAAAGCTCAAACAGTTCAACCATGCACAATGATTCCATTTCATCTGATCTGATGCTTTGCACTTCACTTTCTGGGAGCATTGGCTCAGGGATGAAGCTGGGGCTTAGACAGTCCAGAAGGCCCAGCTTTGTCTCCAGTATTGACTAGGGATTGCCCGAAACAATTGACTCAGTTCGTAAGAAGGATAGTATTCAAAGTCACTCTCACTTTCTTCCGATATGGACTGACAGTCATGCTCAACTGGGACTTGTGGAGGGGAACACTTTAACTTTGCTTCTGTAGGTGCAGACTTTCTTGATCTTTTCTTAGCAGCAGCTCTAGTCACTGGTCCAGAGGGGGCATCTTCTAGGGGCTCAGACTCAATTAAGATTTGTCCAATGGGCAGTAAATGATTTCTATGCATTGTTTTTACATCTTTTGAATTATTCTCAGGCCTTACTTTGTACACTGGCAGATCATCTAGTTTGCCCACTACAATGTGAGGGAGATGGTGCCATCTGTCAGCAATCTTGTGCTTGCCATGCAGTCCCAGATTTCTTAGCAATACCGATCTCCTCCTGGAGTTCCTGTGCTTTCACCTTTTATCATACCTTTCTTTGTTGGCCAGATTTCTTTGGCAGCCATGGTTTGAGCCAGTTAGTACGCATGAGTTAGCTGGGCCTTTAACTTTGCACATACTGTAAATAGTTGTCAGCTTGAACCCCATCAGGAGAGACCCCAAAACACACATCTACTGGTAGTCGAGCTTCTCTTCCAAACATCAGGCGGTAGGGAGAATCCAGTGGCATCACTTTTGGTGCAGTTATAAGCATGTACCAGGGTGCTAATTTGTTGGCTCCATCTAGGCTTGTCCTTTGGGTGCAGGGTGCCTAGCATATCTAGCAAAGTGCGGTTGAAACGTTCAGGCTGTGGGTCCCCTGGGGGTGTGAGAGTGGTTCTGGACTTTCACTCCCAGAGAAAGCATCTCTTTGATCAGACGACTCTCAAAGTCTCTCCCTTGATCAGAATGGATTCTTTGTGGAGCCCATAGTGAACAAAAAGTTTTCTACAAGTACTTTGGCCACAGTGGATGCTTTCTGGTCTTTGGTGGGAAAGCTTGGGCATATCTCGTGAAATGGTCAGTGACCACCAGCACATTACTGATATTTCTTTGATCTGACTCCAAACTCAGAAAATCAATACAGACCAGCTCCATGGGTGCACTGGTGGTGATGTTAACAAGGGGCAGCCTCTGGGGCAAAGCTTTCCTCTGTAAGCAGCGACTACAAGTTGAATGTGTTGCTCCACATCAGCCCCCATCTTAGGCCAATAGAATCTGGATCTCACCAAGTCAAGTGTTCTGTCTATACCAAGGTGCCCCATGTGGTTGTGCAAGGACCTCAGTACTGAGTCTCGAAGGCAGTGGGCAGCACTAGTTGTTGTTTGTCTACTTGTCCCCTCTGTCTACTGTTTCTCTGTATAACAGTTTATTGATCAGTTTCAACTTAGGACCTTCTTTGTATAACAGTGCAGTTCTCAAATCAGTGGGCGTAATTTGGACACATCTTTTCCTGCATAGAGGGCTTCTAAAGCTGCTTTGATCATGGGATCGCGAGTTGAGCCCTGAATACTGTCATTGTCCAGCTGAGGCAGTGCACCAATGTCTATTGCAGAAAAGTGGCAATAAGCAGCAGGTATGCAATTCTCAGAGGCTCCCAAGCAATCCACCATGCAGTCCACTCGTCCGTGGACATTTGTTCCTCCTGTCAAACTTCCGGCAGAGTGCCGAATGTCAGGTTCTGCCAATCGGACCCAATCATTCTGGGAACAGGCCTCAGGAGAAAGCATCAGCATCTATGTGGTTCAGACCTGCTCGGTATTCGAGAGCATAGTCATATGTAGATAATGCAGAAAGCCACCTATGGCCAGTGGCATCCAACTAGCTGAGGTCTGCACATAGGTCAAAGGATTATTGTCAGTTTTTACTAGTATTTTAGCCCCATACAAGTACTCATGGAATTGGTCAACAATAGCCCACTTCAAAGCTAGGAACTCTAACTTATGTACAGGATAGTTCTTTTCGGATGGGGTCAGGCTTCTACTGGCAAAGGCCACTGGTCTCAGGCCATTCTCGTGCTCTTGGTACAACACAGCCCCCAACCCTTGCAAGCTAGCATCAGTGTGCAGGACGTAAGGTTTTCTTGGATCGGCATAGGCCAGCACTGGAGCATGGGTAAGTTGATATATGATCTCATGAAAAGCAGTCTCACAATCAGGAGTCCAGCGGCCCCAAATACTTCACTCGGATGAAAATACACTCTTTCAGTCTTGAGGGATGCTGACTTTTGGTATTTTTGTGGGTTGGGGATACCCTTGAGTAAGGTTAAGTAAAGGCGGATCACTCTTGAATAGTCCTTGATGAGCGCCGATAATAACCACAGAATCCCAGGAATCTTTGCAGTTCTTTTAGATTTTTGGGCTGTGGCCAGGTGGTCAAGGCCTCAACTTTACTTGGGTCGGGTCTCTATTCCCTCGGTGGATACTATGTGTCCCACATACTTTACTGATGTTTGAAAAATTGACACTTATCAATGGACAGTTTAAGGCCAAAGTCCTCCAGTCGGTCCAATACCTTAAATAATCTGCTCTCATGTTCCTCCAGTGAGCTGCCAAACACAATAACATCATCTAGGTATACCAGGCACTCTAGTAAGTTCATGTCCCCCACTGCACGCTCCATCAATCGTTGAAAAGTGGCTGGGGCACCTGAAATCCTTGAGGCATCCTCATGAATTCATAGAAATAGCCGGACAGATAAAGGCTGTCTTTTCACGGTCCTCTGGGGCCATGGGATCTGATAGTACCCACTGCGGAGATCCAGCACAGAGAACCACTTGCTCCCGTTTAGGCAGTCCAAAGCATCCTGAATGCGGGGCATTGTGTACTGATCAGGGATAGTCCGCCGGTTTAAGGTGCGATAATCCACACACATCCTTACTGTTCCATTCTTTTTCCTCACTACCACAATGGGGGAAGCATAAGGGCTTCTGGATTCTTGTATTACACCAGCAGCTAACATCTCTTGCAGATGCCGTCTCACATCATCTATGTCAGCAGGTGCCAGGCGTCGAGACCTCTCACGAAATGGTCTTTCGTCATGCAGCGGATATTGTGCTCAGCTCCTTGCGCATCCTACATCCCATTCCTTTAAAGAAAACACCTGGTCTCTCTGGGCAAGCTTCTCACTGATCCTCACTTTCCATTCAGCTGGCAGCGGGAGTCGCGAAATCAAACAAGTCCAGGCGTTACTCTGTCATTCTTCCTTGAACTCTTGCTGCTGGGTAGCACTGCAGTGTCTGCACAATGCACATTAGCCAGGATGCAACCTCTGTTTACTCGAATGTCTCTTTCAGACACATTATGAACTTGGACCATTACCCTTCTGGCATAAGCATGGGCTCTAGCGGGCAAAATACTAAGCTTGACCAGCAGTCCCTCTGGCAATTTTCCATCGCCTGGTGCATCCAACATTAATATTTTATTCTTAACATCCTTTCTGATACGGACCTCTCCTGTAAGGTACACTGGGCATTTGGCGCAGGATCAGAGACTCAGGATCCTTCTTCCATACAATTCCGACCGGTTCCTCTGGTTCTGTTTTTCAGCATCTCTCTGTGCCTCATAGGCCTTCTTAATTAAAGCCGGAACTCTTAAAGCTCTACTAGTCTTTGACCCCTGTTTTCATAACACAACTGTGCCAGCCTTCCGAACATATGAGCATTTGTTCCAATCAACAAAGGGACACCATCATACAGTCCAGTGGGGGACACACTAAGGCTAGGGTCTCTACTTGTTCGGCCACTCCAGCCACGGAGGTGGGAAAGACAGCCAAATTCGGATATACCGGAATAGGGTAGGCCTTCTCACTTAACCCCCATACATGCAGTCCTTCTAATGGTTGTAAGGTCGTCTGACAAATGCTTCTGATACCAATCCTGGAACATAATTGTCACTTGGGAGCCACTGTCTAATACAGCTCTTGTAGACACTCCATTCACCTTTACAGTGGTCTCCATGGAGGGACCCACTATTCTGGACCAGTCTGGAAGGCGGTAGTGGGGGCCTGGGCAACTGACCTT
This sequence comes from Neoceratodus forsteri, assembly GCA_016271365.2. NCBI lineage: Eukaryota > Metazoa > Chordata > Ceratodontiformes > Ceratodontidae > Neoceratodus > Neoceratodus forsteri. Next base: position 967,472,038 of record CM057453.1, read on the forward strand.
GCCACAAAGGCGAGTGAATTAGCATTTTGGTGCCCTCACTGGGATCATGTCGTGCACCTCTTAACCACTGATTTCTTCTCCAAGCTCTCCTTGTAGCCTATATGCAACTTTGTCAGTGTCTTTTGGGACTGGCATTCCTTTCATGTGCCCATCTTTCCCACAATTATAGCAAAACATACTTTCTGGAGTTTGAGCTGGCCGAGGCGCCACACTGGGAGCCAGGGCGGGGTATTACTAACTGGAAACCTTGGTGCCATCTCTGTCTGCGCGTGATAAGCATTTGGAGACATCTCGTCAGTTTCTCCACTTCCATGGTCAAGGAATTGAGTTTGGAGCTGTTATCAGCAGGAGATACATGGGTGGGTACCCCACCCCTATAGCAGATGCAGTCGGATATAGGTCAGGGCCAGTACTTGCAGGCGTGGCCTTCATAAAGGACTGTTTTTGAATTCCCGGATCTCTCTCAACAGTTCCCCCATTGTGGCATATCTTTTCCTTGTCAGAGCACTCATTGACTGTCAACCTCTGCCCCTGAACTTCACTTGATGGGTCACCCTCAGTCACTCGGGTCGTAGCCGCAGCTATTGGTGCAGGTACCTCGAGGTCGCCTTTTCTCAACTCCTCGAATTTCTCTCATTAACTCATCATAGGAGGTGGGGATTCAGTCGATTTGCCAGGCGTAACTGAAGCAACAGCAGTTCTGAAAGGGCAGACTTAAGGATCCTGTCCAGTCTGGTTCGGTCCAGTTCAATCGCTGGCAAACTACCTTTCTGAGGCATTCTTGCAACAATTTTTCCAGCCGAGATACATACACAGACAACAACTCCCTTGGTACTGTTGTGCATTCTTACTCTCCACCATAGGTCCTCATCAGAATCTGGGCTCCCACACATTCTCCAAGGCCTCAAGATAGGCCTGTGCAGTCGCTTCAGGGTTACTGGCCCGTTTGCTACGGATGGTAGCCAGGGCAGGACCTCGGAGGCTCTCACTAACCCTCTTTCGCTTTTCAGCCTTCCGAGCATTGCCATTCTAGCACTTGGGGGGCAACATAGTCTATCCAGGTCTCCCAGTCATCCTCCTTGGGGGGTGGGGAGGGTGCCAGAGAAGATCCTCAACCTTCGGTAAGAGTCGTGACTAATGGCAGGTGCAGAAATAGGAGTCTGCATTGGTTCAGCCACCATTACGGGCACTGGAGCAGGAGAGGGTGTTGGGGGAGGAACACCCCCAGGTGGCAAGAATAGTTTCTTCAAGTCCTCCACAGTTTTCCCCTCTCCCAGCAACCATTCAGCAAATTTCTCCTCAAAAGTTTCAGATAGTGGTGAGGGCTGATTCCCCAGGTCTTACTGTCCTTAGTTATCACTCTCCAAGCAGTGAGGGCTCCCTCTGGGGTAATGGTCTGTGGCACTTTGGAGCTATCTATGGGATCCTTAAACTCTACTAGGGCCAGGAAAGTGTGGGTGAGCAGATTAGCATGCCGACCCACCACCACAGGGTTTGTAAACCTTCCACCTTGGAAAGTACTCCCTGCACAGTGTCCGTATTGATACAGGGGATGTCCAGGATAAGCATAGCATTTGGGGGTCGATCTCCTCCCAGTACACCCATCCACCAGCGGTGCACAGCCACTTCTGTCGGGTACCCATTTTTTCTTAACAGTGGTTCGTAAATATGGCCACTAGAGGACACACAATCCCAGCGGTGAGCCTCAAGATGTAACCCCTAGATGGCGCTATCCCAGGGGCTACTACCCCTGCCTGATTTGCCACTAACAGGTTGAGGGCCTGGATCCAATGGCGGGTGCCTCCACCCAGAGGTCAGGGTTTGCAATAGTTAAACTAACTTGGTCACAGCCCTCTGGGACACTCGCAACCCTTCTTCCCACTAGTGGCCCACACAATATATCAGAATTACCTTCACAGTATACACTTACCCCAGGTCTGGTTCCGGCACTGGGACCTCCTGTGAAATGAGATACAGTGCAACAATCACAGTACAGTACTTTAACATAGACAAATACCTCAGGCAGTATAACTTTGCTGAAACAAGCAGCTCTGATTTATTTAGGGGGATATAACAAGGACAGGGGGAAATCAGGTTAATTAGCTTATCACTCTAATAATCTACCTATGGCTCTGTGCACAGGCCTATCCCTATCAGTTACTGTCCCTGGGTACCCAAGCCCTAGTGGCTAGTCCAAACCGTGGCAGCTGGTAGGGGCCCTTTCACACAGAGAAAAGGAGAATTAAACAGTCAGCAGTACAGTAATTCCATTTGGATTTAATGTGGCAATTCAACAGGGACGACCCTGAATTAGTACTCACGACCTCCAAATAAGATAGGGTCCTTCAATGTCAGCAGGGCTCACTTGAGGTACACAAACCTCTTCACACATCCATATAAAGAGCACTATACCAGGCAGGCTGCATCTGTATCCCGATCGCAATTACTGCACAATACCGGGAGAACACACAGCAGATTCAGTTCCTGACAGACCGAGTGCAATTTTCAGCAATTCCTCCAGTCTTCTACAGGGTGAGCCTGGTTTCTACTCTTCAGAGATCCTTTGATTCTTTTTCACAGGGCTGGATTCAGTCCTAACAAGCTGTTACACAAGCTGCAGACCGGAACTCTGGGCCTTACACACGTTTTTGACTAAAACTGCACACTGAAAAGCACAGGGCTCCTTCCTTCTTCACTGCCAAAGCTCAACTGAAACTCCAACCGACAAAAACCGGGCACTTCCTTTGAGTTCCTCCCAGTTCTTGACTGGATTGGCTGTCACTCACAATAGACTGCTGCTGTTGGTCCAAAAAGGCACTGAAGTCTAAACTACATCTCCCAGAGTCACTGCCCATACAATCCTCTTGTGGCTGGCTCAGATTATGAGTCCAAGGCATCATTTTAGAGCTAGCTTACCCCACACTGATTGGTCCAGTTCAGCAGTTCAAAACTAGAATGGGAACTAGCAGACACAGTTCTGACTGCAAAGAAAGCAGGTTAGACAAACTGTAATTTCATTATTACTCTAAATAATTTCTGGCAAACAGTTACATCTTTCAGATAGGTTCCTTTGCACTCCTAGTGACTGCAAAATGAAGTGAATTGGCAGCAGCTCGAGTGGTACTCAGAGAAGCACACAGTCCCCCCATACAAACTAATTATGTCTGCAAGCAGACAGCTCTTAAAGAGACAGTACCAGAGGCTCTAAAACACTCACTGATAAATGGCTTAAATGCCAAACACCATTCAGGCTTGGAGCATTCAAAGCAAGCTCCTGGAAGTCTTTGGGAACCCCCATTTGCAGGGGTTACACATAGTAGATAGTAAGTGATAAGCTAATTAAACTTGATTTCCCCTGTCCTTGTTATATTCCCCTAAATAAATCAGAGCTGCTTGTTTCAGCAAAGTTATACTGCCTGAGGTATTTGTCTATGTTAAAGTATTGTACTGTGATTGTTGCACTGTATCTTATTTTACAGGAGGTCCCAGTGCCTGAACCAGCCCTGGGGGTAAGTGTATACTGTGAAGGTAATTCTAATATATTGTGTGGGCCACTAGTGGGAAGAAAGGGGGGTTGCAGTGTCCCAGAGGGCCGTGACCAAGTTAGTTTAACTATTGCAAACCCTGACCTCTGGGTGGAGGCACCCGCCATTGGATCCAGGCCCCTCAACCTGTTAGTGGCAAATCAGGCAGGGGTAGTAGCCCCTGGGATAGCGCCATCTAGGGGTTACACACATCAAGCAGAAGATGCGCGGTATCCATTTTGATATCCAGACACATGAACTTTGAGGAGCACCAGGTGTGGACCGACCCAGTGAGTTGACTGGTGTTGATTCAGGGCACACTACATGGGTTGGAGGTCACACTGGCTAACATTTATGCCCCTCCCCCCCGGCATCAACACCCCGTATATTAAATTCTTAATGGACACTCATCACCAACACAAAAGGCATGCTGCTGTTGGCCAGTGATTTCAGTGCAGCACTCAACCGCCAAGTCAACTCCTAAAACCCGACAGAAGCATCAGACAGCTTCTCAAAAATACTTTAAAACCTTTGCTAAAGAGGTGGGTTTGGTTGATTTATGGAGTGCCCTGAATCCCAGAATACGCTGATGCACACTACTCAACAGTGCATTTAGTTACTCCAGAACAGACTATTGCTTTACCCGAAATTGAAAACCTTACCCGTGTCACTAACAGCACAATCGGGGACATAAATCTCAGATCATCCATCTGTGAGTACCTTCTGGGAGCTGGGACTGGAGAGAAGGTCCACGAGATGCGCTTAAACCCTTACCTCCCAATATCTGCACCATTCCGTACCTTTATTAAGGAAAAACTGGTAGAGATCATGTCCAACGACTCCCCAACAGACACATCAGTGGCAATATGCTGGGACACCATCAAAATTATGCTAAGAGGGCAACTAATGCAATACACCTCCTGGTTTAAAACATGCCAAGAACGTAAAACTTTGGAGGGTACACCGCATTTTCTGTAGCTTGCCCATAAAGGAGACAACTCGGTCCTTGCACATTTCTCCCAGGTTAAAACTGATCTAGACAACTGGCCCTAGAGCAAACAAATAGATCTCACTTTCCTACGACAGCACTATTATAAAGTAGGAGCCAGATCAGCTCGTCTGCTGGCGTACCAACTCCAGAGGCAGCAAAGGTTGATGACAATAATAGCAATCGTGCATCCCCACTCAGACACTAGATTAACACAATACCAGGACATTGCTTAGGCCATTAGGGCCTACTATGAGACCCTGAACACCCCTGACCATACCCCAACACAGCAGGGAATAAACTTCCTGACCAAAGTGTCCCTCCCACACTTTACAACAGAAAAAAGGACAGCATCTCATGTGACCGATTACTGGAGCCGAAATTGAATCCGCAGTCAATAATTCAAAGACTATGAAAGCCCTGGGCCCAGATGGATATGGTGCAGAATTTTATAAACTTGTTAAGGGAGAACTTCAGACTAGTCTGTCTGGAGTGTTTAATGAAGTTATGCTAGGCAAACCTGCTCTACTCACCTGGGCACATGCTACAATCTCAGTAATTCCAAAGTAAGGCAAAAATCTCCTACAGGGCTTGTCCTGTTTCAGTGTTAAACACCTCCTACAAACTATACATGAGACTTAGCGCATTGGGTGGCTAGTCTTCTACCGGATCTGATCAACCTGATTAACAAAGATCAAACTGGCTTCATTCAGACCTACACCACAACAGACAACATTAGGAGAACCCTGCATATCACGCATCAAATGCAAAAAAGGTCCCGACCCACCCCCTCTGTATCGCTCAGTTTAGATGCCGAAAAGGCATTTGACAGTCTTCTGGCCCGTTCTATACTCTGTTCAACGAAAGTTCGGGTTTGCTTACTCATTTATATATCTACTACAAAGTATATTTTATATATATCATGCCCCACATGCCTGTATCAAAATTGGTGGTCACCACTCTGAAAACGTCTATCAAGGCACCCGACAGGACTGCCCTATGTACCCCTTTCTCTCTGCAGCTTTCACTGAACTCTTAGCCCAAGCAATTAAAGGCACGGAAATCCTCCGTGGTATTTCCCTAGGAGGAGAGGAACACCATATTGCTCTGTATGCAGACAATGCCCTACTTTATCTGCCAAATCCATAAGTATTCCTCCCGGCGGTGCTTGAAATCATCACTCAGAGCTGGCTCAGTGGCACAGAGGGTGGAAGCGCCTTACCTCTCGACACACCAGGGACCCATGTTCAGGAACGAGCATGGGTTGCTGGGGGTTGGTCGAGAGGGAGGGGTGGGAGTGGATAGAGCGGCCTCCTCTCCTGGACTGGGAAGGTAGGCCCCTCTGGCTCTTGACTGCCACCGAGTGGAGGCTCACTGGTAGCGACGGAGCTCTGCAGGGGCTGGCACTAGGCCGGGTGGGCCGATCAGAGTGTGCTTGGTACTGGTATGCATGTGCACCTCCATGTACATGCACTGCCATGAATGGCCGAGGTCCCTGGGTAAAACCAGACAGAAAATGGAACCCTGGAGGCAGGATGAAGATCGACCCGCCAAACACGCCGCACCGGTGGATGGGCACATACTGTAGTCCTGTGGCAGAGGATGCAGGTATAAAGCAAGTCCCAGAGGAGCCGGGTGATGGGGCTTGGGGGGTTCGGACAGACGGGCAGCTGGAGTAAGGAGCACAAACAAATAATTAAAAAGTAAATAAATTATCACTCAGAGCAGCAACATATCAGGTTACCGCATAAACAAGACAGAGTCACTGTGTTTTCACTTTACCCCAAACCTGGCCTTTAGAAATATATACCCATTCCGCTGGGATCTGCAAAAGTTACAATATCAGGGGATCTTCCTTAACACTAGATCCCACTCAGTTTTTTAAATACAACTATTCCCCATTTACCCAGCAGATGAAACAAGATTTTAGAAACTAGGGGACACTAACACTGTCACTACAGATAGAAGTGATAAACATGGTTACCCTGCCCAGAGCCTTTTACTTGTTTCAGAGCCTGCCAGTTGTACTTCTGGCAGGAGTATGGAAACAATGGAACAGGAAAATATCCCCGTTCATATAGGTGGGTCAGAACCCCAGAATAAAACTGCAACAGCTTTGCCTGGCAAAGGGCGGGGGGACTTCTAGCTCTACCCTCACTCAAAACTATACTACTGGGCTGCACACCGATGCTTTGTGATGTACAGGGACCTGGAGGGACCACGTGGGTCATGGTTGGTCATAGAAAGTGACCTCTTCCCCTTCCAGCATTATGTCCAGGTGACTTACTACAATGTCGCCACAACTGAAGCCTCTCTCCCTCACAATCCTTGGCTCCATTATCAAGTCACTGTGTGGCACTCCATCTAACCCCATTTCTATCACACCTTTGCACTATAAACACAGCTCAAACATTTCATCCTATCTTGGCAAGATAATAGATTCCACTTTTGACTTAGACTATCATTGAGGTACACACATCACTTCTTCACTGGCTCAACATTACTATCCTTCACATAAATGCAAACTAAATTCCACTTACAACGATCAGACTTTTACGAATATCTCCAAATCTGGCACAACGTTCTCTCCTTACCTTTAGCAACCCGTAACCCAACTAATTTCCCTCATATTACTGCATACTTCTGAACCTTCTTCCAGACTGGTATGCAGCCACATATGATCTCACAGTTCTACCAGGTTTTACAGTCCACACTTTGAATTTAGTCTATAGCAGTAGCCCAGAAACAGTAAACTGAGATGAACTGATGAGGAGACCTGGCTTACAGCATGCAGATATACTTCAGAGGTGACAAGTTCACACCAGTGAAGAGAATATGCCTGGAAACAGCTCAACAGATTTTTCCATACTCTGGTGAGCACAGTTCACCATCTCCCGGCAGCATATTCTGCTTGTTGGAGGAGATGTGGTGAACAACGAGCAACACACTAGCACATCATGTGGGCCTGTCCAGAGATTAAACCCTATCTCGATAACATACAAACAGACCTACAGGACATCTTTGATCCCTCTCTTGAACTCACTCCGCAACTATATATCCTATTACAATACCCTCAAGGCAGAAGGGACCCTACCTCCCGATGCCTTCTGGGTATTCTCATCACACTTGCTAAAAAAAATAATTACTAGACTATGGCAGACACCTACCCTGCCAGATGTGAATGGATGGAGAACATTAATATTTCAAATGCATCAGCTGGAAAGACTTGCTGCCTCTCTTAACGACCGCAGTGAAGCGTGTGCAACACGATGGAAGAGATGGTTGGTGCATGCCATGAGCAGAGACCCTAACATAATCCCACAAGAACAAATACGTACCATAGGATACTAGGGGGTCCCCGATCAATCCTATTCCTTAACATTTTCTGAGATCTAGAAATGCCAGACTCTCCAAGACCACCTCTCCAGTCCCCAACTTAAGCTACTCCTTAGACGGGGTAACACAGCATCAAGGAAAACTGTATTACTCTTTATGCACCATAAATTATTCCTTATTTAATATATGGATCTTCAATTTAATAGGTCTGTAAAGCATACAAAAAAAATCCAGTAATACCCTCAAAGGTTCAGTGATAATAGTACTGTCAATCACTGGTAATAGTACTATCAATCACTGTTAATAGCATCGTTTTGTGGTGATAATAGTATTGTTGCAAGCTTCCGATAATATAGCTTCTGCCCCCACATCATAAGCGTGTCTCCTCATTGGTCGCTTTTCCTGTGTGGTCGGGCAGAACAGTTTAAAAAACATGGCGGCCCTTCTGTCGGTTAGCGAGAGCGAACTCAGCCGTCGCGCTTCTCGCTTTTTTATTTTACTTTCTTTCCCCTCAGAAAATGAAACGATCTGGTTGATCCTGCCGTTTAGGTCCTGAAGAGCAGGTAGGAACACAATTTTAAAATAAAACAGGCAGGGGTTGGGAAGCATCACGAGTGGAGCAAGCAGACAGCTGAACCCACAGCGAAGAACAGTCCGGCGGTCGACCAGTACAAAGTCAGCTCTCCACTGAAATGGTCAACCGCCAATTCGAAACAAACCTCGCATCCATATATTAAAAAAATTACTGATAGGTTTCTGTGTCCATTACCAGGGAGTAATAGCATCTCGAGGTTCTGGACACATTGGAACCTCTCGAGCTTCGCTCTCGAGGTTCATGTATCCAGAACCTCTCGATGCTATTACTCCCTGGTAATAGACACAAACCTATCGGTTATTCTATATTTAAAACTGCATAATTTACTCTTCCCCACTCGAACAAAAGGGAGCAGAGAATGGTAAATTAAGGTGTTGCTTCTTGAAGATTACTATGCTTAAATGTACTTAAAGACATATGTACAGAGTATTAAGACATTAGAGGATGAGCCATGCTGTACCTGGAAAAGTTGAAGAAACATATTTACAAAAAAGGCTTTGTAGGAACTTTATACTGGGTTGATCAGGGTGAGGGGGCAGGGCCTTCTTGAGTTGGTGCAGAGATTTTAAATTATTTTTGTATTAGCACCTTGAGGCTTTAATAGGCCATGGATTCCCCTTACCTTCTAGTTTGCCCCCCCACCTGGGTTACAACGAGACTGACATTATGAACAGCGATAAGGTGCTGCAAATCTTTTGAATTTACCATTCTTGTAATGTTTGTCCGAGAGTTGCTCCATTTCTAGCAGATTTGATGTTACACGATGAAAATCACTCCGTTTATATTGTGTTGTCCTATTGTTCATAGATTATAAACAGTGCACACCTAGGACCAGTGTTTAGTTAATGTTTATTTAATTTGCTAATTTTGCTACTACTTAGCTACGTATCTGGTTTGCTTTTATTCTAGGTAGCAGCAGCAGATGGGGCACATAAATCTTTGTTGCAGAAGCAATAATAAATTGGACCTTAGTATGTTCGTAAGGAACTCTGAGGTACATTTCTGTAAATCGTAGAGGAAAGGAAAAGGGAAATTGTTTACCCAGAAAAGGCATACTAAGCCAGAGCTTGTTTCCAGGTGCAACCAGGGAGTATAAGCACGTTAAGTGACTTGCTTAGGGTCACAGTATGCAAGTGGGGGCTGATGGGATTCAAACCCAAGTCTCCAGGTTTGCAGCTCAGTACCCTTAACCACTATATATACACTATACAATGCCTCCTAATCATAGTGTGATCCAAGGCCGTATAGTAGTTACCAGTCTAATATTTTAAGATCATCTTTTCAATTCATTTTCTTGTTTTGCAATAGACCCTCTGTGCGGAAGTATTATGCATCCTACAGCGTTGTGTTTCAATACTCTTTTCTGTGAATGTACTTTCTCTGTGGTTCAAGAATGTAAGTTAGCACTTATAAAATCAGTAAAATACAAATGAACTAAAAAAAAATTTCACAACTTTGATGGCAGAAATTGCTCCTATAAAATTTAACAGATTAAGCTCATACTTACTGTTATCCTGAATAATGCGCATGAGGTACTCTGCGGATAAGTTTCTAAGTGCTCTCTTGTGGGGCAAGCCCAACCGATGTGGGAACACAACTGATGTATCAATCACATTGCTGTGAAGAAGCTGTGAAACAAATAGAACATTTTAGGCAGGAACTGTAATGCAGTAGTAATTATAAAATGGGTAGTAAAAAAGTCAAAACCTAATTGGTCAAATAGCATCACCTGACTGTCATAGGAAAAACCCTCTAATATTATATTTGTAATATAAAAATATAGTATACAATTGTCTCACATAAGTCAGCCTGTGCTTCAATGGGTGCTGCCCCCACCCCCCCACACACAGGTTGCAGTGAAGCTACAGGATATGTAAACTGACCAGAGGATGTGTGAAATTGACTAGTGAAGAGAAAACCTAGTTTCCTGTTCTGTTCTTAATTAAGACTCTGGCCATCTGCCAGAGGATAAGCCTCAAACTTTTATGATTTCCAAGAGGAACCTATTGATAACAACATTGTGTTAAAAGCCGTAAAACCTTTGCTCTGCCTTGGGAACAGGAACCACAATCAGTTCAAAGAAATGTTTGAGTAGACCGTCATATGTAGGAAATGACGTTTTGCTGATGTTCACATTTATTAAAATACATCCTGGTAGAAATTATGTGGATTAACACTAAGGGAGGGTCTAACTGACCTCACAGAAGGGGAGATGCCCCTGAAAATTATCCAGTATCTGGGAAACAGAGTGATATCATCTTGGGCTCTGAAGAAACAGAGGATTGTGTATGAGTAAGCATACACAACAAGGCAGTTGTGATCGAGAGGTTTCCGTGGTAACCAGAGACCTCGAGAGCACAGCTCGGAGGTCCGTCCTACGAAACCTCGAGATCTAACTGCCTTGTTGTGTATGCTCTCCTCATACAATATTTTATAGTGTATGGGCAAGCATAATCAGCGCTCCGTGATCCCCCAAATAAGTCAAATAAGGCTTGCTTAGTGATGTGTAGCAGCGCACCGACTTCCACATCGCCGTGGGCTGCTCAATTGCGCTTGCGCGAATGCGTTCGATCTTGTTGTGCTGCACCGGTGACGTACCCGGTGCAGCACAACAAGATAGTGACGCACTGAGGCAAGCACAACAACGCTGTTGGGAGCATGGATTTCCATGCTCAACAGTGTTCTACCATACACTATAAAGATCTAACTAAAAGAGCATTTAGAAAGTGATGTCTTTGTGTTAGGAGTGTTGTTCTGAATCTTCCTTTTTTTGTTTTATAAGAGTGTAAGCGGTATGATATATTGTTCCATGTTTAATTTTATCTTTTTATCATATTTTTAGTAAACCACATTTTCTTTAAGATACTGCCTGTGTCTCCTCAGTCATTGCTGAGCCGATATGAAGTCTGACAGTTGTTAAAAAGACTTGATGGTGTTACTGAGCTTGGAAAAGGCAAGAATATACCAAAGGTCTCTTATAGAGTTTTAAGGGTTCATTTTGGAGACCTGGCTAGGTGCCCCTGGGCGAAGGGTTGTACCACATACCCCTAAGAGGGTATGCATCTGACCCTGTTAATTGGGTATGCTAGCATAAGATTTGCAGTTTGAATCCCTCCAGAACGTGAGGCTAACAGGTGATTCGGACCCAAAGCAGATAGGAGGGCTACCCTGTCTGTTACCTGTTCACACTATTGCACTCTGTGGTTGGCACTGTGGGAGCAGAGGGCCTGATCTATGGAGTGCGTCTGTGACACTGACCACTTATTAAATCTCCTATTTAATCAATACTGACAGCCAGAACTACTTTCCATAACCAATATCCATCCCTAGAGAGGAAATTTCAAAACAAAGGCAGCCATTTTTAACACTAAATATCACTAAAGCCTGTCAAACATTAGTGATATTATATTATGGATATCAGCTTCAATCTTTTTGGCCACTTAACACTGAATCAGTGGTCAGATGAGCACTTTACAGAGGCTGAACCTCCCACAAAGAAAAAGAAAATGAGACAAATTAAATGAAATACCCCATATACTTGTGCATGTCAGGTTTTTAGTGCCAGAAATAGGCACTAAAAAACAGAGACTCTACTTCTAGGTGAGGCTTACCTATCTGCAGGTGTTTCACCAGCCTGTAGAGGGCTCCAGTCAGCTTATCCGTGAGTTTTTTTTATTGCAGTGCTTGAAAAGATGGTCTGCGCAAATGTCCCCCTCCTCCGCTCAACTGTAGAATGGAATGAGGCCGATGCCTTTTCTGCATTTTTTTATTGTGACTTAAAATTAACATTTTGGTGACTAAGAGAAGGTATGTGATAGTTATACCTGTTCCATCAAAGATGCAGAAAAGGCCACACAATGTGCAACTGGAGTTAATTCTGTGGTCAACTTACCTGTGAGGTACATCTAAAAAAACTGCTAAAAATCACAGGAAAAGGGGATCAACTTATACATGAGTACATACAGGAGCTGCAGAAAATATGAGTAAGCACTTAACACTGTCCAGCAGTGATAACGATCTACCTGAGCAAATAAAAACAAAAAAGAAGAGCACAGCCTAGGCTGTCAAAGTGTTTGAAGAATGGCTGGGCAGTACAAATAAACCAGTAAGTTTCAGGGGAATCTCAGCAGAAAATCTGTCTGCAGTGCTCCAGGAGTTCTATATGCCTCTGTTCGTGGTTGTGAGGAAAACAATATACAGTCAGCAGCCTCCTCTGTTTAAGAGCTGGACTGAATTGCCTTTTTTTTGTTTTTTTTAAAAACAGACAAGAGATTCTTTAACATCACCAGTGATCTGGGTTTCAAATCGGCCCACAATGCGTTTGTGGCAGTCCTAAAACAGTTCCGAAAAGACGGCAATGACAGAGCGGCCCACCACCTGCCAATAAGCCACGCTACCTAGTAAAGCTTTGTCAATCCAAAGCGCAGTCACCCAATACTGCTCCCAGATTACAGCACTGTCTGGTTTGAAATACAACTATGTCTGGCACAGCGCAGCCATGAACGTGTCCAAGCTCAAGCAAGACTCCTTTACTATGAAAGCTGATGGGTCCAGCCCAGTGGAACAGAGGGTTGAGGCGCAGGGAGAACAGGAGCTGGATCGAGCAGCCACAAGGCAGCCCTCCGGGAGACTCATTTCTGCCATACAGCTGCTCCCAGGTGGAGATCTTAGGGCAGCGCAGGATGGCGAGTGGCATGAAGGGAAGGAGTTGTGGGGACCGCAGCATGAGCATGCCTCCACATGCGAACGTGCAGCTGTCCTGGTGGCAATGCTGGTAATGGGGACGTCTGCCTCAGATGGATGAGAGTCCAGAGTTGGGGGAGGCCGCCTGCCAGCTCCCTAGCCCCCAAAAACAGGGGATAAGAACCAATACACTGATCAAGGCAAAGAATATTTCACCAAGACATTTAATGCCCATGCAAAAATTCACATGATAAAAAAAAAAAAAAAAAAAGACAGTGTGCCTTCTTGTTTGCTGACCCTAAGAACCCTAACTGACCCAGTACAGTTGTACAAAAATACATCAATGAGAACACTCACACCAATGCCCCAGTTCAACTGTCACAATTTGTTCTGGACCAACACCAGTACAGCCCTACAACCCATGGGAGTGAACTTCTCGGACACCTAATGGCCAAAATTTCAAAAGAAGCTTAACTATCACAGTGGTACACAGATCATTCGATATGGAGTACCGCTGTGCAAATCACATCAGCGAATGGTTGGCTTTATGATAGATAATGAGCATCACTGGTCACCGCTGCGAAAGCAGCTTAAAAAACTACTGGACTACCTCGAATGCTAACCAAGAAAAGTAGAGCAAACTGCTAACCAGTGCAGGGGACTCAACAGCAAATGACAAACTCACCCCTGAAAGCCGTAGTCCAGCTGAGTAGTACTTGCTGGCAGAAAAGCTACAATTTTCCCTCCAGCAGTTTATCCACACCGCAGTCTTCAAGACTGCTGCAAAACGAATGAAGCCGACTTCCAGCCATGTCAGCAACCTATTGGCAGCTTGATTCTGCAGCTCTGTATGCTCCCCAGCCCAAATCATCCAACATCTGCCTGCCTTACTATGGATTCCCCTGCTAAGAGCACCTGCTCCAAAGCCCTACCCTGAAAAACCAGGGACACAGGTACAAAAACTGAAGGGCCTTTCTTCTGAAAAACAGCAAAGCGTTACCCGATACCGTGAACCCAGGAGGCTTCGTGAAGACTAATCAGCCTCACATGGAGAGAACTTAAACTTGACTGCTACAATCCAGCATACAGCAAAAATGGTGAATAAAAGTGATAAATCCCTCACACAACTACATAGCGACATCAAGACAATTGAACTGAGGATAGAACAAGTGGAAGAACGAATAACCACTGTGTCGGAACAGACGGACAGACACAATCGCCTTCTCATATACCTGCTGGCCCAAGACAGAGAATTAACCCACAAGCTGGACGATCCTGAAGGCCATAGCTGGAGGCAGAACATTAGAATTTCTGGCGTTCCCGAGGGGGCTGAAGACAGAACCAAAAACACCATTACCTTCCACCAAACCTTGCTAAGGGAAGCTTTACAAGTTCCTGAGTACTTTGACTTGAATATGAATGGGCCCACAGGTTGCAATGCCTAAATCAATCGATGCAGGGCTCGACCTCATTCATTTGTTGTCAAGCTCACTTCAAGCCACCAAGGAGGAACTCCTTAAGAGGGCCTGGCAGCACAAAGCGCTCCAATACAGTAATTTGAGTCTCCATGGATAATGATTACACCACTGAAGTGCAGGAACGCTGATGCACTCTCTGGCAAGTACTAAAACAACTCAAAGCCAGAAACCTGAAGGCACAGATTCTTTACCCAGCAAGGCTGCATGTGGAAAACTCCCCCAGGTCCTCAGACTTACTTGAAGCGGCTCCTTACCTGGAAGAGCCTGGGATCCAACTTTCTTCTTTGGCTAAAGAACGACTGGAATGTGATCTGCTTCAGTCGACCTGGGAGGTAGCCTGCAAAGGTCATGTCCACAGATTGGGAGCAACTCTCAGCAAACCCACAAATCTCCGAGGTGACATTGGATCCTTGCTGAAAAACTTTGGGGGTACCACTGCACACAATAGTAGTCCTCCACGTTCCCAGAATTCCTCAGCGGAAGCATCAACGTCATCCTCAGACCCAGATATGGCCATGGAGTTTTGGTTTGGATGTTTACCTTCTCGCAGTAAGGCAGTGCTACCCTACCTGCCTGCTGCAGAGTGCTCGGACTCTTCTCCCATGGATCGGATGATTTTGTTTCAGGACACCAGAATGTGTGATCGCCTCACATCAGCCTGCTGTTTCACTTATTCATCTGCCCTCGCAGTAAGTACTGTGTAGCTCACAAGGAAATCTTTCTTGGGGGGAGTGCGCCAAGGACTGAATAAAGCGGGACTCTGCTTAGTCTTTGTCCTGATGGGGTCCGGACCCCGCTTACTCTAATATCATCAAAGTTCTACCTTCATTGCAGAAGTTAAGCAGCTCCAGGTCCTGCCATGGGTCACCCCAGAAGGGCTTCATGCAGTCACAACAGACTGATGCTTGTTCAGCGATATACAGTATTTCTATCTAGTGACCAGCAAGGCTCATACTTAATAAATATTAACTTCTGCCTACCATACTGAATTTTGGCCTAAAGTCACTCGCATGATTACCCATATGTGGACCCTCCTTTAAGCTACAATCACAGTTCAGAACAGTATACCGGCGGACTCTAAGGGCTACAAGCTCTATAATGTTATCCACTATGTGTTAGCCGTCTTCTGTTTTCAGCTTAATATTTATGGTAATTCTGGCCTCCATGTTCCAATAATTTAATTAAGCCTACAGGTTATTTTGCTGATGAGCAGCTTCTTAGAGTTTCTTCTTTGTATCAGATATATTGCTCAGTTTGTTATTTGCTGTTGACACTAGCATCTGTTCCAGAGTTCCATTATCAGTGTAGGATTAAGAGTAGGGGTTTATCACCCCTACGATTCTGTTTGGTGTTCCTAATACAAAATATCTTACTGAAAGGTACCTGTGGTAGGGGTGTCAAGAGCCCCAGCCCCAAGGCACAGTAGGACCTCCTGTTTGCAGAAAGAATCCCCCTTTTTACAGAACTCGTGAGCAGTTGTAGGGTTCAAGAAGAATTACCAACCTTCCTTTTCCCAGTGGGAGGGTGGAAGCGGAAGTTTCGAGTTCCCTCGACTCTGTACTACATTCGGGGTTTGAATCCCACCACTGCCACTGGCAGCCTCTTGCCCGAGTAGTTTTTTAGTATAGCTGAGTGGTCACTATCTTCGTTATCAAGACACACAGTCTTTGCAAACCCTTCTGTTTAAATGTTAGATCACAGAGTCGGACCCCAGGCACAGTTGATAAGAAAAATCATAAAAGTTTACTTAAATAAAAACAATACAGTAAATTCTACAATTTGGAATATCTTTGAACTGCAGACAATACCAAAATTAACACTAGATGGTTTACAGAAAACAATAGATACTGTTCTAAACTATACCTTTTTCTGATGTTAGAGTCCACGAAGATTAAATGTCCTTGTGGAGATGAAAATTCTCTCCCTGTACATGAAAGTTCATTAAGCAACAGAGTTTGTAGCAAGTTTGTGATCAGTCAGTTCTCTGAAGGCCCTTTTAAAAAGACTCCAGGTGCTTCCTTGGTGAAAAGTCTTGGTTTCCCAAATTCTGACTTTAAAATCAGAATTTTCTGTTCAGTATGTGCAAAGTGTAATTTCCACACACACTGGTCTGGTTTCAGAAGTTTTTTCCCCAGGCCTACACATATGCTTTCTAGTTTAAAAGTATATACCAGCTTGGCTAGCTCTAAGATTTTCCAAGTGCTCACTCAGGCTCCTGACTCCAAACAAACTTCTCCGCTGCACTGATGTTTCCAATGGGTTTATTAGATAAAGTCTGGTCATTTTCAAGTCCCACCCACTTCTTCTCTCCTTTGAGATGGGGTGCGACAGTTTACCTTTTCCTACAGGTGTCACTGTGGTTCCATGTCAGATTCCACGTCAACCCTCTGCAATATCTGATCCATGCATTTGGCTCGACTCCTGACCCCTAGGCCATTCCATGACCTCCTTCTTGTCACTGGAAACTACATGCCCAGTTTTGTCTAATAGTTTGTCTTTTCGGGTCATAAACCTGTCGGTCCCTTATTTGGAGACATACCAGACCCACCCTAGCTGTAACAGAAATTCTGACTATTTTGTATTTACTTTTAAAAGCCTTTTAAAGAGACAGTATCTCAACTCTAAAGTACATTACAACACATACAATAAGAACCTAAATAAAAGATGTAGGCCTATCTGGCGACAGGGGGTCATCTTATTAATTACTCCATATGTTGACACTATTAACAGGGAAGTGACCCAATTATTGATTTACCTGCTTAATGGGCAGAATCAGCCCACAGCCCACTACCTTAAGGACGGCTGGCATGTAGTCCCAGACACTGCACCTCCTACTTTAGCCAGGCAGTCACCTCAATGAATAATTTGCTTATTGGGGAGTGAGCTGGCTCTTTTCCTCAAGGTGTGGGAAAAGTAGTGTCACAAGGGTGACACACCACAAACAAGGGGCTGCACCCCTGTTCGACCTTGGAAGCTGGAGGGAAGGGGCACATACGGCGATCGCCTCAGTCATCCTAAAATTATATCACCTGGCAACACTAAGGACATAGTATGAAATTATTTTGCACTGAATTTCTTGCTAGAATATTTGCTCCTATTAGAGTTCTCTTGTACATGATTTGTATCTACTACTGAATGGTTCTTGTTGCTAATAATGTTTGTTTATGTTGAGTTTTTATTACCGTTTTTAAATGCATCTCTTCTAACGGTTCAGGGTACACAGCACTACTTTAGGCAACTGTTTGGATCTTTGTTACTTTTAGATGAACAGCTAGTATTACAGATTACTTCCAAAGTGAATATTTATGACATATACTTCTTCAAAAGTTCATTCTTACGATGTAAATGGTATGAACAGCACTGTGAAGAAGAAAGAAAAAAAAATTACTCACCGTAGTAATAATGTTTCCTTTTAATTTCTCTTACCTGTGTGTCCCCCGAGGTGCAGTAAAGGCTGCCATTGTCCTGGACTTTCCGCTGCAAGTGTGCATCCATCTGAATTTATCCACTTGCAAGTGACTGGCGATGGAGCAGTACTGGCCCCGGTACCTGGCCCATGTTGGAGGGTGTCCACTTTTTATGGTGGGGCCATCTGCCTGTGGGGTGGTCTGTGATCCCTGGGCTGGATCTTTGACCATCGGCTCCAGAGCTGGAGTGACTGGAGGACAGGGGCAGGGACGGCATGAGGTGCCTCTTTTGCCAGCATAGGAGAGGGCCAAAGGTGCGACTCATCTATTTCGGTCGGACTTTTCCTCCTGGAGGAACACAGACACAGAGGACAGCATCCGTAGTTCCTTTCCCGGGATCTTTTGGAGGTGTGGAGCGGTCAGGGAATAATCCATCTGTGACTGGGGCTTTCTTCCATGCCTTGCTGGCTGTGTTCTCTACCAGACTGGAGTTTATTCTGCTGGTGACCATCAGAGGAGCTGTGTGTGGCGGCTGGCAGTTTGTCTGAGACTACCAGTAAACTTTTTCACCTGCTTCATTAATCTCCATCGTACCGAGAGTTGGTGAGAGAAGCTCTGGGTTGTGAGTCAAGTTATTGCCTCCGGTGGATCTCAAGTTTTACTGTTCTGTTCCCTAGATAGCTTGCCCAGTAGAGACTATGAACACTGAAAGGGCCCTTGATCTCGTAATAGTTCTGGGCTGGAACAGTTTTCTTACAAGTTGACTGATTTTCTAAATTTCTTGACTTTTAGCCCAGTCTTGCAGGGCAGTATTTTTAAGTCCTGCAGGTTGCTCTCCTGGGAATTTGGGGGCGAGGGATAGAGGAGAGGAGGTCAGTTCTTGTTCTCCTTGATCTCTCCTCAGCATTTGATACAGCAGACCATTGTGTGTTACTTGATCACCTGCTAGAGTACTGTGGACTCACCGGCACCGTCACTTGCTGGTTTAAGTCCTACCTCGCGAGCAGGAGACAACGGGTGGTGATGGGGAATTTCTCCTCCCTGAGGCAACTGTCCTGCGGGGTTCCTCAGGGTTCAGTCTTCTCCCTGTTTGCCATATACATGCTTGCCTCTGGGTGAGCTCATTAGGAAGTACAACTTGGGTGTTCACTGCTATGCAGCTGTATCTTTCCTTTGCACCTGGAACATCAAACACAGTGGAGGTGCTTAATACCTGTCTCACCAAGATCAATGACTGAATGGCCTCCAGCTGGTTGTGACTGAACCCCGATAAGACGGAGGTGTTGGTGATGGAGTCTAACAGAAGGCGTGATAGGTTGGGCCTCTGGGGCTGCAACAGGGTTATTCCTGGGACTGACTCCATTGAAGGCCTCCTCTAGGGTGCGTGATCTGGGTGTTATTGTTGACAACGGGCTGTCACTTAAATTTCAGGTGGCGTTCGTGGTCCGTACCGGTTTCTATCATTGAGGAATATTGCTAGGATTAAGCCCTTGGTTCCACCTGAGGACCTCCCCACTTTGATACATGCCTTCGTGATGTCTACGCTCGACTATTGTAATGCGCTCCTCTTCGCTGTCTCGGGGGGGGGGGTCCTCCTTCGGCTGCAGCTAGTGCAGAACACGGCCACTAGGCTGTTCACTGGACAGCCTAAATATAGCCACATCACTCCGGTTTTGTGTGAACTGCACTGGTTGTCAGTCAGGTGGAGGGTTCTCTTCAAGGTGGGACTGCTCACCTTTAAGGCCCTACACGGTCTTGGCCCTGGTTATATTTCTGACCTTCTGTCACCTGCTGCGCCAGTACACTCCCTTCGCTCCTCCTCTAGGGGCCTCCTAGCAGTTTCCAGGATGAGATTAAAAACTGTTGGAGACAGAACATTTAGTGTCGCCGGACCAGTCCCGTGGAACTAGCTTCCTCCAGCTATTAGGGAAGCCCCTTCAGTTGGGGCTTTCGAGGCCTGCCTGTTTAGTCAGGCCTTCCCAAACCTACCTTTTTAGGCATTACCATTAGCCTTTAGTACCTGGTCAGGCTTTGCTGTATTTTAACTATTATTAGCCTGATGTTTTACACATTTATTTTTGTTTTATCCTGGTTTATATTTATTGTATTCTGTTATTTTTTCTTTTGTACTTTCTATCTGTATGGAGCTCAGAGAGTCTGGGATTGGACACCTAAGGAAAATTTGCCTTGCCTTTCTTTCAAGGTGTCCTTTAGCATTAGTACCTATGTGCAGCAAGCTGACTAGATTGAACTGCCTTGGAGGTGGAGCCATGAATATTCATGTAATGAACTGGCCAATCAGAAAAGAGCAGGAGGGTGTGCTGCGTGGAGCCTGCCCAGAGGGCACCATATTTTTTTTCAAAGGAGGAATGGGAACATGCCCATGTTAGTGTGGACCGCCAGGATCCAAAAATCATGCAACATGAACAGAAAACCAAGAAAACTTTGCTTTAAATGTAATTCAAAAACTCAGGAACAAATTGGCAAAAATGAAGAAACAGAGTCCTCTTCAGTTAGGTTTCCTGGGGAGAAAAGGTGGAAGCTTACTGTTGCTAAAGGACATCTTGTTAGAAACAATATTACTATGGTGAGTAATTTTTTTCTTCTCATCCCGGGGTCCTTTAGCATCAGTAACTATGTCCAGACTACAAAGCAGTGCAGTTTGGAGGTGGGTACAGAACCTACTTAGGGAAGCGGCTCTGCAGGACCACCCTGCCAAATTCTGCATCAGATCTGGACTGTACATCCAGGCAATAATGCTTTCTGAAGGTATCTATAGTCTTCCTCCATGTGGCTGCTTTGCAGACATCAAGTAAGGGAATGTCCCTTGCAGCTGCCACTGTGGCAGCAGTGCTCCTGGTAGAGTGAACCTGGAGGCCCTCAGGGGGCCATTCAACAGCCTTGTCATAGCAGAACTGAATACAGGAGACTATCCAATGAGAGATGGTTCTCTTAGTGGCAGACCTTCCTCTACCGGCCTCCCCATAGGTGAGGAAAAGCTAGGTAGTTGAGCCCCTGAACTGCTTGGTGTGCTCCAAGTAGTAGAATATGGCTCTCTTCACATCCAGACTATGGAGACTCTGCTCTCCAAGAGTGGATTTTTCAGTGAAAAAACAGGAAGAGTGATAAGGCTGGTTAAGGTGAAACTCAGAGACCACCTTAGGCAGAAACGTCCCATTTGCGCCAAGCACTACCTTGTCCCTGTGAGGGATAATGTAGTTGGGATCTGTGCAGAGTGCTTGCAAGTCAGATTCTTTTAGCAGACGTAATGGCCACAAGGAAGACAGTCTTCCAAGTGACATTTCAGATGGGCCCTAGCAGCCATGGGTTGAAAAGATGGCTCCAGGAGCTTGACAATGCACAGGTTAAGGTCCAAAGGAGGAACAGGTTTCCCTGATTGTGGGCTGAAGATGAAGGCCTTTAAATAATTTTTTGACAAAAAGGTAATGAAACAATTGTCTGCTCCTTGCCTATGGACAGGTAAGCAGAAATTGCAGCAAGGTGCAGTTTTAAGGATGAGGCCTTGAGACCCGCGGTCTGTAAGTGAGCCAAATAGTCTAGAATATTGGGGACTGATGCTTTGAGAGGATTGAAATGTTTTCCCTTGCACCAGAAAGAAAATGTTTTCCACTTGGCTGCATAAGTTTTCTTGGTTCTAGGTTTCTGAGCCATTCTCAGGATGCGACGGACCTGTTCTGAATACTAGAATTCTGGGTACTCCAACTCCTCAAGAGCCAGGCTTTGCGGTGAAGAGACTGCAGACTGGGATAAGTTACCTGTCTGAGTAAGAGTCGGAAGAGAGTGACTGAGGGGAAGCCGGATCGGTTTGCTGGAAGCCAGGGCTAGCAGGAGAGAGTACCACAACTGCCTTGGCCAATCCAGTGCCACCAGGATTATTGTTGGCGGCTGGGACCTTAGCTTTAGCAGCACTCTGTGAATTAGAAGAAAGGGAGAGAAGGCATAAAGGATCATCCCTGACCAGTCCAGGGACAAGGCATCTGTTGGAAAAGTTCCCTAGTGCTGGAGGCCTGCAGCAGCACAGAGGAAGTTGATGGTTGAGGTGGGAGGCAAACAGATCTATTTCTGGTGTGCCCCACCTTCTGAAGACTGTGGCAAGAACCTGCTTGTCCAGAGTCCATTCATTGTGCCCCTGGCTGATACAACTGAGGGCCTCTGCCAGAGTATTGTTCTTGCCTGGGAGGTGTATGGCTGAAAGGCTGACGTCGAGGGAGTAGGCCACAGTCCAGATTTTCATTGCCTCTGTACAAAGCGCTGTGGACCTTATGCCACCCTGCTAGTGTATGTAAAACACAGCAGTGGGGGTTGTCCATTCTGATTTGAACCGTCGAAAAACAGCAACCGCAGTAAAGTTTAACCTCAGAAATTACAAAAAGGAACTGTGGAAAAGGGGTGAAAACGCGGTTCTCGGGAACCAAATGAGAACTGCTAAAAATCTCTAGAATAGTAAATAATTACAGTCTCAGCACAAAAGTAAAGATTAAGGGCCAAAAAGTGGTTCTCTCTTGGACAGAGAGCACCTCAGAGGCAGTGTTTCTCAGTCAGTCAGAGAAAAAAATTCTGGTGCCTTCTGGGCAGGCTCCACTCAGCACACCCTCCTGCTTTTTCTGATTGGTCAATTCATCACATTAATATTCATGGCTCCACCACTGAGGCAGTTCAACCTAGTCAGTTTGTTGCACATAGTGATGTGATGCTAAAGGACTCCTGGGATAAGAACAATTACTTAAATATCTCAAAACCCAGAGGAGTGAAATCATCTTACAAGAAATCCATTTATCTTCCCAAGAAGCCTTAAAATTTAAGAAATGGGGGTACCCTAGAGTATATCATGAGTCTGTGGAATGAGACGGGGGGGAGGGGGTCATGATTCTTATTCCTTCATCCTTCGATTTTGAGGAACTGGAGGTGGTGGTGGATCCTGGGGCACAGTTCTTCACAGTAACAGGAAATGTTCAAGACACCCCCGGTTACTCTTGTCAATGTCTATGACCCACTGGGTTCCGTGGTCACCTTCTATTCCAGTCTGATCAAACGGGTAGCTGAGAAATCAAGAGGTTTACTCATAATGGGGGGAGATTGGAACTCAACTTTTAACACGGCCTGATACCACCTCTCACATCCCTAGTCTGAATAACAGGACAGTTAAGTCTTAAGACCCTGTTGTGTGAACTGGGACTAGAAGATGTGTGGTGCTTAAAGTATCCAGCTGCAAAAGACTATACTTATTACTCTCCTAGATTCAAAATCTACTCTATATGAGCTTCTTTCCCTCAATGTGGATTGGTGCAGTCACACAATCAGACCACCAGCCGATCCTTCCTGGAGGTGGATTTCCACATTCCAAGGAAAAAGACCCACCACAGAGACGAAACATCTCCCTTGTTCAGGATTCTGCAACTCTGAAGGAATTACAAGCCACAATTAAAGCAGCGATTAAGCAATACAGCAAACCTGATATCCCCCCCTCAGATACTGTGGGGCACAATTAAAACTGTGGGCAGAGGGAAATTAATTTCTATTGTTGCCCATAGAAAAAAAGCATCAAGAAACAATTAACAGTTCTTACAAACACACTACAGGATCTAGAGTTAAGGCCAAGAGTATGCAAATTCCTTTGTCCCCTGTCCGGGGCGAGTAAATTTAATTGAAGGACAAGTACAAAAACAGTGTTAATTTCATTGTAATACAGAGGCAAGTGAATATTCAGCTACAGACATGGCTGGGCAAGTAGTAACAGTTTTGATTTGAACACCCCTGGTTAAGGCAGAAATAAAAATGGAACAAACAGGCTGACATACAGATAAAACGATTAAAATCTAAAATTCTGAATTTATTAACGGTTGAAGTAGAGAAGGCTCTCTGGTATCTTAAACAGAAGTACTACTAGGGTGGAGCACGAGCCACCAATTTTTTAGCCTACCGAAAAGCTGCTATAACAAAAGTACAGCACCCATGGACCGGACAGATGGTCCACAGAGGTGACTGGATTTTTAGTGCCTTTGTCTCCTACTATCAATCACTGTATAGTCAACAACAGGCCCCCGGCAGCCAAACTAAGTTTTCTTCCAAGCTCTAAACCTTACTTCATTAACCCATGAATGTCAATCTTTGATCATGCCAATAACCCAATCTGAAACTAGTTATGATCAAGACTCTTAAAACTGGAACGTGTCAGGTCTGGATGGCTTCAGTGGAGAATTTTATAAACAAGAAATCATCCACTGTTGAACTGCAGCTTTAACTAGGTCTGTTGGGGGAGAGACAGACAGGGGGGCTCTGCTGCTCTCGTAGAATTATGCTACTATTACAGTTTTACCCAAGGATGGGAAGGACCCAACCCCATGCAGCTCCTAATGGCCAATATCCCTCCTTAATACTGATTATAAGATATTCACCTCGATCATAGCAAAGAGACAACTCCCTGCTTCCACATACAGTTCACCTAGATCGGACAGGCTTTATTACAGGACAAGCCCCAGATTATGCCAGACGAACAATAAATGTAATCAATACCATTACTCGCACCCACACCCCAGCCTGTGTAATGAGGCTCGATGCTGCAAAAGCCTTTGATAAGGTGACATGGAGCTTTCTATTTCTCATTTTGGAGACATCTGGTTTTCCTCAAGCATTCATAGAATGGGTGTGGACCTTTTACACCTCCCTATAGGCCTATGTCTGCATAAATGGGGGCATTTCTTCCAGGTTTGATTTACACAGGGGAACCTGGCAGGGCTGTGCCCGGTCCCCTCGCCTTTTTGCTTTATATATTGAACTCCTAGTGAAAAGTATCAGAGAGAATATAGGAACAGAAGTTGGTGGTACAATGCAAAAGATCTCTTTATGCAGACATTGTCCTGCTTTATCTAGCCCATCCTGAGACCTCCATGCCTACGGTGTGGTTGCTTTTGGAAGCATTTGGCCAACATACGGGATATTCCCTCAAAATTAAGATGGAAATTCTCAAATTTCATTACAGGCCATCAGCCTTTATAACCAAACTTCTTCCCGTAAATTGGAATGCCACTCAAATTAAATATTTGGGCATTCAGGTCCCTAAAAACCTTTCCAGACTATTTGAAGTAAACTTTGTTCCCCTGACTAAGAAAATACAACAGGATGTAAATAAATGGCCCCTTAACTTTCCAATGTACTCTAGAATTCATTCGGTAATTATGAATGTGCTCTGCAGATATCTGTACCTGTTTCAATGTGTCCCTTCTAGTTACACAAAAAATTCATTTTCAAAAATGGCAGATCATTTCTAAATACATTTGGAATTCAAAGCGCCCCAGAATTAAATACAAACTTTTACAGGCCGCTAAGATGTCTGGGGGAAGAGCCTTACCATTTCTAGAGGACTACTATCTAGCGACACATCTTAAAATTATACTTCTATGGACCACTCCCAGCTACACAGCCAAATGGAAGATGACTGAACAAAGGGAGGAGGGAGGCCAACCGTTGGGAGTGAGAGCCATAGACATGTCCTGTAGAAGGGAAAATGCTGACTTATCCCTACTAGCTGTACATGACACCCTTAGTGCGGCCTACAGAACATAGGAGAAATTTAACTTAAGACAACCTCTCTGGCCCCTTCAGTGGTTTGCACAGAATAACTCTGTGTCCTCCAGGGTGGAGCACACTTTCCGGAGATTGGGTCTCTGTTCCCCAATACCACGCATGAGGGGGAGGCATTATCTCAGACTTCCAAACTGTAAAAAGAAAAAAATATATATATTTAACCCACTGACCACATTCGGTACCTTCAATTAAGAACATATACAACAGACCACGTCAATGCAGAAGGGCTAACCCCAAGCAAAACCACTAGTAGACACCATGACTGCTATTTGAAAATAGGACATTACAAAAGGGCATATTTCTGCACTATACAAAGCCCTTAAGAGTCTTGCATGGTGATTCCACCATACCAATAAGACAAAAATGGACGCAGGAGAATAGCCTACACTTATCGGACAAGGACCTGGAGGCGGTCTTTAAATTGGCTGTGAACTACCAGCTTGACCTTATGGCAGGACTCTGCATGAAAAATTATAACTCGTTACTTTTATAGACCTGTCATTCAAAGTAAGTGGCGCACACACTCCTCACAGGTGTGTTGGGAGAAAATGCAGAGCTGAGAGCACATCATTCACCTATTTTTGGGGTCTGCCCATCTCTTACAAATTATTGGCAACAGATTCTTAATGCACTACAAGACTTACTTTCCATCAACACCCCACTGGATGTTCACACTTGGTTTGGGGCCTTTTGCCACCTAAGGTCACGGGCCTGGACCAGGTGCATTTATGGAATATCCTCACAGCTGCTTCACATAAGGCAATAACATGAAACTGGCTCAAAGAAGAACCCCCAACATTTCAGCAATGGTTGGACACAGTCCATGACTTACAAAATGTGGAAGAGCTGACTTTTAAGGTAAACTTGAGACTCCCCACTTTCATGAGGAAATGGGCCCGCTGGACTCTCCAGAGATGCTCTATATGCCAGCTTAAATTAATTTTCTTGCTGGGGAGGCTGCCCCAAGAAACAGTTTGCTCCCACTCTTGGGTATTCCATTCAGAAATGGAGCACTACTGGTACCACCGCTATGTTTATTAACGAAAAACCTCTCCTCCGACTCATCAGGCTGTGATGCTGCACTTCATATTACCTGGTCAAGTACTATATTATTTAAAGCTACTTATAATACAGCAGTCACCTACATTTTGCACGGTTTTTTTGTGCAATGCTCAGTGTACCAAGGTTGTCTAACAAATATGAATTTAAGACTGCTGCAAGCCAGGAGTTCCTCAACACCCCAAACCCGCACCGGAATGACTCGCTCCAAAAAAGCCACAGTTAATGATGTCACAGAACCAGAACAGAAATCAAATCTTCCTGCAGTATGACCCAAGGGAACCTGCAGCATTACTGTACTGGCCACAACTGAACCCAACAAGAACACTGCAGACATGGAGATAATGTTTCCTGGCTTCAACATGAAACACTACTATACAAAGGACCAATAAACTTCAATTACTACAACAAGTAAATGCTGTAATACAATGTACTGAAACCAATAAGTTAGCTGCAAAAGCTGTAGTTTCAAAGTTACAAGTTCAAAAGTTTAAAACTAAGTTTAGTTGAAGAGTTTAAACGGTTAAAACAAGTCTGGACATCAGAACTACCTTCTCTGGTGGAAAGACACAAATACTACACTTTTGAGCCTTAAAAAGGCAGTTTCATGGATTTTTCATAGTAAAAATGATAACCTATTTTTTTTATAAGTGCAGTTAACCCATGCCAGGGCATGGGGTTATGGGGAATTAATACACTTCTCGGATGCTGAGGGCACTCGGGCTGCAGCCCCATGCATCACAACACACCTAGGGCATGCATTAATTCCCCATAACCCCATGCCATGTTGTGGGTTATTACTTACTGTATATGTCAGAGTGGCTCTAAACCAGGGGTTCTCAGACCTTCTCAGGCTGAGCCTCCTCTGTGTCACTGTGGACAAGCCCCGGCCTCCCTATATCAAGTACAGTAGCATACACTCAAACGGGTAAGGAACTTCAAGAGCAATTTCATGTGCAATCACGAAACAGGCAAAATATACTGTGCTAGCGTTTTATTTACAAAGTGTAGCACTGTACATCATAGATACTGTGCAAAACAATTATTAAAATTCAATTGAAAGGCAGAGTAGCAATGTAACATACTGTGCAAAATAGCAATTAAGTCAACTGAAAGGCAGCACTAAATGTACTGCACATTTTTAAAGTCAGTCAGCTGAAGGGAGCCTGTAAGCCCGTTTTCTGCAGTCATTAACAAGGTCTAGCCAGAGCAGATAGGGCTGTGAAAAGCTACTAAATGATTAAAGTTATTTTCTCGTTGGTATCATATAGTGCTGTTTAGTCACAAT